>CM038045.1:37804330-39004330 GCA_021397845.1 Areca catechu
ATCATCGACTGAACAGACGGAGGTGGTCTGCTCCGCAAACAAGAGGAAAGGGGCAGCTGGAAGGGTAGAGGCTGAAGAAGTCAGCTATGACACCTTCCAGCGTTGGCACGCCCTTCACAACTCCTGACAGGCCAGGGACCTACTCAAAGGAGCCATTACCCAGGTCGACTAGGAGGAGTCGAGTCAGCGCAAGCTGCATGAGGTGGCGAGAGGTGCCTACCTCAGTCTGATGAAGGTAATTCATCATCCTTTCATTTTCTTCTCTCTTCTTTTCTTTTCTTGTGTATGACTAACGTGGTATGTCACCTGTAGCTCCTTCACGAGATCTCGCTGATGGACGAAGGCCTCGATGAGATGGTCAACACGGTAGAGGTCTCGACTAGGAAGGTCGATGAGCTGGAGGCGGCCAGGGCGGCGATAGTGGCATCACGAAAGGCCATAGAGGAGAGGCTTTCGGCCAGTCTGGCCGAAGTCGAATCCTCGAGGAAGCAAGCAGAGGACCTGTGGACTCAGCTGGCCGAACGTGAGGCCAATCGAAGAGGAAGAAGGAAAAGACCAGGTCCTTGACTCATCGATTACTTGATGAAGAGCAGCGAGCCGCCGATGCCGAAAGGAGCGCGTAGGCCCTCCAGGCATTGGTTGGGAAGTACTTGTGCGAGCTAAGGAAGGCGAAGGAACTAGCGACGGAGCAGGTCCGCGATGCCGTAGCGGAGTACAAAGCCTCTGCCGACTTCAATGATGAAATGGAGGAGGCTAGGGTGGCGAGCTACGAATATGGCTTCGATGACTGCTTAAAGGAGGTGGCCAAAGCTTTCCCAGAGCTTGATCTGTCCTCGATACAGCTGAGGCAACCGCCAGAAGGAGAAGGGGGCCCGGCCGACACTGGGGCTGACACCCAAAATACTGCCGATACGGGACCAGTGGAGGCTTTGGTCAAGACTTCGGATACTGCACGGGAGGCCGAAGCCAAAGCTCCTTCAACGAGTGGGAAGGATTTCTCCTCTCTGGTTTTACCTAGCAAGACTTAAAGCCGATTGTAAAAGTCTGCCCACATCTATACAAAACTCTTTGATTAATGAAATGACATTTTTGGTATTTGTCTCTTGCTTCTTTTTTTTTGAACGGGCTATTCTTGCCTCTTTGTTGCCGACCAATGACTTTTCTGGGGTTGCTGAGTGCCTAATTAACTTTTAACTTAGCCATTTGTAAGAAATACTTCTAAATGTTGAGAGGTCGGCTTAGTCCGAATTCGACCCTTTTATAAATATTTCTAAGGGATCATCAAACTAGCTGTTTGTAGGGAAATTCCTTAAGTATTTAAGGATCCCATAAAGTAGTTTCTGATCGAGATCGAACTTTGGAGTGGGTTGCCCTAGAGCCTTTCCGATCGGGGTCGGACTTTGAGTGGGCTGCACTAGAGCCTTTCCGATCGAGGTCGGACTTTGAGTGGGCTACACTAGAGCCTTTCCGATTGAGGTTGGACTTTGAGTGGGCTGCCTTAGAGCCTTTTCGATCAAGGTCAAACTTTGAGTGGGCTGCACTAGAGCCTTTCTGATCGAGGTCGGACTTTGAGTGGGCTACACTAGAGCCTTTCCGATCGAGGTCAGACTTTGAGTGGGCTACACTAGAGCCTTTCCGATCGAGGTCGGACTTTGAGTGGGCTGCACTAGAGCCTTCCGATCGAGGTCAGACTTTGAGTGGGCTGCACTATAGCCTTTCCGATCGAGGTCGGACTTTGAGTGGGCTGCACTAGAGCCTTTCCGATCGAGGTCGGACTTTGAATGGGCTGCACTAGAGCCTTTCCGATCGAGGTCAGACTTTGAATGGGCTGTACTAGAGCCTTTCCGATCGAGGTCAAACTTTGAGTGGCTATACTAGAGCCTTTCCGATCGAGGTTGAACTTTGAGTGGACTGTCCTAGAGCCTTTCCGATCGATGTCGGACTTTGAGTGGGCTGCCCTAGAGCCTTTTCGATCGAGGTCAAACTTTGAGTGGGCTGCACTAGAGCCTTTCGATCGAGGTCGGACTTCGAGTGGGCTGCCCTAAAGCCTTTCCGATCGAGGTCGGACTTCGAGTGGGCTGCCCTAAAGCCTTTCCGATCGAGGTCGGACTTTGAATGGGCTGCCCTAGGGACGTGTTTTGCAGGTGAACCAGTGGAGCGAACTTGCGATCCAGCAGCTCCACCCGGTCAAAGGGGATTCTTTGCCAACAAAAATGATCCACCATAAATGGGAGCAAAGAAAAGGTCGAAATACCTGACTGCGCTACTTACGTGACTCTTCATTATCTATGTCAAGGATCAAGTAAAGCTAGATGGTATCAACACGATAAAAATAGTACGATATAATCATCGATGGGAATCTTAGATCCAAATTAGTTCATTGAAAAGTATATTATTTTGCTAAATACAGGATTGATATTGCCAAAATTTCAAATATAGAAAGTATCTATAAAATTAATAAAAATATAGGGAATATTTATTAATTACCAATAAAAATATGTTCCAGGACAGAACAGGTGCCGTAGAGTTGCACCAAATAAAGACCAACGAGTTCTGCATCACCTCGTGGTCCCACCTCAGACCGCTTCAATGCCGTTTGCTGGTGCCGAGAAGACTATCCACCTCTAGCCAAGTGCCAACCTACCACCAAACGAAAAATTAATACATTTGGCCTAAAAAATTCCACAACCCGACAACCGACAAATTTGGAGTTACAGATTTTCAACGAAAACAAAGTTTTAGCCATGGCATCTTTACGGGCGAGAAGCTGCAGAGAATTTGGATAAGGATGCTATTCAGAGCTGCAGCAGTCGTGGTGATAACGTTGTTGGGATTGGCTTATCAATACATCCAGCCTCCACCTCCAAAGCTATGTGGCTCTCCCGATGGCCCTCCCATCACTTCTCCCAGAGTACAACTAAAAGATGGAAGGCATCTGGCCTACAAAGAAGGAGGAACTCCCAAAGAGAAGGCTAAATACAAGATCATCATCGCCCATGGCTTTGGTTCCACCAAAGAACCTGGATTCCCCGTGTCTCGGGTCATACACCGATACCATCTCCGTATTTTTCAGCTGCAAGTCTTCTTGTTTTATGACCGTATTCTTGTTTTGGTTAGGCGCTGGAGGAGAAGCTTGGAATATACTTCCTCACATTTGATAGGGCAGGATACGGGGAGAGCGATCCGAATCCAAAGCGCAGTGTGAAGAGCGAGGCTATGGACATTGAAGAACTTGCTGACCAATTGGAGATTGGGCTAAAATTTTACGTGCTCGGGATCTCCATGGGAGGTTACACGATCTGGGGGTGCCTGAGATACATACCACACAGGTCTGGTCACAAACTTTATATTTTTGAAGCATGGCATCTTTTATTCTATTATGAATGATTCTGAACAGAAATAGATCTGACCTGCCCTTCTCCCAAGGAGCTGATAGAAAATATCTGCCAATCTCATGTATATATCTGCCAGATTTGAACCTGTGTGGCATGGAAACACTTAAAAAGAGATCCAATACTACCGATGTTAACTCAAAAATATAATTTCATCAGTATAGATGTAATTTTGTTGGGGGATGAAATTTAAACCATATAGATTCAGATCCAGCTCCTGTTTAAGAGAAAGATAGCCCATCTCTTCCACATATCAAGAAAGTACTATATAATCATTTCTCGCGAGAAGATGTTTAACTTACAAACATTCTGTATATAGGCTTGCAGGAGCAGGACTTGTAGTACCGGTCATCAACTACTGGTGGCCTTCTTTTCCGGCTAAGCTATCCAAGGAGGTCTACGGCAAGACACTTGTGGAGGATCAACGGTTTCTCTGGATCGCACATCATTTTCCTTCTTTACTCTATGGATGGTTGACTCAGAAATGGTTCCCTTCTTCAGCAATAATTAGGCAACACCCTGATCTTTTCCCTGAAGAAGACAAGGAAATATTTCAGAAACTCCTAGCAATGCCAAATCCTGCCAAGGTATAGTTCTTCGGAAGCTCATCTAAAGAATTGATTACTGATCAGTTACGGCCCGTTAAATATTCAAATATTATCGTAGATTAGAGGTGTTGGGATGTGCACAGCGGATTAAACCAGTTTAGACCTCCAAATAATTCTTAATTTACTCACTTAGGCAATTAAACAATCATAATACATGCATATATCAAATCAAAAGAAGACGATATTTACATGATTCGGCAAAATATTACCTACGTCCACCAAGAGAAAAGGAGTGATCCACTATAATCTGACCCAAATCTGGGTACAAAAGGAATACAAATCCAGATAACAAATACCAGATTAAAACAAAGAGACATAATAAATAAACAAAAGAGGATGAAAGAAGCACGAGAAAAATTCCAAATAGCAGGCCTCTAGCTTTTCCTGGTGCCCGGATTGAAGAAAAAAATATCTCTGAAATTTTTATGGATTTTTTCTCTCTGTCTCTCTGTGTTTGTCAAAGTCCGCAGGCTCTCTGTGGTTTAAATAACCATATGAAACGACGTCCAAAACAGACCTAAAATGAGTCCAGAAAGTTCAAAACACTCCCAAGCCGTCAGATCAAAGAACAAAGGCTCAGATCGTGCCAAAATCCATGCAAGATACCCTCGGATCAAGCCTAATCAAGCTCGGATTCATCCGATCGACATCAGTCCATCCGGTCGACCGATCGGACGGTCCAGATGCGAGAAATCGCGTGGACCGCGCGTATACCACGAGAAACCAAGGAGAAACCGTACGGGAAACTGGGGAAATGCCCCAAGGGGGGCACCGCAAGCGATTAGGCCGAGCCCACGCGCGCGCCCGCGCGCTGCGCGTGGGCCTAGGCCGCGCGCGCGCGCCTGCACGCTGGGCCGAGCGCCCGCCCACGCCGCGCGTCGCGCGTTGGTCGGGGTTTCGTGGCTGGGTTTTCACGAGAGCAAAAGCGATAACAATCCTCCTCCTCATCAAAAGACCCCGAAGGGGATACCAAGTGCTCAAACCAATCAAGTTCTGGAATATCCTGAACTTGACTACTGGAATTGGTTTAGTGAGTATATCAGCCGGATTATTAGTAGTGCCAATTTTCTGAAGTTGAATATCACCATCCTCTGCCAAATCTCTGATAAAGTGATACCTGACATCAACATGCTTAGTGTGCTCATGATACATCTGATCTCTGGTGAGATTTAACGCACTCTGACTGTCACAGTGAATAACCAAAGAATTCTGCTTGAGACCCAAATATTGTATTAACCCTCTTAGCCAGATTGCTTCCTTTGCTGCCTCTATCAAAGCCATATACTCTGCCTCTGTAGTAGACAAAGCAACTGTAGATTGCAAAGTAGCCTTCCAGCTAATTGCACAACCAGAGAGAGTAAATACATATGAGGTCAATAACCTCCTCCTATCCAAGTCACAAGCATAATCTGAACACAGAATCCTGTAACAGTGCAACCACTCTGTCCGGAGAATACTAATCCCAAATCAGAAGTACCTTTCAAATATCGAAGAATCCATTTCACAGCTAACCAGTGAGATTTTCCAGGCTTGTCCATATATCTGCTCACTACACTAATTGCCTGTGAAATATCAAGGCGAGTGCAGACCATTGCATACATGATACTGCCAACTGCACTTGCATAAGGTACTTTAGACATACACTTCTCCTCATCATCAGTCTGAGGAGAATCCCTGGCAGATAAACAAAAGTGACTGGCAAAGGGCGTAGTGACTGGCTTAGCTGTATACATACAAAATCTTTCCAAGACTTTCATAATATAACTGTGCTGAGTAACAAATAGTCTACATAATTGCCTATCACGAATGATCTCCATCCCAAATATCTTCTTTGCCAGTCCAAGGTCCTTCATCTCAAATGCAGTACTAAGTTCAGCTTTCAGCTTCTGGATGACTGACATATCCCTGGCTGTAATCATCATGTCATCAATATATAATAACAAATAACAAAATGACCCGTCTGAAAGCTGCTGATGATACACGCAACTATCATATGGAGATTTATCAAATTCATGGTCAACCATAAACTTATCAAATTTGCGGTATCATTATCTTGGAGACTGCTTCAAACCATACAAAGACCTTTTGAGCAAGCATACATGATCTTCTTTATCTGGAGCCTCAAAACTAGGTGGCTATTGCATATAAATCTGCTCCTCCAAGTCATCATGTAGAAAAGCTGTCTTGACATCTAGCTGTTCTAATTCCAAATTCTGAGAAGTAACTAAAGCAAGGAACACACGAATAGAAGAGTGTTTAACTACAGGAGAAAATACCTCCTTATAATCAATACCCTCTCATTGACTGTAACCCTTAGCCACCAACCTTGCCTTATATTTCAAATCTTGAGGGGTAGCTCCTTCCTTTTTCTTGAAGATCCATTTGCAGCCAATTTTCTTCTTGCCCTTAGGTAATCTGACTAATTCCCAAGTCTGATTCTTTTTCAAAGACTGAAGCTCTTCTACTATAGCCATAGTCCATTGTTCAGCCTGTGAACTACCAATTGCTTCTTGAAATGTGGTCGGCTCATCACCTATAGTGTCTGCAGTATTCAGAGCATAATATACTAACTCAGCACAAGCAGAATCCTCAAAACCATATCTTGAGGTGCTCTGATATGTCGCCTGGTTCTTCGAATGGCAATACTATCATCTAGACCTTGTCCAATAACCTCCTCCTAAGTCTGGATCTCTGGATCTATCTGCTGATGCTGTTCATTCTGAATATTACCAGTAGGCTGCAACTGTTGTAAACTAACTGTCTGATTAATATCAACAACAGTCATATCCTGCTGATCCTGAAACTGATCTTCTGGTGAAGAACTTGGTAATTGCCTTGAAGGAGTGGATGACTCATCAAAAGTCACATCCCTGCTGACTAGAAAACCCTGGGATCGGGCTCAGTGCACCATAATCTGTAGCCCTTCACCTCATATGCATATCCAAGAAATATGCATTTTTTAGCCCTGGGATTCAGCTTTCCATCTTTGACATGTGCATATGCTGAACACCCAAATACTCTAAGAACTGAATAGTCTGCAGGTCTTCCTGTCCACATCTCTTTCGGAGTCTTCATATTCAAAGCAGATGCTGGAGAACGATTTATTATAAAGCAGGCTGTATATGCAGCCTCTGCCCAGAAGTCTCTACTCAATCCAGAACTTGACAGCATAGATCTGACTCTTTCCAATAGTGTGCGATTCATAAGTTCTGCAACACCATTTTGCTGAGGAGTATACACTGTGGTCTTATGCCTGATAATGCCTTCTGACTTGCAAAAGTCATTAAATTCTGTAGAATAGAATTCCAATCCATTGTCAGTTCGGAAGGTTTTCACCTTCCTCTCAGTTTTCCTCTCGACCATAGCCTTCCACCCTTTAAAAGTGTGAAACACATCACTTTTATTTTTGATAGTATAAATCCAGACTTTACGGGAATAGTCATCAATCAAAGAGAGCAAATACCTATATCCACCCTTGGATGTAACTGGGGCAGGTCCCCATAGGTCAGAATATATGTAATCCAATATACCTGATGTCCTATGTATGCTTGTAGTAAAGCTGACTCTGTGTTGTTTTCCAAATATGCAATACTCACGGAATCCAAGTGCACCAACTTTCTGACCTCCTAGCAGACCACGTCTGCTCAGCCCTGTAAACCTTTATCTGACATGTGGCACAATCTTTGATGATACAACTGTGTCAATTGAATAATAGAGAAATGTGCTGAAGAAGCCTCACCAACCACTGTAGTGCTATCCAAATAATAAAGAGTGCCACTCAATTTACCTCTTAACAAAGTCAATGCACCTTTACTAATTATAATAGATCCTCTACCCCATCTGCCCTCAAAACCTGCAATATCAAGAGCATTTACTAAGAGAAGATTTCTTTTCAATTGGGGAACATATCTGACATCATCCAAAGTCACCACAGTATTTGCATGAGATTTGATCTAAACTGTACCAATTCCTTCCACTTTACAGATGACGTCATCCCCAAGAAGAACAGAGCCTCCATCACAGGATCTAAAAGAAGTGAAATATTCTTTATAGGGTGTCATGTGAAAAGATGCTCCAAAGTCCATGATCCAGGTATCAGGCTGACTGATACTGCATGCAGCTGTAAATACTGCATCATCTACAAACTGTTATGATATGCAGAAGAAACTGCTACTGATGCCGAATCTGAGATTGTTTCTTTATTTTTCTGTTCCTTCTCTTTCTTGGACTGTAGAAGTCTACACTCATTTTTCCAGTAGCCTGGCTTCTTGCAGTAATGACAAACACCAGATCTTTTAGACCTAGACTTTGATCTTGTCTTGGACTTGTTTCTACCTTGTCCACCTGTTCTTTGCTCATCTCTACCTCTGACAGTAAGTCCTTATGCCGGATTTGGAGCCTGATGCTCCAACTGTACTTTCAACCTAAGCTTATTGGATAACAAAGTGGCTTCAACCTCATTGAGACTTATAGTCTCTCTTCCATAGAGCATGGTAGTAGTAATATTTTCATAGGACTTAGGCAAAGAATAAATCGGGATCAAAGCCTTGTCTTCCTCATCAACATTAACACCAATATTTGCCAAATGAAGCAGAAGCTTATTATAATCATCCAAGTGATCCTTGAGTGAGATCCCTTCCGCCATACGAAATGTGTGAAGCTTGTCCCTCAAATACAGTCTATTAGTGAGAGATTTTACCATATAAAATATCCAATTTTTTCCATACACCTTTAGCTGTATCAAGTTTCACTACATTGCGAAGGACTTTATCACTCAATCCCGAAAACAGTCCCAAGTTCTCTTTCATTCATCTCCTCTTTTGCAGCCTCTATATCACCTGGAATCGCATCCATTCCTTTGAGAGCTGTTGCAACGCCCTCCTTTCTCAATAGATATCTCATTCTCACCTTCCATAGTGCAAAATCACTTGTGCCATCAAATATCACTACCTCATGCCTAGAAGTAGTGGAATGAAAAATAACCTCCTCAGGAGCCGGAGAAGAACTTGGTTGCCCGTCAGATGCCATCCCAGTATTCTGATACCAATTGTTGGGATGTGCGCAGCGGATTAAACCAGTTTAGGCCTCCAAATAATTATTTACTCACTTAGGCAATTAACCAATCACAACACAGACAGATATCAAATCAAAAGAAGACGAGTTACGTACTTCGGCAAAATATTGCCTACATCCACCAAGAAGAAAGAAGTAATCCACTATAATCTGACCCAAATCTGAGTACAAAAGGAATACAAATATCCAGATAACAAATACCAAATTAAAAATAAAGAGACATAATAAATAAACAAAAGAGGATGAAAGAAGCATGAGAAAAATTCTAAATACCAGGCCTCTAGCTTTTCCTGGTGCCTCGATCGAAGAAGAAATCTTTCTAAAATTTATCTGGATTTTTTTTCTCTCTATCTCTCTCTATGTATGTCAAAGTCCGCAGGGCTCTGTGGTTTAAATAACCATATGAAACGGCGGCCAAAACAGATATAAAATGAGTCCAGAAAGTCCAAAACACTCCCAAGCCGTCAGATCAAAGAACAAAGGCTCAGATCGCGCCAAAAAAATCCATGCAAGATACCCTCAGATCAAGCCTAATCAAGCTCGGATAAATTCAACCATCCGATCGACCGATCGGACAGTCCAGAATGCAAGAAATCGCGTGGACCGCGCGTACACCACGAGAAACCAAGGAAAAATTACACGGAAAACTGGAGAAATGCTCCAAGGGAGGTACCGCAAGCGGCGGGTTGAGCCCGCGCGCTGCGCGTGGGCCTGGGCCGCACGCGCGCGACCGCTGCGTGCTGTGCCGAGCGCCGCCCACGCCGCGCATGGGTCAGGGCTTCGTGGTTGGGTTTTCACGGGAGCAAAAGCGATAACAAGAGGTTTTACAGGAAGTAAAGAATCACGAAGCAATGGATCTGATAAAACAAAAAAAAAATCTATTAATCCAATCATTATAGTGCTGATGTAGATCTAAAGTATCTATTCGTTGGTAGCTTCAAAGTGCTCTGTTTTGTTTCAGGATAAGGCAACACAGCAAGGGTGTTCATGAATCACTGCATCGAGACCTGATGGTGGCATTTGGCAAGTGGGAATTTGATCCTATGAATATTAGCAATCCATTCCCTCGAAATGAGGGCTCTGTTCACATCTGGCAAGGTTATAAAGACAGGCTATGCAGAGTGGAGCTACAACGCTATGTTTCTAAGATGCTTCCTTGGATCCGATATCATGAGGAACCTAATGGCGGTCATCTGTTCTTTCTTCTTGATGGTTATGGTGACAACATGCTCAAGGAACTTCTACTCGGAGAGAAGCCGTCAGCTATGTGAATGTAGTTTATAAAGTTATAGATCTTGTATTATGCATCTCTAATCAAAGACCATGTGAAGTTCCAAAATGAATGTGTAAACTTTTTTATTCATGGAAAATGCCAAAGACGGAAGGTACTGCAGTAATTACCACCTATTGATTAGTTTGGCAGACCCAAGCTGACAATGGCCATAACTTTTCTTTCTTACTTTCAAGGTTTTCAGAAGAATGTGAATCTCGATACTGTAATGATATCGTCCAGCCTTACTGGAAGTCTTCCACACAACAAAAATTGTTCCATGTTTCTTACCTGAAAGTGGACGATCAGGGAAAAAAGTGTCATACAAATGCATAGAAAGTACCATATAATCAATTCTCACAAGAAGTTCCATGTTTCTTACCTGGAAGTCTTCCACACACATGGCTCCTGAAAATCTTGCTTCTATGATAGCTTTTGCTAATATTTTTCGCTATCTCAATGCATATTTTTTATACTTCTCCCAGTCCAGTTCAAACACCATGCAAGCAAGGCATTTGAAAAACAAATTAGCCAAAAAAAAAAAAAACACTTGTTGGGTAATGCAAATGACTTTCACATGAATGCAAGACTTTCACAGATCACACAAAAAGATCAACAGCCGTTTCTTTGATTATGATCTACCCATTTTTGCCATCCACCCACAAATATGATTTCTTTTATGTTAATTGCCATGGGTGTATATATGATGGGCATGACTACAACATTGAGCTTGTGAATTAATGTTACTAGTTGCATATGTCGCCATCCGTTCGTCTGTCTCCAAACTCCGGCGACAAAGCAAGGACGCACCGGTCTTCTCCGGCAAGCACTAAGGTCTTCTAGGTTGCCTGCCTCACTTCGATGACCTACAAAAAAATCCATGGACAGGGATTACCGGCAGGACATTCTTACACTCAAATCAATAATATGAAAACAAGAGACTACAGTAGCCAGAACTAGATGCATGTGGTGATCCGATGATTATGAGAACAAGAGCATGTGGAAACATCTAAGTCCTTACCTTGCCGGACGTCCCTCTTATTTATACAATGCAATAAAAGGTTTTTGAAAAATGTGTCTATTTCTTATAGATGTAACAAATTAGGCTAAAATGGCAGGATCTTGCCCCCGGGATCTCTATCACCGAAATCTTTCTATTGTGGTACGAGGTGCTGTTGGGACTTTGTCCGCCACATCGTACTCGGGCCAATTGCCATATGATGGGCAACCTACAAGACATTATACGGCCCGAATAGGAGGCGACTCAGCTATTTGATAGACTAGACTGGGCTGCCCGACAAGCTAGCCGTCTGAATAGGAAGCCTACCTGAAGGGCATGGAGTGATGCAGTAGAAAATGGAGTTGACACATCTCCGCTACCCATCTCTGAAGCAGCTAATCGATCCAAGTACCTAATAGCGGCCGCACTTTGAGTCTTATTAGGTATGCAGCTAGTTGGCACCGGCCTCTTTATTGTTGACAGTGCATAGATCCATCATCGCCCGATGATGCACATAGCGTACGGAATTTGTCGGAGCCATGTCAGTAATAGCCGTATCAGGAACCATGTCAGAATAATAGTATCAGCATCAATTCAATGGATGTTTGTCAAAGTGCAGCAAGCCATTCATAACAAACAAACACCATTTGGAAATTGTAAGTTTGACCCCATGATATAACAGTCCTTTTCCTTATGGCAGGGGTACGAAGATTACCGGTCTCGTTGAGCTACAACCATGATATGTTCCTAAATAGCTTTCTTGGATTCAATATCAGCAGGATCCTAAAGTGGATATATGATCATTTCCAGCGATGGTCATATTGACACAATCCTCAAGGCACTTTTCTTTTTTTTTTTTTTTCTTTTTTTTTTTTTTTTTTTCTTTCTTTTGTGGATGATATGAATCATTTCCGATACGAGCAAGACTTTCGCAGGCCACATGCAAAAGATTATTTATCAGTTATTATATGATGATGTGTCTTTTTCCATTTTTCACATGCAAAGCAACTGTTCCAGCTAGCTTTTGAAAAATAAGGAATTATTAATGAATAGCTTGTTACACCCGAACTTTGAATAGAAGTCAGCAAATGCGAGGATTTTGCACAAAGATGGGGATTCAAAAAAAGTTCTAGGTGATTAATCTTTATAAAGGGACCTGTGCATAATTTTCCCCCGACCACGGTCCATATATTTTTCACAAAATGAAGTCGATATGGACGAGCGTTTTAACATTCTTCTTGAGAATCTCAAAAGAAATGCTTCATCATGCTTTCAAAGGGAAAGAAAGAATGCCTCTTATCATGTTTTCTTGGTGTAAATCCAATTGATGCGCGCTCTACCCAAAAAAAACCAATTTTTTTTTAAAAAAAAACAATTGATAGCAACTCAACGTTTTCTTTTTCTTTTTTTTTTTTTTTTTTTTTGGTTTTCCAAATTGTTTTCTAAATCAAAATTTTGATTACCGGCACCCGTTGAGTCCGCCTGGAGAAAGTCTCAAAACTTCCGACTCGTCTTTCTTTTCTTTCCTTCTCTATTTTTTAATCCTTCTCTTTCTATCGTTTGCTCGTCGTCTCTTACGTGAAAGAAGATTATCATGCATGGAGTTGTGTTAATGCAGTTGGTTCGTGCCTATGATGCATGCGATCTGTTTCTATCGGTGACATCTCGTGTTAAATCGCCTTCTATATGTAGTAAGATGGCAGTTCTCGAGCAATCAACTGACGAAAGTTCGGATTCTACTATTGAAATTAATATCAAAACCTTGGATTCACATGGCTATGTATTCTAGGTGAACAAAGTATAAAATTTGACTATTAGTGGTAGCTAATTACTATTGCTAATAGTATTAATCATCGTTAATAGTATTAACAACTATTAGTGATAGTATTAGAGACAGTTTTATCATCGCTAATTTTTTTTTAAATTTTTTTATTAAAATTTTAAAAAATTTTAAAAAAATAGCAAACAAATCCGGTCATCGCTAATTATCATGCCATCACTAATACTTATTAATTATTATCAACAGCATCTATCCATCGCTAATACCGTTAATAATATTTTTTAAAGTTTTTTTAAAAAAATATTTTTAAAATCTATTTAATTATAATAATATGTAATTAGATTTTCCAAAATTTGTTACAGTAAATTAATTAACAATCAAGTACCATAATTTCAAAAAAAAAAATAATTATATTATATTAAAAATATATATTATATAATTTTATAAATTGATATTGCTTTATAAGTATCCAAATTTAATAAATAATATAAAAAGTCATGTAAGATCCTTCTTACATTCATCCTTCATTTTATGCTCTTGTACGTCCTTTCTAGCAATTGCCAGCATCCTGTAACGAAGAAAAGTAAAACATTATTAATAAGTTTTGATACGGAAGTACATATATTAGAGTTGGAAGTGGGTCAGGCCAGACCAGGCCACATCCTCCCGAGCCCGGGGGCAGCACCATCGTCGAGTGGCAGTCTGTCAGGTGGGTGGCTTGGAAACGAAGAGGGAGAACAGAGGAGAATAGGAGAAGAAATTGAAAGGAAAAAAAAAAATTGAGAAGGGGCCGTTGGGCTTAGTCTGGGTCGAACTTCGGGCCGGTCCAAGCCAGGCCAAAGGGGTGCTCAAGCCCGGCTTGAAAATTGAATGGGCTCTAATATAAAGCTCGAAGCCCGACCCAATTTTGGGCCGGCCCGAAGCCCATCGAGCTGTCCCGGCCCACTTCTTGCCCTAACATATATCGATACAGAGATGTATATTTTAATATACTCTTCCGATTCTCAACATATTATTCTTGCACATTCCATTTGATAATACGGAGCTATAGACATCCTGGTCCATCGATTGGATGGTTAGATTGAATTTTTATCCTATATATCCCCTTTTCCATTTCAAGCTTCAATATTAAAGCTTCCAAGAATAAAATTTTATAACAGGTAAATAAATTTATTAATAGACTTACATGTTGTGATGATTGTGATAATGAAGCCAACTGATCACGTAGATGTAAGTCTCGGAGAATCTCGATGACCATATCATAGATGGCATCCCGAAAGCTCTGATGATATCGAATAAAAAGATGGATCACGATATCCTCGATATGTGGATCATCCCATGTCTGGATCGTCGAAGCCTATATGAGGATGCCAAAGACTAGTGTTTGCCAGAGGGTTGAAGTTGTGCTTGAATCCTATGACCTAGCTCTACTCACCCTCTCAGCGGCCTTGAGCCATCCCTCAAGATCAAGGAGGGATCGAGAGAATAGGTTCTTACCATACCACGATATGACATACTCCATGTAATTAGCCAATATAGTTTAAAAATTTATTAATTCAATTATACATATTAGTAATTATAAGTCTAATACTTAATGTTTTAAGTTATTACCGTGATATATCGAGATCTTAGATCTAAGTAACAACTACTCCTAAACTGGTGTGTGGCCTCCAACAACTACAGCTATCCCGATACGCAATTCAGCTACCATATCTATAATAAATAAAAATAATAATAATATAATTATATATATAATCAATTTATATGCCATTAATATAAGCATAGAATTCTTACAAATCCATCTACCACCATATGCATTCCAACTGATCTACTAGTATACTTGATTAGATCCTGCGAGTTGATACGATTCTGTCGTGTCCTCTGTTGCCTTTCTGAGTATTCCTCAGTGCTCCACTAATCATAAAGGGCCTCCATACATCTGCACGTATCCAGTGATCTTTGAAAAACTTTTAGTCCGATGGTGACTCGGAATTGGAGTGTAAAATGGTAGCCAGCCTAAGACTATGCAGCCCATCCCGGAGTCTACGTGTCATCACCTCATCGAAGGTCAGACGATCAGCCTCCTCATCCTAAGAAGTCTCAAATTAGTAGTACTCTTGCAAGTAGAAGCAAGCTTGTATTAAATATATAAAATATAAATATTTCATGAATTTAAAAATTAAATATATTTGATTTATCAAAAACATCTTCAAGGCTGCATCACGAGCCCCTGATGGCCAACTAGAGAACTTGTTCACTGACCCTGATATCAATCGATGAATAATCCCGATAACCACTCTTGACACTTCAGGCTCTCTAAATATACTACAAAATTAAAATTAAAAATAAGTATTAATTCTAAAATGATTAAATTTTAAATATACTAATATGAAGATATGATACTTATGAGTGGCTCTGAATATGGATGAGCTCTCCATCTCTGGCTGAGTTGGAGGTGTTGCGAGCTGGGCAGGTCTTTGACCATAGTGTTGAGCCTAAGAGCCAGTCGGTGCTGAATGTGATTATAAGGTAATTAGTGACCCCATGTCCTTCAAATCTAATCGCAAACTATTTAATATAGAATATTATATTAGATAATAAAGTACAAAATAATAAAAAAAATAAAATTTTAAAGTTTATCGTATTTTGTGAGTACCGCAAAACATGCGAGCTGGCAGCACGATCACTCTTTCCTTGAGAGCTCTATCCTCTAAAGCTCTCTCATCGGCTGTCATAGCTCTTGACTCTAATAGGCATAATGTATAATCTATGATAATTAAAATAAATAGATTATCCAAATTAATTATAGATGGCAATGCAAAATTTAAAATGATGCAAGACATGTATTTAAAATGATTTAAGGATTATATACTTAGCAATACTCATCGATATTTTCAAATGTTTGATACCCTTCATATTCTTCCTCTTCATCCATTCTTCTTCTTCTTCTTCTCCCTCCTCTATTTATTCATCTTCTTCTTTTTCTTCATCTTACAGGATAGCAAGATAGAATTGTCCTTTATAACAACTCGGTATGATCTACCTCCTCATGTTGGTTATCACGGAGGAGAATTCCTAGAGCATCCAACTTTGCATCTATGAAAGACTGATAAACTCCTAATATTTCATCCTCTTGAAAGCATTCTAGTAATGGGATGATTCTTCTTCTTCGAGTGCATAATGAACAGCTCAAGATTGAATCTTATATACAGCCCATCAATCTTTTCTTCCTCTCTTCCTTGATGGAAAAGGAGTAAATATATTTGAACAGCTTGTTGAGCTAGCACATATGGCTCATCGACATATGCTTTTGATCCATGTTTAATTTCAATAAGTCTATGCAATGGATCAACTTTCATACTGTTGTATTATCAAATCATTGACACTTAAATAGAATGATACTATTACCTTTGATGTAGAACGATTTGATCACTTCTTCAATGATTCCATAATAGTCACTTTCTGCCTCTTCCCACCAGCTACCCTTCATATACATACTGTTGCCGCCAAGACCGTCGTGGCCCATAGCTGCCGCGTCGAAGTGTGCTCTTTTCACTGCCTTCCGGTCCTCTACTCATGGACCTGCGAAACATGGGTTAGTGACCCGAGCCGGGATTTCTGGTGGGGGCACTCTAACGGTCAAGTCAGTGACAATCCAGGGGAGCATATCCTCCTGGTCAGGCCCCTCTTGATGGACTCCATACTAGGAGGAGTGGGAGATGTGTCGGCGAAGGAAAAATGCAGCAGGGGGAGAGTGATAGCGGGGACAGAGGGGTTTCTGTCTACTCCTCTTCTCCTTGTTTTCCGGTGGTTTTCCCTCGACCGTGGTGTTGGTGGTGGCGCTTTGCTCTCTTGGTCGAGCTTGCGCTTGTATTGGTGGTGGACTGTAGTTCTTTTCTACTTGTATATTTTTCTGTTGTTACCTCCTCCTTCCGAGGGTGCCGATCGTTCTTTGTAGTTGAAAACTGGCCGTTGGGAGTCTGCCTCAGGATCCTCGCTGGGTCGGCAGGCGCGTGGGGCAGGATTCCATGCCGTGGACAGGACGCCTTTCTTGACAGGTGGTAGGGGAAGCTTCCATTCCTTCTGACATCCTCTCTAGTTGCTATATTTCGGAAAGTCTGGCAGAACCTCGATCCGAGGGCCACCACCCTAGGGGTGCGTGTTCTCTGGCTGGCCCATCCCCTGGAAGTACGGCTGGACAAGCAGTTATGACGGCATGGGGGGCGCCGTTCCGTGATCCTCGGGCGGCTCATCGGTGTCCTGGGATGGCAGGGTCTGCTCCGATCTGGGCGCTCCGAGCTCGTGCGATCACCTTGGTGGAGGAGGGAAGAGTGCGGGCCCGGCCCAGAGGGTGCGCGCTCAGAGAGGCTCCATATCGACGGGCAAGCTCTTGGCTCACCTCGATCGCAGGGCACTAACCTCCGAGGGTCTCGCTCTGGAGGGCAAAAGACGGACCCGGTCCAGAGGGCGCGCGCTCGGAGAGGCTCCACATCGGCGGGCAAGCTCTTGGCTTGACCTCGACCGTAGGGTACTAACCTCCGAGGGTCTCGCTCTGGAGGGCGGAAGACGGACCCGGTCCAGAGGGCGTGCGCTCGGAGAGGCTCCACATCGATGAGCGAGTTCTTGGCTCGACCTCGATCGCAGGGCACTAACCTCCGATGGTCTCGCTCTGGAGGGCAGAAGACGGACCCGGTCCAGAGGGCATGTGCTCGGAGAGGCTCCACATCGGCGGGCGAGCTCTTGGCTCGACCTCGATCGCAGGGCACTAACCTTCGAGGGTCTCGCTTTGGAGGGCAGAAGACGGACCCGGTCCAGAGGGCACGCGCTTGGAGAGGCTCCATATTGACGAACGAGCTCTTGGCTCGACCTCGACCGCAGCGCACTAACCTCCGAGGGTCTCACTCTGGAAGACGAAAAGCGGCTCCGGCCTAGGCGTCGAGCTCACGAGCTCGACCTGGCGGAGGATTGGGCTCGACTTGCTGTTCTGGAAGAGCTCAGCTCAGCTCGGCAAAGTGTTCCGAATTGAGATGTCGCCTTAGCATCTGTCGTGGCGATCTCCCTTAATGTGGCGCCTGTCAGCACCCACATCAGCGGTCTCGCCACATCATTTGCCCCCCCTCCCGAGGCTCGTTAGTGCACATCGCTCGGGGTGAAGGGAGTAACTGCAATGCTGACATGGAGAGGCGAAAGTCCGGTGCAATGATGGCCGCAGTTGCTGGCGCTTCAAGGGACGGCCCCGTAGGCCAGTGCGGGGGTGCCCCGTGGCCATGTCCAGGGAGCAGTTAATGCTGGCGCAGAATTCTGAGTGGCAAGGACTCCTTTTCCGTCGATGAGCAGCACGTGGCGCAGATATATTGGCGAGGGGGTCACAATAGTGCGGATTTGACGGGCCTTTTTCAAAGTGAAAAGAAAAATTTCTCACTCAAAATTCCCTTTCTTTCAAATCCTTCGTGCTCATTGCAGTGTCCAGACCTTTCTTCCCCCGCGATTTGCATCCGTTCTTCTCTTCTCTAGAGGTCTAGACCGGCTTCGTCTTTCTTCTTTCTCTCCTTCCGGGTAGGCTCCTTCCTCCTCAGTCTAGTATGTCTCATCCTGAGTCTTTTGCCCCAAAGGGTAGTGCTCTCCTCCTCCGACGAGGAGTCGAAGGGGGAGCAGTTTAGGATTAGCATGAGACCAGCCCTTCCTGACCCCCCAGTGTCCGTTGGAGAGCTAGAGGTCGTTCCTTCCCTTCATGCCTATCCTCCTCTTCTGCTTGAACCAGCCCCTGAGTCGGTCCGGTCAACAGGTCCGGGCGGGATTGCTTCGACAATTTTTTTCGCAGAGCTGGAGGCCATCTGGGATGCCTATGGGATCCCGTCTTCCGTTCAGCTCATGGTTCCCCGTCCGGGGAGCGGGTCACTTCTAGTGGCCCGGGCATCTCGCCTTCTATGAGGGGACATTCTCCGGGGGTCTCCGATTCCCTTTCCATCCTTTCTTCTTGTCTATTCTGATCAATTATCGTCTGGTCCCTGCTCCTTGGTGCCGAACGTCATCAGGGTGATCTTCTCCTTCATTGTGCTCTATCACGTCCATGGGTTCGTTGCCTGGTTCTCCCTGTCCAGGACATTCTTCGTCCTGAAACACCACCCGATCGAGGATGGCTGGTGGTCTTTGTTTTCTCGCTCGAAGGGCATCAAGTTCAAGCTTCTCTGTTCCATCAAGGGATGGAAGAGCAAGTTTTTCTTTGCGGACGTCGAGGGGGTCAACTGGGCATGGAGCGAGCCGGATCGTTCCCCAAACCGAATCTCCATGATCGAAGCAGCCGATCGGGATGACTATGACCAGCTTCGTACTGCCCAGATCCCCTCTCTGGAGGTTCTATCGGAGCAGAACCTTCTCGATGCCAGGGTCGACTCGTCGGCGAGGCCGGGTAGGTTCAGCTTCTTCATTCACATGTATCTTCCCTTTTCTTCATTTTGGGCTGACTTTCCAAGTTCCTGTGTGCAGGGTTGATCCTTCCGGAGGGTGAGCCGTCGTTGGTCTCTAAGAAGAGGCCGCCCACTGGGGTGGTCACCGAGCTCCCTTCGAGGCGGGCCTGGGTTGAGGGAGTGTCGATGTCTGCTCCTGCCGTGCCTACCGCCTCGAAAGGAAAGGAGGTTGTGGGAGCCCCTGTGCGACGGACAAAGCCATAGGCGGAACCCCATGCCTTGGAGCCCGCGACGGTCGTCCGGGCTGATGCTATTGCTGTCGCTGCTCCACCCTGTCCCCCAGGTTCGGTGATGGCCAAAGTTGAGGGAGGAGAGTTCCACCCTAGAGATCCTCTGGCGATGGGGATTCCGGTCACGATGGTGCCGGGTCCTCGGCCGGTCCTCGGGGTCCTGCCACCGGAGTGGCGGGCACGCTTGCCCCTCGGAAAGCAGGAGGGACGAGGCAAGGCACCACCTCCCGTTCAAGCTGGGGCCAGAGAGCTCCTTGGCTGACAACCGTGCCTTGGCCTACCGCATGATGGACTTCTCCATCCAGCAATGCGACCGGGAGGAAATGGATGGGTTGTCGGTTGGAGCCTTGATCGACAACACTTTTTCCCATCTCTACACGGTAAGCAACTTTGTCCCCTCTCTCTCTTCTTTTCTCTCTCTCATTTTTTTTTTTTTGACCTCCCATGTAAGCAATGGGTGTCGAGGCCCTCTTCATCAGGAGCTGCTACCGAAACTAGGAGCAATCTATGCGCACAGGTGATTGAGATCGCGTCGTTGAAGGTCGATCTAGAGAGGAAGGCCAACTCCGAAGGGGCACTTGGCCAACGGGTCAAGGACCTCGAGAAGCACCTCGCCGATTCTGAGGGGTGAGCAAAGGAGCTCCAGGAGAAACTCGACCACAAGCAGGGGGAGTCGAGGAAGAAGACTAAGGAGCTTGCTGACTCCGAGCAGAGATTGGACGTGGTCATCGTCGAGGCCCGGCAGAAAAGGACCGCCCAGTCTCTCCAAGCTCGACTGACGGCAGAAGAGGAGAAGTCAGTCGTGTCTCAGAGGGCAGCGGATGAGGCGGCCAAGTCGGTCGTGGATACCAGGCACGAGGTGGCCACAGCAAAGAAGGAAGCCGGGGAGGCGGTGGAAAGGTATAGGGCCTCGGAGGAGTTCCTCGCCGAGACCCAGCAGACGGTGTCGGACTCCTTCTTCAAAGGCTTCATGTACCTGCACCACCTGGTCGAGGAGTTTTCTCGGCCGAAGGCCGCAGCTACCTTGACTACTCCGGTACCTCACCAGAGGCGAGCATTGAGGAGCCATGCCAGCTGAATCTGAGGTCGCACGGTCAGAAGCCCTTGCTAATGGAGACTCCCGACCCAGCGACTCGGCGAGTAGATAGTCATTTTTTGTTTCTCCTTTTGTATTTAGCTGGGCTACTCGGCACGTCGGGGGCCCATAGGATGCTTGTAATTGATACTTAACCAATGAAATGTGAATATTCTTACAACTATTTTTCTTGTTTGGCTCCTCTTCTCCTTCACCTCCCTTTCCTCTTTTATCTTTCTTTTCATGTATGGGGAGATCTAAGAGGGTACCCAAGAGCTGCCGAGCTCGGCTATTTCTAGGCCGGAGATCTGAGCTCCAGTCTTGAGTTGGCACCTCGGAGCTGGACTCGGGGACGTTGATGGTTGAGAGCTACGTTGCTCGAAGTTCTCTTGGCCGAAGATCTGAGCTCTGGTCTTAAGCTGGTGTCCTGGAGCTAGGCTCGGGGACGTGGATGGTTGAAAGCTGCTGAAGGTAGTAGCTTCGACAGTGTTGCATTTTCTTCTTTCTCTCTTCTCTTTCTTTCCTTCCCCACTCTTCTCTCATTCATTTTCATTCATCATTCATTTTTCTTCTTTCCTTCTTCTTCTCTTCTTTTTCTTCCTCCCCCTTTTTTTTTAGAGTGGGAGATCAGAGGAGAGGATGCCGGCAGGACCCCCGTTTGTTCTCTTTCTTTCCTTCCTCTCTCGTCTTCTTTTCGAGTAGGGAGATCAGAAAAGAGGATGCCGGCTGGATCCCCGTTTTGTTCTCTTTCTTTCCTTTCCCTCTCGTTTTCTTTTCGAGTGGGGAGATCAGGGAAGGGGGGTTACCGGGCTTGCCCCCTTTGTTCCCTTTCTTTCCTTCCCCTCTCATTTTCTTTTCGAGTGGGGAGATCAGGGAAGGGGGGTTACCGATCTTGATTGCCTTGGAGCTAGGCTCGAGGCCTTCCTGGATGTGGAACTAGGCTCGGGCCCAGGAATTGCCTGAGATCTTGGCTCAGGTCTTTGGCACCTTGGAGCTAGGCTCGAGGCGTTGATCGAAGCTACGTGGCCCCATGATCTCTTGGCATCCCGGAGATGGCTCGAAGATATTTGAGATGGAGAGCTGTTTGGCTCGAGGTTCTCTTGGCCAGACGTCTGAGCTCCGATCTTTAGTTGGCGTCCTGGAGCAGGGCTCGGGGACGTAGATAGTTGAGAGCTGCGTGGCTTGATAATTCTTTGACGTCCTGGAGCTGGGCCTGAGGGCATCGTCGATCGAGAGCAGTGTGGCTCCTTGGCCCCTTTGGCATCCTGGAGTTGGGCTCGGGGACGTGGATAGTTGAGAGCTGCGTGGCTCGATAATTCTTTGACATCCTAGAGCTGGGCCCGAGGGCATCATCGATCGGGAGCAGCGTGGCTCCTTGGCCCCTTTGGCATCATAGAGTTGGGCTCGGGGATGCCATTGGTATCTCCTGCAAGACAGATAGACACTTGCACAGGAAAAAACCATTGTTATTCATTGTTGGAAACCTTACATCATTGATAGTATTTCCACAAGTTACAGGCATTCCATGTCCTGAGAAACCTGGCACCGTTGAGATCTTCAAGGTAGTAGGCCCCTTGTGAGAGGGCTTCAGCCACTTTGTAGGGGCCCTCCCAGTTCGGGGAGAGCTTGCCGCACTCCCTAGGCTGGGACGCCTCCGCCCGCCACAGCACTAGGTCTCTGGGCTTGAAAGCTTTTGTTCGGACACGAGCATTGTAGTACCGGGCCACTCTTTGTCGATAGGCTGCCATCCGTATGTGGGTTTTGTCCCTTGCTTCTTCAAGAAGGTCCAGGTTGAGCAGGAGGTGCGTCGAGTTCCGCGCTTCATCATACTGCTGCACCCGCAACGTGGGCATGCCGAGCTTGACGGGGATGACTGCTTCGGCACCGAAGACGAGACTGAAGGGCATTTCATTGGTCGCCGTCCTGGGCGTTGTGTGGTAGCCCATAGGACACTCAGGAGCTCTTCTGCCCACAGCCCTTAGCTTGATCCAGCCTGGTTTAGAGCCCTTGTAGGATGGTCCGGTTGGTCACCTCGACCTCCCCGTTTGTTTGGGGGTGAGCTACCGAGGTGAACTGGTGTTGGATGCCGTGGGCTGCGCAGAACCCTTCAAACTCGCGGTTGTCAAACTGTCGCCCGTTGTCAGTGATGATGTAACAGGGGAGCCCGAAGCGCTAGATGATTGACTTCCAAAAGAACTGTCGGACATTGGCTTCCGCAATCCGAGCTAGTGGCTTTGCCTCGATCCACTTGGTGAAGTAGTCGATCGCTACTAGCAAGAACTTTCGCTGCCCTGATGCTGGGGGGAACGGTCCCAAGATGTCCATCCTCCACTGGGCAAAGGGCCAAGGGGCTGAGAGTTAGGAAATCGGCGCCGTCGGCTGACGCTGGATGTTGGCATGGTGCTGGCATTTGTCGCACTTATTGACGAAGTCGGCCGCGTTCTCCCTCATGGTCTCCCAAAAGTACCCCTAGCGGAGAGCTTTGTAAGCCAGTGTCCTCCCCCCCCCGTGATTCCCGCAGAGGCCTTCGTGTATCTCTTGGAGCACAAAGGTTGCCTCGGCGGGCCTGAGGCATCTCAAGAATGGGTAGGAGTAAGATCGGCAGTAGAGTTGGCCCTCCATCAGGACGAACTGAGAGGCCTTCTTCCTGATGAGGGCGGCTTCTGCGCGGTCTTCTGCCGGGCCATCAGTGATGTACCAGATGTACTTGTCCATCCAGCTTGGCTCAGGATGACTTGATGTACCTCCATCGGGTTCTCGTAACTGGGACCTTCGAGGTGGTCAATGTAGGCACGTCCCAGTGACGAGTCCGACAGGGTTGTGAGTCTAAACAGCGCATCCGCGTGTGCATTCTCTCCTCGAGGGATGTGGAAAATGCTGAAGCGCCGAGGCCTGCCGTGCTCACGCGGACTTGCTCCAGATACTTCATCATCTGGGCGTCCCTTGCTTCATATTCCCCGGATACTTGTCCGGTGACCAGTTAGGAGTCAGTGAAGACTTTCAAGTCTTGCACACCCAGCTCGCGGGAGACTCTTAGGCCCGCGAGGAGTGCCTTGTACTCCGCCTTGTTATTGATTGCGGCGAACTTGAAGCGGAGGGCGCATTCCACCACAACCCTATCTCGATTAGTCAGGATGAGGCCCGCACTGCTCCTGCCGGAATTGGATGCTCCATCTACATGAAGAATCCAGGACTCTTCTCCTAGCCTAGGCTCCGTTGCTGTCTGCTCTGGCTCCTCGACAAACCCGGTGCACTCGACCACGAAGTCGGCCAGGGCCTGGGCCTTTTGTGATGACCTCGGTCGGTACACTAGTCGAATTCGCTGAGCAGCAGGGACCACTTAGCCAACCTCTCGAATGTCTCGGGTCGGGTGAGGATGGTCCTCAATGGCTGGTCCGTCACCACCACTATTGGGTGTGCTTAGAAATAGGGCCTAAGGCGCTTAGCAAACATTATTAGTACAAAAATGAGTTTTTCGGAGTGAGTGTACCTGATCTCCGTGTCGCGGAGGATTTTACTGGTGTAGTACACCGACTTCTGAGATTTGTCCTCGTCTGTGCGAACGAGAACTGAGCTGACAGCTCCCGGTGTCACTGCTAAGTATAGTAAGAGTTCCTCTCCCTCTTCCGGCCTAGAGAGCAGCAGAGGGGAGGCGAGGAAGTTCTTCAGCTCCTCGAAGGCTGTCCTGCACTCCTCAGTCCAGGTGAAGTCGTGCATCTTACACAGCGCCTTGAAGAATGGTTGGCAATGATCGGCCGACCTCAAGATGAATCTATTGAGGGCGGCGACGCGTCCCGTCAGGTGCTGGACCTGCTTCTTGGAGGTCGGGTGTTCCATGTCGATGATGGCCTGCACCTTCTCCGGGTTCGCTTCAATGCCCCTCTGGGTGACCATGAAGCCGAGGAATTTTCCTGCGGCCATCCCAAAGGCACACTTTGCCGGGTTCAGCTTCATCTAATGCTGTCGCAAGTTATGGAAGGACTCGGCGAGGTCGGCTACATGGCTCGAGCCCGGCTTGCTCATGACGAGCATGTCGTCCATATACACTTGCATGTTGCGGCCAATTAGGTCCTCAAAGACCTTACTGACCAGGCGCTGATAGGTGGCCCCCGCATTTTTCAAACCGAAGGGCATCATCCTGTAGCAGTATGTCCCCTGATCGGTGAAGAAGGCAATGTGCTCCTCATCCTCTGGGTTCATGCTGATTTGATTGTATCCTGAGAACGCATCCATGAAGGAGAGCAGTCGGTGGCCTAAGGTGGCATCCACTAGCTGGTCGATCTTCGGGAGAGGGAAGCTGTCCTTCGAGCAAGCTTTATTGAGGTCGGTGTAGTCTACACAGATCCTCCATTTGCCATTATTCTTCTTGACCATCACCATATTCGCCAGCCAGCTTGGATACTAGACCTCTCGAACGAAGTCGGCAGCCAGGAGTTTATCTACCTCTTCTTTGATGGCCGCCTCTCTCTCTCCGGGCAAACTTCTTTTCTTCTACCGAATCGACTTGTGCTTTGGGTCGATACTCAATTTATGAGTAATGATGTCAGGAGGAATACCTGGCATGTCCGTCGCTGTCCAAGCGAACACATCCGCATTCGCCCACAGGAATCCCAGCAGTTGGGCCCTCTCTCCTTCGGGTAGCTGGGCTCCAATCTACACCATCTTCACGGGGTCATCTCCAAATGGATAGGAAAGCAGACGCTCAACTGGGCCTCCCCTGGGGTCTTGGGTCCTTTGGTCGAGGTCGTCCGCGCTGGGGTCGTCCTGAGGGACCTTGGCCCCAGGGAGAGTTTGGAAGCAATGCTGCACCGGCTGGGCGCTCCTCTCATCTCCCCGACACCGTAGGGAGTTGGGAATTGTACAAGTAGCCTCTTGGTAGAGACAATGGCGTCAAGCAAGTTGAGCCCGGGTCGTCCCAATATCATGTTGTAGGCGGAAGGGAGCCTTACAACCATGAAAGTCATCATGACGGTGCTCTACGGAGGTGGGTTCCGACAGTGACCAGGAGAGTGATTTCTCCTTCAACTCTCACAGAGTCGCCCGTGAAACCGACAAGAGGTGTGTGCACGGGCCTAAGCTGATCGGAGAAGAGATTCATTCTAAAGAAGGCATCATAAAAAAGCACATCTGTGGAGCTTCCACTATCAATCATGATGCGCTTTACAGGGTACTTCGTGATCATCATTTCGGATCACGGTATCATTATTTACATTTTTTTCCCCATCTCCCCCCTCCCTCATAAAAGGAAGTATATTTTCAGAGTCCCCTGCCTCCCGGGCCTTCTTGGATGCACGCGTCGCTCCCCAGGAGATCATGCCCACCGATTTCTCGGTGGGGCGGTTGTCGATGGCTGGAGCTAGCAGGAGTGCGACGAGCACCTGGGACTCCGCTTGAGGTCTGCCCCCCATGAATCTCTTGAGGTAGCCTCTCTTGATAAGTTCCTTAATCTCCCACTTGAGGTTGCGGCATTCCTCGGTGTCGTGGCCATGATCGTGGTGGAAGCGGCAATACTTCATCTTGTCACAGCCAGCGAAAGGCTTCAGGGAGGCGGGTGCCTCAAGTAGTCCTCGCCCTCGATCTCCATAAGGAATTTTGTCCTCGGGGCGAGGAGAGGGGTGTAGTTTTTCCCATGGACAGGGGTCCCTCTCAGTCTTGGCTAGTCCCTCTGGGAGCTCTGAGCCTGGGGTGCTGGCTTCCGGGTCCCGGACACTTCAACAGGGACCGACTTCTTCAGGGGTCCTCTGTCGAGCTCCCGCCTCGTACGATCCATCTCGTACGATCCGCCTCCTCCTCGGGCGGATATACTTTTGGACTCGGAGAAGGAGCTTGGAGTAGGTCTTGGGGGGCTTCTTATCCAGCGAGTAGGTCAGGCGGGAGGTCCTAAGCCCTCGCTTCAGTGTCAGCATAGCCACTGGCTCTTCAAGATTGTAGATCTCCAACGTGGAAGCCTTGAAGCGGGCCACGTAGTCCCGTAAGGGCTCGCGGTCTTGCTGCCGGATGGAGAAGAGGTCGTCTACCTCTCGTGGCAACTTCCTGCAAGAATCGAAGTGCGCCATGAACTTTTGCCCTAGCTAGGCAAAGGAGATGATCTCTCCGACTCTAGATGGGTGAACCACACCCGGGCTACCTTCCGAAGAGTAGCAGGAAAAGCGACGTAAAGAAGAGCGTCGGTGGCCCCCTGAACCCTCATGAGAGTCCGGTGCTTTCCAGGTGGTCCAGGGAGTCGGTGGTTCCATCGTAAGGATCCACCTGTGGCATCTAGAACTGGTGCGGGATCGGCTCCGCTTGGATCTCTTGGAAGAATGGGGGACGGGCGTCGCAGCTCGCTGGCTCACTAGCGGAGCCCGGCATGCTGGCAAACCGGAGCAAACTCCGCCAGCTTGCGTTCATGTTCCTCCAGGTGCCTGCCCGCCGCATGCCTGGCGACTTCATCAATGGACCCCTCTACCGAAGGAGACGGAGAAGGTGACGTGGGTACATGGCACCCATGGCGGGGGGTCTTACTTTTCTTGCCTCGGTGGGGTCTGGACACCTCCCGCCCGAGGTTTAGCGAGCGGCTCTCTCTGTCAGCAGAGCCAGCTCGTTGTCTCTTCGTCGGAGCTTAGTGGCTATGCCGGTTGTCAGTGGTGGCCTGCAGCTACGACGGCCTTCCTTGGAAGGAGCGCAGGCTATCGCGGGGAGCTGCGGCGTGGGCCGCCGGGGTCCCTGGTTGCTGGTGGGTAGCCACGGACCGGTGCTGGTGCTCAAGCCGGCGCACTGCCATGGCAAGAACTTGCATCTGCTGGGCAAGTACAGCCAGCTGGGCTTCTGGTGGAGGTGGCTGGACCGGAGCGGATGGCTCCGCTTCTTGGCGGTGCGGGTTTCCCCGAGAGGGGGAGTCCCCCGCATGACTGGTGGAAGCCTCCCTTGCTCTTGTCATCACCATCCTTCCACCTTGCTTGTTTGTAGAGAAATGGAGGGCTTACTCGAACACCCCCCTTCCTGGCGTGCCAATCTATTACCGCCAAGACCGTCATGGCCTGTAGCTATCGTGTCGAAGTGCGCTCCTTTCACTGCCTTCCGGTCTTCTGCTCCTGGACCTGCGAAACAAGGGTTAGTGACTCGGGCTGGGGTTTCCTGCGGGGGCACTCCGACGGTCAAGTCAGTGATAATCCAGGGAAACATATCCTCCTGGTCTGGCCCCTCTTGATGGACTTCGTACTAGGAGGAGTGGGAGATGTGTCGGTGAAGGAAAAATGCAGCAGGGGGAGAGTGATAGCGGGGACAGAGGGGGTCTCTGTTACATCGCTTCTCCTTGTTTCCTGGTAGTTTTCCCTCGACCGTGGTGTTGGTGGTGGTGCTTTGCTCTCTTGGTCGAGCTTGCGCTTGTGTTGGTGGTGGACTGTAGTTCTTTTCTACTGGTGTATTTTTCTGTTGTTATCTCTCCCTTCCGGGGGTGCCGATCGTTCTTTGTAGTTGAAAACTGACCGTTGGGAGTCTGCCTCGAGATCCTCGCTGGGTTGGCAGGCACGTGGGACAGGATTCTATGCCATGGACGGGATGCCTTTCCTGATAGGTGGTAGGGGAAGCTTCCATTCCTTCTGACATCCTCTCTGGTTGCTCTATTTCGAGAAGTCTGGCAGAGCCTCGATCCGAAGGCCGCCGCCCTAGGGGTGCGTGTTCTCTGGCTGGCCCATCCCCTGAAAATACGGTCGGACAGGCAATTATGGCGGCATGGGGGGCGCCATTCCGTGGTCCTCGGGTGGCTCACCGGTGTCTTGAGATGGCAGGGTCTGCTCTGATCTGGGCGCTCCGAGCTCATGCAGTCACCTTGGTGGAGGAGGGAAGAGTGCGGGCCCGGCCCAGAGGGCACGCGCTCGGAGTGGCTCCACATTGGCGGGCGAGCTCTTGGCTCAACCTCAACCGCAGGGCACTAACCTTCGAGGGTCTTGCTCTGAGGGCAGAAGATGGACCCGGTCCAGAGGGTGCACGCTCGGAGAGGCTCCACATCGACGGGCGAGCTCTTGGCTCGACCTCGACTGCATGGCACTAACCTCCGAGGGTCTCACTCTAGAGGGCGGAAGACGGACCCGGTCAAGAGGGCGCACGCTCGGAGAGGCTCCACATCGATGGGCGAGCTCTTGGCTCGACCTCGACCGCAGGGCACTAACCTCCGAGGGTGTCGCTCTGGAGGGCGAAAAGTGGCTTAGACCTAGGCGTCGAGCTCACGAGCTCGACCTAGCGGAGGACTAGGCTCAACTTGCTATCCTGGAAGAGCTCAGCTCAGCTCGACAAAGTGCTCCGAATTGAGGTGTTGCCTTGGCATCCGCCATGGCGGTCTCCCTTAATGTGGTGCCTGTCAGCTATCTACGTCAGCGGTCTCGCCACATCACATACCACTATTCATTATGCTCTTATGATATCCATATTCGTGGGCATAAAATTTAAAACCATTTATGTTACAGCCATTATAACATGTTACATATTTTGTTGGCCTGTAACTTAGTGGTCTTATCTTTTTAAGTACCTGTATAGTATAAAAAATAAAATTTAAAAAATAAGATATATAAAATGATAATAAATGCTTACCAATTGGTGGAACGTCTATAAAGATCTGTGAGCATCATGTAAAAAAATTTTACTTACTTATTCTTAGGTTGTCCCATCTTAGCATCGCATCATATTGCCTAAACATGCATAAAATATGTGTACTGTAATAAGTGATTAAAGGTTGGGATTGTGATCGACACTTATTTAATATACGAGTTAACCTCCTCGTAGTTTAGCAAAATATATGTGTCCGTCTATCAAAATTCAGTATTAATTAAAATACAGCAAATCTTGTATCCAAATTACGTGTGTAGATAGGCAAATATCAAAATCTCCTGCTCTAATCCCTCACCACCACCATCATCAATTCAGCCAACTTGAGTCAACTTTGTTTGCACACTGGGATTAAAAATAGTGTCAGTTGAAATTTGATATTTCATTTATTATGTAAACCTCTATAATGGAACCTTTGATTTTGGCCTTGTTTTTCACTTTCTTCTTAAGACTATAGGTGTATCTTTCAAAAGAATATATCTACTTGTACTACATTAGTCCCCTATCCTAGCTTCATATGCTAGATGAATCATGAGATACTCCATGAAATTAAAGAAGCTATAAGGGAATATTTTCTCCAACTTACAAACTTTTTTCTACACTTCTAGACTTAAGCTAGAGATGGGTCGGTCGATATTTTGGTAGCACAAATATCTTTGAAAAAAGACTAACCTTGGTCAAAAAACTTCATATGGAGTTGGAAAGGAGATCACGCCAAGCCAATGATAGTAATTGTTGTATGAAGGCATGGCATTCATGACTCTTTAGCTCATAAAACCTACAATCTTGGGTATTGATGCACTAAGCTAGATTACTTGTATAACCATCTAGGAATTTAAGATTTTACACTATTCATATACATTTTTCAAATGCTTCCTTGTTAAGGTGCAAGATGCCTTCGGTTTCAAAAATTCTCTAGGTTACATCTTAACCAGTCTAATACAGGATGCTTGCATATATTTTTTTTCTGCTCGAGCCTTGGGATTATCCTTCGCTTGCCCTTGACATCCATAATAGTATAAAAAATATTATCTTTTCAATGTGCATGATATCAAGGTTATGACAGATCAAATTGATGGACCAGTATGGTAACTCCTAGAAGATATTGTGTTTCATCCAATTATGATATCTACCGAACTCCGAGATTTTTGATTATTAAATAGTATGCTAAACTGGACTTCATCCACTTGATATACCCTTTGAACAGTTTCATACCACTGATGATGCGGCACGATGATGAGAATGCAATCTAAATGATGAATTGAGAAATGAAAGCAATAAAGCCTATTAACAGGTACTAAATTTCAGATCAAAAGTATTAAGGTAAAGCTATGAAAGGAGCACGGAAATTTGGAACTTACGTCGCGATGTAGTTATTTAAATCTTAGAGAAGATTAGGGCTAATGATTATGGAATCTAAACCTAGGAAAACTGTCTTCAATAACCCAGACTTAAGAATATTAGAAGGGAATTGTTACCATGATGAGCACTCCTTGTTGGTGTAGATTCGTTGAAGCAATCAAATAAATAAGCCCTGGATGAAAAGATGACTCTTCCATCGAAACAAGTTCTCACCATACTTGATCTGATGGCAATGACCCCCTTCTTGAACTCCGGATCGTAGAAGGAACCCTACGCAATGAAGGATTAGGACTAAGCTGATTTGAAGGAATACCAAATCAAAGTAGGAGGAAGGAATTAAGAAAACAAGTGGTTGTTGAGGGAAGATGGGATCCTTGGAGAAGTCGTTGGCTTGGGAGGTAAAAGATCACACGCCAAGATTGAAACACAACCACACTACAAAACACTTGCTTCATAGAAAAACTACTCCTTGTTTCATCATCAAAAAGCCCCCTTTACCATTAGCGTACAAGAGGCTTTTATTGGCCTTTCAATCAATTTGAAATTCCCCATATCATGGAGAAATATTAGGGGGGTTACATGAAATGGGGATTTGGTGGAGGGTTACATGAATATGGAGGATTTGGTGGAGGGTTACATGGAATGTGGGGGATTTGAATCCTTGGTCCCCACTTGAAGTTGGCGCCTCTTGGTGATTACTTGGCAAGTGAGTTGGCATGGTGAGGTCCCCACTTTGAAGTTGTTTTGATGTGGCACCACTTGGTGATGACTTGGCAAAGTGAGTTGGCATGGCGAGGTGGTTTCCAATCCAATGATGTGGCAAGGTGAAATGGCATGGTGACATGGCGCATCCTTCTCCATGGCACCCCTTGGAGATGACTTGGCAAAAAGGTGATGTGGCATTCTTTAGTGATGAGTTGGCATAGGTGGTTCATGATGATGTGGCGCTCCAAGTAAAGCTGGTCTGGCCCAATTTCAAGTAGCTTTTGAACTTGACTCAGTATAAAGCCTAATTGACTCTAATTAAACTTTAAAATCCCAAAGAAAATAAAACAGGACTCAATAAACATACAGGACTCATACGAGACTTGAGTTCCTAGTCTCAATCCATAAAGAACTTGATATTAGTTGAAGCTTCTTTCTGAACCTGGTGCCCCCCCCAACTGAGGCACGGGGATGCATGGTCATTCTCTTTCCTAACCTCCTGAAACTATCCCATTGCTTTTGAAATAGATGATGCTCGAGAAGAAATTAACGATGCAATCGAACCGAGGTGACTTATGACCATGCTCAAGCTGAAATGATTTTGTATTTTCCATGCATATAGATATGCTTGCTTCCTATGAGTACTCTATCCTGACAACATTCCATAAGCAAAAAAATTACTAATGGTGTATATCAGTGCAGCCTTCATTACAAAATTCTGCTTCTTCGATGCATCAAAGATACATATGCCATTGGATCATAAGAATTTTAGCTCATTAACAAGAGATCTTAGATATACATCAATATTTTTACTAGGGTATCATGATCTAAGAATGACTAATGTAAGAAAAATGTTATGCTTTTTCATGCACATTACAAGTGACAAATTATATGGAGTAATAAAGACAGGCCAACATAAATAAGGGGCCATTGCATGATTGAATGGTGTAAACCCATCCATAGATAGATTCAATCGGATATTGCATGATTCTTGAGCAAATAAAGGGTGACAAGCATCAAAGTTCTTTTATGCCTCACTATCCGATTAATGACTCATCATATTGGTATGCTTGCGAATCCCTTTTTTATGCTATCCATCTACTCATCAGTACTCTTGGATAAATGGAGCCTTCAAAACCTAGAAGTAAGGAGAACGTATCAAAAAACCTTATATGGTATATCCTTCGGATTTCTACCCTCTTGTCTTGGCTTAAATAGACTTTTATCATATACATCATATAAGCTCTTCAGTTGGTCCTCCGTATATAAAAGTATGCAATCTTTACAGCATGTATCTTTCTTTTCATATCACATGTCTAACCCTTTCATCATTTTTTTTGAAGTATAGAAGCTTCCAACAAACTTCTCATCCTTCGGTAACATCTTCTTTATTATTATTATCATCCTATCATAATAATTGACCATCATACGATTCAACAACTCTAGCATATTATGTATTTCACATCTCAACCATAGTAGTTCATCAGCATCTTTTAGCATATAATAGAAATTATTACTGTTAGCTTCTGGATTGTCCTCTATATCCTAGTCAAATTCAAGACCAATCGTATCATAGCCATGTCTACCATTCTATCCATATCCTTGTTCTGCTGACTTTTAACCCTTATAATTATCTTCCACATCCCCTCATATAGGTACTAATACTTGTAGTTTGATATAAATCTACTCCTATATAAATGGACAATTATTGTATCCCTATTAAGTATTTTTTGTAACACATCTATCACAAGAACAATGAGCACATCCTTAAATGAGAGTGCCCCATTTCCAAAAGTATAATCATAGAAGTACTTGACACTCTCCTTATATTCAGCAGAAATTATCCCGTTGACTACTCAATAATCCATTCAACTACAGTTCATGGCATACTATCTAAAAATTCTGTATATACAAATACAAGGCAAAATACTTATCAATTATTTTATCATTTAAATTGGCTTACATAATAAATGCATTCTCGGGAGTTCATATACCATCACCCAAGACAAAATGACTAATATAAATGCATCATAGCACCAACTAATAGATAAGTTATATCCCATTCATGAATTGTATTAATTCTATAGATCAATTATAGTAATCAAACGATACGTAATAAGGGTTGAAAGAAATTTTGGCAGCATTTTTCCTTAGCTCTCCTCACACGACTAAAGATGTATGAGGAGAACAAAAGAAAATTACTATCCAAAATTTCTTATAAATCCTAAACATATTGTTTAATTATTGTAATTACCTATAGAATTAATTCCAATTCCCAAACTATCCAAACTGGATAATCATTAACTATTGTATATAATTCTCCTACCTGTACAAAAAAAATAAATGTATGCATGCCGTAAAATATATACATTAATCAAAATATGGATCTATGATTCTATACAATATAAATTTTATAAAAATAAATATCTAATTAATTAATTAAATTAATATATAATTATAAATATTAATATACTAATAATAACATTTATATGTATTAAAACAAAAATAAATTCATGACTAGAGATTGTACCTGGTAAAGTAAGACCAGCCCATAATGCAAATTAATAATGTAACTAAAAATGAGGAAAGAGTTAAAATAAGTCAATAGCGAGTTAGTTGCCACTCGATCCTTACACAAGCACTAGTCGTCCTGAATACTAGCTAAGGCCCGAGGCCTGAGCGCACGGGGCACATCTCAGCTCCCGTATTTGTAATGCTGCTGGGCACCTTCTCTCGGCTCAAGCATTCAGGGCATGCAACATGCATCGCCGCTTGTGCTCTGCATGTCGAGATCTAAGTCCCATGCATTCAGGGCATGCACTCATGCATACATAGGTAATTAATTAAATAAAACTAATTAACCAATAAACTAATATCTAATTAATTACTTAAATAAATAACAAATTAGCTCTAATTAATATATTTTAATTAAGTAATTAATTAAATAAACATCTAATTAAATAATTAAACTAATATCTAATTAATTACTTAAAGAAATAATTAATTAACTCTAATTAATATATTTAATATAAAAAATAATTTTTAGCAATCGCTATGTTGTCATCGCCATCACCCTCACTAATACTCATAGCATCAATAGCAAGTGGGCCCACAGATGGTAGATCCAATGCACACATACTGAGGCACGGGAGTGGTCAGTGGTGCGTGGAAGGTGGCACAGGGATGAGACACCAGCTCGGGACGGTGGCAAGGGGATGCAATTACAAGGATGGGGGCATGGTGATGGGGCTACGAGGAAGGTGGCACGGGGCCAGTGCCACGGGTCGGTAGCTCGGGAGCATGGGGATGTGGTTCTAGTAGCCAGCGGGGATAGCACTTCGGTGGGGAAGGAAAAGGAAGTGACGGTGCAAGGAAGGCGAACCATTGCGGGGAGGTCGGATCGACCAGGGGGAGCTCCGGGCACCGAGAGTGGGGAATCGGCTAGGTGCAGCATGATCGAGGGGAGCAGGCATGTGGATGGCAGCAATAGGAGGAGGATATGGCGGTAGGAGGAAATCTCGAGGGGGGGGAAGGGAGGGAAATTGGAAAAGCTCGGGGCATCGAGAGTGGGGAAATTGGTAAGGGAGGGAGTTTTTTTTTCCATCGGGCAATAGGGGGTTTGTAGAGGACTATAAGCACCGGCAAACATGCCATCATGAAAAGTTATCAATAATGACTCATATAAGTATTAGCGACGGCTAAGAACCATCGTTAATAAATACAATTCTATCCGCTAATATATTTTTATAATATTTTTTAAAAAAATTAAGAGTAGTATTGATGGCTTTTGCCATCGCTAAATGTGGTCGGTAAAGCCACAATTATTAGCGATGGCTAATCCCTGTCGCTAATAATTATAGTTCCATCGCTAATACATATTTAAAATATTTTTTTCAAAAGAATTTAAGAGTATTAGCGATGACATAAGCCATCGCTAAAAGTGATTAATAAATCCTACCATCGTCAGTAATAATTAAAATTCCATTGCTAATACAGTTTTAAAATAAAAAAATAAATTTAAGAGTATTAGCAATGATTTTTCTGCTAATGCTAATATATTTTTTAAATAAAAAAATAAAATTTAAGAGTATTAGCAACATCTTTTATCTTCGCTAATATTCAAAATGCCATTAGCAATTACCAAATTACCATGTTGGTTACTAAAAAGTATTATTAGCGATGGCTATTTATCATTATTAATTGCCATTGCTGGTGATTTTTTTTTTTTTTTTTCTTCTTGTAGTGCATTATTTATATTTGTGTAACGGCTAGCTAGAGGCCAATAGCTGGTGGAACCATCTTAGTGGTCATTATTATTTCTTTATTTTTCACAAGAAAAATAGGAAACATGTTTACTGCGCTAACTCAGTAAATCTCTTTGCAATGCGTTTCCCATAGTGTATGTTAGACATACAACAACTAATGATCATAGTATGGAGGCTATATGAGATATACCATAAATTACAATATATTCTATGTTATCCATCTCACGCATACGCCAAATGAATGTTGGCAAGGGTAGCATGGCCCTTGACATCAAATACTTCTTAATCTTTCCCACCATCATGATGTGGGTGATATTATTTTCAATAGAGCTGTCAATAGATCGGGTTCGGTCGGAATCCAGATATCCAGACCCGGACCCGATCTTAGCTATTAGATCCGGATCCGGACTTGAATACCTAATGGATCTAGTTTTAAAATATCAAATCCGGATCCGAATGGATTCTGGGTATCCGAACCCGGATCCAGACCCTTAGACATTTCGCTAGTTTCTACAATAATAGTTAAAAATGGAGCAAGAAACAATAATAAAATCAACAAATATCTAACCGATTTTGTGGCAGGGGCTCGGATCCGAGAAAGACAAAGATGCAAGATGACATCGGGGCAGCGATAGCCAGCAGTCGGTGGTGGATGATGTTGGTGGCCGGCAGGGGATAATGTTGGTGGCCAACGGGGCTCGGATCTGAGAAAGGGAGAGCCGGAGGGGAGGCATCGATGGTCCACGGTTGGCCGTCGAGGGGGAGGGATAGGATTGAGGGAGGCTGATTTGGACTGGAAAGGGGGGGAGGCGTCGATGGTCCGCAATCGACCGTTGAGGGGAAGGGACGGGATTGAGGGAGGCCGATCTGGACTGGAGAGGGAGGGAGGTCGGCGGTCCATGGTTGACCATCGAGGGGGAGGGATGGGACCGAGGGAGCCAGGGAGGCCGACTTGGACTGGAGAGAGGGGGAGGTGTCGGCGATCCGCGATTGGCCATCGAGGGGGAGGGACGGACCAAGGGAGGATTAGGGATTGAATAGAGAAATTTAGATTTTAGAGCTGTTGTAATTGAAAACCTTTTATATTAAAACCACTATTGATTTTTAATCATTAAATCAAAAATCTCATGCTTCATAATAATATTAATAAAATAAAATATTATTTTATTTAATCGAGTCTTGGGTTTGATGGGTCTGGATATTTAATATCCAGACCCGAATTAATTTAATTATGGCTAAACGAGTTCGGGTCCGGATCTGGATAAACGGGTCTAAATTTAATACCAGATTGGACCCGTTGGATAAATACCCACAGGTCTCAGGTCAGGACTTGATTCATTGATAGTTCTAGTTTTCAATGTTATTATTTTTATCAATGGCAAAACTATACTATTGAGGGGGAGGATGGTGAGGTGGAAGAGGCCAGATGGAGGGAAGAAAAACAAACTTCCTGATAAAATGGGTGGGGGTGGAGGTGATGTGATGGTAGTCGTCAAGGGCTAAGAAGAGAAATAAATCATGAAATGTAATACTCTATTTAATTTCCTGGCTCGATAGACCATTTTAAATGTAGTAGAAGTAAAAAAAAATTATTCCCTTTTTTCATAAATTATGAAAGTTGCCTTTTAAAATAAAAGATAAAAAGGAAACTAAATATTTATTAAAAAGGGATTTCATTTTTAAAAAACAAATTAGAAAAAAATGTGTTAACCAATAGAGCATTAGATATTTTCATTATCAATTTTTTGATAGGAAAAGAAAAGATGAGGCTAACGCCCTTTGCCCTAATTATCACAATTATTGGTAAAAAAATATAGTCATGTTATCCATAACCAAAATTTAGTAACAAAAACTTGAAAATCATAAAATTGTTTTCCATATATTGGCATACATGTTTTTCTTGCAAATCTCCAAACTAAAAAAATAAATTACATCTACCAAGAAAACAAACATTTCATGCAACTATTCATCTTACAAAAAATAAAATAAAGCTTAAAGCTTAATTTTTATGTATTTCTTTTTTAGTAAATATTCTTTTATGCAATTCTTTTGGTTCTTACCGTAGATGCTTAGGACTTTAGCTTCTAGGACATGTAGATCAGCTGGATCATGGATTGTGTGAACACTCCCAGCTTTTGCCATTTTGATCAATGATGCCCTAACGGAGTACTTTCAGTCAACTATCAAGCTTCATCAAGATTGTCCCCTTTCTCTTTACATGTTCATTTTGTACACTAATGCTCTGTTCATGCTTTAAGGGCAGCAGTTTAGGGATATGAGCTGGAGCCCTACTGGCTTGCCCTGAGAGCTCAACTGCCCTCGCATCTCCTCTTTGTAGATAATTGCATGCTCATCGATTAAGCCTCACTCAGGAATACGAGATGCTTTGTAACCACTATCCAGGTGTATTGTTGGGTCTCCGGCTAGTTGGTCAATTTGTAGAAGTCCTCGATGATCTTTAGTCCCAAGATGAAAGCTTAGATGAAACAGGAAATTTGAACCAGATTAGGGATCTTGAAGTAGACCGAGACCTTGACTTACCTGAAAGTTCTCATGACAGGAAGGAGACTGCAAAGAGCCGAGTACAAGCTCGAAGAGCAGCACGTTCGCAATCACCTCGAGGGTTGGCAAGCTAACAATCTCTCCATGGGCAGAACCACCCTCATCAAATCAATCCTGAGTTCCATTCATGTCTACCTTTTGGTGAACACAATGGTGTCAAGTTCTTGTCTTAGAGGTTTGGAGCAGTACTTCTGGAACTTCCTCAAGAGCTCTAGGTATCACAACCATGGCCTTCACCTAGTATCCTGGGAGATGGTCTGCCAATCTGTGAGGGACGGAAGCCTTGGAATTCAATCCCTTCTGGTAAGGAGGGAGGCTTTGATCACCAAGCATGCAGTGAGAATCCTTTTGTAGCCTACTTGCTTGTGCAGTAGGGTGATAAGGGCTAGATATAGGGCTTGGAGTCAGGGGTCCTAGATTCAGTCAATTCGCAACTACTTCTTTATCTAGAAGGAGATATGTGCCCACAGTCTTGCTATGCTGACCCAGGTCAGATGGGTGATTGGGGATGTGACCTTGATTGATGTAAGCTGGGATATATGGATATCCAGTCTGCCACTCTCCCGGTGGCTAACCTTTGTTGGCATGGTGGTGCATGACCACTTTTATGTTTGTGACTTGTTGAGATCTGATGGTAGGGGTTGGAAGATTCAGGATGTCACTTGCCTCTTTGGGAGTCAACTTACTGATCAGATTTTCATTGTCCCAATCCTTGCCCACCATAGCTAGGACTTGAGGGTGTGGGGCCATTTATGCTACCCTACTGTTTATTCAAGGACTCTCTCCAAGATGTGCAGGATATCACCGGACAGTAGAATCGCGACCATTTGGATTTGAAAAATAGCTATTTATCTAAGGGTGCAACTTTTTCTTTGGAAGGTTGCTTGGGATTGTCTTCTAATGCATGCCTTTCTCAAGGATAGAGGCATGGGGCTGCTGGTATCTTGCCCAGTATGCGGATTGGAGGATGAGTCTATTAAGCATGCTCTTATATGCTATTTGAGAGCGAGACCAGTTTAGAGGATGGTAGGGAGTGAGTTCTGGGTGATGAGCACTGGTCCCTAGTTGGGTCTCTTTCTGGATATGATTTGGCACAGTTCGGTTGAGATGGGTGGCAGGATGGTGTACTTGCCTATCAGATCTAGCTTTTCAGGAACAGTCTAATTTTTGTATCAAGGTTGTACCTGTGCATCGAGTACATCAGAGAGCTATCTACTTGGCCATGGAGTACCACCACTTCGATGCTACTAGTCCTTCCATGATACTTCAGAATTCTGGGACTCCTTTGTTGCCTTGGTAATGACCTGAAGGGTTTTTTTAGTTTCCTGGAAGCACCCACCACTGGGTTTGTCAAGGTTATTTTTGATGGCAGCATAGGGGTGCCAAGAGTGGCACAGGATATGCTATCAAGGATTCAAGGGTAAACTTCTAGTGGCTGAGGGGTCCACTTCTTTGAGCCTTCTATCTCAGAAGCTGAGCTTAGAGCTGCCTGGACGAGCATTATCTATGCTAGACAAAAATTTTATATTGAGCGGATCTTCATCAAAGGTGATTTTATGACCATCATCAGCTAGATTTATGATAAGATGAAGCAATTAGAGGCCCACCTACTACTTTATGACATTTGGATCTCCCTTCATGTCACTGATGCAGTGGTCATTTGGCACGTCTTTCGGGAGGCAAATAATGCGGTTGACTGGGTACAATCTTTTGTTGCTAAGCACTTGGGTAACTAGACCTGGTATCAGGATGAGGTCATTCTGCAGGCCATGTAGTATTTTTTATTTTTTGATCTTGGGGCTGCACTTATACCATAATAGTGTGATCGTTGCTTATAACAAAAAAATCTTTCAACTAATTGATCATTTTCCTTAAATGTACGATCCTCTTACTTGATCATGTAAAGAATATGATTAATTCCTACCCACACCTCTTCTCTCTCACTGTATCTTTGCAATTGTTTATTGAAAAACTTATGCCCTACTAAATCACTCATGCATGCAGAGCAAGTACATGCTTCTTCTACAAATTTCAATCTCACTGGTAGATCAACCTTTCAAAATAAAAATATGGCATTGCATGCAGAGCACAAGTAGAATTTTTTTTTTTATTTGGGAGGGGAAGAAATTATGGGAACACTTCCTTAACTTTATCTCAATTTTACTTATATCCCCTCAACTTAAAACATCGCAATTAAACCCTTTAAATTAATAAATTGCATTAATGTGACTATTTTGTTCATCTAACTATTGACCTGTTATGTTGCCCTTCGAATAGATAGAAATGCCCATTTTTTAAAATTTTTTTATGTATCCCATCTTGCTCCTTCTCCCATCCTTTTCCATCAGTCGCCACCCTCTCTCTCTTCATTTCTCTCTCTATACCCTCGAGCAAGGTGAGAGAAATGCCCCTTCATCTCTCTCATCTTGCCACTCGATCACGGTATGGATCCCTTAAATCTCCCCTATCCTCCATTCCCATTGGCGTACCTACTTTGATGCTAGTGCACTTGCACCACATTAGCAGTCGGAAGGGAACCTCCTAGTCTCTCTGTAGGACCGGAATGTAAAAAGAGTAGTGTTTAGCTCAAAAGTAGTAAGGAAGAAGGAAATTTTGAGGAACAAGGGAGAGTTCAAAGTCCTAAGCTAAACAACTAGTCAAGCATGCAAGGGTCAACAATTGTGGTACTGGAGTATAGCAAAAGCAAAAACTCTGCTTAACCTATGGTGGAGGAGAAATTGCATTGTAGAGGAGGAGAAAATCTGGAAATATTTCTGCATCAAAATGAATGATAAGCAATTAGAGGAAATGTTACAAAAAAATCAAGAAGGACATTTGTATTGCATCATCAGATTCACATTAACAATTTGCATGAACTGGGCCTGATCACATCATTCACATCTCTCATCATAAGAAGAGGAGGTTTTAAATTCAAGTCTCGCTATGGTGCATCCTTTAGTATTTAAACCTAAGTAATTTACATAGCATAGGTCTCCTTTCTTTTTTACTGAGACAAAAAACAAGGTTATCGTTGAATAATCTTTAGATAAGCTAGGACTTATCTATCGGGCTACTCCACCTTTGCCCTCCTCCTCTCCCTCTCCCTCCCCTCCTTTGCCTCGATCACTGCCCTCTACCTCCATACCGACCCTTGCTACGTCCACAAGTACGATTGCTCCATCCTCCCTCCCTCCCCCTCCCCCTCCCCCTCTCCCTCTCTCGCATTCTTTCACTTCAACCGCTATCTTCCACCTCTGCACCCGTCCATGCTGTGCTGCAAGCATGGCCGCTCCACCCTCACATCCCTTCTCCTCCTTCATCTTAGCCACTGCCCTCCACTTTTGCATCCATCTTTACTGTGCCGGCAAGCACGGCCACTCCACCCCCGCCTCCCTCCCCTCTCCACCGATGCACCCCCTTCTTCCTCTGCTCTTCCCAATTGGGCCTCGTGTATGGGCTTTCTCTCTTGTTCCCTTCTCTATTCCCGAAAAAGTCATCCATCAACCTCCTTGCTCGTAAATTTTATTCTAACTGAAAATATGTTTAATTTTAGTATTTTATCAAATTTGAACATCATGTAATAGCATTTCATTAGCGATAGATGTAAGGATATATATATATATATATATATATTTTGACACAAGTGAGAAGTTACTTCGTTCACAACCTACCTCGCGGTTTGAACGATCACTGCAGAGGTTTCATGAAATTTTGAAACAGTGGACACGCTCACGGAAAAACAAACGCAAACAAAACACCGTTCCTCCCTTCTGCCCTGGCCCCCTGCCCCATCCCTTCGACGGTCCACAAGCTCCTACACCCATCCGCCGATCGAACCATCCAGATCCAACGGTCATCATATCCTCGGGCCGAAAGAAATCCCACGATCAGACGGTCCAAAACCGCTTCTCTCGAACGGGCCATTTTTAAATCGATTCGAATTCGGAAAAGAACCCCCAAATCCAAAACCCCCACCTCCTTCCCCGGGGCCGAACAAGCTCTCGGCTTCTCCCCCCTCGCTCCTCCCTTCTTTTTTTCCTCTCTTCCCCTAAGAAAAGAAAAGCCCGGGGAGATCTTCGAGCGAAGCGTGAGCGAGCGAGAGGATCCATGGAAACCCTAATGGTGGATCGAGTTCAGAGCAGTCTCCGCCTCTTCATGAATCGCAACGCCATTTTCCTTTGCGAGCGCCTCTGTGCCGAGTTCCCTTACGAGGTTTGGCGGGCCTCCCGATCTCTTTTTGTTCGCTCGCTACCTTTTCTTTTTTATATCTTTTTTTTTCTTTACTCTTGGGTTGATCGGGCGCTGTTTGAGACCTTTCGGTTTTTGTGATTTCTTGCTCCTGAGCGCTTGCTGCTGTTTGATCGTTTCTTGGAATCGTAAGAATTTCTTGGAGAAAGTTATGGTTTTTGAAGAAAATTGGGAAATTTTGGTTGTGATAAAGAAGAAAAGCAAACTTTTTATTTTGAAGCAAAATTTTGTATTTTGCAGCTAAAGAGTTTTTTGGTGTTTGATAGGTTCTAGGTTTCTGCGGTTATTGCTGTTTTTGTATTCTTTGGAAATTGCTGGGATTTTGTAATTTGAAGTGATGTTAATTTTAGTTCTCACTGCAAGTTAGGGTTTTTACTAGGCTAAATTATTAGGAGTTCTTGATCTTTTTGTTGGAGGGTCCGTACTAATTATTCTGGTGGAAACTTTTGAATGCAGCACAACTTGCAACTGCTGGCGACTTGTTATTTGAGAAACAACCAGGCGTTTTGCGCATACCATATTTTGAAAGGTAAGGTACACATGTAATATCGTCTTGGACACTTCAGTTATCAAGGTATTTGACAATGCACCAGTAGAGTAATTTCTTAACCATTGGTGTTTCGGTCATGCGAGCGGTGGTCCATGGTCCGAAAATATGGTCTGTGTACCCATGTAGTTTGATTAGTTCCGGTCTGCACATGCTTCTGACCATTATACTGTAATATGGGAGAGAATGGTGCTCTGGTCCAATGCTTCTGACCGTTATGCTGTAATATGGGAGAGAATGGTGCTCTGGTCAAATTAAATGGGTATTGGGTCAGTGGCATGGGTGGCAAATTTTTCATGCAACTTGTGATAGTAATTTCAGTAGATATCTTTGTTCCTGTGTGTGTATCAGATGGTGTGAATGGTTTGGTCTTTTACTATAATAGATTTCTTTATCTTTTCTTGAGGTGATGCTTGCAGTTGGAAGTCATGCTTGTTCAACAATCTCATTCTTGTTTGTTATTAATGATATGAAGGGTCAAAAATGCCTCAGTCCCGCTACTTGTTTGCAATATCGTGCTTTCAGATGAATCTTCTTTGTGAAGCTGAAGCAGCACTGTGTTCAGCCAATGAGCCTAATGCAGAGGTATGGAATTCTCCTTAACATAGGTGATTGAACCTAGTTTGGTGATTATGGTTCACTATCCATTCATCCATTGAACCAGAAAGTTGTGAAATAAGAAATAATACTGGTAGAAACACATCTGAATCTGCAATGGTCTAGTATTTCACATGAACTTAAGTATATGATATCACCCATGCAGTAATGACTGTATTGAGCATCTAGGCCATCTGAGCATTCATGGATGGGAGAAGAACATCAGAAAACAAAGCCAGTTCTTATCTATTGAATTGTGGCCTTATTTGGTGCTATGAACTGAAAATAGATTGACAATGGTAGTTTACAAATTTCATATTTGACGAGATAAACCTTTTAGCTTGGTTACTTGTATAGAGTATGTGAGAAAATTAATTCAAGTGCAGGAGCAGTGAAGTGCTATTCTAAAAAAATTAGAGTAATAAAGATGTGGGTTCAGGAATATGTTTTGTGACAGATTTCATAGCAAGTGTTTTGCCCTAGGTGGAAAACTCTAGCTATCTAGTCTTGTTGCTATGTGGGAACTAGATTGATCTGCATAGGCTGTTGTAGCACACATGATTGGAGATTATAACAATGTTATTTCTTCACATACTTTGGTGGCTCCTAGGTCTAGCAATGCTAGGGCTATGCTTATGTAGCACCTAAGTCTAGCAATGCTAGGGCTCATTGGAACTCCTCGAAGAGCACAATCAAACTTCCATCATGTATATATTATGGAAGATAAATTAAATAAGTCCACTTCTTGGACTGGTGAAGGATGGCATCCTTAGAAGCATAAGGTGTGCTCTGATTATTTTATGGATGCGATTAGGAGTGCCATTCTTTTGTTATCCGTTTAATTAAAATGATCAAATATTGTGTAGACTATTTTGTTAAGTAGTTGGGAGGCATGAACTTTTAATAGCAATTGTACCATTGGGCCTTACCTAGAGTAGACTCTTGTATTGATTATCTCATTATTTATAAAAGATTAGTACCATATCTGAAAGAGAACCAAAGAGATGATCAGTGAATAATTTTATCTCCTTTTCAAGAATCATGCAGTTATAGTGCTGTTAAATTCTGTTTGGCTGAACCAAAACTTAAAATCAGTAATGATCACTATCTTTACATTTTAAGAGGAGCAATCTAGCAGTTACTCAAGATTTCCAGCCGAAATATTTTGTGCTTTCCGATTACAATGTACATTGTACATGTTTGACTTTATCTACTCAACTGAAGACTGGAAGGGCTTGAGCATGCATTGTTTCTTTGCTGTTTATTTGGTTCACTTTTACTTCATTCGGTCACTTCTTTGGTTTTTGTAACATCCAGCTTCATTTCAGCATGAGCAAAAAAATGACTCTTGATGCTGTTTTCTTCCTCTACACAGGTTCCAAATGGAGCAGCAGGCCACTATCTTCTTGGTCTCATTTATAGGTTTGCAATTTTCTTCTCTCTAATATTATCAATTGCATATGATTTTCCTGAACTTGAGACTATATGACACCTTTCTATTATGTAAATCATGTGCTCCATATCCTCAAATGAGATCAAGTTTATTGATGCACTTTTAAATAATAATGGTAGTTGAATAACTACTGATAGTTCTCATGTGGAAAGATCTTTAGTGCATTGTGTAGTCATTAGCATTCTTCTATCTACCATGCTCTGTCTGTGCATCAATTTACTGCTGCTCTTTGTAGTTTGCAGGTTGTACTCTGGTACTCTTTTTTCCTTCACCAAGTTATTTGGATACTATTCAGGTTGTTATGTATGATATTGATAGGGAAAAAGATAAATAGATAAGATAGTCATATCATGATTAACTCAGTGCAGATTCTCATGATTGACAATCATGCTTGATCTCATTTACTTTCATATTATCTGAGTTGTCAATTGAGGGATATGTTGCATATAGATAGGATATGCTACTTGTTGGAAACTAGAGGATGAAGTAATGTTGTTGTAATACTTTTCTAGTACTTTATTTTGGTTTAGAGATTCTCTTATGAAATATTGTAGTATATGCTGGTGATGCCTTGAAATGTTCTTGCTCAAGGATGCTCGTTCAATGTTTTGAATTGGTTTTTCGCTGAACTATACTGAATGTGAATACGAGATTAAATTTCAATAGCTAAATTTGTATATTTTCTGTCATAGTATGCTCTAATACATACTTGCCTATCTATTCTAGTTGAATCAACTTTCATGTAGATTGGTAATCTTGCAAGAAGTTTCCTCTAGCAAATCAAAGCACAAGTCTAGCAATCTATAAACGTCTTGTGTAGGCTCTTGTGCTACTTGGACAATCGTGCCAAGCTTCTAGAATCCATGTTGGATGCATCTGAGTTGGATGTGCATCGAACACTTAAATCCTTATAAATATTTATTAATTTTAATTTTTAAAAATTCCTAGAGAGTTGACTACGGACTAGTATCACTCGATTGGGGCATACAAACGAAACTGGTGTAGAACCAGGTAAGTATGCAGGTTCGGTTTGGGGTAAAGCCGAAATCAGATAGAGCATGCCCTAATTGGGTGGAACTAATTAGTTCCACTTGGTTTCATGAGTCCTAATCTTTCTCACATTTTACCATGTTCGAAATCCTAACTCCCTCCTTGTCTCAGATGTTGCCGTTGCTTTTACCTTGAGCAGCTCCTCTGTTGGTCGCCCTTGCTGAACTCCCTTGTCAAATGCTATTTTCAGTTGCCTTTGCCAGTTGCCCTAGTCATTCACCTTTGTTTAAAGCCCTCGTCGATCTCTTTGTGATGATCTTCCTCCCTCTCTCCTCCCCCCTCATTATTCTCTTGATAAGGGTATTGACTCTTGAGCAGCATTTTTATATTGGTATGGTATAATAATGTACCAACCTGGTTCGTGACTGGCACATCACCTAGTACCAGTTTTGAGAACCTTGGTTTGATGCACTATAATAATGCTTAAAGTGAGGTTTTGTTCTTTTTCAGAGATGGTTAAGAATGTACATAGTAAAATAATATCACAAATTATCATTTTTCCAAAATCCTCAAGTTAACTTCCAAGTTTGGATGAGAAACATACATGCATATAGGAAGACCTTAACAAATAATATCTTTTAATATATCCTTTTATATGATATTTAAATGTATATTTCATTATTTTTATTACATATCCTTTTCTTTTTTCTCTTCTTGCGAAGTCACACTTAAGACACATGTATGAACCTGATTCTTATGTCGGGTTCGTGAACATGGACAGGCTCACAAAATGGTTGGGTTTGAGATGCAATGTAACTTTGAATAGGCAATTTACCTGGATCATTTCAATGCTGTAAGTTTCTTGACGTGTTTCAGTTAGTATATAGAGTAAAAATGAACAAGCAAGCTTAAAACATCACGATCTAACATTTCATCTTTAGAAGGTCGAACGTCATCCCTAAATGGGATGTTAGATTGATTCTTTGGTCCTCTACAACTGCATGGTATGGATTTATAGACTACATCATCAAAGTCATATTTTTGACTTGTCTTTTGCTGGCTTTTGTACTGAGGCATTATCTCTGGAGATCCCCTCTTAAAACTTTGTAAGTCTAGAGCTTTTGATTCATCCCACACAGGGCATAAAACGCTATTGTGTTGGTCTCTCTCTCTCTCTCTCTCTTTAACACTCACCCAGAGACTGTGATTTGGTTTAAGACAACTTTTTTGTAGGTTTTAAATTTTTTATGTTGTGTGTAATTGTCATTATATGATGAAATACTTAAATGTTTTTAATATACTAAAATCTGCATGGGTGTGGAAATGTATATAACTGTTTCTGGAATAGCTCCTTTCAGATCATAATGGATGGTTTTAAATAATGAAGGCTTGGAGACTAAAATGAAATGCTCAATTCCTGCTTTGACACAAAAACAGTTAAATGATTTTGTTGGACTTGTTTGAAAAAGTTTAGAGATCATGGCAAGATAATAATTATTTTCTTAGGTAATATTTGGATATATTAGTTGCTTATGATTTTGAATTGTAACTTTGGCCTTGTCTTGATGCCATATTTGTGTGATATGATCCATCATTTCTTTCCCTTTTTAATGTAATTGCTGCCTTGCAATTTTGACGTTTTGTTCATAGAAAGATAACTACATGTTGCTTGCTCATTAATTTTTGCTGTCATATAAGTTTGTACTCATTTTTCAAGCTTCAAGTTGCCATTCATTGTTTTGACCCCTTTAGGTACACTGGTAGGAGGACATGTGCAGTTGCCACTTTATGCAAGCTTTGCCATGGATCCTCTTTTATGGGCTGCATACGAAGAACTATGTATACTAGGTCAGTGTGGTGGATGTTCATGTGGACTTGGTAGCATGAATAGCTTTATACTGGTAACTTTGGGCTCTTTGAATGTGTACCAATATTTGTGCATATCTGTGTCATATTACCCTTTCTTTTTTTTTTTTTGCCAGTTTGTAATCTATTGCGATCTTGTTATTATTTGAGAAATATCTAGAGTGGGAACTTTGGAGATAAGCCTCCATGGAGGTCAAGGAACAGCAGTGACATGTTTGACAATGGATATTGATATGATATGGTGGTGATTAACCTTGAGTTGGGCCACATCTTGTCTGATGCAACTGCATCCATTCACTTTTAGTGATATTTATCATTTGTAATAATATAATATCCTGTCTGTATTTGGCCATCATGCACATTCATATCGGGCATGTTTAGTTGTGGAGAATTGTTGCTCTTTATGAGTTTGTTGCCTTTGGTTCCTGTCTATTAAGCTAATATTATTGCTCTTCCACTCCAAACTTCTATCAAACATTCTTGAATTAACTCCAAAAACTAGTTCTCCAATGTAAGTGAAATTTATATCATGGTTTTGCATGGAAACATGTGCAATGACTTTGTCCAGGTGCTGCAGAAGAGGCAAGTGAATGTTTTAATGATGCGGCTGCTTTTCGTGTCCAGCAGCAGCAGTTATCCGAATCAAGTTCTCAGAACTTGACCATTGGCACTGAGTTTCAAAGTCTACCTTCTAGTATGGCATTGGGCTCAGGGGATACAAGTCCAAGACACTCAAAACAATTGCATGCTAACAACACAAGAGAGACCCTGAGTCATCCTCATGGCACAGTAATGGCATCAGGGCATCCTACAATTAGCGGGCCATCTAATTTATCACAGTATTACACTCCTCCAGCAGTTATGCAGGTAAATGCAATCTGCTTAAAACATCGCTACATGAACCTTTTCTCTTGGATTGGTAAAATCATATTACAGTTCATGAAAGTAAAGCACTGCATTATTTTTTTTCACCATTTTTGTGAGATACATATTACTTACAATAATTGACATTTTTTTGCTACTCTTCCATGTTGAAACTTAATTAGTTCCTTGTTAATACTATCATGCTTTAGAATCTTGGACCCCTGAACTCTGAAAAGTGAAACCTTTGCCACCGGGTTTATCACTAATTCTGATGGTTTCCATAACTTTACCTGTTCTACTGAAGCATGTTTGAACTTTGAAGGAGAGAATCTCCTTTCTTTTCCCCATTCCTTCTGGATTTGGGGGAACTGCAAACATCTGAACCTTTTCAGGTGCTTATTATTACGATGAAAATGCCAATATAACCTTTTCACTAGATGAGCTTTATAAGACTGTCATGAAGTTGCATTTCACAGCATGAACATGGTGTCAATTGTTGGTACCAATGATTCATTTTCCTGTTGTTTATTCAACTTTGGATGGCCAATGGCAGAGTTGATTGGGGATTTGCATTTTGCCTTAGAAAGGATTGTGAAGTTTCATATATAGACATTGCAAAATATATACAAGTCGTAAGTCCGCTGCTACACTAGTATTTTCTTTAATGAAAATTTATTAAACTGATCTTTCATGCAAGGATGCTGGTATGTTGATAATGTCACTGTTTGCGGGATAAAATAATTATTTGAGCTGTCACAGGTTTTTTTTCTATTCCAAAAAAATTGTTCAAATCTGATAAACAGTGGTACCCAATAGCAGCCATCAACCCTGTCATATAATGGGAAAACAGCTAAAATAACATTTGCATTTTCAAAATTCATAATGTATATAATAAATGTAATAGGAGGCCTCATAAACTGTTATAATGACCATTGTTTTAAACCTTAGCTGAACACAACTATTTTCTAGTTGTCTCCAAATAGCAAACATTGATTTGGTTTAAATTCAACAAGATGCCGTTATAATAGGTGCTAGTTACTAAATAATGAAGATGCTGTTGAAGATTCATTCGTGTTTTTTCTTGTCATGATGTCAGAAAAGAGAAAGTCTTGCTCTTTCCATTTAGTTCATGATCTTAATTTTATATTATGCCTGTCATTTGACTGTCCCTGAAGTTAGGGATGCAAATGATCTGAGCTGCTCATGAGCAGCTCAGGCTTGGTTTGCTGATTGCTTGTTTGAATTCAGCTCAGCTAAGAAACAAGCTGAGCTCAAACATATTTCAGAGCATGGCTTATAAGCAAGCTGAGCCTGAACACATTTTCCATGTGAAAATAATGGAAAAGCTGAGCTTGGCTCGACTGAAACTCATCTTAAAGCTTAGCCAAGCAAAGCTTGAGCAGATTATGTGAAACTTGGCTCGAGTGCAAGATGAGCTTGAAGGAGTATTTAATACACTGACATTAGCCGAGCAGCCTGATACTTGTGTCAGCTTAGCTTAGCTCATTTGAATCCCTACTTGAAGTAGAAAACATCATCAGTCCTGATATGTTTATTTCATAGGAAGTGTTTTTTTCCTTTTCGAGGAGGAGCTTAAAAAGTGATTTTCCTTTATAATAGCAGATCTAATTTAAGTAACACTTTGCTGCAAGCTAACCATTGACCTTGTCATTATTTTTACAGCTATCTGGAGTAGCTCCACCACCTCTTTGTAGAAATGCACAGCTATACTTAAATGCAATTGGTGGTGATGGCTATACTAAGCCCAATGTAAATGCGGCAATTCAAGCCCCCAGGAGAAAGTTTGTGGATGAAGGGAAAATACGGAAGGTTATTTTTTTTCTTATTCATGTTAATGCTCTTTTGCAACTTTCGTCTCTTTTGAATTTCAAATGTTAATGAAGAGAAACTATGGAACTACATGTAATAAGCTGTTTATGTATTTAATATTCTGTCCGTAGAACAATTAATCTTCTGCTTATTTTATTGGATTTTGATTGTTGCTTAGGCATGGAACATGACTTTATATTTTGGAACAGTGAAGATCATGTTAGTTGCTAGTTAACATGCTTGTGTAGGATGGTATGATATTCCTTTGAAGTTATGTATTAAACGAAGGGGTATTCAATGGCACCAACTTCTTTACAGCACATAAAGAGTCAATACTGGTATTATGATAGGAAATTATTTTCATTAACGTGGTAACATGTAAGATTGGTTGGTTTTGCCTTGGGAGACAATACTTTTGGTTGCTTGATTTTTCTGTTGGATAGTGTAGTCATTTTCATTGCTATGTGCTTCCTGTATTTTTCATTTTATCCTAGCATGAAGCAAGAATGTTTATCATAGTCAATGTTGAGTTTTTGACCTATAGATATTTCAGACTTTTGGAATTTTTTTGGCTATGGTATATTTGCTGCATAGCTCATGCCATATTATTTTGATATGTGTCATCTTTGTAATCCTTCTGAATCTGCACACTGTTAGCTTTTTGTTATTCAGAAAAATCTTTTTCCACGTGCCATATTGTGCAAATTATATTTTTCATTGTTCTGTGGGCATAGAAAATTGATCATGCTTATCTTTACCATAAGCACTGTCATCAATTTGATAGACTGGTTGTGGTCGTGTCTTTTTTTTCATGGTTCTACTTGGGTTCAGACCCTTGGTTCACGTTCTGCATGGGCTGCTTATGCTCAGGTTCATGCTCATGTCTTTTCCTATGCCTGAAGATAATCCTGTCTGTTCTTTTTATGTTATAGGAATTTTCTTTCTGCAATGTGGATTGCTGCACTGTGTTATATTCCTTGTGTTATATTTCCTTCTCTGATAATTATTCTTTTACTTGTGAAACTGTTGAAATTTCCAGAAATTGAAATGGCTCATCTTCCCTATGATGCTTGCAAAATCTTTCTCAGACATGCTTCATCAACATTTTTTTAAAAAAAAAAAAATTCACCTGTGTACCTCTTCACAGGTATCGGGGAGATTATTTTCTGATTCAGGACCTCGACGAAGTACAAGACTCTCTGGTGAAGCAGCTGCTAATACAAATTCAAATGCCTCACAACTTGGAGGGAATGGAACAAATCATTTTTCTGCCAAGTCTCTTGGAGGACTCTCTTCTTCATCATCATCAAAAACAAATTCAGCAGTCTTACGTTCTGTGACGCTTAGAAGGGGGCAATCATGGGCTACTGAAAATATTGATGAAGGTGCCAAACACAATTCTGAGAAGTTGATTATAATCCTAGGAAGCTCATATAATCTGCTAAATTGAATTGTTGAATTTTATAATATTTAATCAGCGATTTGTTGATGTTGTTTGACAGAAGTGGATATGCTAGTGAGCTAAAAGAATTTATGGTGCACTTATTTTTCTCCTCTATTATAATGTTGTCATTTATAAATGTATGTGCACAGGAATAAGCTAGCACTCAACAACAAAGATGGACTTTCTCAATTATATATGCAAGATGAAACACCTTGACAAATATCATATATATATTTTTAAAGTCAATTTATTTTGAAAAACATGACATGTTTAACTTAATTAATTTATTTTTAAATTTTAATCAGTCCTCGTATCTAGATTTCTACTTCTTGGAAATCATACTTCTGGATACAGATGGATATCTGACTCACGTCTGTCTGAATGCAACCCTTGTTGCATGAGTGTGGCTATCACTGCCTCTGCTCATAAACTTTTTGATTTAGTTGTGGTTGCCACATGCCATGTCAATCATTTCCTAATTATCTTTTTGCTGCTCTTTGTTTGATTGCTATCAAGAACACTAATACAAACTTCATGAAAATTTGTCTACTTCTAGGAGGTCTCAGATTTTTGATGATTCCTGTGCAGATAATACAGTAACAACTTCATCTTCTATGTCAGCCTTAGCCGACGGTAAATGCCTCGAGCAAGATAAGATGGGCTGTGGAATTTTGGCACATGACTCAAGACTGGCAAGTGGTATCCAGGAGTTTTTGGGCCTCTTGCGGACTCTTGGAGAAGGTTACAGGCTTTCCTGTTTGTACAGATCCCAGGTATGCGAGTGATGTTTTCACAGTGAAGATGTTTCTTGTTTTGGAAATGTCATTATCTAAGTAACACTTCTGATTTGAGCAGGAAGCACTGGAAGTTTATCTAAGACTTTCACAACGTCAGTTTAATACTGGATGGGTGCTATCCCAGGTACTTTTGCTTCTTAAAACTGTTTTCCGAATTTTTTTTCTTTTATTTAAGTGAGCTAATTTGATGGCTAGTAACTATGAATGTTCTCCAGAACTGTTGCCATTTTTTTATTGAAGCTCAATATGAGAAATTACTCAATTTTCTTTTCTTCCCTTCTGCTGATTTCCCTCTATATTCTTTAATTATCACTGCAGCCAAAAGGAGCTTAAGAATAGGTGGAATAAGGCGAATTAACCTTCTTGATGAAAGTCCATCTAGGCATGGTAGTAAATTTTCTGGAAGAGTTATTTTTAAGAAAAGGACAAACTTCTGAATGGCCAATTTATTTTTTCTTATTGACATTTTCTGGGACTGTAAAGTGGGAGCTAGTCAGGTATCTATGTGACTCATTAGACACTGGATGAAAAGATTAAGATATCAGATTGTGCTAGAGTTAAAATGGCTTAAGTATTTGGTATATATATTTACAAGTTCACTGAATGTCTTATTTGTGTTATTCACAAAGCACATTTGACATGGTAATTCCTTGAGCTTCTTGGAGAACTGGGAAGAACATTGTTAAATTACCATGACCATATATAATTTTCTAAGGCATCATTACTACAAGGATCCTTCTGTTGTCATTTTCATTATGCAAGATTTCAATATGCATTTTATATGACAACCATTTGTACCTCTTTCTGAATGAGCTTTTGCATTCTTTTGACCTTCAGAACAGCAGAGGATTATATGTATATATGAACACTATGTGTCTATCTGATTTAGACATCTATGAATTTAAGAATGTTCAATGCAGGTAGGTAAAGCACATTTTGAATTGGTAGATTATTTTGAGGCTGATCGCTTCTTCGATTTGGCACGTCGGTTGTCACCATACACTTTAGAAGGAATGGACATCTACTCTACTGTTCTTTTTGTAAGTTAACATCAGTTCTTGGATAGTTTGTATTATTGATGCACATATACATGAATACCATAGAACATAGATATGCAGATATGCTTTTTTGTCCCCCTTTCTATTGTGTTTTGTTTTGTTTTGCTTTGTTTTTCTTTCTTCTTTTTCTTTCTTCTTCTTTTTTTTTTGTTGGGGGGGTGGGGGGTGGGTGGGGTGTAAAATGAAAATGTAAACCATCACATATGATGTACAATGTCTAAAATGCCTGAAGAAAAGAAGTTTTGGAAATGTCTGGCCAGTGCAATAATTGTCCCCAGTTAATAGTTTTAATGATATGATGGAATGCTTCGGTTGTGACAATTTGATGCATAAACAAGGGTGTCTACATAATATTTTGTTTATAGGCATTTAAGATGTTATAGACCATATCTGATGCTTTGTGACCGTCATGTTTGAATGTGGCAGTGGGTACAAAAGTCTCTCTTATACATTTCGTGAACATATACATCTTGCACAAATATGGATGTATTTGTGTGCTTGGTTTGTGCTTTATTGATGTATTTTCTTTGATGAAATGCTGGATATTTTAGCATGCTTGTCAATTGGACAGAGAAGAAGTTGATTAGCATAATTTAAGACTTGAATAAAATTCTTGTCATTGTTGCTGTTTTTAGATCTTGGATGCTTAGAAGCATAAGGGTAATTTATAAGTCAGTAAGATGAACATGGGTGGAGCTGGTTTATCTTACTGGTTGCTTATAGGAACATCTTGACTTGTGATTGCTATCAAAATTGTGACCTGCCTGGTAGTCTGGCCCACGTTTTGCTTCTGTGCATGAATGATTGGGAACCCACGCTTCTTAATCTTAATTGTAATATGGCTAGCTGAATACTGTCATTTCACAAGATTAATGGGTAGGCCTTGATTGTGACCTTAGAAGATCGAGGTCATTTTTTCTAGGGCAAATGAGATTCAATTAGGCAATTTCATCAAGTGATTTTTCAGATTTAATATATGGCAATGTGTCGAAGTTGGAAAGGATAAGATTGATCAAACACATTCGAGATGCTAGTCTTATTATTGAAAAAAATCAGGCAAGGTTACTTAACTTTGATTTTAGCATATTAACAAAAATGGCTCACTGGAACTTCTGTACGGATCATAATGAGTAGATTTTTTTTTCAGTAATGCCTGTCATTGTTACTTTGATCATTTGTGACAAATTAGATGTCAAAGCACAATTGGAAAATTTTATGTCTTTTCATAGGACCTAATTGCTTGAGCCAGTCACAGAGAACCTCCTGGGGGTGTTTGGGTAATTTTAAGTTGATTGATAATTATGTTAGTGGGGGTATCTAAATTAACCTGTAGGTAGGCCAATGAGTTTGTAGATTATTTTAATAAAGGTAAAATCTTTATGAAGGTGCTTCTTCTCCAAACCTCCCATTTGGTCTACTCTGTTAACGCCTATCAATGACACACACACACACACACACACACACACACACACACACACATATATATATATATATATATATAGACGCGCGCACGCACGCACGCATGCATATATATGTATGCATACAGGCATACATACATACATATGTATGTATGTATGTATGTATGTATATTACTTAAATTAGATAAGTAGAAGGAGCTCAGTAAATTGGGTAGGTGATCTCAAAATTTAATTGCACTTGTTTTTTTTTGGCAGCATTTGGAAGAGGAAATGAAGTTAAGTTACCTTGCTCAGGAGCTCATCTCAGTTGATCGATTGTCACCTCAAGCTTGGTATGCTTTCTTCTTTGAAGTGAAAACTTTTCAAAAGTATTTTGTTACAACTTTGATACATATATGTAGTAATTGTTGGAATAGGAAGTCTTGTGTTGAATTGCATATTACAATAGGTCAAAGAAATGTGTTGCACGATGTCTTGGTGTTGAGGTTCTCTAAAATATTTTAGATTTGCATAGATGGAAAAAGGTGAACACATCCTTTTATAACGAGGTCAAATGCTTGCTGGTTTTAATCATTGTAGAGTCGGTCACCAAGTATCTTGTGTCATAGCCTGCATGCAAGAAAATTTGGATCTTGTGGGCTATCTACATTATCTGAATAAAGAGAAATCTAAAGAAAATTTGGATAGTTCAGTAAATGACTATGGTATTAAAAATGCAATCAATAATCAGCATTTCGTTGTTGTTCTAAAGACAAATAGTATGAATTCTTATTAAACATGCTAGAGATGTATTCTAGCTAAAAAGGTATGTCCTAATTGGGGCATATAGATCCAGCATGATGAAATCTGCTGATGATATGGTGGTGGGATATGGTTTTGGTGGATGGCATTGTTGCTGTTTGATGAGGCTGGTTAGAAGAGAAAATTTTTGGGCGTTTTTTAAGGTAGATTGAGGAAAAGGAGAAGAAATAAGGTTAGTGTTTTTTTTTTTAATATCAGTACAAGTGTCGGAAGTTGTTGATGCGAAACCACCTTGACTGTGGCTGGCAAGTCAAGGATGTCTGATCCATACCTGATCCATGATCCTAAGTGGTTGGCGTATGTGGGTCAGTTTTGGGTTGGGTGAGCTGGCAATGTCACTTTTGCCACCCCTAATAACTGGTCTCACCCTCAACCACTTGCATTGTGATTGTTCCCAATGTGCCATAACTACTTTTTGCAGCCACTTCCATGGCAGCAACTCTTGCCATCACAGAATCTCTTTTTAGGGAAGAAGAAGGTGTTTTTGTAAGCTCGACTAGCTAGTAGCCTCATATATAGGTGGCTTAGTCCATGTTGCTTTTGAGTTTTGAATGATTTCACTTATATTCTTTGACATTCTTTATCAGCCGTCTCTCTTGGAATTTGTTTCTCTTTTAATTGGATAAGTGTTTCTTCCATGTTCTGGCCCCCCCCCCCCCTTTCACCATTATTGGATTCAAAGTAAAGCATACAATTTGGTTATTTGGTAGCTCTTTTTAATGGAATGACCATGTAGGTGTGCAATGGGAAACTGCTATAGCCTGCTGAAAGATCATGAAACTGCACTGAAAAATTTTCAACGTGCAGTGCATCTAGACTCAAGATTTGCATATGCTCACACGCTTTGTGGCCATGAGTATGCTCCTTGTTACCTTCTGGATTCTTCTTTGTTTGTCCCCCTTTTTTCGTGATAATACTGTCCATGGATATTTGGTCATTCGTTGCAAATGCCAGTTGTTACTTTACACTTCAGCTTAAGTGTGGCTTAGACTCAAATATCTGTTAACAGGTATGTTGCCCTGGAGGATTTTGAGAATGGAATAAAGTGCTACCAAAGTGCGCTTCAAGTAGATGAAAGGCATTATAACGCATGGTATGGCCTTGGGGTTGTGTACCTCCGCCAAGAGAAGTTTGAGTTTGCAGAGCATCATTTCCGAAAAGCTTTCCAAATAAACCCACGTTCTTCTGTTCTTATGTGCTATCTGGGAATGGCGCTTCATTCACTGAAGGTCTAGCTCTGATCCTTTATCAAATTTTGAAAACAATAATATTACAATTTTCCTTTGCATCCCATTGTCTGTTGCTTATGATTGTCCATCGAATATCACGTAGGAGTTGCCTTGTGTCTAACTTACATTGATGCTTCCTTGTTCAACGAATATTTAAGCTGTGTCTAGACTCATGTCTGGTGTCTTTCTTGTTCGGGAAATTTTTGCAGAGAGATGAGGATGCACTAGAGATTATGGAGAAGGCTATCTCAGCTGATAAGAAGAATCCACTTCCTGTGTTTCAGAAGGCTAACATACTTTCAAGTCTTGAAAGATTTGATGAAGCTTTGAAAGAGTTGGAGCAGCTGAAGGAGTATGCTCCTCGTGAGAGCAGTGTTTATGCATTGATGGGTAAGATCTATAAGAGACTCAACATGCATGAGAAGGCAATGTTCTATTTTGGCCTCGCCTTGGATTTAAAGCCTCCTGCAGCTGATGTTGCTACCATCAAGGTATTCATCTCAATTGCTCTTGTTAGTTTTTTTTTTTTTTTTTTTTTTTTTTTTTGTATGATAATATTATGTTGCTAATATTATCTGAGAAACAAATATGCAGAAGCCATTCAAACTTGCTGCGGTCTTCAATTGATGCAGTGCAAATTATTGTTGATGTGATAATAGCAAATATTTTCATTTGATGCTGGTATCTTATGAATTTGCCACTTTGTACTTTTTTTTGACAGTCAGCAATGGAGAAGCTATATTTACCAGATGAGTTGGAGGACACACTTTAGATCGTGTACCTAAAAAGGAGCGGCGAGAGTTCACTGTGCTAGCTCAGCCTGCTTGTGCTTTCGAGTAGTCTAGAAGAAAGCAGGTCACACTGACTAATTTGCATGGGTTTCCTGTGCGAGTGTAACATTAATCTCAAGTTTTGTCGATTTAGTTGTAAGGAAAGGATTGAGAGATTCAGATGGAGAAGCTGAAGCGTAAAAAAAAATCTTGTACGAGGAAAATAGTCTCGTGTTTGTGCCTGAAATGCTTGTATTATTGTTTCATAATAGAAATCTCATTTTAGGCAATAAAGAACAGATTTAAAAAACAGCAGTGCTTGTTCGCAAGCAGAATTGCAAGATTTGGCGAGCTGACACTGTTAGTGCATTCCCATAGCAAAAGAATTAGTAGAGATGAGCGTTCATGACTTCTCAGTGCCATATTTTGGCGTTTTTGCTTATCATCTTATGATACTCTTGCTGGCGGGGCTGCGTCTTTGTAGGAAATAAAAATGGATTTCGCAAGCACCAAAGAATTTGGAAAGAGCAGTCATCAACCAACTACCACATAATGTTTTCGGTTATAATCTTGGGATACTCCATCTGCTGGAGCCTGGAAGCAGTGTCTATTTGGAGGCTGATGCAAAGAAAGGTATCAGGACTGGCATGTATTCAAGTATTATGCTGATTATTTCCCAAGGGCTAAGAAGATGGGCGGGTAAATGCACAGCGTAGCCCTAAGGGTGTACCTTATGAAAAGCATGGATATTGAAAGGATTGTGAACTAAACAAGAAAAAAAAGGATTGTGAACTGATGAGAAGGTACTGCTTTGCTTGAGAAGAACTCGTAGTGGTAGGGGAGTTTTTGGCAGATGTTAAGACCACGATTTCTTGATAGTAACATCTGAAGTATGTCTATCTTCCATGTCAAAATAGGGTGCCCTTTAGCATGACTGTTGAATTATGCACGGGTTACCAATTGACGCTATCTGGATCACTGGTTCAAGCAGTCGCAGGGAGCAAAGCTCAATCGAGGCAATCTCCTTCAGCTTTCCAAATCCTTAACTGCTGTCTCCAGCCAGAGGACTCCAGCTTCTCCTCATCTTTGCAAGTCTAATCCTTTTGCATGGGTTTCGGTGGATTCTCAAATAATGTTATCCTCGATTTGGGTAGCCCTTGCTTTTAGTCTTGTAATTTCTTTACTTGTTTTCGTTATGCAAGTATCTTGAATGCATTTAGAATTATGTCCCTGTTATATCTGCTCAGGGTCATTCATTCTACTGGTCAAATCGTCAGCTGCTCCGTCATTTTTCTTTAATAGCTTTAAGAGATTATTTGCATATTTATCAGTTGTCGTGATGTTTTAGGAAGCTTGGAATATGAAGATGATTACTTAGTGGATTTAATTTTCTGGCAAGATCGAAGCTTAATTTACGTCTCTTTCTACTAGTCATTAGATGCACTCATGTACTCGTGTTTTTTTCTTTTCTTTTCCTATTTCCAACAGGAATATACTTCAGAGTATGGTCTATGTCTTGGTTCTCCAAATCTGTCATCCATGATGCCAGCTTCGTAAGTTCATGTCAGCCTCGTTCCACGGGGACGTCATGCGTCGTGTTTCTAGGGATGAACTTCAGTGCCAGCTAAAGCATAGCATACTCCATGCCTCCACTCCCACCACACCTCCCTCCGTCTCTCTTGCCAATCTCTTCCAATGGTTACCACCACAACTGCTGCCACCACCGGGTGGCATAAAAGATTGAGATGGGGGGTGGTGCTCATGGCTAGCTGCAAGGACCATGAGCTAATTAAAGAAAGAGATACTAGATTGGATCAGGAAAGGAGTAGGAGAGGGACAATGGGGGTCTCCTGTCGGAGCACCCCCTAGCGGGCTTTTAGTCTTTGTTGCAGCTGCTGCCTTCCTTCTGACGGTCGTACTGCTGTGGCTCATGGTTTTTTTGAAGAGTAAGTCATCTTTTCATCAAAATAATAACAGTGTTACTGCATGCCAAGTTTGCATGCCTAAGCCCTTTATCATATGCATCCATTTACGCCCCCGGTGCGTGCGCCTTGACGCATACTCAGCTAACAATAAACTGTCCGCATGCCTGCATGCTAAGCTGCGCGTGCTGTTGGTGTTCTCCAACATCATTTGTTCGCTAGCAGAAACGTCCGCACACCTGCATGCCAGGCTACGCACTTGACGGTGCTAAGCTGCGTGCCCAGCCATTTTGCATCCCCTTACATGTATGTGCACCTTGTCATGGCCATGTCTTGGTGCTGCACACTTCCTGCGATGCATACTCTTGTGCACCATGCTATTACCACCTTGACACATGTCTGCTGGTGCTATTACTTGGCATGGCTATCCGAGCACCAGACTATTTTCTGATCCCTTTTGCTGCAGAGCTCCCTCCAAGTCCTTGCACATTTGGGATTGGCATGGCAAAGGCATCAACCAATGCTAACCCAAATATTCAGCTAATGGGGCAATGACAAACCTCCCCCATCCGAAGATCTCAACATCCTAGGAGGGAGGCATGACGGATAAGCTTGGATTGCCTCTTCAAATTGTCATAATAAAGTCTCTTTTTCCTAACTCGCCTCATTTACCGGTTCTCCCTTCCATAGACCAAGTACTCGGTCCTTCAAATTTTCTTACCGTGTCCCAAGACTCCGGTGGTCAAGAATTTTCTTAATCTTTTTGTCAAATTATTGCTTTATAGTTTGTGGGGCACATTGCATCTAAATCCTTGAAGGATCTGTATATTTATAAGAGGGCTTTAGCTAACTCACATAAAAAGTCGGAATACCTTAAACCTTTCTAGTAGATACAACTAATAGATGACTTCTTCACTACTTCGAAGGATCCTATACATTGGGGTGAAATTCGATGTACCTTCTTACTGTTGATCTTTTTCCAGATTTGAGACATCAATTTCAGCATGACTTTATCTTCCACACTGAATTCCAATGGTCTGTGCCCTTTGTCTGTATACTATTCATCCTCCTAGCCACCTCATGAGACTATCTTGGGCCTCTTTCAATATTTCTTGTAGGCTTCGAGCAAACTGGTAGGCTTCTAGGCAGATTCCTCTAGTTTTCTACAAGGCAACTTCTTGAGGAGTAAGAGATTGCCACCCAGTTGCCAACTCAAAAAGGCTGAACCCTATTGCAGAAGATCGATGAAGATTGTAGTAGAATTGAGCAGTGTCTAGTAGATTCAGCCAATTCCTTTGGCTGTCTATTATAAGTGCCTGAGATATCTTCTAACAAAGCATTCACCCTTTCTGTCTGACCATCAGTTTAAGGATAGTTTGCTGTGAAAAACTTCAGTTCGCAACTCATCAATTGGAAGAGATAAGTCTAGAATCTTCCTGTGAGCCAAGCATCTCTGTCACTAATAATATCCGAAGGCAAACTGAAATGTTTTACTACATTTTGGTAGAACAAGTCTACAGTGGTCTCTACTAGACATGCTTCTGATATTGGAATAAAGACAACATACTGGGAGAAGCAATCAACTACTACCATAATAGAATACATACCTTCAATTTTTGGAAAGCCACTAATAAAGTCCAAGAAAATCGAAACCCATGATTTTTCTATAATTAGTAACGTGTAGCAGACTTGCCTCCTTATACCTTTCCACTTTGTCTTGCTGGCATACCAAGCAAGACTAGACATAAGCCTTAATGTCCTCCTTCATCTTTGTCCATACAAATGTATGGGACAAGAGAGCTATCATGCGCTCCCTTCCTGGATGGCCAGGCTATTAGGAATCATGGGACTTCCTCATGAGTTGTGTCATGCCCCTAACCCAAAGATACCATAAATGAGGAATGTGACAACTAGGGGTGAAAATGAATCGAGTCAAACCAAGTCACGAGTGACTTCGACCTGACTCGATTTCCTGATCGTTCTCATATTAGATCCATACCCAATCCACTAGAAAATTAGATCGAGTCGGGTCGAGTTCACTGTCAAAGTTTTTGATCTAACGGGTCATTCAAGTTGGATCGGGTCCATGAATAACGTGGTTCTAATCTAAATATAGATAACTATATTGTAATAATTACATCGCCAACTATTAATAACTACAAAATAGATAATAATAATATTATTTTAAAAATAAATTAAGATATAAAAATAATTATAACTCTCTTTATATTAAAAATAAGTTCTATATAAGCTTTAAATTATAATTTAAAGATCCAAACAGGTTTGATTCTAACAATATTAGCAGGTTCAAGTCGGGTCAAGTCTAAATTCAATAAATCCAGATCCAACCCAGAAAATAGAATAGGTCTAATTTTAGAACCCAACCTGAATCCATGAGTCGTTAAAAATAGGTTAGATCGGGTCTAGTCAGGTCAAGGATCAACTTAACCCATTTACAGCCTTAGTAACAATCGCCGCATACCCGCAGGATGTGATTCCACAGGTATGCAAGGCAACAACCTATTCAATAACCAATATAAATAATAAATTCTTGCATAGGCAGGTTGTCACGCCCCGACTCCAAACCCGAGCCAGATGCGCAACAGATGGCCGTATGCCCTAAGATTTATTTCTTCTTCGGACACACAAGGCCTACATCAAAACAGGCTACCACCTTGGCGATATTGTCTGCTATGTCCTAAGTTCCTCACTGACTGGTCCCAAAGTCCAATTAATCTTTTGGATCTATAACAAAAATATAGGAAAATAGGGATGAGTTATATAGGCTCAGTAAGTTATCAACACCTCTAATATACAAAATAAATATGCCAATAAAAATCAACAAGCATACATACATCATACAACGAGATGTCCATCAATATAATAATATAACCAGCAACATGATACAAATATGTATACTTAATTTCAACCGACATCGATACGATTATGGATGGCCAACCATTTACTTTACTCTCCTAGTCCCTCTGACTATGACCACGATCGGTGGCTCATCCCGAAAAAGACTAGATCCTGTGTCACATACCGCTCGACGATATGTGTCAACGATAGCCCCGCTGGAGGCTCAAAAGGTGTTGACCCCTGGAATGATTTTGATGATTACAAAACATTGGAGCATGTATGCTTTACTAATTCTTTCAATTACTCAAGAAGGTTTGCATAAAGTATTTATTTTTATATCAGTTGGTTTTCTATCTAGTTGAGTTATATTCCAGTATTGTATGAACCCATATACATTTCATGTTGTAAAGCCCTAATTTCTCATCCATGTAATCTTGTAAAAAGGGCTCTAAATCAGTAAAAATGAGTGTAAATAGGATAGACATGTGTTAGGCTCTTTGAATTGATTGGAAGACTTGCTCTTATTGGAATCTTGATTTGAAGAAGTTTGGAGAAATATAAAAGCATTAGAAGAATTTTTGCAAGAGCCGACTCGTGGACCAAGAGCCAACTCCTGTTCTGGCACGGCATAAACATTTCAAAGTTTCAGAAGTTTGAGCCGACTCGAGCCTTAAGAGCCGACTCGAGCCTTAATAGCCAACTTGATCAAAACTTATATTTTTGATGATTGAGACTTTGAGCCGACTCAAGCACAGAAGAGCCGACTCGTCCAGAGTTTATGTTGTTGGTGACTGAGACTTCGAGCCAACTCAGTCTTGAAGAGCCGACTCTTCCAAAATTTATTTTTGCATTGTCTGAGACTTCGAGCCGACTCATGGTTCTTGAGCCGACTCGAGTGACGGGTTCTAGCTTGTAACGGCTAGTTGCTGAAACAGTTTTTTGAATTCCAAAAGCCCTCCAATAGCTATTTTCCGGTTCCCTAGGCCCTACAATGGCTAGTTTTGCTTGAAAACTATAAAAGGGAGTATTTATGAGGGATTAAACAATTATTCATAGATTATTCATTGATTATTCTCGGAAGTTAAGGAGCATTCAAGTTGATTTCAAGTCTTTCACCAACCAACTTCAAGTGAGCATTCAAGAAAGATTCAAAGCTTCACCAACTGATCTTCATTTTTGAATCCAACCTTTTGAGGAAGTTAAGAAGCAGCTTGAAGAGTATTCAAGAGCATTTAAAGCTAGGCTTCAATTTGATCTTCATCGGCAATTATCAAATAAATTTGGTTTGTTGTAAAGTTGCTTTTTCCATTTGATATATCTTATTTTCTCTCTAAGAATAGCAAGGGGCTGTGTATTGAGAGTGTGTTGGGTTTCTTTGGTGAGCCCGATTCTAAAAATAAAAAGGAGTTAGATTCTTGGTTAACCTGTGTTAAAACTAAGTGTGGGTTTTCTTGGTGATCCTGTATTAAAGCCAAAGTGTTGAGGTTTGGATTGTGAGCATGTGAAAACAATCCGACTGTATTTTGGTGGGGTATATAGTGGAAACCCCAAGTGGTGCTTGGGTAGTGGACGTAGGAGCGGGTTGCTCCGAACCACTCTAAATCTCTTGTGTTTGTGATTGCCTTGATTTTGTTTAATTGTTTGCTTCCGCATTGCATATTTTATCACAACACTAAAAGGATTTTAAATTGCATATACTTGTAAAAATTTTTATAATTCCAATTCACCCCCCTCTTGGGAAGCCACCTGGACAACAAAAGGAAAACTAGCTCTAAGTATCACACGAGAAACATGCATCCCAGCATGTATTAAAATAAGGCAACTAGCTCCTGTGTCACATACCACTCAACGGTCATGTGCCAGGGATAGCCCCGCTGGAGGCCAAAAGAAGACTAGGTCCTTGTGTAATCATAGTCGGACTAGAGAGCGATATCACCAACATAATACATGCAACTCAATGCAATCCAATGTAATCCAATGCAATCCAATGCAAATTAAAATATATTACATGCATTTAATATTTCATAAATACATAATATATTTGGCATATAGTATCGGAGATCAGATAACTTATCGAAGAGTATCCATTAACTACATACAATTCAAACACTAGACCTGGTCTTCCAAGGACAACGACGATCCTGGCCAACAACTTAAATATATAATTTATTTTATTTCAAAATTAAAAAGAAAACTAAATTATCATTGAGCACACTCCTCAACCCAATTCCAATTCTGGTCCAAAATTTACCTTTCCTCCCTTTCTTTTCTCTCTCCTCTCTCTTCTCTTTATTCTCTATCTTTTCCTTCTTTCTCTCCTCTTTCTCTCACCTCTCTCTCATCTTTCTCTCTTTCCTCTCTCTCTCTTCTCTCTCGTCTCCAAATTTTGCTTCAACTGAACAAGCCCATCCCTGAAAACCAAGTTAACACATCCCTGCAAACCAAGTCAACTCGGTTCTGTTGATCGAGTCAACCCAACCTACCAACCAAGTTGACTCACCCCTACTAATCGAGTCAACTTGGTTCTTCCTCCCTTCACCCGATCTGCTGCCATCTCTCCTACCAAGCAGATCCCACCCTCCTCCAACGGAAGACTAGAAGGAGGAAAGACCGGCGGCGATCCTGACGGCCGTCCGGCTACCTGCTAGAAACCCAAAAGCGAGATAAACCCCCCTCTCCCTGATGCTGCTCTCTCGGCTTGATCAAGCCAGCCTCTCCAAGGCGGTCGACGGCAGCCATGGGAGACGGCCACCGAGAAAGGGGCCGGCTGACAGGAGCAGACAGTAGCATGACCATCAGCGACCGTCGATCACCCACCTAAATTCCAAAAAAAAATAAAATGGATCCCCCCTGTCAAGTCATCCCTGCTCAAGCTCGTGCTCGAGAGGAGATGGGCTCCCACCGGTCGCCTCTGATTATGCCTACGCTCAAACGGAAACAGAGGATAGGGCACTTACCGGCGAGGTTGGCGGCGATTTCGGTAGCACCAGAGGAAAAACGGCATCAGGAAGGGCCGTAGCACGTGAGGGAATTGCCCGGCGCGATCGACGTCGATCTTCGGCATCCACTGGAGGAGGATGGTTCGGTTTGGACTGAAGCACGTGAGGGACCTTTAAACCCAAGGAAGACCCTTATCCCCCCCGCACCGTCGACCGGCCTCTCCGAAACCTCCACCGATCGTTCCGAAGGTTCAGTGCCACGGTGAATTCGAATTGAAGTTGGCAAGGGCTGCCGACTTCAACCCAAAATTGGCCCAATAACATCGGGCCTCACATTCTCCCCTCCTTAAAAAAAAAATTCATCCTCGGAATTTAAAAATCTAAATTTTCCAAAACTCACATGATTCATTTGTCCAAAATTCGGTAATCCCAATAAGAGCTCTATTCATTCATCATAATACACTTTAATCCTAATATTTTTAGTCCACCACTCTTCCGCTACGCACTCTGATATAATTTTTTAAATCCTCTAATTTTATTGAGTAAGTTTCTAACAAGGATATCCATTTCGTTAGAATCTAAACCAATTTTAATCTTCAAATAAAACAAGATCAAAACTAATAAATTTTCTTGTCTTTATTAGGCCTCGAGTATATCATATAAGATTTAAACTTGATCCATCCTCTACGTTCAAAGTCTTAACATAAGATTGTATCATCCATTTAATACATCAATAATTCTGGTCCCAATTCAAACTATTTATGTTTTCCTTAACAATTCAATTGAATAATTTAGATCAACTTTTCTCTTAGAAGGTTAACATTAACTCTAACAAAATAAATGACTTGGAGTTCAACATATCCATTAAGCTCCATAAACATATGGAAGATCAAATAATCCAATCCAAACTACTAACATAAACCATCAAAGATTTTATCAAGATATGCATGCTATGTTCACATAATATCCTTTAATCTGCTAATAGCAAATTACAAATCTAAGCATTATCCAAAACATATGTCCATTGCATAATTTCAATAATAATCCATATACAGATTCATCGAAAGATTCTCCTTCTTAATCTCATTAAACTCTTTCATAACCTACATCATAAACATCTCATAATAGTTCCCAAATTTTTAATCCATAAATTAACAAAATTTGCAAGCTATCATGATCTTCATCCATATCATTTAATTAATAACTAAATACACATATTTAGCATAACACAATATATTATACTCTAATCTACTATTTTCGAGGATGGATCAAACCCATTTATTAAAGATGAAGATATATCTGATTTAGCTCTTCAGTATTTATACTAAATCATTCAGCCTTTTATACTCATCCAAGATCAATTCTTTACAAAAATCATATTCCTCTATTGGGCTAATCATATATCAATTCTTATGCACACTACCTAGAGATCATAAATCCATACTTTGAATCCATCATATCCCGACGAATCATAACACTAAGTTCAAATATCTTTTATGTCACAGTCCATAGTGATTACAACCTAAACTTTAATATCATATCCTAATCACTTATGTCAGTCTTAAATGATCATGATCCAAGTTTGGGTACCATTCAGTCATGCCTTAATAACCATCCATTAATTTCTAATCACTTGTAGCACAATCTGCAATTATATCAAAATCAAATCCATAATATAACTCAAAATATATCTCCATATATCAATTATCTAGCCTCGATGATATCCTTCCAAAAATTAAACTAGGAGAATTTAATCATTTTATTTGTGCAAGCCTTCTACACTTATCAAAACCATTAAAACTATAGCATACACCTATCAAAGGGAATTAAATAAATTCTCAATATCGATAATTATTCTAGAATATTCAATCAAAACCTTAATTCTATCCCACTCTCACTAACTAGGTTATCTTGATCTTAAATCTTTGCTCTAATAACAAATAATTTATCACGCCCAGACTCCAAACCTGAGCCGGATGCGCAACAGACGGTCGTGTGCCCTAGGATTTATTTCTCCTATGGACACACAAGGCCTACATCAAAATAGGCTACCACCTTGGCAATATTGTTCGCTATGTCCTAAGTTCCTCACTGACTGGTCTCAAAGTCCAACTAATCTTCTGAATCTGTAACAAAAATATAAAAAATAGGGGTGAGCTATACAGGCTTAGTAAGTTATCAACACCTCAAATATACAACATAAATATGTCAATAAAAATCAACAAGCAAACACATATCATGCAACGAGATATCTATCAATATAATAATATAACCAGCAACATGATGCAAATATATACACTTAATTTCAATCGATACCGAAACGACTATGGATGGCCAACCATTTACTTTACTCTCCTAGTCCCTCTGACTATGGCCAAGATCGACCCGTGGGTTATCCCGAAAGAGACTAGATCCTATGTCACATACTTCTCAATGGTCATGTGCCAGCAATAGCCCTGCTGGAGGCCCAAAAGTAAAACTAGCTCTAAGTATCACATGAAAAATATGCATCATAGCATGTGCTAAAATAAGGCAACTAGCTCTTGTGTCACATACCGCTCAACAGTCATGTACCAGCGATAGCTCCGCTGGAGGCCCAAAAGAAGACTAGATCCTTGTGTGATCATAGTCGGACTAGAGATGACATCACCAACACAATGCATGCAACCCAATGAATACTAATGTAATACAATGCAATCCAATGCAAATTAAAATATATTACATGCATTTAATATTTTATAAATACATAACATATTTGACATATAGTATCAAAGGTCAAGATAACTTATCGAAGAGTATCCACCAACTACGTACAATTCAAACACTAGACCTGGTCTTCCAAGGACAATGACGATCCTGACCAACAACTTAAACATATAATTAATTTTATTTCAAAACTAAAGAGAAAACTAAATTATCATTGGGCACTCTCCTCAACCCAATTCCAATTCTGATCCAAAACTTACCTTTCCTCCCTTTCTTTTCTCTCCCTCTCTCTCATTTTTCTCTCTCCTCTCTCTCTCTTCTCTCTCTCATCTTTCTCTCTCCTCTTCCTCTCACATCTCTCTCCTCTTTCTCTCCGCTCTCTCTTCTCCAAATTTTGCTTCGACCGAACATGCCCATCCCTGAAAATCGAGTTAACACATCCCTGCAAATTGAGTCAACTCAGTTCTGTTGACCGAGTCAACCCAACCTACCAACCAAGTTAACTCACCCCTACTAACCGAGTCAACTCGGTTCTTCCTCCCTTCACCCGATCCGCTGCCATCTTCTCTACCAAGTCGATCCCCCCCTCCTCCAACAGAAGACCGGAAGGAGGAAAGATCGGCGACGACCCTGACAGTCGTCCGGCCACCTGCTAGAAACCCAAAAGCGAGATAAACCCCCTCTCCCTGATGCTCCTCTCTCGACTTGACCGAGCCGGCCTCCCCATGATGGTCGGCGGTAGCCATGGGAGACGGCCACCGAGACGGGGGCCCGGCTGACAGGAGCAGACGGTAGCGTGACCACCGGTGGCTGTCCGATCACCCACCTAAATCTCAAAAAAACAAAAAGGATCCCCCCCTGTCCGGTCGTCCCTGCTCAAGCCCGTGCTCGAGAGGAGACGGGCTCCCGCCAGTCGCCTCTGATTATGCCTACGCTCAAATAGAAACAGGGGATAGGGCACTTACCGATGAGGCCGATGGTGGTTTTGGTAGCACCAGAGGAAAATGGTCGTTAGGAAGGGCCGTAGCACGCGAGGGAATTGCCCGACGCGATCGGCGTTGATCTTCGGCATCCACCGGAGGAGGAGGGTTCGATTTGGACTGAGGCACGCGAGGGACCTTTAAATCCCTTGGAAGACCCTTATCCCCCCTTGCACCATCGACCGGCCTCTCCAAAACCTCCGCCAATCATTCTGAAGGTTCGGTGCCACAGTAAATTCAAACTGAAGTCAGCAAGGGCTGCCGACTTCAGCCCACAATTGGCCCAATAACACCGGGCCTCACACAGGTAAAACTAAAACAACTAACTATAACACTTATATCCCAAAATACCATTATCTAAAATATTTACACAATATTCTGTATAACATTAATATACAATCACTTATTCAAAAGGATAATCTCTAAATCAACTTTGCCTCTACATTTATCGAAAATGCCAATTCTGCTTTCCAAAATGATACTCTTGTATCTGAAAAATGTATGCAAAGAAAATGAGCTTCATGGCTTAGTAAGTAACTAAAATAAATACAAGGCCATCAATAATCACAACCAGCAAACATACATGATATAACAATTAAATTATCTATTTAGTGATTGATAATTGAAAGCATATGACCACTTTTATAATACAACCATCTATTTCAAAACTTATATACATCTATAACATTGCAAACCAATATCAAAACTAAATGATTTCATCCAACATTTTCAAGAATATGCATAAATGTGTATTTCAAAAATATGCAATTAGCTCATATGTCCATACACCTACAACCACATATATCCCTATGACAGAGCCCAAAGTACCATGTTTAAAACATGCGGAGTAGGTCCAAAGTTTTAAATTCTGGATTGTGCAATGTCAAATGCCAATGTATAACCCCCATTGGCATGTTCCAAAATACTGCACTTCACCCATGCGGCATAGGTCCAAAATATCAATTTTTGAATTATTCAATACCAAATACCAACATATAACCCCCATTAGTAGGGTCCAAAATATTGTATTTAATCCCTGCGATGTAGGTCCAAAGTATCAATTTTCATATTATCCAATGCCAAATGCTAACGTATAACCCCCATTTGTAAGATCCAAAATATAGGTGGACTGAGAGCTATATAATTGTTCGTAAACTTAATTATTACTATCATTATTGATAAAAAAAATATGTATTTTATACACTACATAATTTCAGGAATCTGTACCAATCTCAATTTGCATAGATATAATAAATACTCATATCAAAATTACCAATCATATTTTATGCAAATTCTAATTTAATATATATATCAACAAATAATCTAATTTTTCAAGATTGGTAGTTATGAATTTAATATTCATATCTACTGTATCTAAGATAATGGTTACTTATCTTGTCATGTTTTTGATCACAAGAAGGTCAATAGAAATAGTATAGTAAAATCCCCAAAATTGTATCTCAATTTTGTTGACATACCCACACATTCGATAAAAGAGGAGAAGAGAGAGAGAGATACAAACAAAGAGATAGAGAGTGAGAAATGACATTGGAAAAGACGAAGAGGGAAAATGATAATAAGAGAGAGAGAGAGAGAGAGAGAGAGAGAGAGAGAGAGAGAGAGAGAGAATGGAGAGAAAGAGAGAGAGCAAGGAGGAAAATGGAAAATCGAGAGGGAAACAGGAAAAGTTTGCCCGGGAGAAATTGAGAGCGAAGACAATGACACACGTGATTTTCTCATGCTGCCACACCCACTCTCCCCCCATTATCCCAATCCACCTTAGGCAATGATAGAACAAAACAAAAAAACATGCTGGGCCCCACAAGTTGTCTCCTCAATCTCCTGCATCATCAGGGACATACAATCTATTACCTTTGCCCATCAATAGGCCATCTTCAATCTAGTATCTCCGAGTCACCCCATCCCGGACTTGTTGAAGCAACTTTTGGTAGCCCTTATCTGCTTGAGCCCCTACCAGAATTCTGTCGGTGAAGTCTACTTCAATAGTGGAAATGGTAGCAGCCATGTCTACCATGCCTTTTCAACTCAAGGCATCGGCAACCTGGTTATGCTCCTATGTTTATGTTTTCATTCAAGATCATATTTAGCCAAGAACTCCTGCCACCAAGCCTGTCTAGGAGATAGTGTTTTCTGTGTTAAAAAGAATGTATTAGCCATGTTATCAATTTTTACCATGAACTTTGTATCCAATAGATAAACCTGCCATGTCCTCAGCAATGCACCATTACCAGCATTTCTTTCTTATGGGTAGAATAACTTTCAAAGGCAACCGGATGCCCCTCTTGTACCAACACACCCCAATAGTCTTGTTAGAGGCATCACTATACATCGTAAAAGGCTTCAAGAAATCAGGTAATTTTAGTATTAGTTCTGAAGAAACAACTATCTTCAATCCTTCAAAGGCCTGTTGACACGTTTCAGTCCAAACTCACGGCTAATCTTTCTTCAGTAGATCCATCAATAGAGCATCCTTCTTGGAATAGACAACCATAAACTTGTGATAATAGTTAGTTAAACCAAGAAAACTCCTCAACTCAGCAACCTTTGTAGGTGCTGCACAATTTCTAGAATGGCCTATTCCTTTTTCTGATCCATTTTTATCATGCCATTGCCCACCATGTACCCAAGGGAATTGATTTCCTTGCAGCAAAATTCATATTTTTCTTTCCTTACATATAAGCTATGTTTTCTCAGCTGATCGAATACCAACTAAGGTGCTTTTGGTATTCTTCAAAGGAATCACTATTTATGACTATATCGTCTATATAAATAATAACAAACTGATCGATATAATCATAAAAGACATCATTCATTAAGTTACAAAAAAATGCAGGTACATTTGTCAAGCAAAACAACATCACAAAAAACTTAAATGAGCAATACCTTGTGACTATAATGGTCTTGGATTCATCCCCCTCAACAATTCTCACTTGCCAATAGCCTGATCATAAATCCAACTTGGTGAAGTATGCCATTTTGGATAATCGATCGAATAAATCTGAGATCAGGGGCACCGGGTACTTGTTTTTGATGGTGACTTTATTTAGGCCTTTGTAATCCATACAAAACCTAGCAGAACCATCCTTCTTCTCTTGGAACAACATAGGAGCACTGAATGGGGTTTTAGATAGTTGTATCTTCCGCGCATCCAGCAGTTCACCCAACTACTTATTTAATTTAGCCAACTCCTAAGGTGACATTCTGTAAGGAGCTTTGGCAGGAGGTCTTGTGCTAAGCATCACATCATCGAATTACTGCAAAATCTCAACCACCTCCCTTGGTACCTCTACTGTCTCCTCTGGGCCCATATTAATGAGAACGACAAGGTAAATTGTTTGACAGTTTTTCCATCCATGAGCCAATTGCATGGCGAAGACCATCTCCACCTTCTGTTCATGAACTCCAGCATTAGAAGGAATGTAGCATCCTATAACAAAGCAAGGTTTCCTTTCATCATGTATAAGTAACCTAAACAAGTGTGACATTATCGCTACTTTGGTAGCAATGAAGAAGTCATTGCCAAGGATCAAATTGAAGTCATCCAGCAAAACCACCATTAAATTCATCCGGTAGTCCCATCCACCGATGTCACATGGACATCAAAGGCCATGCCCCTCATGGCCTGGGCTTAGGAATTGATTGCCTTGATGCAGCTTGGATGTTTTACCATACTCAAGCCTGAATGGTCACAATCCTTTCAGCCACAAAACTGAGTGGCACTAGTGTCCACTAGGGCTGAAATTTTATATTCATTGACTTTCATTGGCACGAATATCAGCTTGGGATGTTCCTTGGCTTTCTCGTCTTGAATTGCACAAAGTAACTGCAAGGGTGCAACTCGTTTTGTGGCCTCTGAATCAGAATTATCATCATAGGCTCCCTTGATAATAATAGCATTGACATTGCCCTTATTGGGACAATTTCAAGCAAGATGGGGATCGTTGCAAATGAAGCAACCAGGATTGGGATTGGCTCGATCCCTCCTTTGGTAGGAACCTCCACCTCTGCCTTTCCTTTATCAGTATCTTTGAACTTTGGTTTCTTTTTGTCACTCTTCTTAGCAAATCTAGGTTTACTTGTTGAAGGGCCATTGCTAAGTTTGCTAATTCTCAAGTCCACCAATCTGTCAGTGATAGCCAATGTGGTAGGTGTAAGTCTTTAATACCTTGCCATCACAACTCCAATTGCACCCATGATTGGAGGCCAGACGGAAAATTGAATAACCTATCTACCTTTGACATATCTTCGATGTCTAGCACAAGAGAGCTGAAATCTTTCATATACTCCCTTATCAAACTGATTTACATCAACTTGTTTAGGGAGTCCCTTGTAACCCATGCTATATTGCAAGGGAGGAATTGATCCTTCAATTTGTGCTTTAACACCTCCCATGTCTCGATTCTTGGCCTAACAACATCCTTCGTTCGATTCTTCACCAGAATTTAGCATCTCCCACCAAATGCATGCTCATGATGGAAACCTTCTTCACTTGAGGAGTATGCGCGGCTTTAAATTATTGCTCCATGTCCTACAAAAAATTCTCCAAATCTTTGGCACTAAGGCTTTGGATCGGAAACCTTCATTTTGACAGCACCATCTCCCCATAAGGGGTTCTGCAGAATCGTGTTGAGGAGTCTAACATCAAATATCATCTCCTTCATGTGTTGTTGCGTTGTTGCACTGGCTTCTTGCAGTAGAGTCAATGTGGCCAGCGAGTTCTCAACTCGAGACCACAAAGACTCATCAGCATCAATTTGAGGCACACCAATCATTGCTTCTAACTAGGACAATTTATCATAGATAGCTTCCATGTTGTTGCCAACCACAAGCATGAGCGCTACCCTCGTGCTCAAGACTTTGGCACTAATATCTTGCTGAAACCCCACTGAAAAAGCCCTTGAACTAGCTCTGACACCAACTATCACAAGGCTGATTCTTTTCTAAAATTTTTAGCAAGAAATCAAGCCTTGTGCGGCACTAGACTGTTGTCTAGTTCAACCTCTCGGTACTTTCCACCCCATAGAAAGCACACAATAAGTGGAACAAGGACAAATTACTCAAGGCACATGTAGGAAACGTCATGCAATTCCTCTATTCTAATTCCTACATAATTTGGATATAGGAGCCCCGCTCGCAGTCCCTCAGATTTCCCAAATATACCTACTCTACTTCCTACAAGCTAGCAAATATGGCTTTACATAGGCCCTGGACAACTTCCCCCATCTACTAAGAGTCCAGCCGCTCCAAGGAATTGGGAGTTAACTACTAAAACACTCTCCTGACTGCTATTGTATGATTTCTGGACAACAACTGCTCAAGGTAATCGAAAGCAACTACTAGCCCACTTAGATTTCCTATCTAGTATGCCATTTCTGCACATCCAAGCCCTCTATTTTGTTCGTCGAAGTATCAAGTTGCATGTCCCTTGGTGTACGCACCTTGGCGCATACTCGGCCAATAGCAACCCGTTCGCATGCCCGCATACTGCGTTCCTGGCTATGCACGCCAGGCTGTGCATGCCCTTGGTGCGCTCTAGTATAATTGCTCGCAAGTAAAACTGCTTACACACTTACATGCCAAGCTGCATGCTCTTGGGTGCCAGGCTACGTACCCGACCATTTTGCATCCCCTTGCATACGTGCATGCCTTGCCATGCATGCCCTTGCCTTGCCATGGTCATGCCTTGGTGCTGTGTACTTCTTGTAGTGCACATCCTTGTGCACCATGTTATTATCATCTTGACACCCATCTGTTGGTGTCATATTACTTAGCCTGGACATCCAAAGACCAAACCATTTCCTGATGCTTTTCGCTACAAAGCTCCCTTCAAGTCCAAGTTGTGCATTTAGGATTGGCATTGCAAAGGTATCGATACATGCCAATCCAAATATCCAGCTAATAGGACTATGATAATAGTAGTGATCGCAATGGTGATGATAATAGTAGTGATCGCAATGGTGATGATAATAGTAACAATATGATGGTAGCAAAGATATTGGAGATGCTAGTGATCGTGGCAATGACAATGCAGATGATGATAGTGGAAAAGGTGATGGTGGTGGTGGTCGTAGTAGTTGTAGCAGTGGTAGAGGCAAAGGGAATTGTTGTAAACATGACAGTGGTAATGACAAGGGAGAAGAAGGTGGCAGTAGTGATGGTAAAAGATAGAGAGTGACTAGCTGCAAAAATTAAAAAGAAATCGATTTTTTTTTTTTTCCTTTCAAGTCTTGTACGTACTTCACTTGGAAGACATACAACAATTGGGCAATGTGCTGCGTTTTGGAATGCTCAAACAGTAGCTCAGATTCATTGCTCTAGATAGATGACGGGACGCAGTTCTAAGGCTAGTGAAACTGTAAATAATTCTAGCTATTGACGGACCTGATCTAGTCAAGATACAAGGAATTCGGACATAGGACAAGCTACAAAAAATTCCCGCAGGTTAGGGACACGTACGCTTGATTTCTGCAGGCCAGTGCCTACTAATTAAATTTGCCACCCTCTCTCTCTCTCTCTCTCTCTCTCTCTCCGAGCCCTCAGCTCCCCCATCGTCGCTGCCACTGTACCCTCGCATTCCATTATCTGTTCCATCTGTTGGCCTTCCCAGGTTTCCCAACGAAGGGAGAGTGGGTTCCATTGAGGTGTATATATCTAGTTTCTTTCTTTTCCTGGCCTTTCGCCCCGTGGCATTGACGACTGTTTTCCGATCGACAGGAATCAATGGCTTACCGAGTGTCGTGTGAGCCGCTACTGCGTAGAGACTAAAGAAATGAAGGGCCGTGAGCCTCGCTTTGTTGGTTGATTCCAAAACCAATCACTCTCTACAGCCCTCCATAGATACCGGCCAAAGAGTTTTTTTCCCTTTTAAATAGTATGGACCTGGTCTCCTTCCATCAACTTCCAACCATACCAACCCTACCTTTTGACTCAGCCCACGTCTTTTCTCTTCCTCATCTCTCTCTCTCCTTCCGAGCTCATGATGGTTCGCATTAAGCTCCTCTGCCGCTCCCATGAATCACCAATGCCCGAAAGAATTGCCATGCCCTGATGTAGTGTTAGGCCTTCCGTTGGTGGGAAGGGTCTCTGGAATCCAGTGCGGAATCATTAATTAGAAACGCCAGTTAGGCCTTCCGCTGGTGGGAAGGGTCTCTGGAATCCAGTGCAGAGGATGGAAGAGGAGGTTCTTTAAACTGGACGCAGCAACCGAAAACGTACCTTATGGACATCTCTTCACAAAATACCAAAGGATAGGCTCTTGACAAGCATGATCGATGTGCGAGATTCCTCCCAATGGTACAGAAAGCACATAGAAAAGCATAATGCTCTAGCCTTCATTTTGAATGAACGATTGCTATTGATTTTTTAGTAAATGCTGCATTGAAATAAATCTATCATCCTTTTTCTGAGGACACATTGGTGGAGGATAGAGAGTGCTTGTCTCAATATTTTGTGTCGTTGCGTTATGCTTCGTTGCACGCTTGCACTTTATTTTCAAGCAAACCTACAACCAAATGTAAAATTAGAATTTAAATTTTTAGAGCAGCCTATTTGATGATGAATTATGAAGTGTTGAATTGCAAAATTCAGGTCTACATTCTGAAGTGTTAACCTTCTAAATTAGTTTCTTAGAATATACCATGTTTTGATGCGACACATGCACCATATGCAGCGGTCGGAATTGATCGATGCCCGGTGCCAAATTTTCAGGTTTGCCGAAACAGAAATCGATAATGAAAGCCTTGGATTCAGAATAATGATCGCAGACTAGAAGAGCAGAGGAAATTAAACAACATCTTTAAAAGATGGCATCAAATCAACCACACAATCCATCGAAGAAGGCAATCCGCAACCCGGGAGGTGCTGGCTCTCAAAGCGGCCGGAGCACGAACGGGCAGACGGTAAAGTTCGCGAGGAGGACGTCGAGCGGAAGGTACGTGAGCCTCTCAAGGGAGGATATCGACATGTCGGGCGAGCTGTCAGGGGACTACACAAACTACACGGTCCAAATCCCGCCGACACCCGACAACCAGCCAATGGATGGAATGGAGGTGCAATCCGTGGCATTGAAGGCCGAGGAGCAGTACGTGTCGAACTCGCTCTTCACCGGAGGATTCAACAGCGTCACCAGGGCACACCTCATGGACAAGGTGATCGATTCAGAGGTGAACCACCCCCAGATGGCAGGTGCCAAGGGCTCCAAGTGTGCCATGCCCGCCTGCGATGGGAAGGTCATGCGGAACGAGCGGGGCGAGGACATCGATCCCTGTGAATGCAGGTACGTACGTACGCCTCCTCCTCATCATCATCATCATCATCATCATCCTCCTCGAAAGAAGCAGGAACGCTTCGGCATCACGTACGTCCGTCTAAAACATGCATGCATGCATGAATTGATGCCGCGCGCGATGCCTGCAGGTTCAAGATATGCAGAGACTGTTACATGGATGCCCAGAAGGACGGAGGCACGTGCCCTGGCTGCAAGGAGCCCTACAAGATGGGAGAATACGAGGACGATGTGCCCGACTTCGGTGCCGGCGCCCTCCCTCTCCCCGCCCCCGCCGGCATGTCGGTGATGAATTCGAACAAGTCGCTGCTGATGCGGAGCCAGACAGGTGACTTCGACCACAATCGCTGGCTGTTCGAGACGAAAGGAACCTACGGCTACGGCAACGCCTTCCGGCCCAAGGACGGCATCTACGAAGATGACATCGATGGGGGCATGGGCGACGGAATTCCGGAAACAACGGACAAGTCTTGGAAACCCCTGACCAGGAAAATTCAGATGCCAGCTGCCATAATCAGTCCTTACAGGTTGGTGCATGCATGATCTATTATTAATTATTATAATTATATAAATATATATATATATATATATATATATATCGTATATATGTTTGTGACTAGCTAGCTCTAATTAATTATTAGAAGATGCATGGGGCTGGTACGTAAATTAACGTTCTTAATTGATGTATTTTTAATTAATGACTCTGCAGGTTGCTTATATTTGGTCGGCTGCTCGCCCTGTTCTTCTTCCTGGGGTGGAGAGTGAAGCATCCCAATGAGGAAGCGATGTGGTTGTGGGGAATGTCGATTGTGTGCGAGATTTGGTTCGCCTTCTCCTGGCTACTTGATGTGCTCCCCAAGCTGCGCCCCATCAACAGGGAGACTGACCTATCGGTCCTCAAGGACAAATTCGAGATGGCGTCCCCTGACAACCCCACCGGACGCTCTGACCTCCCAGGGGTCGATGTGTTCGTGTCGACGGCCGACCCGGAGAAGGAACCGCCGCTCGTCACCGCGAACACCATCCTATCGATCCTGGCCGTGGACTACCCGGTGGAGAAGCTGGCATGCTACATATCGGATGATGGAGGGGCTCTCCTCACCTTCGAGGCCATGGCGGAGGCCGCCAGCTTCGCCAACATCTGGGTTCCCTTCTGCCGGAAGCATGACATCGAGCCGAGGAACCCGGACAGTTACTTCAACGTGAAGGGTGATCCGACCAAGAACAAGAGGCGGCAAGACTTCGTGAAGGATCGGAGGAAGGTGAAGAGGGAGTACGACGAATTCAAGGTGAGGATCAACGGCCTGCCGGACTCCATCCGGAGACGGTCCGACGCGTTCAATGCCCGGGAGGAAATGAAGATGTTGAAGCACATGAGAGAGAGCGGTGGCGACACGCTCGAGCCGATCAAGGTCCAGAAAGCTACGTGGATGGCCGACGGGACTCATTGGCCTGGTACTTGGGCCATTTCCGCCCCCGAGCACTCCAAAGGAGATCATGCCGGCATCCTCCAGGTATATATATATATATATATATATATATATATATAATTAATTTCACATCGATCGATTAAATCATAATTAATTAATTAATTAATTAATTAATTGCCTGCACCATGAACGAGAACTCCTTTTGGTCCTGAAATTAATCTGGAGATAATTTAAAAATTAATTTCAGGTGATGCTGAAGCCACCTTCGGCTGATCCACTATTGGGGCTGCCGGAAGAGGAGCAGATGATAGACTTCAGCGATGTGGACATCCGGCTGCCGATGATGGTGTACATGTCGCGGGAGAAGAGGCCAGGTTACGACCACAACAAGAAGGCAGGGGCGATGAATGCTCTCGTGCGTGCATCGGCCGTCATGTCCAATGGCCCCTTCATCCTCAACCTGGACTGCGACCACTACATCTACAATTGCCAGGCCATCCGCGAGGGCATGTGCTTCATGATGGACCGTGGAGGCGAGCGCATCTGCTACATCCAGTTCCCCCAGCGCTTCGAGGGCATCGACCCCTCCGACCGCTATGCCAACCACAACACCGTCTTCTTTGATGGCAACATGCGCGCCCTGGATGGCATCCAGGTATATATATATATATATCCATCATAATCTTTAATTTATTTATTCCACGGTATGATAGATCGATTAGCAATCGAGGACTTGGCAAAACTGGATGATCCATGCATGGCACACCATGAAATTTGGGAATAAAAGATCGACGAAATCTAAGATTTTGCAATCAATAATAGCACGATGATTGATTATTGCAGGGCCCAGTGTACGTGGGAACTGGCTGCATGTTTCGGCGATTTGCGTTGTACGGGTTCGACCCTCCGAGTACCGTGGAATACAAAGGATGGTTCCTCAAGAAAGAAAAGAAAAATATGTATCCCACCGATGCGGAGGCGGAGACGCAGTCACTGAGGGCCGAGGATTTTGATGGGGACCTCAATGCAGCCCTCATGCCTAAGCGCTTTGGCAACTCGGAAGTGCTTGCGGAGTCCATTCCAATCGCCGAGTTCCAGGGCCGGCCCCTCGCGGATCACCCGGGGATCAAGTATGGACGCCCACCCGGTGCCCTCAGGGTCCCTCGCCCGCCTCTCGATCCTCACGCCGTTGCCGAGGCCGTCTCGGTCATTTCTTGCTGGTATATATATATATATATATATATATATAATTCTATAATCAATCGTCTTTCTTCTTGTGAATTTAAATGTCTTCCAATTAATTGGCCCCCATAACACGCACATATATGCATTTGCCCCCCCCCCCCCCCGCAGGTACGAGGACAAGACGGAGTGGGGGGACCGTGTGGGGTGGATCTACGGGTCGGTGACGGAGGACGTGGTAACGGGGTTCAGGATGCACAACCGCGGGTGGCGGTCGGTGTACTGCATCACCAAGCGCGACGCCTTCCGAGGGTCGGCCCCCATCAACCTGACGGACCGTCTTCACCAGGTGCTCCGCTGGGCCACCGGGTCCGTGGAGATCTTCTTCTCGCGCAACAACGCCTTCCTCGCCTCCTCCAGGCTCAAGTTGCTCCAGCGCATCGCCTACCTCAACGTCGGCATCTACCCCTTCACCTCCATCTTTCTCATCGTCTATTGCTTCCTCCCTGCACTCTCCCTCTTCACCGGCCACTTCATCGTCCAGACCCTCAGCATCGCCTTCCTCGCCTACCTCCTGATCATCACCGTCTTCCTCATCTGCCTCGCCATTCTCGAGGTCAAGTGGTCCGGCGTCGGCCTCGAGGAGTTCTGGAGGAACGAGCAGTTCTGGCTCATATCCGGCACCAGCGCCCACCTATACGCCGTCGTCCAGGGCCTCCTCAAGGTGATGGCCGGGATCGAGATCTCCTTCACCCTCACCTCCAAATCAGCCGGGGATGACGTGGAGGACATCTATGCCGACCTCTACATCGTCAAGTGGACGTCTCTCATGATACCGCCCATCACCATCATGATGGTGAACATCATCGCGATTGCCTTCGGGTTTGCGAAGACCGTCTACAGCGAGGTTCCCAACTGGAGCAAGCTTATGGGAGGAGCTTTCTTCAGCTTCTGGGTGCTGGCCCATCTCTACCCCTTCGCCAAGGGATTGATGGGAAGACGAGGGAAGACACCCACCATCGTGTTTGTGTGGTCGGGCCTCATCGCCATCACCTTGTCGTTGCTTTGGATCTCGATCAGCCCACCCCAGGGCGGGGGGGCGGCTGCGGGCGACACCTTTCAGTTTCCATGATTCCCATCCGTAACGTCGAGCTTCCATGCATCGCTTTAATCGTTCTGATCAAGGAGATGGACAAACCATCATAGATCGATGGTTTTTCGTTATTTTTGCCTCGGAGATGGACCCAATTGGATCCGCAACAAATGAAATATTCTGGTATATCGGCACGGATGTTTTGGCTCGCTGCATATAAGGGGAACGCTCAGGGAGAACTCTGCAAACAATTTGTTGATTTTTGTAATCCTTTTTCCTGAGTTTCTGTTTTTACAAAATCTTGTGTCCTTGGTCTATATGAAATGCTGGTGATCTATCGTGCCGTAGTGAACTCATCCGTGAGTTGCACACAGCATACTTCCGGTTAGTCGGGAAAACGGATGATTCGAAGAATTTGATTATATTATATAATAGATCTATGCTTCGGATTCCGTCACCGAAATAAAGAGAATAATGAACTACATCCGTGAGTTGCACACAGCATACTTCCGGTTAGTCGGGAAAACGGATGATTCGAAGAATTTGATTATATTATATAATAGATCTATGCTTCGGATTCCGTCACCGAAATAAAGAGAATAAACAGGGAGAGCAGGCATCCTGCCCATTTCTTGGACAAAGACTATTTTACATCTATCTTGGAATGGCTTATATCCATTTTACCCTACCTCTAAGATTAATTTTGTATTATCCATATATTATCATACAAACATTATAGCCTGACAATCAACAAATTTTAGTCTAATATTATAATCTAATATCCTTATTTTATTATTTAATATCGGTATAGCCTTTTAAAATATTGATATTATAATGTCAAATATATCATTATATAATATATGCAATGTTAATACTTGTTAAATGATATAATATATTAGAATACTATATTTTTATGATATAAAATAATATCTTCAATATTGCTATTGCATTTCACATATCAAAACTATCATATAACAGATATTAGACGTTTTGCCATTTCAAAAATTGATATTTTATTTTAATTTTCAGATTATTTCAAAAATTTTGATGGCCAAATAAAATGACGAAAATCTACCATGGATATACCGGTTCACATAGCTTACCTTTTGCCCATGTTCCTTATGCTTCTATGAAAATCTACTTCCAGGTATAAAATAATTTACGCTTTACACCTTAGTTAAGGATAGCAACAGGTCAAATTTAGATCAGGTCATCCAAAATCTATATATTCATCCTGTCCAAAAACTTTCCACCCCATACCTATTTCAAATAATATTAAAAAAATCATATTAATTCAAATATACCCGATTTTATAAAATTCAAATTACTTGAAATCTAAATGAATCATTATGTACTGCTGCTTGAATAGATCAGTACTACTACCACTACTAAAATATTTATATAATTCATATTTATAAATGGATATAAATTATTTAAAAATTTATATAATTTATATCCATTTGTAAATTAAACTGGTTAGATTTTACCCCTCCGCCGAGACCGAATTGGAAATCTACTAAATCCGTACAAATTGCTATCCCTATTCCTGGTTCTTGGTTCCTGCTGAACCCGCGCATAAGCTAGACAACATTAGCTTTAGCTGAATAGCACAAAGAAAATTATAGCCCAGCACCTAGAATATACTTCATCAACAAAAGACAAGTTGACGGCTACGACTAGGTGGTCCAGTTCCCCCCCCCCCCCCCCCCTCCCGGCTCAGCAACAACGGGGCATAACACCACCATAACCGAAAAAGGGGGGCAGTCCCACCATATTCTTTCAAACCAAACCCCTGGAACGTTAGAGGTAACACGATCCCAGATACTAGCAGGATATTGCTGCTACCGCAACAGAAAACCCTGTTATCAGGGAAGCAGTACGTTGAGGTGTTAATCTCCAGAATCATTCTTTACAAATCAGCATGCACTCGCGCGAGATCAACTCTAGCAGCTTGTCCAGAACAAAGAAAATCAGATTACGAAGGAACTATTGCATTTGAAGCATCAGCCAATAGAGAGGATCATGACTAGAATCTGACTATATTTACAATAAGATGACTACATGCAAGCACTTTTAGGTCAAGGGCTGGTAAACATACTTCCTTTTCCTTGTGTTGCACCATCAAGTTTCACCAATAAGGTTCATGAGCGATACACCGCCTCGCAGTTGGATCAGACAGATTAGCATGTTCAAATCAGTGCATGAACTCCAATAATACAAGTATCATCTCAGCAACACAAGTTTTAAAGCCTGAGAAAAGAAAAATTGTAAGTACTCAGAAAAAAGGTACCAATTTAACATGTCTTTAAGTGCTAAAAACTATTTCTAACTAGGTTTCCCACAAGTCCGAAGGCAAAACCTGCAGAACATCCCCTTGTGTTTCCCTCCATTTCTTTATTTTATATGAGTAGATAATGGACTTTGGAAAGTGAGACCTGGAGTGCTATAGATCTGACTGATCAAAGGGTGCCCGTACAAACAGCTGGCCATGAAGCGTGACCACTGCTGAAGTCTGGTATGGATCAATTCGTGAAGGCAAAGTTATCACCTGCAACAGATGTTAATTTCATTTACCAAAAATTGGGGAATGTTATGGGCTAGATTGCCTGGAAACTACAAATATACCGACCTTTTTAAAGGGGGTGACACCCCACGGATTATCAGGATGCTCTGGTTCTCCAGATATAATTAAACGGCCAGCAGGATCTGATTGAACTTGCACCTGGGTTCATCCAAGAAGGAACTATGTTAAGTAAGATTCAAGAAACAAATTAATAAATTTTTGGCCATATAAACTACTATATTTGTCTGTCTGTATCATGACATGTTAGTGATATGGAATCCTTTAAAAATAACAGTATTCATTCATTACCTCTTCACGAAGAAGCCCAGGAACCAAAGCATAGACTTCAAAGCAATCTTTCTACACAAACAAATATTTGCATTGGATAAATAAAAAGTTGATTAAAATCAAAAGAGCTCAGCATGCTCTTATTGTTAATTACAGAATGATTGCAGAAGAAAATGATGTACCGTGCAGTTCATAAAATAGTACATATGGAAATAAGAGTGAACTGGAGTCCCTCTTTATATAAGCTAAACTTACAGTTTGCCGCACATTTATTTTCACCCAATCAGCAGGAGCCCCAACATCGACAACTGCTGTATCCCCTCTGTCAACAGAGAGCCAGAACTTATTAAACTTAACATTACATCAAAAGGCAAGAGATTTCCAAACAGTAAAATAATAATATAACATAAACATAAAAACCGTGAAAGCATCAATGAGAAAATACAAGCAGCATGTCATCAACAACTCTTAAGGATAAGACATGTATGCATCCCCCTCTCAACTAACAAAGAAAAGAAGAATCAGCAACCCTATGAATCCAGTGAAAACTAAGTCTCTGGACAGCCATTTTTTTCCAAAAATAATTAACTGCAATTTAGTTTGAAAGGAAAAAAATTACAGGGCACAAAAAGGGGAGAAATGTAGCTATATGCTCACATCAAGAAGAATTTTGTCACCCCACACCCTCCCTAGCAATATTATCTGCCTGCTCATCCGCAGCCATCAGAAGCGATATCAACAACTTCATCAACATCCCAAGCAAACCTCGGCCTATGAAGAACAAACATGGACATTGAATACGAATATGGCATGACAGAGATATGCCGAGACAACAAACCTTGAAAAGGTAGGACATGATACAGCCAGGACAAATCAATGAATATATAGAATATTTATATTTTCATATATGGGTACATATACACACAAGTATATATACATGCCTGTGCACACACACAAAACATCCATAAAGCATAGCAAGCTACCAAAATTATGTAGCCTGTATTTTAAATAATAGTATCAACAATCTTGGAAGAAAACACCCTACCCGAATTTTTGGAAGTATCGGGGAAGTATCTCAAGTATATCCAAGAAGTATTCAGAGTGTTTTCTTAAAATTCTGAAAAATAAGATGAAGGTTTGCAATATTCACATTGGGTAGCATACGAATACATTAAATACATCATTAGTTCAGTACAGCATGGAACACACCCCATACCAAGATAGCTCCCAACCCCTTTTTCTCTCTTTTTTTTAATCATGGAACCACCCAAAACCGAGCAGTGCAGGTTGGCATGGGAATGGTACACACCCTGGTACGAGGCAGTTCTGCTTGGTTCAAACCGATTTGGCTTAAATACCAAACTAAATCTTAGTACCTCTCTATCACCTTACAATTATGGTATGGCACGATCAAAGCAGACCTTGAACAGGATACTTTACACAGGCATCAAACAAGTATCTAGGAAGTTTCTAAAGGGTACTGATATTCAATATGTATCTGAAAAGGGGAAGGCATATGATTTGAAGTATCATTTTTAGCCTTTTGCCTTCAGCCTTCAAAGAGTCATAGACCACAACTCATTTAGAGTTGTGCATGTGCTTGCTTCATTATATACAAAAAGCACAAGATTCCACTGGGAAGGGGGATGGGATTATGAGCAACTCCATGCCACTATCATTCCTCCACAACTTGAGTGCTTCCATCTACCCGTATACAAAGAAATTACCAATATTCAAGCTTGACATTCTTGACTACTGACTATAATGAAGAGTTTACGAAGAGTTTTTGATTGCCACAGCTTGTGATTGCACTGTAATAGCCAGCAAGATCATGAAACTTCATCTCCTTGGAAAAGCCATGCATAAACAAAGTAATAGCCTTCAAACCTCCAACCAAGGTTCCAATCAACCATGACTGTTACTGAAAGGGGGGAAAATCATATAATTTTTCTTCCGACTCTGCTAAACCATAGAACTAGAGCTCATATTTTACACAGATTGCCATGAAATTTTCAATGTCACTTATTAACCTACACAAAAAGGTAGGGTTCACCAGGGCAAAATTGATTTGTCATCCAACGAAGAACTTATTGAATGCACAAATAAAGCCACATGAAAAATGTCAGAACTATTAACATTGCATCAGGTCCAAAGGCAAAAATCAAGAGCTTGGAAGAGGCATCAATGACTAGATGCCATCCATTTAGAAGGAAAATATTAATATAGCTCACATAAATAAAGTGAGGACAGGAAAACTAAGAACAATCAGAAGCCTGAGTCAGACTTGCCTCCACCCACGTGAAACCTTGAATAAATAAAGACAACATGCTATGTGAGAATGATTCTGTTTTCCCATGCTAGGCCTCAATTCCTTAAAAAGCAAGAACCTAGCTAACATAACAAGAACCTCATACTCAGATTCATGGTAAAGCAATGATATTGACATGCAAAAATCAAGCTTGTCACTGCTCTTCCCTGAAATATATGACTTGAGTTTCACAGATATCAGCTAATATAAAGAAAATGCATATTAAAGTATACAAGATTTAAATAAATCAACAAAGGGTAAAAAGATCAATGATTTAAAAACACTGACCTTGAAAAATGAAATTTATACTAGGTACTAGGTAGTGAATCTAACAAACAATTTATGGTACCCTAAGTTACTGAACATATTCGGAAAGTAGTCAGGTAGAAAACTTAGGCATCTTAACTAAGACTAGATCAGCAATCTTGTATCTATGTAACTGGCACAGCAGTCCTTTAAATTTACTTCTGTTTGGAGAGAACTCTCAGATCCCTAATTATCTAGATATGTAGCCGGCACCTGTTAGTTCTTTAAGTAAAAGGGTGCTAATCTCTGGAAAAAAGAAACTTAACTGTAGCTGAATATCTTTCATTCGTGCAACTTTAACTGTGGGCTCCAGGTTAGATGGTCTTTTCCTCTTGGGTCCACCTAAACAAAATGTAGGAACACATAAATATTCAAAGAAACCAGTGACATCAAGAAGCAAAACTCTTGAGAAGCCACCCTGATGTCCTTCAGAAGAGAATTTGAACTCTTACCCTACACACAAACAAAAGAAAAAAAGATTAAATATATAAACAAATAAACAAGAGTATGGGTGTTTCGACCGACAAATGAATGTCTAGGCACCTTAATTATTGCGTCCCCAACTTCACCATTACCAAGCAGTCGCTGAGAGTGCCAGCCCTGCATAGCTCGAGCAGCAGCATCCCGTCTGGCTCTTCCTGATCCTGATGCCTGATTCCCACCCCCCTATAAAGAAGACAGGAATCATGAAGCTGGTAAAATTCATGCATCTCTTTAAAAGTTCTGTTGAATCTATTTATGTTAGTTTTTTTTATCAGTGTTTTAACTGTAAACTGGATTATTGTCCTTTACATGATCATGCCTATTCAACCAAAATTATCATGCTAAGAGTTCTCAAGTCAAAACTCATTATGTTTTGAAATGTCCATCCAGCACTAGAAATAAATTTTAAAGTGTCAACTTGAAACAATCCTCCTAGTGTATCTTCAACAATTTGTGTACATGCAACCAATGTTGTGTATTCATGCCTAAGTGCCAAAGCACAGCACAATACAGTATGATAGCTAGGCAATCATTATGCAAACATGAGCATCACACAATATTTCAAACCCTGCAATTTACAAGTATCTATTTGTACCAAAAAGTTAAGTGATGCTACTTTCATTAAGGGGAGAGATAATACCATTCAATCCAACCATACTTTATAAGTTAATTACTTACTACAACCAAAGTAAACTAACAATGTGATGTTACATGGCAGTTTTTTTTTGGCAACATTTTACTTTACCGACAAAGTGAACAAGACAGATGAAGAATGCCCCATCGAAACAGATGCATAAAATGGAAGATTGACAGTTTCCAAAAGTCAAACCATGCTAGCACAGGAAATAAAAGGTGTGATTAGCATCACATTTATAAGGGATTTTATTGTCGGGATATGGTTTCGCCATTGGTCCGGAACAGAATCTATTTGTAATTTAGGTTGAAGGGGAAAGAATCACCAACATTCAAAGTAGATGAATTCATGACTGCCCAAGTGTGGATTCCTCAACATAGAACTGTTAAGTTTTTTTTTTTTTTTTTTTTTTTTTTGGGGGGGGGGGGGTTGGCGGCGGCTCCTTGCCTTTTCTATGGCATATGATCAACTAAGATCTTCCTAAACAATTACGATTTTAAAGAAAATAAACGAAATATCAGGCTTTTTAAAAGTCTTTCTATCAAATGATTTATGTGACATGGTACATATCTTAGATTAATTTACAAGGAATGCACTTTTGATGGCAACGCGATAAGTGACCTGACCTTGGAAACACAAACAGGGAAAAGGATCCAACAATCTCAACATATCTTACAAACAGTACAGAAAAGAGGCATCATCTTCAATATACCATGCAGATTTTATGTTAGTTATAATCACTTTGGGGAGGTAGGGGAAGCACTTGTCATAGTTAAAAGGGAACCACCGAGCACTAAAAAACACTTTAACCTGAGAAAAAGTTCCAAATCTAACCAATCACACTCAAAAAGCTTCTTTGACAAGAACAAGGGACATTTCTTCCCAAATCGTCTCCTTAAGACTCGACAAGTAACAACTAGGCATTTTCCTTACAACCCAACTCAACTCAACCAAGCCTTAACCTTTAACTGTCCTCAATTGGTGCTACCACTACCCTTTTACGAATGATTTTATTTCTCATTCTATATTTTCTTATATTACACCATCTCAACATTCTCACTTCGCTCACACTTATCTCACGCACATATTGTTTTCTAGCTGCCCAACATTATGTACCCTTAATTGATATTAAAAATATGGCATTTCCTTAACAAATGACATTATTGTGAATAGCTGTCCGTTTAACTTCAGTTTGTGAATTGGAAAATGTGTTTTTTTTTTCAATTCAATAACCTTTCATCAACTTCCTCAACATAGTGTCCTACATATGATCCGCTTATACTTTGTCCATAATAAAAGAAGCTACTTAAAGCCTTGCTGGATGTTCAACTTCTTCAATATTGAAAACAAGATGAAAATCCTCTATATTTGTCCCAACTAGTTCAGTTGGCTGCACTAACAAGATAGGCAGCAAAGGCACTGCTATGTGTACATATGAGCATAATTTTGTTAGACAACTATGTTAAAGTTCAACAATTCCACAAATATATGTCCAATATGTGTAGGTGGTGCTGCAGCTAAATTACAGACATTAGAACAAATAAAATTTCCCACCTTCACAATGATCATACAATCTTCCATGTCTTTGTTTCTGATTTTAAAACACAAAGTATATCAGTCTATTGGCAGAGTACATTGGGAAAAGGCACCAAAACAAAGAGTTCGAAAAATTGTACTATGCCCTCAATTAATTTTAAACAGAATTTGAAGTAGGTTATCCAGGTCATATCAAGTGGAAAAACCTCTAATCAGAAAGTCAGTTACATCCAAACACAAATGCCAGTAATTAATGTGAGTACTCCTGTAATGATGTGATCTTTCTAGGATTTTCTTTCATTGATTCAACTGACTTGATACCTGAAAATTCTAAATATTCAAATGTCAGTTCAAAACTAGATACCTAGCTTCGTTTTTAAGTGGAGATACTATGATAACCTACTTAAATTTTGACTATTACATTGACAACTTTTAAGTTCAAGCATGAGCACAAACATATTCCATATAGCTATTAATAATGTAGGGGGTAAAAAATAGAGAAAAAGAAAAAGGAGAAACCATGTCCAGACAAGGACATCTGGCAGCATTAAATGATTCCAAACATGGTCATGATATCATTTTCTGTTGAAATGATTCTTCCAGTAGCCATTTGTTACTTTCGAAAGAAATCTGAATGGATGTACTAACATGTAAATGTGCACAGAAGCTTGACCAGGTAAGCATATATTTGACCTGATATTTATAATAACATCCCCATTCATGTTAAGGGCTTTGGGGTGCAATATATGAAGATTGGGATTCCATGAAACTGAAAAGGAAGGGGAAGGCAGTTTAAACAGCCAATGCATGTTTTACACACCACAGAAACTACATGAACAACATGTGCTGGTAAAAGTCAAGAAAGTTTAATATATGATAAATCAAAACAATTTTATGTGAAGCATGAATAATAAATAAAGTGAAGCACAAGAAATTAGGGCAAATGATAAATGGACATGCTCAGACAGTGCTTACAAACCAGAAGAAATGGTTAAGTTATATACAACAAAAGCTGCTGTAAAAGTTGTTCTCAGGAAAAAGAATTAAGGAAAAATGATTGAGATGATAAAGTCTTGACAGTGACTGGAACAGACCCCGGGTCAGATGATGGGCCTGAATTTCCTAGGAAAGAACAAGAAAAGAGGGAAGCCATGTTTCTCTGCACGAAAGCTCAAAGTGAATAATTTAAAAAGCTTACTATGGCAAGGAAAAGGGTGAAGAACGATCCATATTGGTAGCCTCATACTGACAAAATAACAAGAAAAAATAGCAAGAGCAACCACAATAACAGCATAATACTTCATACCAAAACATTGAAAAGCCAGACTATAGCAATCCAAACAGAAAAGAATTCACCTGATTCTCAATAACCATCGCCTCAGGAAGATCAGATAGAGGTATTTGGAGCTCGCCAGTACGAATTTTATGTTTCTCATATTCAAGTAGAGCCTGTGGAATAAGGGTTAAATAGATGTGAAAGACAATAAGAGGATAAACCACAAGAGGAAGATATTAGGAACACTGTAGAAACATTACAAGGCATAGCATGAGCTACAGCATATTTAACAAAGAAAAAGAGTATCAACAGAAGTTACTGATGATCATGCAGCAAACAAGATTCATAATAAGGCAGAGTTAATCAGACACCATGAGGGAAAAACAACTGCCAGAATTGATGAACTATGAACTCAAATCCACATGCTCAGTCTTGATGACAACATGTATTAATATTATACAGTCTAAAAGCGATATTAAAATAAAAACTAACATGTAAGTTGTAACTACATGATTCTCCCGATTTGACAGTTCAATAACTGTCTCAAAATTGAAATGCAAGAATGAGTTATATTGCCGATAATTGATAAAGGATATGCAGCATGACTGCCAACAGCAACACACCTAAATATCACTCAACTGCCTAACAGCGATGCTATTTATACAAGGGCTGCTATCGTGCTAAAGCATGCAGTTGCAATTCTAAATCCACTATCTCACCCAAGGCAACTCTAAGCTTTTTGTTAACTGAGGCATGCCCACCAAATGTTTGGTGGCACAATGAATGTGGGTTTCTTCATGGTGATCTAGCATTGTCAACTACAGCCAGCCATACGTTATTTTCTTAAACCATGATGTCCATTCATCCTCTTAATAAGTTATTTGACTTAAAATATAAGTTGCTTAACCTAAAATACAGTTTAGATACCCCTGAGGCTGTGGCATCACATAAAGGGTAGATCATGATCCACACAAGGACAAAAATTTCTAAGGAGAAATTTCTTATTGAATTACTACTTTTATTGTGCCTCCAATTTATTCATGTTATTAATTAATTTGTTTACAGTTTGCTTAATGCTGAAGCATACAAAGGCCTTGATCTCAACCACCAGAAGCAGAAGCTTTAAATTTGCTTATTGAGGGGAACCCAAGATGACCATACTTAAAGCATCTTTTAGGCATAATTGGTTTGACATCATTTTTAAAGTATCTAAATAGTATGTGTTGTGATAATCTGGTTCGATACAAAATAATTGCCGGTTCATCAGTTGGATCAGTTTTATTTGGACCCGTCAGCCAAGTCATAGCACCTGAAGATGATGTCTTCTTAATTTAACGAGGGCTACAATCTATATCAATAAAAAGAATATATTATTACTTCATTAATATATTATTACTTCATTCAGCTTTGTCTTTAACCTGGTCTGAAGAGGATACTTCTAAAATATATTACTACCCCATTCGGCTTCATATCTTCAGCCTGGTCCGAAAAGGATACTTCTGGAATATATTACTACATTCAGCTTCATGTCTTCAGCCTGGTCCGAAGAGGATACTTCTGAAATGTATTGTTTATTCCTTTGGCTCCATGGTAAGCAGTTCTTTATCTTTCGGCTCACTTCGAAGGAGATAAATCCGAAGCATATAGCTAGCACTTCTTCGGCCCATTCCAAGGAAGACAGTCCGAAGTAGTTAGGCTCTTTTCGGATTTCCTCTAAAGAGAGTATATCTGAAGCATATGAACGATCTCTTGACCTGAAGCGGTTGAAGGTTGTTCTAGTTGTTATAACCATCTACATGGTCCATAGCTCCGGCTTCAATAACCATGGACTAACTAATTTCTGACCGCCACTACTTACTGTTACAAGAAAGTTACATTAACTAACTTCCATGACCGTAAGTAGTTACACTCATGCTTATAAATATCGGTAAGAGGGGACACTCGAGGTAAGCCAACTCCAGACAAGTTAGAGCCAGTCCACAACTAGCTCTTTCAACGCCACTCCACTCATTTCCCCTTTCCATTTTCACTCTCATTCTGCTCTCAAGTTCTCCATTCTGCTGCCTAAATTTTTGCTGACTTTGGCATCGAAGTGTCACCCACCGGAGAAATTCCGGTCAGAGAATTTGTTTTGCAGGTTTTCATCGAAGGTGAACCAACAAGCATGTTGCTCCATCCAGTCCGCAAGGATTTAGCATCAACAGTATGTAAGCAAGGTCTAAAGTTTTAACCAAAGTCCACTTCCCAAAACCCAGTTTTGATCAGTTCTAGCAGTTTAGTTAGATATGGTCAGTTTTGACCAAAACTAAACAAAACTAGCCTTCATGTCTTTTCAAATATTTTCTTTTGGGATTTATTATAAAATTTGGATGATTTAGCCATTTCTTTAAGTACAGTCTGGATTGTGTCCATTGTTGGTGCTCTTCTTTTTTCTTGAGCTAAAAGAGGAGTATGTGCTCATAATGATAAAATATGAATAACCTTTGGTGAGTGAAACCCTAAACAAAGGCCCCTCCTAAATACTTTCAGGAACATAGACATGGACGTCTAAATAGCTCATGGTAACAACATCTTTTCTGCTTGAAAAATTGCAATATTTTTATAACTATCTGAAAGAAGGCAAGATAACCCTTAAATTTGTCCTTTGATGCAAAGCGCAAGGCAGCTTTTCTTGTACCATCTTTGAGGCACAAATAAACAAAATGCAGGTTAGGTTCAGGTTAGTTGTACAGACACAAGTTCAGTGAGAGTTCTAGTTCCAAGCATTTGGCAAAGAGGCTTTAATAGTGTCAAAGTCAATTATGCACAGTCATGGATTCATAGCACCCTTGGTCATCCAATATTAGGCATATATTGTTATGGATTCATGTTAAATTTTGTTATTACGTGTCCTGATATTTGTTGACCAACAAACATTTCAAATTCTTCTTGCACATTCACCTTACAAACAAATAGATGTTTAGCTATTACAACAAAAAACAATTTGTACAGCAAGCATAGCATAATATTGATGATGAATCTCTCCCACAATAAGAAGCATCTCTAACACCAGATGCTTCTCACTGAGCGGCTAAACTCAGTTTTATTCAAAACTCCAATCATTCCCAATTTTATTACAGTTCGCTTCATGCTCAAAGAGCTGAAACTAAAGACTTTGCCCGCATCATGAATATCACTATGATCTCAACAAGCAGGTGGACAAGAATTCCACAGAAAACAAATCAAATTTGCATCTTATGTTAAAAAAAAAAAAAGAAGGGAACATCATGAAAACATATCATAATGAAAGCATAATACACATTATTTTAGTATCCAACAGGAAATTCATTAAGTTTTAAAAATTACCTTCTCATAAAAACCTCGAAATGACCAAGAGACTGTTGTACATGTCCTGCATAAACAACGCCGTCCAGGAGTTCAGTAGAACATGACATCAGCTATAGCTAATGCTACTACTTTGTTCAGGATTCTGAGTTTCACTTATCCTGTAGAAAACTCGAGAACAACAATCATGTGTGACAGAATATACACTGTCAACCATGAGAGAACATAAATCACCATCCCCGCACTCATCTTGTTGACTGCGGTTCAGATGAGAACAAACATCTGAATGTGCGAGAGTGGCTGGATTTCTCCATGAGTGTAGAGATACACATAACTAAGATAGAATTATTAAAAAAAACATTTTACCCTATTTATTGAAAGTTAATTGAACTATTGAGGCACTGCTCAGTCCACCTGCTATAGGATTTGGAACCAGAACTTTCCGGAAATATGGACTTGCGATGTTTACTAGAACAAGCAACCAAAGAATCAATTCTATCACCCTGAGCATGGCACTATATGAAAGTCATTATACCTTTGGTTAAGCCACCATTTACTTGGTTTCGTACAAAAGGTCAAGCATCATGATAAAATGTATGAACTTCTGATGCTCTTCCTTCCTGTTCCTAGTTGTTGCATTTGTTTATCCCCTATTTAATAGATTTTATCAATCAAATATCACACAAACCAGCAGTAAAAACTTCCTATTAGTGGATCATTTTCCATGTTGCTCATGTCATTTTTATTATGGACAAGATATTGTTTCTGGCAATTTATGATATTTTTTGCTACTTGAATTGTACAACATGCAATCTTCAAAATTTCAAATGTCAAACAGGGGTATAGCATTTTAGGGCTGTTTCCAAATTATAAATATACTCGTTTTTCGGGTGCAAATGGGTCAGGTTGGACTGGGTCATGATTGAACCCCACTTGACCCAATTCCTTCATCAGGTCCTAATGTTGGACCTAGACCCAACCCAATAAAAGATCAGGTCGAGTTGAGTAGGTTTACGGTCAAAATTTTTGATGCAATAGGTCATTCGGGTTGGGTCGGGTGACTTGGGTCCATGTAAAAGATGGCCCCAACCCAAAAAGTTCATGTCCGGATTAGGTCCGGTCATGTCAACCCAACCCATGTACAACCTTATCATAGAAGCAATGGAGATCTTTCCAGCCCAATAAAAGACCGGGTCGAGTCGAGTAGGTTTACGGTCAAAATTTTTGATGCAATAGGTCATTCGGGTTGGGTCGGGTGACTCGGGTCCATGTAAAAGATGGCCCCAACCCGAAAAGTTCATGTCCGGATTAGGTCCAGTCAGGTCAACCCAACCCATGTACAACCTTATCATAAAAGCAATGGAGATCTTTCAGAAAAAAAGGGAGGGAAAACACTCTTGTCATCTGTTCCTGCTGCCCAATATCTTAGCAAATAACAACATCATTGATTGATAAACCCAGAAACAGTCATCTGATTTTTGTCACATGACTTGGTGTAAAAATTCTAGTTTTATTGGTTTGACCAGTTGATATTAACTTGCAAATGATGTAGAAGACTATATATGCAGAGAAAGGATTTGAATCATAGGAGAATTTTAAAAAATACAGTTTGGACCAGTTTCAGCTATTAATACAGTTTATATTATGCATATTAACTTGTGAATATTTAGAAGGTGCACATCTACAGTGTGCAGGTGCAAGCACAGACATAGGAAACGAACAACAATAAAAGCTTACTTTGGAGGTTTGAAGGACTCTCCCACTTGACGCCATAATTTGCAAGATGTCACCTAGAGAAACAATTTGACAGAAATAATATTAGTCAAAAATCACAAAAGAGTGACTAAGTGGGTGGAAGATAAATCATTGAATACTGAAAATCCTATAGCAAATGACAGGCCATGTATGTCCAGAGATAGTTATTTACCTTCCTCAATTTTCACCTTTGTTTGACAGTTTCTCTAAAATGTAAACATGTTGTCACATTTCCTTAAGAATGAGGATCATAACAAGAAGAACACAGAAAGGAAGCAGATGGATGTTGCCACAAGAAAGAGAATAACACTAAGTGGCACAGTACGGCTACCTAAAGATATGCAATGCAAGCATGAAAAATGGGTACAAATTGTGTATTGTTAATGGAAAAAACACATTTAGAGGGTAAAAAACCACTAATATGGCTTCTGGCTAGTAGGATAGGACATGCAATTGCACCAATTTATCCGTGCATGTCACAAATCCAGCTATGGATCATAAGTAACACCCCTCAGTATTCCATGTATTGCATCTATAGAATCTTGGTGCTATATCAGCACATCCACCCAATACTCGAGTACTGGAAGTTCTCTTTCATGACCAGATTATCTGCTTCCCTCTATGAACTCATAAGCCAATAAAAAGTACAAACAACTTCAAAAGTCCAAAAACTAATGGGTAAGCACCATCAAAAAAACTGATTGGCATTCAGTGCTTCACATAATCAAATCAAATATAAACACCAGCACTGAAACCACCTATTGATAAGAAAAGTTCTGAGGCAAAATAAAACTCTTAAACACAACCACCAAAACCCTAGTAACTCATCTTTCACTCCAGTGGTATTCCCAACAAATATTATTAACGGGCAGATTCTTTGTGAAACAATATGTCATTGCTTCCAAAAACTTATCATAAAAGAAAAACCATGTAGCACCCTATACAAATACCTCAATCTCAGATGGTCGAATGATGATTCGTAAAAGCAAGGTATGCTATATAGTCTGCAGAAAATTTTTATGGTAAATAATTCATAGAAGAAACAGTAACATTCATACCCTGTCATAACCACCCAATTTAGTCACTGCTCTCCACAACCTGGCAAAGAAAAAAAATTCAAAGAAACCTATTTCAGTAAAAACTTAGGCAAAGATATTCAAGAGAAAGGCTGAAGATGATTATTTGAGACTTACTTGAGGCAATTCAGTCCTTCCCCATAAAACTTTGGTGGCCTGAACTCCATGCCCCTCTCCCTAAAGAAATTCTCCAGCTCCTTTATGAAAGCAGCTTGTTCCTCTTCAGTTCCAGAATCACTACCATCTAAGTAGTGGTCAAATGTAAAAGACTGCTTGGGACCCTCAATTGGAGCTGGTTGTTCTACCTCAGCCGTTTCCTGTTTCAAGGAGGTCTCGACACCATGATTATCTTCCATATGAGCTGCCTTCATATCTGACTCTAATGAGTAGCTGCTATTCTCTGTATGCGTGTTCACTGTCTCACTCTCCATTTTAGTCTTGACATCAAGAGCACCATTTTGTTCAGAATCACTGTCTGTCTGATTCATAAAAGCAGGAACTTGATCGCCAGCTTTTTCAGAATCATTCTGTGTCTGATTCATAAAAGCAGGAACATGATGATCATCTCTTTCAGAATCGTTCTGTGTCTGATTCATACAAGCAGGAACTTGATAACCAGCTTTTTCAGAATCATTCTCTGCGGGATTAATACAAGCAGGAACTTCATCACCAGTTTTTTCAGAATAATTCTCTGTCTGATTTATAGAAACAGGAACTTCACGACCAGGTTTTTTAGAACCATTCTTTGTTTGATTCGTAGAAACAGGAACTTTGGCACCAGGTTGCAACCCTGATGGTACAACGGTCTCTTTGATGTTCTGCTCAGCTGAACCACGTTCCAGGGGATTCCCTACAAATCCAGAGTGGTTATGGAAATCAACCTCTGTTTGAAACTGAGAGTTCTGCTCGTCAACATGGTTTTGCAGCAGAGATTGCAGGACCTCGTCTTCAACATCTGCACCTATCTGCCCGCTACCAGGAATTCCTGGCATTCCTTGCACCAGATCGCTGTGATCTTTTGGGTCGCTCATCTTGATTGCTCAACTCTTCAACAGTTCAGACCAAGAAAAAACAAGAAATTTGTAGGCACTAACAAAACCTTAGCAAAGAAGAAAGGAACTTTTATAGGAACCAAGAAATTTGATTTGCATTCCTCTCCATAAAGTTTCTTCTTTACCCCTCTTTCTTTCAAATCATGCACAGGCTTGAGAAAGAATTTCTAACTTGCTTGATGAAACAGGGAAAAGTCCAAAAATTTAGCCCACAGGTGATGCTCAATTTCAACCAAAACCCTAACTTTTCACTCTTCCAAACTACCCGCTTCCAAGACCCATAAAAGCCTAACAGATCTTCCGAGGGCTCCAACTTCCTGACGATCGAAACAAACGCCCCCGAAAGGAATAGAACCCAAACGTTTGCTTGCAGGAAGAACCCTAGCTCCAGAAAAGAGGAAGAGGAAATAACTTAGCTTTCTCGAGATGCCGTACCACGCGATGCTCTCAGCAGCCGCCTTGGGCCCGGAGGAAACCTGGGCTCTGGATACGGGAACAGAGCTTGAATCGAGCTCTAATGGTGTTTAGGGCTTTGCAACAAAAACCCTTCTTTTCTTTTTTTTTTTTTTTTGCCTTCTTTTCGTCGAGGTGGAATGAAAATCAGAAATAAAACAGGTACGGATCTGGGCGCCCGGGGCTTTTAAAAACCGGCAACATGTGAAGGTCCGCGAACCGCCCCTAACATGACCTCCCCGCTCTACCCGGTTAGTCGCTGAACGGGTCCGTTAAGGACTTAAGGGCCTTTTTCTGAGTCCGAGACCAGACCCATGACGACCGGCTTTCTTGTACCAAGCGGTAAACAGGACCGGGGATCGGGGGATCGGGTTGGCATGCCGGCGAGACAGGTCGGTGCTTTCGTTCACCGCGAGTGATCGTAACTGCTTACGGCGGAAGGATCACGCGAACGGGGCCCGTGCAGTTAGCCCTGTCTTGTAGGTAGCACGTACGTGTCAAGGATGCCTCCACGTCGAGACTTGCCGTGAAATGGGATTTGCGGTTCTCCACCGTCCGATCGGTGGCAGACAAGGGCTTGACCCAAATTCTTGACTAGCCAAGCCTTTATAAGCCAAATATTTCTTTACTGAATTTTTTTTAATATTAAAATTACATTTTTGTCAGTTCTGAAACAATCAAAGCTTTGCCTTAAAACCAACCTCTCTCTCATCTTCTATGAATGCAAGCCATCAACAAGAGTTATGGTGATTGAGGGTGACTCGATTTGGACATTACATAGTTGCGAAAACTCGATAGAAATACAAAAACAGAGTCGTCCATATCTGCATGGTGGTGCTACAATTTTTCATCTTCATGTTTCTCAAATAATCAAGAATGCTGCCCTGCTATAGAACCTGACGAGGGATGGAGACCTTAAAATGACTCTCGATATTTTTCGATTAAATAAATATGAGGATAATTTAATCCATTGACTACCAACCCGGTTTTGGCTGTCAAGCACTTCTAATACGAGGAATATAATCAATAGTAACCCAAAAAAAAAAAAAGGAACGGGACCATCCCGCCAATACCCTTCCCATATAAAAGTGAGTACTGGATCACATCTCGAATCCATGATCGGAGAGATATGAGCATGAGCACTCATCAACTATGCTACCACCTTAGTGGTGATCATTATATGTTCAAAATATATATTCTTGCACCAAGAGATGCCTAACTAACTAAAGCAACCAACTAATTGGTTCCCTCCATCGGCTCCTTGCTCTATTCGACTTGTCGAATAATTATTTCTCGCGCCCAACTACATGGGCGATTCGGGTCCTCTAATGCAAATTTCGTTTCTATTTTTACTCCATCTTCTACAATATTATCATCAAAATTAATTTTTAATAAAATAAAAGATGACTATTCAAAGATAATAAATATTATTATATAATATTTCAGATATCTCGGATATATCTTCAGGATATTGCTACAAAAGTAAATACATAATCTGTCGATCCATTGACCTATCTACCAGTCAGGACTTATCATCGAAGCATCTTCATAGTTAACAGTAACCAGTTGCTACAACCTTATCTACCGATTCATTTGCCAGTATATTAGTGCACCAAACTTAATGCCAAAATAATTTTATTTAGTTATTATTAGCTGCATTCTTCGATATGCTTTTTGTCACGTGATCCATCTCTAAGATTTCAAATAACCAGTTATCCAACATGTGAAAATGGTTATTCCATGTAAATAAAATCAACTGTAACCAATTCCTCCCTACACGGGAGCGGATGAGGGCTAAGATCCCATGCCCATAGTAGCATGATGATAATCCAATATTTTTATAGCAGCAGTTTGTCAGTCATCTTCTATAGATAATCAAAGTTCCGATAATTTCAAGTAAGCAACTCTTTGCTACGCTCATTGCTTTCCAACTATTCTAGATCTCTAATTTAAGTATTAGAGGGTCCTCGTCGAAGCCAATTTTGACTATAGACTTTATTTTGCAGGTAGAGAAAGGGCCTCAAGCTCGTTTCAAATAAAAAAGTGAGTAAAACATCCTTGATGTCATCCAAAAATGCCATATCGAGAAATACTAAAGCCCACTTAGATAGCAAGGCTCTCACACCTTCATCGCCGCTATTGCAACAACCTCCACCTGTCACGGGGATAACCCCGAACTAGTTCAATGACCCGGTCCAATAGGTTCGTACCCTAACTATTGCAATCCAAGAAATGCAGCAGAGTAATGCTGCCTATCAAGAACACAAATGGCTCCTCCCCTATAACAGCAATCTTCTGTCGTAGCCTAGCAATCTTAGCCGTCTCTTACGATGTCCCATCCTCCACCGGAACCAGAGTCGGAGAGGTAGACTAGGTAAAGTCAGCCCCGAAGTCCAACCCAAGCATAGAGATGATTGCCCACTCCCTACTCCAAAAAAGACTACTCCTAGGAGGTCACCACCTCAGCATTGAGGCCCACGATGCCAAAGACGCCGATGTAGAGTGGCATCTCCAAGAGATGTATCAGCGGATCGAGGCATTGTAGAATCAAGCCTTGACCCGCAATGAAGGGCCTGGTTTTAATATCAACTCACCTTTCACCACCAAAATAATGTAGGAGTTTATTCCTGCAAACTTCAAGATCCCTCATCTAGAAACTTATGATGGGTTGGGGGATCCATTTGATCATCTTAAGAGTTTCTGGACTCTCATGCTTCTCTATTAGGCTTTCGATGCAATCCTCCCAGCCTTTCCCTCAACCCTCAAAGGGATGGCAAGGCATTGGTATTCTAGCTCAAGCCTAGTTATATTGATTCTTTCAAAGAACTGAATCAGTTGTTCACCTCCCACTTTGCTAGCAGCCAATGACATTATCAGATATTAGATTATTTAATAAGCGTCGGGCAGAGGGAAGGAAAATCTTTGTGTATGTACCTTAGTTGTTTCAACATGGCCACCTTAGATATGCATAATTTGGATCAATCCGTGGCCATGATGGTCCTAAAGAGCAAACTGCAAGAAAATGATTTATGCAGACAAAGGTAGAAAAGTATGCCAATGTCTAGGAGTCATACAATGCCCATCCGGTTCCTGCCGAAGCTAAGGTAGACCAGAAGCCGGAAGGCTCAAAGCAAATCTCTATAGAATGGAGCAACAAAAGAAACCAGCGAAGATCCCACAGTTCACCTCGCCATTGATCCAGAACTCTACCAAGAAACTAGCAAAATTGGTCTCCTTTCAAGAGACGTGACTTTTCACCCCTGAGGTGTTACACTAACTACACACCTCTGAATGTACTTCTAGGCTAGATACTAATGAAAGTTGGGGAGCAACTACCATTGGCAAGGAGGTTGTATGCTCGGCCTTATCATCACAACCCTAATAAATACTCTTTACCATCATGTCATGGGCATGACATGGAAAACATGTAGTTATAGAATGAGATCAAGCGATTCATCTGTGAGAGAAGACTCTACTGGTTCCTCCAAAAGAAAGGCACCATCATGATGGTTACCACCGAGATCTCAACAACTATCGCCACTGCCACCACTGGAGCCACACAGAGCTCCTGAATAGCCTCCTCCCCAGTAAGAGAATAAAAAAAAAGTCTGCCTGAAGATGTCAATATGATAAGTATGAGCAAGGTGGATAAAACATGTTGAGAGCTAGCAGTGCCTTCCAAAGTTACAAAAAAATGGAAGATCGAAGAAGATATCACCTTCTTCGAAAAGATGCAGCTATGTCCAGTACCTGCATATGAATATATTGATTGTAATATTGAATATTGATAATTACAATATACACCGTATCATAATTGATAATAGAAGTGTAGTAGATATTTTGTATTTCTTAATCTTTTCTTAGATGAAACTTTCTATGGACTGCTTGGTGAAGTATGGATCCCTCATACATGATTTCTTCGATGAACCGGTGCCTGTAGAAGGGGTAATTACACTATCTATCAAGGCTAGTATCTCCCTCTTATGAGTCACTATTCAAATGAACTTCTTCATGGTCAAAATCCTGGTACCTTACAATGTAATCCTCAAATAACTAGGATTATGTACTTTTGATGCCATAGTCTCTATCAAACACTTGTTGGTGAAGTTCATGACTAGTCATGGAGTTGGACAAATCAAAGGGAACCAAGCCATGGCATAATAGTATTACAATGCTAGGCTCCAGGCCGAGGTCCAATCTGACCCTTTTTCTATGGGATTGATACTAGAGACGAACTGTTCGAGGAGCACAACGAGTCGTTGGGTGACCTGCTAGAGACTCCTCACTTAAAGGAAAACCCCAATCGAATTATTTGTATTGGTCTGGACCTGGATAAGGTAACAAAGGAAGGACTAACTACTTTTTTACAGGAAAATACCAACGTGTTCGCTTGATCTGTTACTGATATACCCAGGATAGACCCATACATGATGATATACAAGCTAAACATTGTCCCGACATACGACAACCAATTCCTCCATACGCAAGAGCAGATGAGGGCTAAGATCTCTTGCCCATGATAGCATGATGATCAGCCCAATAATCTCGATAGCAGCGATTTATAAGTTGTCTTTTATCAATAACTAGAATTTCAATGATTCTAAGTAACTCTTTTCTACGTTCACTGCTTACCATCTGTTCCAAATCTCTGACTTGAACATCGAAGAATCCTTGTCGGAGCCAATTCTGGTTATGAACTTTATTTTATAGGTCACTTCAATGATGACTCTTGTCAATTAATACTGGCTCCAATCTTGAGCCAAAATCTATAGTAATAAATATCATACTATATGCATTTGTTAATGAGAAGTTATAAGTATGCCAAGCTACCTTTGTCAGATTTTTTTTATAAATAATATTTTTTTAATAAAAATTTATCAAACTGGGATGGGTTGAGATAATATTATCAAACTAGTGTAGTTTGGTTGATGTGGCAGCCACATCAGAAGGCACGGGTACCCACGACTTTAAATTTTAACATAATAAAATTAAAAAAATATAATAATATTTAAGATAACATAATAAAATTAAATATTTAAAAAAATAAAAAAAGATATAAGTAAAGTGAAGCCGCGGGTCGTACCTATGACTTCATCTTATTCCTGCATCTCCATTTTTAAAATAAAAAATTTAAAAAGATATAAGTAAAGTCATAAATTATTACCTTAATAATAATATAAATATTAATATTATAAAATAAAATTTATTATAATATATAATAAATAATATAAATATATAATAAATATAATTAATATATTATAATATATTAAATTATATATTATATATTATATTATAAAATATAATAAATATTTTATAAGATAATATAAAATTTATAATTTAGTCGGTATCAATCTAGTCGCTAGTCCGGTCATCAATTTACCTATCGGGTCAGCGTCAGTCTGATCGTCAACCTGGTGCTAATCCGGCCACCAGTTTGGTCACCAGGTCGATACCAGTCCTATCACCAGTTCGATCACCAGCCTGGTGCTAGTTCGGTTAGCAGGCCAATACTAGTTCGGTCTCTTACTCAGTATTAATTTGGTCGCCAGTCCGAGTCAGACTGGCTTCAGCTTGGTGGCTAGACTAGCAATCAAATTGATAACCAGACTGGTTGTCAGATCGGTGGCCGAATTGGCAATTAGATCGGTGGTCGGACCAGTGACTATATCGATGACCGGACTAGCTATCGGACTAGTGGTTGGACTGGCAACTAGACCGGTGATCGAACTGGCACCATCTTGGCGGCCAGAATGGTTGTCAAATCAGGAGCCAGACTGACGACCAAACTGGTAACCGGATTGATGGCTAGACTAGTAATCAGACTGACATCGACCTAGCAGCCAAACTGGCTATCGAAACGTTAGCCAGAGCTGGACTGGCTATCGGACTGTTGGTATGAGTTGGACTGGTAATCGGATCAATGACCGGATTTGCACCGACCTAGTATCGAACTAGCAATCAGATCGATAGTCGAACTAGCACAAACCTGACAACTAAACTAGCTATCGGATTAATGGCCGAACTGGCTATCGAATTGGTGGTCGGACTGGCATCGACCTGGCGACGGACTAGCTATCAGGTAGGTGGCCGGATTGGCAGCTTGATTAGTGATCAAACTGGCACCAACCTAGTAGCCAGACTAGCTATCGGACTAGGGCCCGAATTGGTGATTGGACCGATGGCTGGACTAGCTATTGTACCGGTGACTAGATCGACGGTCAGACAGGTACTGACCTGATAGCTGGACTGGTTGTTGGACCGATGGTCGGACTAGCAGCCATATCGGTGGTCGAATTAGCACTGACCTAGTGGTTGGACTGGCTATTGGACCGGTGGCCACCGGTCTGGTTGCTAGTCCTACAGCCAGTCCAGCTCCTGATATGACAGCCAGTCTGGTTGCTAGGATAGTGCCGGTCTGATCACCGATCTGGTCGCCAGTCCGGCCACCGATCTGATAGTCAGTCTGGTCACCAAGTTAGTGCCAGTCCGACTGTCAATCCGATCGTTAGTTTGGCTATCGATTCGGTAGTCAATCCGATCATTGATTTGATTGTCTATTTTGTCACCAGGCCGGTGCGAGTTCAGCTACCAAGTTTGTGCCAATCCAACTCGGACTAGCGATCAAACTGGTACTAGGCAAGGGACCAAACTAACACCGGACCATCGATCGAACTGGCACCAGGCTAGCAATCAGACTGGTATCGACCTGGTGATCGGATTGGTGACAGGATTAGCACCGGTTGACGTCGGACTAGCACCGACTCAATAGGCAAATTTGTAACCAGACTGGCACCGACTAAATTATAAATTATATATTATATCATAAAATATTATATTTTATAATATTATATATATATTTTAAGATAATATATATTTATTATAATATTTATTATATATTATAATATATTTATTATAATATTTATTATATATTATAATAAATTTTATTTTATAATATTAATATTTTATATTATTATTAAGGTAATAATTTATGTCTTTATTTATATATTTTAATTTTTTTTATTTTTTATTTTAAAAATGGAGGTGCATGTATAAGATGAAGTCATATATGCAACCTGCGGCTTTACTTTACCTGCAATTTTTTTTATTTTTTTATTTTTTATTTTATTATGTTATTTTAAATATTTCATATATTATAATTTTATTATATTATTTTAAATATTTTAATATTATTATATTTTAAAATATTTTTTATGTTATTTTAAATTTTATTATATTTTTTAATTTTATTATGTTAAAATTTAAAGCCGCAGGAATCCGTGGCTTCATTTAATAAAGACACAGGTTCAACCTGCGCCTTCTAATGTGGCTGCCACATTAACCAAATTACACTAGTTTGATAATATTATTTCAACCCATCCTCGTTTAATAAATTTTTATTAAAAAATATTTTAAAAAAAATCCTACCTTTGTCCTACTAATGATAGCCGATCAAGCATGGCTTCCATAAAACACCACCATCATTAAAGATAATATTATGGTAAACCATGCAAAATAATAAAATATGTTGTGGCCGAATCAGCGTGACTCTGGTGCACCGTCAGAGCTCGCTTTATTGGGCTCCTTCAGAACCTGCAAAACAAACCTACTCACATGAGGGATTCTGATGGGGGACACTTCTGCTTAAGTCAGCAAGGGTTCGGGCAAAACAGATATGAAATCTCAAGAAAAATGGATAAAGAATGAGATAATATTTTCGTTAGTTGAGCTTACTTACCCCCGGAGGTCCCCATTCACCGGTATTTATAGGCTTGGGCCTTAACTAAATCAGTTAGAATGGCCTTAGACTGTTAGTTCCATTAGAAACTAACACATACTTGTAATAATGGTAATTGGTTATTCTGGTAGGATAAGTATCTCATTTATTGTCATCTTCATTTTTCTTATAGTGGATCGGCTTTGCATGTTGATGCCTTGTGTGCTGATCAGCCTTGCGCATTGATTGGCCTTGCATGTCGGTCGGTGTTTATATGACCATTGGCCTTCTTGTGTCAATTGGCTTTTGAACGCTGATCGGCTCTTAGATGCGGTCGGCCTTTTTATGTTGGTCGATCTTTATGGGTTGATCGGCTTTGTGGGTTGATCAGCTTTTATAAGCCAGTCAACTACTTACCTTTTCTTTGGCTTTGGGGACTAATATGTCTTTTATAAATTGGTCCATTCCTTTTATCCCGACATTTGCCCCCCAGCTCCCAAGTTCAAATAAATTTTCTAACATCTTGAACAATGGGAGATGATAAAAGTTAACAAGGGACTTTTTACTATTGCTCTTTCTTCCTTTTTTCTCTTCCCTTTTTTTTTATATAAGAAGATATTTTCTTAATGATGGTAGATTTTGGTGTCATATGGCAGAATTAAGGCATCCATTCTTGAGCATGATGCCTTTGCTAGGTATCCATCCCTTATTGGAGGGGGAGTTATAATTCAAATCTCGTCGCCGTACTGTTACCTTTTGCCATCATTATCTAATCCGTGGTATAAAATTACGAAGAAATCAAGCCCGTCGAGAGTGCATGAACTTTTGATCAGGGTCGTTGCCATGTATTATCCATCGATTCCTCATGGATCGTCGCTTTGGTTTTCCTCCCATCGCATCAGCTACCTCATTCTCTTCCCGATGAGTCGTATCCATCCATTGGAATTTTGGAACACGTGGCATAATCGAAGGCAGTGCTCGGGGTTCAAGGAAGACATCCAGACCATCGACGCCAACTATATAAGTGACCATCTTTCCTGATGAACAGATCTTTTCTTCATTCCAGTCTTTAACTTTTGAGGGAAGGGTGTCCATCTTTGAGTCGGCTCCTTTTCTTCTCAAACTTTCTTTCCAGGTCAGCTTCCTGTCCTTCTTTTTCCTATGGCTAGGATCTTAGAAACTTCCGTCGTTGTTGGGTCCAAAAATCTGGTCCCCGAAGGAGACAAGGTCACCAAGCCGACGTAGTTAGATTAGAATCCATTAGGAGCTCTCTTAGCGAGTCTAGGGTTCTTGCCCTATGGAAATACTATAATATTATGTAGGAGTTCACCATAGTCATATCCCGCTCCGACAAAATAATAGACCGACCACCTCCCAGTAGTATAGCAATATATGAAAAGCACTTGAAAGCAGGCCTTCATTTTTCACTTCATCCTTTCTTTCTTAGGATCTTCAATTTATACCACATAGTACCTGCCCAGCTGACTCCTAATAATATTAGGATCATCTATGCTTTCTTAGTCCTTTGTAGTGATCTTGAGATATAGCCTAGGACTTCTCTTTTCACTGTCTTCTTCGTCTTGAAGAAGGATTTCCACGACCATGGATAGTGGATCATCGGCCTACGTCCTGGTCATAAATTTATTGTGGGGCTTCCTTCGACCATTCATGGATGGAAGCCTTGTTTTTTATATAGTGCTCGACTAACTTCGAATGATGAGAAAAAAATCTTATATATATGGCTGGGACTTCATTATCAAGTGGAGGGAGCCCCGTCTGACTTTGAATGATGGAAAGAAAATCTTAGTGGCCGATAAGGAAGACTTCGAGAAGCTTTGGGGAGTGGAAGTTCCTCCGATGAAGGAGCTACTAAATGAGTCAGGCTTGTACTCGGCTCAAATTAGCTCATTCCCTTCTTAAGGTATATATCATTAAATCCGTTGTCTCTTTTACATGGTTGTAGTCGAATATAATGACTGATGCTTCTGTGCTTTGCAAACTCAATGATGAAACTTGACGCGAAGAAACTCCATAAAGTGGCCAAGAAAAGGCAAGCAACGACTCCTCTCACAAATTTAGGAGGGGAGGAGTCAGAGCGACCAAAGAGGTCGAAGACAATTACTCCGCCTCCAGAGGTCTCCGCTGGGGCGATGTCACCCATAGTAATAAGGAGCACATCGGACGATGATGACATTCCTTTGTCTGATCTCCATCCAAGGGTTGCCCCTACTACACAGGAGATGGAACAATCGATGATGATTTCTTTGGCTGATCCGCCCTCAACTCATCCGTGCCGATCTGATAAAGGCAAGGCCCCTCGGATAGAAACAGGAGGGGATGATTCTGTTGAAGATTAAATATTGACTTCAACGTTTATGCTGATGAAACGGGCCTAGATAACCCTGATCTACTTGTCGATTGCTAAAGGCTGTCATTCTCCCTAAAGATTGGGAGATGACCAAGTCATGATGGATAGACGAGATCCTTCCATTTGTCTACCATCCTTGCCAGATGTCACACTGTCATTGGTGAGGAAGTTATTCTTCAGATCATGGGGTCGCATCGATCAGATTTATTAAAATCACATGACTTTGAAATCCAATCGATCATCGTCCTTTCATCTTCTTCAATCGATTTCTCCTGGATCGATGTCGTTACATTAACTCCCGTCGGTTTAGGGGTGTACACGTGGTATGATCACAGGAGTGTTCGTGGTCTGGGCAAGAAATCTTGACTGTCAATGTCTTCTATATAAGAGGCATTCATCCCCGAGGGCCTAATTTTTTTTGCCATTATCATTTTCATCTTTTGAGCGATCTTTTATTCCGGTTCCTCCCCTCTGTAAGTTCTTCCATTCTAACAAATCTTGAGATTTCTTTCCCTTTGTAGACTTTAAGATGAGGCCGAATGCTAGTAGGCTCCGACAAACAATCAAGAAGAGGGTGGTAACAAACACTTTGGTGAGAGAATGGCGAAGGGGTATGAAGAGGACCCGTTCGTCCACTGCTCCTTCAAAGGTTCCCGTCGGGGACAATACCCCTATAATAGTGGAATCAACCTCAAATGAAGACAATGTTCCTTTATCGGAACGTTTCTTAGAGAAAGTGTCGACTGATTTTCCCTCAGAGCAGCCGAATGTACCTACGAGCGGCCAACAGTGCTATCCGATTCTGAACCATCTGCGGAGCCCAGTTAGAAGGATAAGGGTAAGTGATGCGGGACTAATATGCATACAATTATTTTTGTGTGTTTTATATGTGGAGTTAAGTGATTAAATCCCAAATTTCAAATCAAAATAAGTTATAGAGAATTATGTATGAATTTTTGAAGTCAAGCATGCAAATTAGAACCTAGAAAAGTAATAAAGAAGGATCGCCGGGGCTGAGAAGCCTCGGTTAAGGCAAGTTCTCATACAATATAATTACTGGAGGTAGAGGGGGTGTACCTGACAACGTCTGAAGTGCTCGATGAAGATCGCAGCAAAGGATCTCTCATTCCTCGATGGATGCGGCCTGGAAAATCGAGCCAAAGACCCGCGGATACCCGGCTTCTGCTCGGTGGTCCGATTGAGGCTTTGTTGGAGTCGTTGGATTCGTAGGAACTCGGGGACCTGCAAACGACCTGTCAGGGGTTAGAAAACTCAGAGGAGATTAAGAAAATAAAGGAAAACAGCAAAGGGGAAGGGGATTTTGGAGTGGGCGGCCAAGGCTCTGGAGGATTGGCTGGCGGCAGGATGTAGTTGCAAACACCGGGAAGAAGAACTCACAAACCCCTTTATGCACACAGCAGGGTAACACACCAAAGTTGAAGAGAACTCAAGTATTTTTTCATATATCAAAATCTAGCTTCATACAAGAGACTAGGGTCCCTTAAATAGACCCTTAACCTTGGGCCCCAAGTAAGGGTATTTAAGACTTTACATAGGACTCCTTCTCTCTTACAAACCCTAACTAGGAATATAAGGCAACATAGGTAGAAAATCCTTAATCTTTGCTCTCCCTCTCCTTGTCTTGGTCGGCCAAGGGAGTGACCATAAGTGGCCAACCAAGAGGAGGGTCACCATAAGGAATGGCGCCCTAATCTCCTTCCTGGGCCTGGGCTGGCCCAGTTTGCTTCCGGCTGGTCCAGGGCTTCAGGTTTGTCCTTGTTTTCTTTTTCTCCTCCTGGGATCTTCAAGTCTTCAAGCTGGGTTGGACTTGGGCTCAACTTCCATGTCTTCAATCAGGTTGGACTTGGTCTTCACTTGTATGATGTGGTCTTCAGTCTTCAATTTGCTTGGACAGGACTCAAAAAAAATAAAATTAGCTCGACATGAGCTGACTAATACTGGACTGAACTAGCTCAACATGAGCTGACTAATACAGGACTCAATTCAGCTGGACTAAACTTTATTACAGTGAACTCGAATGTCATTAAGTGATCCACAAAGGATTAAGAAGCCTCAGCCTTATTCTGGTGCCTCTAGTGTCCCCACCAGTAAGGCTCCCATTATCGAGATAGTGCCCGAGCCACAAGTCAGATTCGAACCACAAGTCGACGACGAAAAAGGCTCAGGGAGTTTCAAGGTATATGCTGCCGATGCCAGTCTTGACAATCTAAGACTGGCAAGACCATGCTGCGGGCCAATATTTTTCGAAAGGATTGGGAAAACAAAGAAACATCGACTGGAGGATATTTTCACCTCCATCTATCCCAGCATACTGTAATGAGTATTAAAATCATCTTCAAAGTGCCCCTTTTAAATGTTTTTGTCTTTGTTACTAACTTCATCCATATTTTTCTTGGCAGTTCATCCACGAAATCTTCCTGATAGAGGAGAGCGTCCATGGATTTGCCAACCTCAACAAAGGTCTTTAGGACCAGTTGGCATCGATTAAGGCCAAAAAAGAGGTGGCCGAGGAACTCTGAGCGACCTTGGAACAGATGTTGAACTTGACCACTACTGTCAATCTTTTATTAGAGAAAGACTTGAAGGTGGCTCAGGTTTAGACGACCAAACTAATGACTGATATAAAGAAGAGGAGGAGAAAGTTGCGTTTGGCTAAAGCGATTATAAGAGACAACCTCCAAAACTATGAAGAGGCTATGGCTTAAAAGGCCGAACTAGAGAAAAAGATCCATACCCTTGAGCAAAGGATGGAATCGGCCGAACAAAGGGTAGAGCTAGCCGACCAAGAGGCTCTTCACGCCATCAAAAAATATAAAAAGTCCAAGGCTTTCGATGATGAAATGAATAAAGCGGGGATGGAGAGCTATAACATCGGCTTCCAGAACTGCCTGAAGGAAGTCAAGAAACTATATCCCAATCTCGACGTCTCATCCATTACCATTATTGATGATGATACGGATGAGGAAGATGGAGTAAAAAAACCAACTAAAGATATACCTGCTCCTTCAACTGAAGAAGCATTCATTCAAGAGACAGTCGCTCTCTGGCCGGTCGAAGAAAACTAATCCTAATATATATAATTTTTATTTTTTTTGTATTGATTTCAATGTACACTCCTTCCTTTAATATGAATGAAATCCTCTTTCCTTCCACAACTATGTTTCCATATAAGTGTCTTGAAATTTTCTAAGTGGAACTTGTCGGTCTTATTCTTGATTCCCGATGCATGTGTCTTTTCATGAATGTGCTTTTGAAAATTTTTCAAGTCTGAGTAGATTGGCTTTTCCTGTACCGGTTGTTATGTAGCTATTTTTTGCCAAGTGTGGTGTCGCCGGAACGATGATTCCATAAAAAAATTATGTTAAGGGGTGTTAACATTCTCTTTAAGGAACATTATGGCCTAGCTAGTCATACTAGCCTTTTTCTGATATACCGATGAGATGGTGGGTTGACCAACTCTGTTTGTCGGGTATGAGTCAGCGGGTTAGGTCAACCCTTGGGGTATCAGATATATCGATTAAGTCGACGAGCTAGACAAACTCCTTATCTATCGGATACATCGATAGAGTCGGTTGATTAGGCCTACTCTTTGGTTGTCAAACAAACCATGACAAGAAAAGTGGGGAGGAAGAAGAGGTCACTTCATTGATAATATTTGCAAAGGTTCTCTACATTCCAAGGTCGGGCCATTCGGTAGCCATCCAGGCTTTCAATCCGGTAAGTTCTGAGTCATATCACTTCGGTGATTCGATAAGGGCTTCCCAATTAGGGATAAGTTTGCCTTGTTCTGTAGGTTGGGATACTTCCACCTTTCACAGAACTAAGTCTCCAGGTTGGAATGTTCTAGCCTTGACTCGCGAGTCATAATATCATATGACTTTTTATCTGCATACCGCCATTCTTAGCTATGCCTGGAGTCTTGCACCATCAAGTAGATTTAGATCAGCTCTTCTTTAATTCGAATTATTTGGCTCCTGAAGTAGTTAGTTTTTTTGGATTGGAGAACGATTTCCACCAGTATCACAACTTCGCTCCCGTAAGTTAAGTTGAACGGAGACTCTCCTGTTGTGGATCGAGGAGTCATTCCGTAAGTCCAAAGAACTGAATTAAGTTCATCAGCCCAGAGTCCTTTTACTTCATTTAGCCTGGTTTTCAAGCCATGGAGAATTATCCGATTGATCACTTCGGCTTCACCATTGGCTTGAGGATGTCCGATGGAGGTCAACTTATGAAAAATATGAAATTGAGCACATAAGTCATTGAACTTTTAGTTGTCGAATTACCTCCCATTGTCGGTAATGATAGCGTAAGGAATTCCAAATCAGAAGATTATAGAATTCCTGACGAAACCTTCGACTTTGCTTTTAGTGATTTGAGCTAAGGGTTCGGCTTCAACCCATCTAGTGAAGTAATCAATTACAACAATTGCAAATTTTCGTTGTCCGGAAGCTGGAGGAAAGAGACCAAGGATATCCATCTCTCATTGAGCGAATGGCCAAGGAGCGACTAGTTGAGTTAGTTGACTAGATGGGCGCATTTGGATATTGGCATATCTTTGGCATTGGTCGCATCTTCGTACAAAGTCAGCTGCATCTTTTTGGATGGTTGGCCAGTAATATCCTTGGCATAAACTTTTATAAGCCAGAGATTTACCCCCCAGATGATTGCTACATATGCCTTCATGGACCTCCCTGAGGGCATAATTAGCATCCAAAGGAGCTAGGCATTTCAGCAACGATTGAGTGAGGGATCTCTTGTATAAGGATCCTTCCAAGATGACATACTAGGAAGCCATCCAACGGAGTCGTTTGGCTTCAGAGGTGTCCTTAGGCAAAGTTTCGTCGGTTAAGTACTTGATTATTAGGTCCATCCAGCTTGGCTTTTGTCCGATCTAGTGGATCTCTTTCCCTCCTTCAACAGAGATGCTGGGAGTTTCCAAGTATTCAATGAAGGTCCGACCCATGGAGTCGAGCACCATCGTGGCCAAGCGGGATAATGAATCGACCCATGAATTTTTCAATTGAGGGACATGATTGATGTCCAGAGAATCGAACTGAGCGATCGACTCCCAAACTTTCTCTAAATATTTGGTCAGAATTGCATCTCGAGCTTCAAAATTCCTTTGACTTGGTCACCACCAATTGGGAGTCGGATAACACCTTCAGCTTTTGGATGTCCAGCTCCTTGGCGATCTTCAGTCCTGCTAAAAGGGCTTCATTTTCTGTTGATTGTTTGAAGTTCTAAAAGAGAAACGAAGGACATATTTTATGACGTCTCCATTGGGGTTGGCTATGATCAGACCGATCCATAGCCAGAGGAGTTTGATGTACCGTCCACATGAAGAACCCATGTAGAATTGGGATCATCTTCGGCATCTTCAACAGATATTTGTGTCTCCTCTTCATTATTACTCTGGGTGCATTCGGCGATGAAGTCAACTAATACTTGAGCTTTCATTACTGATCGGGGTTGATAGGAGATATCGAATTCTCCTAGCTTCACTGCCCATTTGGCCATTCTGTCTGAAGTGTTGAGGCATTGCAAGATGGTCCTTAAAGGTTGGTCAGTCAACACAATGATCGAATGAGACCAAAAATAGGGTCTCAAGCGCTTCACCGATATCATTAGAATATAGACCAATTTTTAGATCTTCGGGTACCTCACTTCAGCATCATGAAGTACTTTGCTGGTGCAGTAGATTGGTTTATGAGCACCATCGGATCCTTTTCTAATTAGCACCGAGCTGATAGCTTCATTCGATGCAGCGAGGTAGAGATACAAACCTTCTCCCTCTTTAGGTTTGGATAGTAGGGTTGGATTGTCCAAGTATTTTTTAAGTTTCTCAAAGGCTTGTCAGCAACTATCCAACCACTCGGAGCCTCATGATTATCACAACGCCTTAAAGAAAGGAAGGCACCTTTCAACCGACCAAGAGATAAATTGGCTTAATGATGCGATCCATCCCATCAACTATTAGATCTTTCTTATTTGGCAGGGTATCTCATATCGAGTATAGCTCGGATTTTCTCTGGGTTGGCTTCGATTCCTTGACTAGTGACCATAAAGCCTAGGAATTTTCCCGATGTTACCCCAAATACACATTTGGTGGGATTCATTTTATCTGGTGTCTTCATAGTACGTCAAAGACTTCTTGGAGATCTCAGATAAGGTTGTCAGCCTGAATACTTTGAACAATCATGTCGTCGATATATGCTTCTATAGTCTTGCCGATCTGGGTTTCGAAGATCTTGACTAGCCTTTGATATGTCACACCGGCGTTCTTAAGGCTGAAGGGCATCACCTTGTAGCAATATAACCCTCTGTCCGTGATGAAAGTTGTATTTTCTTCATCTTCAGGATTCATCCGGATTTGATTGTAACTAGAAAAGGCATCCATAAAGCTTAGAAGCTTATGTCCTATGGTGGCGTTGACGAGCTGATCGATCTTGGATAAAGGAAAACTATCTTTCAGGCAAACTTTACTGAGGTCAATGTAGTCGACACAAATTCTCTATTTGCCATTTGCTTTTTTCACCATTACCACATTGGCAAGCCATCTGGGTAATGGACTTCCTTAATAAGTCCTACATCAAAAAGCTTAGTCACTTCTTCGTTGATGACCTTTTGCCTTTCTAGGGTGAAGTTTCTTTTCTTCTGGCGGATTGGTCAGCTCTTGGGATCGATTTTGAGTTCATGAGTAATCACATCGGGAGGAATCTCCAACATATCTATGGCTGACCATGCAAAGATATCAGCATTTTCTTGTAAGAAGTTGGTCAGTCTTGTCTTCAAATCTTCATCGAGCAGACTTTCGATCTGGACCATCTTAGTCAGATCATCTCTTGTAAGAGGCACGGGAATGGTACTTTCAATTGATTCTCCGATGTCTTTGGTCCGATCTCGGGGGTCTATCTACTCTGGGGTCATTCTATCGATCGGTTGTCGGCCTGAATCATCAGGACAGGTGGGCTGTCCGCTGATCTCCCTTTATTTCACCAATTCCATTTTAGATCAAGAATCGTACCAATAGATGGTAGGTGGAGACGATAGTTTGAAATTTATTTAAAGCAGGTCGTCCTAAAATGGCATTGTATGCTGAAGATGTCTGGACAATGATGAATGTGATCGGGAGCATTTTCTACCATGGTTCGATCCCAAGGATCATAGGAAGAGTTATTTCTCCTTCCACTCCTACTGGATTTCTACCGAATCCAGTAAGAGGCGCTGAGGTTCTCTGCAATTTATCTCTAGACAAATTCATTTTGAGAAAGGCATCATAAAGTAAGATCTTGGTCAAGCTTCCATTATCTATCAAAATCCTTCATACATCATAGTTGCGATAATGGCAGAGACAATAACAGGATCATCATGGGATACTTGGACCCCCTGCAGGTCATCATTGGAGAAACTGATGGCATTACTCATTCGAAGTTTCTTCGAGATACCTGATCTTCGTAATGCGGTCGGTGGTGTAGCATGCCGACCATGCCATCAATGGGTTGCTGGTTGGGAAGTTCCATGCTGTCAGTGATCTGTCTTGGGCCGTCATCTCAATTGGGCGATCTTAATTGTGGACATACTTTCTTAAGTACCCCTGCTTGATCTCCCTCCGAGTGCTAGCTCCTTGGAATCCTTTAGGCTAATCTTCTTCTCTCTGGAAGACGAGGAGAGGTGGAACCCTTCCTAACTAGCTCTCTTCCCAAGGCCTAGCTTGAGTGCTAGGAGTCCACACACCCAATGCCCAAGTCCTCACAACCCTTTTCTTCCCTCTCAGAATCTCAGCAGTAATAAGATTCAGAGACAAATAATCAAGAACATCTCACCCAGCAACCCTAAAATAACACTTATTTATAGAGACAGCTAAGAGAGGGAGAAAGAGGAAGGAGTGATTGGGGAAGAAGGTCAAGGAGCATACCATATTGACTCAAACCACATTAGAAAGGAATGACAATCATTCCATGAAAGTTTGGAGCCAAAACAGCTTGAATTCAAAATTCAAACCAGGTCAAAACCTTCCAAAAATGTCCTAGAAATATCGTTCAGGGATTTCCGGTCAAGCAGAGACGAGTCGACTTGAACCTGAATGTCCCATAAATGTTGTTCAAGGATTTCTGGTTGAGCAGAGATGAGTCAACTCGAGCAGGTTCGAGTCGACTCGAGCAGTTCGAGTCGACTCGAGCAGGTTCGAGTCAGCTCGTCTAGGACATAGAATAGTCAGACTGTTCATTTGAGTCGGCTTGAGTCGAAGAACCCTCAGAACCCGAAGAACCGTCGTGACAAAATGAAGTACTGTCAATTCCACCGCGACCATGACCATGACATGGAGGATTGACGTAACCTGAAGAGGGATATTGAGGACCTGTTCAGGAGGGGCTATCTCAAGAAGTTCATAGGAAGAGAAGCCCCGGCGGAGGACCAGCCACTTGCGGCCCTTCCCCCGTCCCTGCAGTCGACAACCGCCTTATGGAGAAGCCGGTGGGCATGATCTCTTAGGGGATAGGGCATACACCGAAAAGAGCCCGGGAGGGAGGAGACCTGGAAAATGTACTCCCCTTTGAGAAGGGAAAGGAAGATGAAAATGTAAATAATGATGCGGTGGTGGTCGAGATGACCATCGCTAAGCATCCTGTATATCAAATTATGGTTGATAGTGGGAGCTCCACTGACATACTTTTTTATGATGCTTTTTCCCGAATGAACTTATCTCATGATCGGCTAAAGCTGGTGCACACCCCTCTCATGGGTTTTTCCAGAGACTCTATAGGAGTCGAGGGAGAGATTACTCTCCCCGTTACCGCCGGGACCCCACCCTGGCAGAGCACGGTCATGATGACCTTCACCGTCGTTCAGCTCCCATCGCCATACAATACTATCCTGGGCCGCCCAGGGCTCAATCAACTTAATGCAGTCATCTTCACCAAAAGATTGCTGGTGCAGTTCCCCACCATTTTTGGGGTGGGTGAGATGAGGGGGTAGTTCAGCCCGTTTCGCATTGCTTGCAGGCCATCCCAAGTGCCCGGAGTGCCGAGCTCGACATCGATGTCGATGACCTTGACCAGAGAGCGCAGGACCCCAGGGATGGCCCTATTGAGCACCTGCTAACGTACCCCATTGGTTTGGACCCACAAAAGATGGTGCAGATAGGAGACCAACTTCCAGAAGACGAGTGGTCTTGCTTGCTGAGTTTCCTCCGGATGAACGTGGATGTATTTGCCTGATCTATGACAGAAATGCCAGGTATTCTCCCGGATGTCATCACCTACCAGTTGAAGATCGACCCGAAGTGCCGTCCAATTCGGCAGAAGAAGAGGAGTTTTGCTGCAGAAAGGCAGAAGTCAATCAATGATGAGATGGAGAAGCTCCTCACTGCTGGCTTCGTACGAGAGATGCAGTACCCCAGTTGGCTAACGAACATGGTGATGGTCGAGAAGAATAATAGTAAGTGAAGGATCTACATGGACTACACCGACCTTAACCGAGCTTGTCCAAAATATAGCTTTCCCCTTCCGAAGATCGACCAGCTCGCAGATGCCACTTTGGGGCACCGCCTCCTCTCCTTCATGGACGCCTTCTCCGGGTATAATCAGATCCGGATGCATCCGGAGGACGAGGAGCATACCGCCTTCATCACGGATCGTGGGACTTACTGCTACAAGATGATACCCTTCGATCTAAAGAATGCCGGCACCACGTACCAGTGGTTGGTCAACAAGATCTTCAAGGATCAAATTGGCGTAACATGCAGGTATACGTGGATGACATGCTCGTGATGAGCAAGCCGACCTCCAACCATGTTGATGACCTGACGGAGACCTTCTGCAACCTTCGCCTCCACCAAATGAAATTGAACCCGACGAAGTGTGCCTTCGGTATGGTGACGGGGAAGTTCCTTGGCTTCATGGTGACCCAAAGGGGGATAGAAGCCAACCCAGAGAAGGTTCGAGCGATCCTCGACATGGAGTGGCCCACCTCTAAGAAGCAAGTCCAGTGACTCACCGGCCGGATAGCAGCCCTGTGCCGGTCATCTCGCGATCTGTCGATCGCTGCCAGCCCTTCTTCATGGTGCTGAGGAAGATGCACGACTTTGCTTGGACAAAGAAGTGCCAAGAGGCATTTGAGGAGCTGAAGAAGACCCTGGCATCACCACCACTGTTCTCCCGGCCAGAGGAGGGAGAAGAGCTCCTCCTGTACATGGCAGTCACTCTGAAGGCCGTCAGCTCGGTCCTGGTCTGGATGGATGACAAAGGAGTCCAGAGACCTGTATACTACATAAGCAAGCTACTCCGCGATGCAGAGCTCAGGTACTCTCGATCCTTGATTTTTGCACTAATTGTGTTTGCTTAGTGCCTTAGGCTTTATTTCCAAGCATACCCATTCGCGGTCCTGACGGATCAACCGCTGAAGGCCGCACTCAGCCAACTTGACATGTCTGGATGCCTAGTGAAGTGGGTGCTGAAACTCAGTGAGTTCGACATCGCCTATCAGCCAAGGTCGGCCATGAAGGTGCAGGTACTGGCTAACTTTCTAGTTGAGTGTACAGGCCTGAACAAGGGCCAGACGAGAGCCCCTAGAAGCAGCAACCATGACCTGAACTGGAGGAGGACATCTAGGTCCTACATGTGGACGGAGCCTCTAACTTTGGTGGAAGCGGAGTTGGGCTCATCCTCGCTAACAGCGAGGGAGTCATTGCCAAGTGCGCACTCCGCCTCCAGTTCACCGCCACCAATAACTTGGTGGAATACGAAGCGCTCCTCGCAGGACTGAGAGTCTCCCACGAACTGGGTGTGACAGCTTAAGGGTCTTCACCGATTCACAGCTGGTGGCTGGATAGGTCTCAAGTGAGTATGAGGCACGGGACCCTCAAATGTTGAGGTATCTGGAGTTAGTGCATGCGAGCGCGGCGGGTTTTAAATGCTTCAGCATCTCCCACATCCCGCGCGGTGAAAATGCTCATGCTGATGCCCTCTCTCGGCTGGCAACCTTGCCAGACTCGTCATTGGCCGCGCCCACATCGAGCATCTTCAGGCCCCGAGCTATGAGATCCCTAGAGAGATCCGGCAGGTCACCCCAGAGCCCAGCTGAATGGACAAGTACATCAAGTATATCACTGATGGTATCTTGCCAGCATATCGCATAGAGGTCGGTCTCATCAAGAGAAAGGCCGCGCATTTTGTGCTGATGGATGGACTGCTCTAGCGGAAGTCCTACTCCTATCCACTCCTCAAATGTTTGAGGCCCATGGAGGCCGCACTCGTGCTCCAGGAGTCCACGAAGGCCTCTGCGGGAACCATGTGGGGGGTAGGACTATGGCATACAAGGCCCTCCATCAAGGATACTTCTGGAAAATGATGAGGGAGGATGCAGCCAACTTCGTCAAGAGGTGTGACCGCTGTCAACGTCATGTCGTTGTGCAACGCCAACCAGCTGCACCGCTCTCCCAGCTCTCTGCCTCCTGGCTGTTTGGTCAGTGGGGCACGGACCTCCTTGGGTCCTTTCCTCCCGTGTCCGGGCAACGTAGGTTTTTAATTGTCGCTATTAACTACTTCACGAAGTAGGTCAAGGCTGAGCAGTTAGCCCGGATCACGGAGGCGAATGTCAGCAAGTTCCTCAAAAAGTCAATCATATGCCACTTCGGGCTTCCCCACACCATCATCACTGACAACGGATGCCAGTTCGACTGTCGAGAGTTCGAGAAGTTCTGTAACGATCTCGGCATTCATCACCGCTTCACCTCTGTGGTGCATCCCTAGACCAATGGGGAAGCTGAAGTCACCAACCGGACCATCCTGCAAGGGTTCTGGACTAGATTGGATAAGGCCAAGGAGAGATGGGCTGAAGAACTTCCCAGCATCCTGTGGGCGTACCATACAATCCCAAGGACGGCCATGGATGAAACACCGTTCAACCTCGTCTTTGGAGCAGAAGCAATGATTCCGATGGAACTTAGCCTGCCAACATTGCGTGTGGAGCAATACGATGAAGCTAAAAACCCGGCATGGCTACTGCTCAATTTAGATATCCTTGAGGAAACGAGGGACAAGGCTCGAGTTCGGATGGCAGCCTATCGACAACGGGTGGCCAGATACTACAACTCTAAGGTGAGGCCGAAGACCTTCCGCCCAGGAGACCTGGTGTTGCGTCGTGTCGAAGCCTCCCAACCTCGGGAATGCGGCAAGCTCTCTCCAAACTAGGAAGGCCCTTACAGGGTGGTCGAAGCACTACCTCACGGCACCTACTGTCTTGCCGAGCTCGATGGAACTCGATTCCCGCGGATGTGGAACACCGCAAACTTGAGGATGTATTACCAATGATGTAAGACTTCCTAAACATTAATAATGAAAATCTCTTTAGTGCAATGCTTATTTCTGTCTTGTAGGACCGTCGTCGCCCGGCCTTGGGCCTGGCAAACAAAGGCAAGGCAAAAGTCCCGCGAACAGTTCCTGAAGAACGCAAAGCCCGGAGGTCAACCCAGAAGGTGGCACGAAACCCAGTTCCTCCACGTGATCTCGAACTTTAGTCCAGAAGGTGGCACGGAATCCAGTTCCTCCACGATATCCCGAACTTCGGTCTGGAAGGTGGCACAGAATCCAGTTCCTCCATGAGATCTCGAACTTTGGTCCGGAAGGTGGCACGGAACCCAGTTCCTCCACGTGATCCCAGACTTCGATTTGGAAAGTGGCACGAAACCCAATTCCTCCATGGATCCAAGACTTCAGTCTGGAAGATCGCATGGAGTCCGGCTCCAGTGACCAAAGTCCCGGCACTAGAGACTCATGAAATACAAGCCAGAGGCCCATAGGTTCCATTATAAAGCTTGGAGGCCTCCCAAATATGGATTTAACTGAGTCCAAGTCAAACTACAAATTGATGTTGCAGACTTGGCTCCCATGAAAAGGCAGCAAAAAATAGCGACAAGGAGTTCAGACGCACCATCCACAAGCAACAGAATAAAGGAGTCAAGACACAAAGAATAAGGGAGATAAAAGGAAAAGCTTCATTTCCAGCATAAGGATTTCTTACAAGCAAAAGAGACCCAACAGATTGGGTGGCCCGAAGATAAAAAAGAAGAAGTCCTATGCTAGAATATAAGCTCGGGGTCACTCCGTCGGCTCCTCCCCAGGCTGGGGAGCCTCTGCATTGCTGGTCGCCTCCCCAGAAGGTTGCCCGGCAGTCCCCTCCTCGGTTGCTCCAGTGCTTCTTGTGCCACAGTCTCGGTTGCTCCTTGCATCGCAGCACTGGCTGCTCTTTGTGCCGCTGCCCCCTGGGGCCGCCCAGAACAACCTCGGCCAGATCAAGCTCAGGAAAGAGAGAGGCTACCTTTTTCCGGCAGACCCCAAAGTCCTTCAAAAATGAGTCCACAGCAGTCTCGTGGACCTCATTCTTGAACTCCTGGGAGACCCGGAACCTAGGCATAGTCTCCTGAGCCTCCTTCTGCGCTGCCTCTAACAGCGCTGAGACATAGGAGGTCTTCTCCTTGGCCGTCGTCAGCTCAGCCAGGATCTCGCTGACCCGGTTCTCCAGAAACTGGGATTGCCCCTTGAGACGAGAAATCTCCACCGCATCCTTGTTGGCACGGTGCTGAGTCCAGATCCTCTCCTCAGACCGGGTGGACTCGAGCTCCCTGATGCACCCCTTGGATCGTGCTAGATCCTCTCGGAGAGCTTGGTGTTGAAAAATGTGTCCCAAAGCCAATTGTCTACTGTAGACAGTTGTACATTTGATGTAATTGTATATAAATTATATTATTGAATAAAATATTTATTTTGGAAGTTCATCACTATTTCATCTTTCTGTAATGAGTTCTTGAGTGATGAAGTTCTTACGACTATTTGTATGTGATATAGAGAGGATATATCATATAGTCTTAAAATTATTCGCGACCAAATGATACACTTATTTCAGGACGATAGTATATCAAGCATAGGTCGTTGTGTGCCATAGTCGATTGTTCTCTTAACCAAGGAGTGTGGAGACACTGGTATGGCATGCAGATGTTCTGTTTGATATTTCATCGAACGTGACCTGCCTGTACTTTTTTTGCCTAGAGTTTTTGATATGGACATAGTTATCCCTCAGACATGAGATCGTCATGGTAGCTTGCGAGCAACTCACTGTACTTTGGTGCTGGACTATCTGGATTTCTAATACAGGGACGGAAGGTTTCTGGGAGCAGTTAAGTACTCGTGTAGCAGTGGTCGGATCAAGATGGGATTAACCCCTCCAAAGTGTTTGGACCAGATATCTCACTGTATTTCAATTTAGCAAAATCTTGGCCAGGGTAGTCTCTGTAAAGTGTTACAGGACTTGTGAGGTTGAGACACATTATTGATGGACTTTATGGGTTGGGCAGTTTAACCCTAAGTCTTCCTGAGCATTGAGGTCAAAGGGATTAATTACAGGGTTTCCGTATCTCCTGGTTCTTGATTGTTGCTCTACAACTTCGACCTATCCGAACGTCAGGTGTCATTGCTAGATGGCGACTTTGACTGGTATTGGAAATGTTCCAGTGCTACCGGCTTAGTGTTCGAACCTATGGGGTCACACACCATAGGGGTTCTTACTTGATCTAGTGATCAGAGAACGATTGGAAATCGTTCGTAGACTCACAAAGGAAAGTATTTTTTCCTTATCCTAATGTCGATACTTGATATTCTTGAAAGTGTCGACACTTGTGTAGGTGTCGACACTTGTTGATTTCGCAAGTGTAGACACTTGATGTCACAAAAAGTTGTGACATAAAATTTTTCACTAAAAGTTGGTGATACATGGAGATGAATTAAGTAATGTGATTACTTGATAGCCCAATTTGATTGAGCTATAAAAACTGGAACGAAATGGGATTTGGTTCAAAATCGATTTAGGTCCAATTGGGTTGAACCCAATGTATGCACACTTGACCCAATTGATTTCATTTATGAACTGAAATTAATTGAGACATTAATCTGAATTTAAATATGTTTAAATTCAGTTTTGGGGAGTTATGTAACCTCCCATGACCATAACTTCCCATAACCACCCATAACTCCCCACTCTCCCTCTCCCTCTCCACCTATATGATGGGCTGATATGGGAGGACGAAAATAACTAATAATTCAGCAAGGAAATGCTGGAAAAATCAAAAGGGAGGAAAGGGAAGAAACTAAGAAAGGTTCTAGGTTTTGTATGGGTGTGAGGACTTTGGAAAAGAGTGTGCATGTTTGTACCTAGTGATCTAGGTCTTGGGATTGAGTGTTTGGGAAGGGTTTCAACATCTCATTCTCCACCTCTTGAGTTTCTTCATTCATTTGGAGAGTCCAGCCTCGAAAGAAGAAAAGGAGTCCCGATCAAATCGTTCCACAACAAGCTAGCACTTGGAGTGGAAGTGAATTTTGAAAGAGCCCCGGTGTGAACCACCTGTAGAGGCCGGACACGTGTGCGGCTAAGCAGAGATCTTTTACCTCCTCCTGGTTCTTCTGTAGCGGAGAGCGTCTCCACTTCATACGAGGTATGGTTTTATATATAGAGATATGTTGCTTTGAAAGCTGTTCATAGCATGAGTTCATGATTTTATAGTTTATATTACTCATTCATGCAAGATCTTGGGCTAAGTAGCATAGAAAAGTTATAAAAGCATGCTTAGATTAAATGATAATCTTCTTTATTATGCTTCTGTTGTATATTATTTTTAAAAAGTTTAAAATAGAAAGCATGCTCGCTACAGTTTTCCTTTCACTTGGTTGCTCCCCCTTAGCTCAGCGCCCTTCTCCATGAGGTCCTCCACATCAAATGCGAGCTTGCCCATTCTTCACTCCTTTTCGGCTTCCTTCTTCGCCGAAGATGAGAGGAAGTCCCGAAGCTGGAGCACATCAGTCCCAATTTGCACCAGGGAAGAGTCAGGGCTCTTAAAAGATCCAATTGGAACATTATAAGGGAGAGCTCGATACTTACTGTGAAGAGCAAGGGGAGGATCCCGAGCAGTGCGTCGTGTAGTCCCGGCCGCCCCTCAGCTAGCGGTCCCGAGGCTGAGCCACGTACTCCATCATCTTCTCCGCTAGACCCTGGTCATGGATGACGGAGGCATTGCCAGGGAGCCCTGTCGCCGGTCCGGGGCGAGGCTCAGAGGAGGGCTGAGCAGGAGTCCCTCCAGCCTGAGAAGCTATAGTCGACGAGGCCACCTCCACGGTCGTGGCCACCGTCGGGGCAGTGGATGCCATGACCACCGAAGGGGGTACCGGTCGCTCCTCCTCCCTGCTCCCATCGAGATCAACGACCTCTATGGCGGGAGTCTGCTACTGGAGTGGCACTGAGACCGTATCAGCCACCCTTTGCCCAGAGCCCGGAGTGGGCCTGGGCCCTTGGTCTGTCTCCGTGAATGCCCTTTTTGGTGAAGTCTCCTGGGCCGCACCTGAAGCACCTCTCTTCCGGGCCCCCTCCATCAGGCTCTCCACGGAGAACTTCATCCCTGAAAAGAGAAGAGGTCATAATAATAACAAAAAAAAGGGGAGAAGAAAGGAGGCCCGGAGCCTCACCAATCATCTAGATCGGGTTGACCCCCGCCTTGAACAGGTTTTGCTCTAAGAGCAGACCTCGAGAGAAGGGACTACGTCACCCAACAACTGAGAGTAGACATCCTGGTCAGCTGGCTCAACCTAGGAGTTCTAGTTCGGGGACCAGTCTGGCTCACTCCAGACCCAATCAACGTCCCGAACCGAGGCAAAGAAGAACTGGTTCTTTCAACCCTTAATTGATGTGGGGAGGTCGAACCAAAGGCACCTAGGGCAAGGAGAGAGGTATCACCAGCCGTCATTAATAGAGTATCGCTTCAGGGTGAAGAGGGCCCTGAACAGCGAAAAACGGGTGACGAACCCGTGAAAATGGCAGAAAATGATAAAGGCAAAGATGGCCCTGACGGCATTAGGAGCTAACTGGGCCTGGACAAGATGAAAGTTGCTGAGAAATAAAAGGAAGAATGGGTGAAGAGGAAAATGAAGACCCCCGGCAAGGAAGTCCTCGTAGAACATGACTCTACCAGGGCAGCTTGAGGTAACTCGCTCCCCCGACCCCGGGAGCGAGAGCCGGATGGAGCTGGGACCCCATACATGTCCTGGATCCAGGAAAGATCATCTTCGGTCATCGTTGAAACAAAATCGGAGGGACCGGAAGGAGTTTCTGCCACTGGAGGGGGAATGGCAAAGATAGGAGGGGCGAGGATGACAGGAGGAGCCCTGGGGACTCCAATGATTATACCGCCCAGCAGCAATCACCTCCAGACTTTGAAGGGAACGTCCTCCTCCGACGAGGAGGACGATGGAGTCCTCAGCCGGGAAGGACCGGCCTCGTCCGGGTTAGAAGAGAAACGGCGATGATGACCTGAGGGAGCCATCAAGAAGGAGAAGGTAAAGAAAGGTTTGGTTCGAGAGGACTAGAGTTTGAGAGGAGGTAAGGGCGAAAATGGGGTTCACAGGGCACTCACCAGGATGTTTTGATGGAAGAATGGTGACCCGAGAGATGAAGAAGGACCGCCGCTACCGCCGGTGAGGTATAAGAAAGCTAAGAGACCTCGTTTTCAGAAAGTCTACCCTCTTTTCAAAACTGATCGACAGCGACCGTACAGGCCCTTTACGCCTGAGCCACCGGATGAGCGCCATGTGTGGAGATGCCCGATGACGACGCTTCGGTTCACTGGAAACCACCTCGGGTCTAGCATGGCGTAATTATGGCCCGTCGAACGGGCAGACGTGCGCCCGCACATTGGACCTTGGGCGTGATAAGTGGTGCGGCGACAATCAAGGCAATTATTGCACAAGATTTTTGTCCTTCCACGTCATCTTTACATTAACTCCCCACGTCCCTGCCGCGGTCCTCCGATGGGACTTGAGAGTGGGGGGCAACTGATATGGCAAGATCGCTGACATGGAGCGTACGTCAACCTAGCTGGCCGCTAGGTGGTGCCACGTGGCGTTCTCTTCCGAGCTCTCCTGCCAAGTGCTTGACCCCACACCCACCTCGATCTGAGCTCGGCACCTCTACCCCTTCGCCAGGTGTCGACCCAGGTGGGGTCCACCTCGACCGAAGTGGGCTCACCTCTGCTCCTCCGCCAGGTGGCACCCCCAGACGGGTCCACCTCGGTCGAAGTCGAGCTTGGCATCTCTGCTCCTTTCGCCAGGTGGCGCCCCCAGATGGGTCCCCCTCGGTCGAAGTCGAGCTTGCCTCGGCCCCTTCACCAGGTGTCGACCCAAGTAAGGTCCACATCGGTTGAAGTGGGCCTGCCTCTGCTCCTCCACTATGTGGCACCCCCAGATGGGTCCACCTCGACCGGAGTCGAGCCTGGCACCTCTGCTCCTTCCAGCAGGTGGCGCCCCTAGATGGGTCCACATCGGTCGAAGTCGAGCTTGCCTCGGCCCCTTCGCCAGGTGTCGACCCAGGTGGGGTTCACCTTGGCCGAAGTGGGCCTGCCTCTACTCCTCCGCTAGGTGGCACCCCCAGATGGGTCCACCTTGGTCAGAGTCGAGCCTGGCATCTCTGCTCCTTCCGTCATGTGGCGCCCCCAGATGCGTCCACCTCGACCGAAGTCGAGCTTGCCTCAACTCCTTAGCTAGGTGTCGACCTAGGTGGGATCCACCTCGATCGAAGTGGGCCAGTCTCTGCTCCTCTACTAAGTGGCACCCCTAGATGGGTCCACCTCGGTCGGAGTCGAGCCTGGCATCTCTGCTCCTTCCGCCAGGTGATGCCCCCAGATGGGTCCACCTCGGTCGAAGTCGAGCTTGCCTCGGCCCCTTCGCCATGTATCGACCTAGGTGGGGTTCACCTTGGCTGAAGTGGGCCCGCCTCTTCTCCTTTCGCCAGGTGGTGCACCCAGATGGGTCCACCTCGGCCGAAGTCGACCTTGCCTCGGCCCCTTCGCCAGGTGTCGACCCAGGTGGGGTCCACCTTGGTCGAAGTGGGCCTGCCTCTGCTCCTCCACCAGGTGGCACCCCCAGATGGGTCCACCTTGGCCGGAGTCGAGCCTGGCATCTCTACTCCTTCTACAAGGTGGCGCCCCCAAACGGGTTCACCTCGCCCAAAGTCGAGCTTGCCTCGGTCCCTTCGCCAGGTGTCGACCTAGGGGGGATCCATCTCGGCCGAAGTGGGCCTGCCTCTGCTCCCCCGCCAGGTGGCACCCCCAGATGGGTCCACCTTGATCGGAGTCGAGCCTGGCATCTCTGCTCCTTCCGCCAGGTGGCGCTCCCAAATGGGTCCACCTCGGTCGAAGTCGAGCTTGCCTCAGCCCCTTCACCATGTGTCAACCTAGGTGGGGTCCACCTCGGTCGAAGTGGGCCTGCCTCTGCTCCTCCCCCAAGTGGCACCCCCAATGGGTCCATCTCGGCTGAAGTCGAGCCTGGCATCTCTGCTCCTTCCGCCAGGTGGCACTCCCAGATGGATCCACCTCGGTCGAAGTCGAGCTTGCCTCGGCCCCTTCACCAGGTTTCGACCCAGGTAGGGTCCACCTCAGTCGAAGTTGATCCTTCTCCGTGGAGCACGGAAGGACCGAGGGCGCAAGCCTAGAGAACGCTGCTGAGGATGGCGCGCACAGGGCGGCGCATCCAGTACAACATTCCCAGATCCGTAACGGTGCGTGGAACTTCGTTTACACCAGTTTAGGAAGGACACCCTGATCGAGGTACCAGATCTGGTATCCGGTGACTTGGTACTCCAAAAGAGAGAGCCACGGTCAACGCCTCGAGCTCGAGGGCGCCTTCGTGTGGATCGAGGTCCCGCCAAGTTTTCCCTTTCGTGACAACACGGTGAACAGGACAAGCTCACCACTTAATTCCCAACCATAAGGGGAGGCGACCTCAGGGGAATGATGAATGAGCACCGCGAACCTCCAAAAGCTTCCAGAGGGGGAGAATCGAGGCACCGAAGCACCCAACGACCTCAAAGGGGCACCAACGGGCGAGGAGGAAGGTAAGCAACCAAGAGGGCAAACACACGGAAGGAGAAAACAGGCGACTCACAGGCAAAGGCTCGGGGAAAACACAGGAGAGAATCCAGCAAGCCCGGTCGCAAGAGCTAGAGTGCTGACCCCTCTTGTTCTTGTCCACTTTCACTCATCTCCTCACAAAAGATTCCTCTAAGTACGGAGACCCAGCGGGGATCCGTCTTAGTGGATCTGTTCCACTTTACCGTTCGCTAACTTGACCGTCGGAGTGCGCCCGCTGGAATTCCCGGCCCGGGTCTCTAACCTTATTTTGCAGGTCCGGGAGCATTCGGATTCCAGAGTAAAGAGGATCGACATCCGGCGCCATCTCACAGCTACAGGCCACGGCGGTAAGGTCGGCAACAGTGTGTGACCCCATAGGTTCAAATACTAAGCCGGTAGCATCGGAACACTTCCAGTACCAGTCAAAGTCCTCATCTAGCAATGATACCTTACGTCCGGATAGGTCGAAGATACAGAGCACCTCTCTAGAACCTCTGGCATATTGTTACCACATAATTCATCCCTTTAACCTCATGATACTCAGGATGATTTAGGGTTCAACTGCCAACCCTAATTTGGTTTATCCAGATCGTGTCTCAACTTTACAAGTTCTGTGACTCATCACAAGAACTTCCCTGGTCAAGGATTTGTTAAATTGAGATACAATGAGCCATTTACTCCAAACTATTTGGAGGGGTCAATTCCATCTTGATCTACCACCGCTCCACAAGTACTTGACTGCACCCAGAAACTTTCCATCATTGGATTAGAAATCCAGGTAGTCCAGCCCTAAAGTAAGTGAGTTACTTGGAAGCTACCATGGTGATCTCAGGTCTGAGGGACACATATACCCATATCCCTTCGCGAGCAACCCTTTGGCAGAAGGGAGCTTCGTAGATGGTCACGTTCAGTGAGATGTCACACATTTCACTTGCATGTCATACCAGTGTCTCCACACTCCTTGATTAAGAGGATAACCAACAAATATGACATGCAACAACCTACACTTGATACATTGTCGTCCTATAACAATGTATTATTTGGTTGTGAACCAGTTTAAGAATTACTTGATATATCCTCTCTATATCAAATAATGTAGTTCCAAGGACTCCATCATACAAGTTTAAGAATTACTTGATATATCCTCCTATATCAAATAATGTAGTTCCAAGGACTCCATCATACAAGAGTTCATTTCAGAAAAATGTAAATATGATGAATAGCCAAAAATAATAACTTTTATTCATTAAAAATCATATACAGTTACAAGATAGCACAACCGTCTACAGCCTGAACGATTGGCTTCGGGACACAATTCCCAACACTTAGCTGGTTGATGAATTTTCCTAGCAGAAAGGTTTTGTACCCTTCCTTTTACCATCTTTTCTTTCAAGATTTTTTCTAAGAACTGATTTCTGCCCCCTAGTTGGCGCACCAATCTGTTGTGGCCGAACTAGCGTGACTTTGGTGCACCGTCAAAGCTTGCTCTATTGGGCTCTTTCAGAACGTGCAAAACAAACCCACTCATCAGAGGGATCTGGTGGAGGACACTTCGATGCTTAAGTTAGCAAGGGTTCAGGCAAAATAGATACGGAATCTCAATCTCAAGAAAAATGGATATAGAATGAGACAGTATTTTCACTAGTTAAGCTTACTTAATCCGGAGGTTCCCATTTGCCGTTATTTATAGGCTTGGACCTTGACTGAATTTAGTTAGAAGTGCTTTAGACAGTTAGTTCTGTTAGAAACTAGCGTGCTTGTAATAATGATAGTTGGTTATTCTGGTAGGATAAGTATAAGTATCATATTTTTTATCATCTTCATTTTTTTTATGATGGATCGATTTTGATTGGTCTTGCATATTAATCGATCTTACACGTCGATCGGTATTTAAATGATCGGCCTTTTTGTATCAATGGACTTTTAAATGCTGATCGGTTCTTAGATGCGATTGGCCACTTTTTGTTGGTCGGTTTTTATGGAAAGCCGAACAGCCACTTATATTTTCTTTGATTTTGGAGACTAATCCGTTCTTTTTTAAATCGATCCGTTTCTTTTATTCCAATAAAATATAATAAAATAAATTTGTAATGAAGAATGGACCACATGGCTGGCTGCTGGCTGCTGGTAGCCCTTCCCCACGACACCTTTTGCCACTCAAGTGAAGTGCAGCATTGGAAACCCAATAATTACATGGTCCTGATTGGTTCTCTGTAGCTTGGTTTGATATGCTGCACGGACCCAATAAGTCCAGATCCGTGTGAGACGTGAACACGTGATAGTAGAACCGAACTTTAGAAACCTAGCTTCAAGACTCAAGAATGCTCCCATCGTAGAACCGGTCCGAGTAATTAGCCGAGTGGCCGGGCGGACCTAAGCACGATCCTGACTTCACCTGATCCAGAGAACCTAATAACCTGGACTGACGTAATTAGGCTCAGACCCAAGCTTCTGGGCTCAACCAAGTTGGCTTGGTAGGTCATGCATGGCCTGTTGAATCCAGACCCAACCTGAACGGGTACCAGAAGCATGACCCGATCAAACCAATGGACCAAATGTAGGACTAAAAATGGACTGGTCCAAAAACCCATTATCTAGAATTGGACAGGACCAGCTCAATAAATTTCGGACCGGTCTAAAATTGATTGAAACTTCGAATCAAATTTTAAGTATATTGGATTAGTCTTAGGACTGTAAAATAGAGTCTATTTAATTTTTGGATCAAAAAAATGTCCGGATTCGATCCAAAAATTTTTTAAAAATAATTTTTGGACCGGTCTAATGGATTTTGGATCAATCCATTTTCAGCTCTAACCAAATGGAGATGGAATCGGTCCAAAACCAGACCGCAGCCGATATAGAGTACAATATCTCCCGGGCCAAAGAACTACTCGCTCTTAAACGTGCCACACCGACTCTTGTCCTGGTGCAGAACATACAAATGCCAGCTTAACATGATTGCCAGTTCTTCGGTTATTATTCAAGCCTAAGAAGCCTTGGAGTTGGAGAAAAAGAGGAGCGAAAGCAAAGAAGGCAGGAGAAGAATAATCAATTGGAGTTGGAGCCGTTTGCAACAACTAGCGAGTGCTAGCAGGTAAATGGTTTATTTTATATTTTCTTTCTTCTATTTTTCTTTCATCACGTGATAGCGTTGCATGTTAATTTGTTCCATATTCTTGATCAGTTCTTGATGAATTTTCTATTTCAAATCAAAGTCCATCTCCGCTTTTGGTTCTTTTGTTGGAATAATATCATCTCTATGTAAAAAAATAATCTTTTTAGATCATTCTTTATAAAAGAACAAGTTGAAAATGATCAAAAAATATATATATAGAATTGACTTTCTTAAGAAGGGAGAAAAGAAATCCAATACAGCTAGGCCTGTTATGTTGTTCTCGAGTTTCTTTTGTGTTCCATAGACAACTTCTAACCAAAAAAAAAAAAAAACCGTTAAAAGGAAAACAAAAAAGAAAAGGGCAAATCCAAGTACTCCTATAATATGGCCTTTAAATACTTCCATGATAAACAGAAATCTTCATGGTGCATGAGGGCCATAAATGACTATCAAAAAATAGATGTTCATCAAATAATACATGCCATCTATGATATAGAATATGTTCATGGACCATTTTATTTGATGGCCATCCATCTTTTAATGATAGCAATTGATGATCAGGAATGATAAAATATGACTCGATCTATTAACTTGATTCATGTTCAACTAGTCTTAAACGGATTTAGATTGAACTTAAATAAGTTGGGATGGTAACGGATCAATTCGTTTAATCTATTTAATTATATATATCGAATTTAAATATAAAAATTTATAATATATTTAATATATTTAAATTTAAATAAATTATATTTTGGAGTTTTGGATCAAAATTAATGGTCATTAAAATTTAAATCTTCCTGATTTTTTAAAATTTTAGGGTCCGATTTTTAGAGCCTGATTTTTTGAGTCCCGAGGTAGTCCCATCCATTGCTGCCTCAAATCCCTCCCGATTTTACCGCCCTCTCTATTTCCCTGACCCCCCTCCTCCATTGCTGCCACCGCCGTTGCCAGATTCCCCTTCCACCACTGCCAAATCCAAACTCCCCTCCTAATCTTCTGCCACCCCAGCGCCAACGACTGACGTCCAGCAATCTGAGTAGCACCATGGAGTCCTTCAGCAGGCCCTGTTTGTAAGCACTGCGGCTCCCAATCCGCTCCAACTTTCACATCCGGCAGTCGGCCGAGCCACCGCCACCTCCCGCATCCTCTCCGACGACTAGGACTGCCACAGCGACTGTGGCTCCTCCTCCTCCATCATCAACGAGGTGATATCCTGTCCGACCCACATCGGTCTCCTCCCCCAGTGGCGGTCTCCTCCCCCGGTGGTGGTCTCCTCCGCCTTGGCGGCGTTCTCCCCCCATGGCCGCGCTCTCCTCCCCCAATGGCGTTCTCCCCCCCTCATCTCACGACGCCATGCTTCTTCCCCTGTCATTCTTTGGCCTCCCTAATCCCCCCATGGCAGCCCACACCCCGGCGAGCCTTCCCCCTCCCTTCTTCTTTGGCGGCACACTCTCGGTAGCCTGGCGACTTCTGGAGCAACGGTTTCGCCGCCAACCCTTCTACCATTCTTTCTCAGCGACCAAAGCTTGAACATGTATGATTCGTTTCATTTTTTTAAACATGATCTTAAATGGGTTATAGGCGGGTTAGGTTGGATAATCTGTTTATTAAACGGGACAAATTCGGGTTTCAAAAGTTAATATGTTTAATAAATAGGTTGGGTTCAGGTTTACACTTTTCTGTCCTACCATTTCTAACCGATCCATTTCTGACCTGACCCGTTTATATCCTACTTGACTCGATTGCCACCCTATCAATGGTTACATAGCACTCTGTAGTGCTGCTTATGCATCATAAAGGATCCTTGTTCACCTGTAACATGGTGTTTAGGTAAGAAAATTGTTTTGACCAAATGGAAGCCCATAGTCAAGATCAGTATGTTGCGTGTTTATGAAATAACAGAACTTGAAATCTATTGTTGTATTTAGTAACTAGCAATCTATCCAGATTAATAATAATTAAAAGGATTCCATCACATTACTGTATCTGATAAAATTTCTTTCATAACAATCTAGATTACTAAGTAAGCCAGATTATCTTTCACGAGATAATTTGGATTTTTTTTGGAAAGGTTGACAATTTAGATTACCATTTTTCAAGTAATTTTTTTTGGATAGTATTACTCTCCCCTTCTCCATTTCTTTTTCCTTCCGCACCCCTTGGATAACCCCTTCATCTTCTAATGGCGCCTCCCTTGCCGATCAGCGGAGAAGGGCCTGTGATGGAGGAGGTCACCATCATCGAGGCTCATGGGGACACGGTTGCCATCATTGGGGCTTGCTGGGAGGGGGTCGCCCAAGGCTCACAAGATAGGGGGTTGCCATCATTGAAGCTCACGGGAGAGAAAGCCTTCACTGGGGCTTGTGGGGAGAGGGATTGCTGTCACCAGAGCTCACAATGGAGGGAAAGCCATCGCCAAGGCTCACAAGAAAGCGGGTCGCTATTGCCGAGGCTCGTGACATCGAAAAGTCATCATTGGGGAGGGGGCAGGTGTTCTTTGTCGCCGAGGGTGCAGGCTAGGTACAATCAGGAGAAGAGGAGGAAAGTACTATAAGATTATATGTATTTTTATTTTTTAATATAAAAAAATCTTTTATATTTTTATATAAAATATAAAAATATTCTTAATAAATAGGTAAAAATATAAAAATATATTTTTATAAATAAAATATAGATTTAATTTAGGACTAGTTTTGAAATTTTATTTTATATTATACAATATTACCTGCATGTACTAAACATAATAATTTTCATTGCTTGCAATCTATATTATTGCTAATCTACGTTACTGGCAATCTATATAATCTTTTAAGATTGTTTGGCAATGCACTGAATGCAACCTATATATTGTGTCAATGGAGCCAAGGAATATGGTTGGTGCTATCAAGGATTTAGGAAAGGAGGGGTTGTAATGGTAGTGAGGAACTTAAACAGAAGTCAGCAAAGATAAGCTTGGCCATCAGGTAAAAAAGGGTGAAAAATATATAATTAGGCATGATTCATCCGAGACAATAATTTCATACATTCAACAAAAAAGAACCGCTGTAAATTGCTAAATTGATCAATTTCTTGTTCTCCAGTAGTTGAAATTTTACCAGAGTGGCTGATTAGGATGCTTTTCTCCAGAATAATTAATTGGGAAACTCTTGAAGCTGATTTCCATATGGGGCTCTTGAATCTTTTCATCACTGCATCAGTACCAGTCCTTAATGTACTTCTCTTGACTGGTGTTGGATCAATTTCTGCAACACATCGCATTGGCATTCTAGGCAAGGATGCAACGAAGCATTTGAACAATGTAAGTTAGATTTCATGTTTTGTTAATATATTGTAATGATAATTAGAAGGGAAAAATTAGGTCCTTTTGGGTTCATTTCCTTTTTTCATTGGCTGTTTTAGCTCTTGAACTCATCATAGCAATTGCATAACAAATATGTAAATGTAATTGCAAATGTCAGAGGTGCTTCCATATAATTGGTCTCCACCATCTTCATCTTGCATTTCATTCATTGACTGAGGGTGCATCTCCTTGCCATGACACTTCTGTTATCCATACAGATAATTAATGACTCCTATGTTGTAAAACCTCCCTTACAATTTTTGCTTGTCCATTACTTTTTAAGATCTTTTATAGACAAACTACAAAATGTGCCCTTTTATTCTACCTATATTTCCATTGAACTTTCCAACAAAAACTCTGCTATCTGAAATTTATGTGCAATTGCGAGGCCCAACTAGCTACCTGCAATGTTTGTTTGCCGAAATGCTTCCCATACTTATTCATTGGTCCACCAACTGTGTTAGAAGAGGTGGGTTTAAATAAAATACAATTATTGTAGAATTTCATAGAATTGCTTCACATGAATATCTCTACTAGGAATCACAATTTTTATCAAACTCAATTTGCATGAAGCAGTTGCATGCAATAATTATAGCTAATATAATTTCCTTATCTCTAAACGAACCGCATCACAGTATTGCACAAATAACATATGTCAATTAGGTTGCATTAATACTGCTTAGGTGCTTGCCAATTGGCTTCATTAGCAGGACTTTCAATTAGGTTACATCAAAAGACTTGCATGGTTAGATTTCTTTTACGCTTCTTCCAATTTACCTACAAGATGGTGTTGCTGCATACAGAACAAAGAAGCCCTCTTTTTGCCAATTTTGGTTTTAGTGATAGAAAATTGATTGGTTAAAGTATCAAAATTATGTTTTAGGCTCACTCAAGTTACTTGCATAGGTACTGACACTATCAAGAATAGGGACTTCCTGCACTTATTATTCTTTGGATGTGCTCATAAGTGGTTAATATTTATTTCATACACAAAGAAGCCCAATTCAGAAGTACATTTGAACTTGTTTATTTCTTATTTAGAGCAAAACCATGAGTCTTATGGTTGGAAGTTGTTACTAGGATGAGTTGGATTGAGGTGCACTAAAAAGTAGCTTAACAGAAGTACCAATAATGTGATCAAATTTCTAGCATTACCAAAGTTGAGCTTCGTGATCTTATGCTTGAGAGATTTTCTTGTTTCTTATATTCTAACATTGATCACCATCAATAATAAGCATGCGTGTTCTTTCTGGAAGTTCAGTTCCTAATCATTGTCTCTTTGGTCAATGTACTATGGAGTAAGGACTTCTAATTGACAATTTTAAAATGGGTTTCATGACTTTTATCTGATTGATCTGTTTCTTCCTTCTCTTTTTACTCACATTGCTTCATATTGTCAACTTCATGTTCATTTAATTTCCTACACTTTGTATACTTCTACTGTATTACGTGCTCTTTTATGTTTAATAAGACAATTTTGTAAGAGCAAACTTGTTTTCATTTATTGCTTCATATCCAGAATCAAGTTTTTTGTTGTGCCCATAAGCAGGTCGTGTTCTTTGTATTCAATCCAGCTCTTGTAGCAAGTAATTTGTCTCAAACTATCACACTGGAGAGCATGGTTTTATTGTGAGTTCCTTCTTCTTTCTATGAGATCATTCTAAAGTGCAAAGTTTTGTTTACATGTTTTCATAAGGTGTACCTCTAAGCATTAACAACACTTATAAAGATTCTAATATCTGTCTTCCTAGAGACTCCTATCAGAAACGAGACAATTATATATCTAAATGGATTGGATGCACAGCCTATCCAATCATATATGTGATTAAGTTTATTTGGAGAGAGGAAGAGTGTTTGAGAAAATTACTAATATCTTAAATATGCAGGTGGTTTATGCCAGTCAATCTCTTACTGAATTTTGTAATTGGTTCTGCACTTGGATGGGTTGTTATCCAAATCACTAATGCTCCTGCCCACTTGAGGGGTGTCATCTTGGCATCTTGTTCTGCTGGTAAATCTAATATTGGATTCATTAATGTTATCAAATTCTTCATTATTTTAATAATGTAAAATATGTAATGTCACCTGATAAATTTCCTAAATAACTATGAAACTATGGATCCTTTTGGTATTTGCTTATGAGTATTTGGTCTGGGATGCTAATTCACACTTAAATACTGTTTTCCTCTTCTATTACTGCTGCTTATGGGATAAAAGAGATGATCAGGCTGAAGCAGACATTCAACATCCAGACATTCATAAAAGCAATAGCAATTAAGCTTGTCAAATGCAAAATACTTTAAGAATTAGCAAACAATTATCATCATTAGGTTCTTAATAATGAACTAATAAAATTTTAGTTATTCTATATCTCTAAATGAGATTGCAAAGTTCATCCCATGTTACTTGTATGAAATTTTAGATATTTAAAGAGACATCTGTCAAATACATGCAAGTTTGTTATGATCTTTTGTATCTGTATACCCACCATAAGTATTGCAAACACTGAACAATGTCATAGATACCTATATACGTGAACAGTTAATTCAGCAAGTGTCTTTTTGTTCAATGTCTTATCATAGTGTTGACAACCTTCACCAATCCTAATAATATGAGGTGACAAAGCATTGTCGTATTGGTGTTCTATATCATTCCTTAAGTTTTTTCAAGGTATTTACACCATAGCAATCCATAGTGATTACTAGATGTGTCTCTAGTTTCCAACTTCTTTCCATAAACCAAAAGCTTTTTTATTGAAAAACTAGATTGCTTTAGCATTCATGTTATGCACTGAAACAACTCTACCTGTTATTAGTGTCATTCAGAGAGGAACTAGATTATAATTTAGTAAATTTTCATTACAGGAAATGTGGGCAATTTACTTCTCATCCTGGTCCCCGCAATGTGTAAAGAGAAAGGTTCCCCATTAGGAAGTCCTAATGTTTGTGGTACATATGGATTAGCATATGCATCCCTTTCAATGGCGGTAAGTTTTTGCATTTTTAGTTGATCAAATGGGCAACCTTTTCCCATTGTGCAATACATGTGGATTGTCATCATGCGATATTCTATTACTGAGACCTACATGCCGCAGATAAACTTGTTTGATACTGCATTCATGAGTTACTGACCAGAAACCAGTAACTTTAAAATAATCCACCATCTACAGGCTAGTGATAATTGACATTGCTTATTTTAATAATGCAGATAGGTACTATTTTGCAATGGTCTTATGTCTACAACATTGTGAGAATTTCTTTGTGTGATAAAGAAGACAGAATGAGCAACAACCAACCAAAAGTTGAGTTTCCAGAAGAAACCAGAAGTTTACTCCCTCATAGCTGCACACCTGAGAAGGTATCAACTAGTGGTTGCATGGTAAGTAATCTCTTGAGATGAATGTGCAACTCTTCGAGTTAAATCAGAGGAGTCTAATGCAAAAGGGGAGATTGTTTCCATGCATTGCCCTTTCTTTGTTGCACTTCAAACCAGATCTTAATTAACAGGTTCCATGCTAGTTATTTATTTTTTGTTGATATTTCCTGTACAAATCGTCACAACAATCATTTTAGACACAAGTGGCAATATCTGATTGGTTGATGAGAGTTGCAGTTGAAAATATGATCAATTATCAGAATATTCTCGTATAAACTGAAAAAGAAAAGCTTCATGCTAGCTTTTGGAAAATCACAGAGCCCTCTTAGTCTTCAAATGTCCCAAAAACTGCTTGTTTGTTACCATTTACCTATTTCATGATATTGCAATTGTAAATGATATAATGCTATATTTGTGGGGCTTTGTTTTCCTTCAGCTGGTGTAAAACATAAATATACAGATTTGCAATTAATGTTTTCCATATTGATTTGATATTATGCTGTTGTCAGGTACTAGATGCCTTCACATCTTTGCATTGAAATGCAAGAACTAGTAGTTAATTTGCAAGTCACTTCAGGTATCAATTTTAGTGTCAAAGCATGACCTATCAAAATTTGAGAACATTTTGGGACTATCAAAACTTCTAATTTCAGGTATCATTGTCATCAGCAGCACTAATTCTGAATTTAAGTATTCTTGGGAAAAAAGTGCAGGAGAAATATACATAGTATTCCCTACAATTTAAAACCTCCTATGAATAATATTTCCTTATTTGATGAGGTGCAGCTTAGATTCTATATCATAAACAGAATGGAGTTGATGTGCATTATGCTCTATTATAGATGACTGAAACCACGGTTTCATGTGTATGGTGCATTTGCTTTCTAAAGAAAATGATGTTCCACAAGTGTTTTTCAGTTGTTACTGCAGCATAATGTGTTTCAGTGCGTTTGATATTTTTACAAATCTCAAACTAAATTCTGTGGTATCTGATGGATTTCTATTATCTAAAAAGAGCATTTTAGTGCACGAGGCTCCTGCCACAGCTATGTCTGGTGATGGCCCCTGTGCATAGGGGTTGTTTCCAACTTTCTGTTATCTAAAATGGGGGGAAAAGATAGGTGTTCATCATGCATCAAATATCTTGTATCTAATTTGACATTATGATATATGGTGTTTCTACCTCTTGTTAATACCATGTGAGCCCTGATTGATACAATGAGTTAACGAAAATTTGTAATCTTTAATCCCCTGATTAGTTTAACTTGTTCATAGGTATCAATCCAAACTTTTCATTAGTCACCTCTTATATGGTTTCTAAATGTGAGCAGCTTCTTCTGCTTGCATGTCCAAAGAAGCACTAAACAATTCAGATGAGTAAAGAATACACTTCTTTTGATTTTACCAGTGTACGTCTCATCAAATGAAATAATATGAATATTGCAAAAATATCAAGAGAAAGATGATAATTCATAGAACGATGTCAGACAAGAAAGGGCTGGACAAATTTTTTACCATATATTCATGCTCTACATTTTTATCCGGTTTTAACCATACCTATGATTTCTTACAGGAACCAAGATCAAATAAGATGAAAAATCTTATGTGGAAATTATCAGGAGTAGTTCACCTTAAAAAGATGTTTGCGCCCGCATCCATCGGAGTGGTATGCATTTTTTCTGAAAAGTTGATGTGCCATATCTTGTTAAGGAAATCAATATCAAATTAGTAAAAAAAATCAATATTTTTTCTTAAAAACTCTGATATGCTGTCTAAGATGATATAAAACTATATTGAACCATTTAGTGACGTAGGAGCAATCCATATCCTGTATCATGGATCAAGTTCACTTGCAATGGGTCCATTTGGTGCACCTAATAAATTGGCTCAGCAGAAAGCTTGCTATTCAGTTCAAGGTTTTTGATTTGTTCATGACTGAGTTTTGATTAAATCATAAGATTTATACCTTCAATGCTCAAAATCCCTTCTCTCTTTCATTTACTGGCCTCTATATAGTTTAATTAACTACCTTATAATAACATTAATTCATGCCACATTTTTGTAATATATATCTCTGCATCATTTTATCACATCTTGATATGCTTAGTGCTGCACTTAATTGACATGGCTATTTGCAAAAGGACTATCATTTTTCATTCAATATTTCGCTTATAGATAACTCGATGAAAGTGCATACCCCTCGAAGAGCCACTTGGCAACATTATTCCTGCCTTCAGCCATATTTTGGTCCCTATGTTGGTACTTTAAGGACATTGAATTATAATAATTTTGAGAATTATAAGTTAGTTGATACAAGTCTACAATGATACCTAAAAGCATTTTGTGAATTTTCTTGGCACATGTTTGTCTAATTATCCATGGTGTGACATATATTTTCTTGAAGGAGAATTACAGTCATTTTTCCTAAAAGCTTATTAACAAAAGGTTTTACCTTAACATCCCATTGTTTCCAGAAAAGCAGGTTGGTCATGATTCCACTATCCATTGTTCTTCTTTTCTTTTTTTTTGTTTCCAAGAAAAGCTAGATATTTTTTGCAAAGCAAGAATGGCAGGTTTTTATATCAATGGTGCACTGACAATCTAATAAGAACTGTCTATGTTAATTTACAATTTCAAGATCTATGTGTCAAATCAAGGATAGCAAGTTAAATGTCTTCTATCATTACAAGAATAAGGGCAAAAAATAAATTAATCTTGATTAACTTATTGTTGGGGCAGTTTATTTTGTGCAAGATCATTGACCTGATCTCCGTTAGATGCTAAAATGATCCTGAAATGTAAGAAAGAAAGATGATTCTCTCTGACATACCACATAAAGATGGGGCAGTGTGAATCTCTTAATTAAAACTTTATTACTCTATGAACTCAAATCTGGTCTTGACTTTGGACATTGATCATTCTGTTCCCAAATTATTATTATTATTATTATTGACATCTTTCTCAATAGATCATTGGATTTATTATTGGTGCAATCCCCCAAATAAGAGAAGCAATTGTAGGTCAAGATGCTCCGCTTCGTGTTATTCAAGATTCAGCTGCTTTGTTGGGGTATGATCCACCATTTTATATCCATGCAATATTATGTCTACTGAATACTTACATTATGGATGTACTTACATTATAGATGTCAATGTTCTCTATGACATACAACTGCCAGGTAAATTGTGCAAATATGATACAATATTTTTGAAGATAGCATCTTTAAATTTTGCATGTAGCATATTCTGTTAACATGCTTAGGAACTAATAAAGAGTTATAATTTAATCAAATAAATGCTGTAAATTGTGGACATTACATTTAGTTAGTAGCAGGAATGTATTCAATATTTTTGACCAAAGCATTGTGGAGGAGTCAGATTGTATTTGTTACAGAACACATTTGCTCAACCCTAATCTAACTTGCCTCTATATGCATGATGATGCTAATGCAACTCTTATTATATGAAAAATGAATTTGCTGCACCACAAAGAATCAGAAAACATTTCTTACACCCAATGATAAAGTTGGCAAAATTTATGATTGAACTATATTGTTTATAATTTTTTACTGGACCAAAGTCAAAAACTGGATCTTGGTTGCTAATGCTTACCATCAAGTTTATTCGTACTTTCATTTTTTGGGTTTCTTTTTTTCTGAACCATTGAGCACATAGAGAGTGATTTGGAAAGGATCATGCTACAGACTTAGATTGCTTGGGAGGCTAATCAATTTTTTAATAGCCTTTTCAATGCCCTAAGGTGATATTTCATACATCTTCTACAAATTCTACTTCTACATGGCATCAGCTTAGATGACATTTCTGCTTCTTTTAAGACTAATCAAACTGCCTTTTCTATATATATATATATGTATATATATTGTGTTTGCTTGCAGTAACGGCACAATTCCAAGTCTCATCTTGATAACAGGAGGAAACCTTACCAAAGGTCATGATCATGCTTTATTCATACTCATTGTCCTTTCAAGTAGTTTTTAATTACTCTTCAAAATTCAATTATCCAGGTTTACATGGTCCAGGTGTCAAATCCACCATCATTATTGGAGTTGCAATCGCTCGCTATATTGCTTTGCCTTTATTTGGGGCAACCATAGTAAAGGGGGCGATTCATCTAGGTCTCGTGCACCCAGATCCTTTATATCAGTTTATTCTTCTGCTTCAACATGCTGTTCCACCTGCAATGAACATTGGTAATATACTCACTACCCCTGAATCCAGGTTTCTGTTAGCATTTAACTAATATCCCAAAGTTATATCAAATTCTACATAGCTGTTTCTATTGAAATTTCTGAGATTTTTTTTGTGGACTGGCAGCTTCCATGATCCAAATGTTCGAGGTTGGTGAAGGAGAACTATCTGTTATTTTTCTATGGACATATGCTGTGGCTTCAGTGGCACTCACACTCTGGTTGACACTCTTCTTGTGGCTTGTGTCATGATGGCCTTCTCTTGACCTTGGCAAAGGGGTGGCATTAATTACAACTCAGCACCATAAAACCATACAACGTATTCGACGTGGAATTGCATAAGTTGACATTTGTACCATTCACAGATCGTGCTATAACAGGATGCAGTAAGGGATGACAGGGTCATTAAACTTGACAACTATGAAAGTCACAGGAATAAGAAAAAAGTTTCGCCTATTGCTCGATCTAATGCACCCAGTTAATTGACATTTTTGTTTGGGAGTGTTGGAGAAACCAATATTTATATTTCATATGCACATTGTGACAATTCAAATATTGGTTAGTGGGATGGTAACGTGGAATATTCCTGCAAGTTTGTGATGTATTCTGAAAACGTATAGCATAAAAGTTATCGATCACATATTGACATTAATCGAAGGGCACTTCTGCTAGCAAGGAAAAAGATTCAAAGTTTCAATCTTGGGTTCATGCATGCTTGCAAATTTAGTGCAGCAGAAAAGGAATGCAGTAAAAGAGAATATGTTCCACACAAGATAGCTTTCTTTCAATGGAAACATCAGGGAATTGTGCTCTTTACAGCTCACTAGAAAATACAGATGAGTGATCTATGCATTATTCATCTTGGTGGTGCAATGTATGTGGTTTTAGAAACTAGAGTGCAAGTGTTGTTGTTCTTGGTGTCGTTGCAACTCCCTAAAACTGCAAGGGTCTCACTATATAAAAGCTCTAGACCTTTAAAATAACATTTTGTTTGTTGTTTACCTCTCGGATCTTAGTACAATTTTCACCAAAAACACTTAAAGAATACAAGAAAATTATGATGATAAATCATCGTAATGGACCAACGCTTATATTAATCAGGGAATTCTGTTTTTATCATTCATGGTCTTATGCTGATCATGCACTCATTTTGACCAAAGTGTTACCTTGTATAGAACTTGATGCTAATGATGTGAATATTGGTATAGCTGATGAGTTATTCCCATAGCTAAATGCAGATTGATCAGCCCAAACTCAAAACCTATTAAAAATTATTAGTGGTTCCCGGTGCATTTTTAAGTTTGTAGAATACTTTTTATGATCATGTAATTGATTTCTTATGTAAAACTGGATTATCTGTTAAGTGTCACTTGTTCCATATGCAAGTAAACAAACTTAGGACCACTACTGTCGGTATTAGAGTTTATTTTCATTGCCTTCCACCCTAGCAAGGGATTTCTGACAACCAAACTCATCTTGGAGTTGCGCCAGACAAAATGGCAGCATTTCCCAATAGAAGCCATACATAGTGCGAAAACACAGCATTGCATTTGCTCTGAGCTTACCTTGGCCAAAATAAAGATCACACTCAAGTGTGAAAAATCATCATACAAACAATTTGCACAATACTGAATTTTGCAGACAAGCAAGTTACTTATATAGTTAATACTCATTGCCTATATCGAAATGTTATCACAGACGCATTGCTTGAGGAAAGCAAGTAAAACAGCAAAACAACTGACATCACCCATAATTTGTCAGAAAGTAAGGCTCCAATTTTTAAAGAAACGTGGCAGCACCGTTTTACAAATCTGCTTTATCCAGATCATCAAAATATGGGTGCTCCATAGCCTTCTTTGCAGAAATTCGATTTGAGGGATCATATTGCAACATTTTCTGCAAGAAAAACACCTAGCTTAGAGGCATGCATGTTATGCAAGTCTGAGAATAAAGGAGAGAAGGATAAAAGCAACCAATAAAAAAAATATCTGCATGAATAGCACACAAATATATAATGATTCCCCTAGTACATTTACCACTTGATATTTGATATGGTGGCTGCTGCATGGATCCAGAATGATTGTATCAGAACTAACAAAGGAGCCAACTCACCGTGAGTAGATCAATCCCCTTAGAATCTAGGTTAGGGACAACAGACAACAGGCTCTTTGAGCTCCATTGAGGATATTCGTGCCAGTTGGCTAATTTGCTGACTCCTGGCCACACTTCTTCATTTGGGGTACCCAACAATCTGAACCAGCCAGAAAGAAGATTGACCATATAAATACAATTAAATGGCTGATAAAAAGAGGGAGAAAGAAGAAGATCAACGAACTACTGAACCTGAAAATGTGAAGCAGCTGCTGCAGTTCTGAGTCTCCAGCAAATAGAGCTTGAGTTGTGACTAGCTCAGCTAAAATTTAGAAAGCCCCGGTTAAAATGCTTATTTCATATATACTGTGCTGTTTATAATATTTTTTTTTGAAAAGAAACTGCACTGCTTGTAATATAAACTTCTCATACAAAGAAAATAAAATTTCCTACCAAATATGGAGCCAACAGACCAGATATCAACTGGCGTGGAATAGTGTGTGGCCCCAAGAAGTACCTCGGGAGCTCTATACCACAGTGTCAGAATCTGGATCGATGGATCACACAAGAGATTGATAATGATCAAAGAATCTTGTAACAGACATGGAATTGAAGATGAAAAAGATTCTCCTAAGGTGATTAATGTAACATTACTATCAAAACACAAATATATCAAGCATCTAAGTTCACAAGCCAAACCTCATGAGTATACTTCTTAAGAGGAATGGTGAATGCTCGACTGAGTCCAAGGTCTGCTATCTTAAGCATCATTCTCTTGTGATCCAATAAGAGATTGTGAGGTTTCAAATCCCTATATTGATTGAAAAATTACCAGCAGAAAATGAGACAACATTTTGGGTGGCTATGATATTAAAGTAAAATTAGAGCCAACTTATAAGAGATTGGGTACCTGTGAAGTATGCCATGACCATGGCAGAATGCAACACCTTTGCAAAGTTGGTACATCAAAGTCTGCACTGACAAGTATCAACTTCTGAGATCTCAGCAGAACTAATAAAATCATCAGAATATTAATAATGCAGAATTTGTTCTTTTCTAAGATTAATAATGTTGGTTCTTCCATTAGAAAAATGTCTAGATTGTTCATGGACTAGATATCATCCTGGTCACGTTATCAAAGATTTCAATTATAAAAAGAATCCCTTCTATTGCCGCAAATTTCATGCACATCACATAACTTTCATTACTTTGATGTAGTATTTGTCAAGATCCACGAAACAGCTACCTTCACGATTTTTGGTGGAATCATCTTGCCCGTATGACGGAAGCTTTTGATGTATTTTCTGAGATCGGTGTCCACGTACTCAAACACCAGATACAATATCGAATTCCCTTCTTTATTTTTACCTTGCTTGAGATCCAGCAGCCTACAGTAAAATGGCAACAAAATAAACCACAACTCCAACCTTTAAAGGAAAGTTTACATCACCGAATGATCTATTTCCAATAGAGCATATGCTTGTCAAGAGTAGTAAATTAGAATTCTTTAGACAGGAATCAACACTAAATCAACATAAGAAAACAACAAAATATAGATGCAATTCAAGATAACCCAGTCGGCCAAATTAAAATAAAACCCATGCATTGAGATATTATCGCAGCCAATCATGGAGAAAGAATACAGATTGCAAGCTATATTAGAAATGCATGTCTCTGATAATATCCCAAAAAGAACTGGCCATATAAAAATAAAGATAAGTTGCCATATGGGAAGAAATGCAAACATTAAAAAGCAAACAATACAAATAAAAGAAAACAAAACAAAGATATAGGAAATTTGGAATGATAACCCATTAAATAAAGCTCCAAATTTGCATAATCAAAACCCGCCTATGTTCATCTAAACAGCCATGCCAGATAAAACTTCTGTTTGTTTCTAAAAAAAAGAAAGTTCACAAATTTTTGGTTCAAGAATTCAAGAAAATCCTAATGGATGAAAAGAAAGCCCATTTTGCGGACTTCACCTTATAACATACGAAAAATAATCCTTATAAATATACCTGTATGAATAATAAACCAGAACCACAACTAAAACCGTTATAATTGTAGCCCCGAGTTGTAAAACCCAGAAAGAAAGCACTTTCATCAATCATGGAAACAAAAATCAAGGATCTCGTAACCAAGAAAAAATCCAAATAAATGCACGTTTAGCGATCACAAGAACAGAGATCATCAAAGGATCCGAAACCAAGAAAATGGAAAGAACCAAAACACATCAATTGAATTAGGACGCCAGAACTGGAATTTAAGAAGTTCTTAAGATGAATGCCCCTTGATAAGGAGGAGATAAGAGGGGATGCCAGATGCCAATATTTTTTCTTTCTTTCGTTGGGATGGGGGGGTTGGAAGGTGATGGGGGCTTAAGTTGAAGGGAAGACCTGACGACATGCGGATCGATGGAGAGCATGCGGAGGAGGGAGACCTCTCGGAGAGTGGTGGGAGGGACCCCTTCGTCGTCCTCGGGAAGGCGGGTTTTCTTGAGAGCGACGATCCTTCCCGTCGCCTTCTCTCGGGCCTTGTACACCTTCCCATAGGTCCCTTCTCCCACCTTCTCCAGCTTCTCGTAGAGATCCATGGCTCTCTCGCTCATCATCTCTCTTTCTCACTGGAGAAAGCGCAAGAAGAAAGATTCGGAAGGGGGAGAGTATTTGATGAAGGAGAGGGCGGCATTGGCTTGGCAGGGGTTTTCCATCTGCAGCGTATCATCGCTTGGGGTTTCTTGGGGCTCGCGGCGAGCCAAACGTTATTTTTTCAAAATTCAAAAGCCGGACCGGCGATTGGCTGCTTTAAAGCGAGTTTATATGTAATAATAATAATAATAATAAAGCAAGTTTGTAAATCCAACGCTGGCATTTGTACATTTTGCCATTGCAAACCTCTAATTATGCGCAAACTAATAGAAAATTATATTCTAAGTTTATTTTTTTATTTATTCTGATTAAAGAATGGGCATGGATCCCTCATTTTACAACTGAAAAAGGAAAATCTGTGCATCACCTCCTGTACAAATGAAAGCAGGAACGGACCATTCCAATTTTTCTAAGGAAGTTCAAAAAAATATAAAAATAAAAAATATTTATAAATAATTAATATTAATTTAAATATTTTTTATAAATATTATTTAAATTATATTTATTTTATTTTATAAGATTAAATTTATTAATAATGAAATGTACCGTAAAATTTTTTAGCTATCTCCTTATTAATACAAGTGACTAAATAATCTATAAAAAAATCGTCTTTCATCTTGTTGCATGATATGGTGTTGACAATTTCATTTTTGAAAATATTTTATCTATAGTAGTAATTGAAACCGGAAAAGCAATAAGCGTTACGGACTCGTAGAGGATATGCGCACACCGGCCACCGTAATGGCAGTGTTGCGCCGAGTACCATTGGCACTGCACAATGGGATGCGACGTCCATCAAGCGACGGTGCCAAATATGATAAGATGTGAGTGCGGTAGTATTGGTGGGAGCCTGAGACATGACGGGCGCTTACCCGTTCGTGCCCTCCAAGATCCGATTATGCTACGCGATAGATCTGGTCGCTAAGACGGTGCGCGGCTTCACCGCATGCAGTGTTCGTCAGTGCGACGAGGCTGACGAAGGCCACCAAGATGGTAGTCATAGGCCAGCACATCGGTGGTATCCGGTCTTATGTATGCGCAACCGCCTGGTCTCGTCATGGGAATGTTCTTGTTAATCGCATCACATGACAAGTCTAGCCGCTATTTTATCTATTGGTGTGGTGAATGGGATGGTGCTGACTGCGTGCAGTGGCTTCGACCATAGCAAATTCTGGAGACAGGCGCTGGTCGAGTAACAAAAACAAATTCTGTCTTTTTCTAATAAATTATGAAAAGAAATTTAATAAAATAAAAAATAAAATTGATAACGATCCAATTTTCAAGTAAAGAAAGTTGATTTATAGTATTTGTTTCATTTTAAATTTTTTTTTAAGATTCTAAGTTATTAATATTTCCAAGTTTAGAATGACCAAATATATATATATATATATATTTAAAAGTTTACATAAAATCTTAATTTATAAAAAAAAAAAATTAGGGGGGATTAAGTGATCTCCTTGCCCTCCTGGTGGTTCATCCTTGTATATATTTAAAAATTTATAAAAAAATCTTAACTTGGATTGAACTGCAACTAATTTTATTAATCTATTACTTTCATTACTTTTATTGTTAAATCAGGTCATCAATCATAAATATTATATAATAAAATAATACTATACAATACTATAAGATGCGTAGATATTATATAATCTACTGGATTCGTTTGGTTATAATTATTAATTTTAAAGATACATTTTATTAAAATAAAAAATTAATTTTTTTAATATTTATGCAACAATCCAAAGCATGCATTATGTTGGCATAGGATTTATTCGGATGTGAACTAAGAATTTATAGTGATTCAAATCCTATCTATATTCTTCACCATGTTTTTAAAATTCAAGCCTAATCTATAATATTTTAGTCTAGATCGAACAAATTAATTTAAAATCAATAACAAATCAGGATCACGTAAATCCAATCCACTTTCAACCCTACTTATTGTACCGACCAAAGAAGTTCGATTACAAATAATTATGCAATCGGAAAATATTAAGCTGCTACCAAATTTATTTAATCAAATACTTGATCACCTTTAAAGAGTGCGAGATTTTTTTTTTTTAATGTAAAGAGGGCGAGAGATGAGTCATCGCTCGCATGTTATATTTTAGATCCCAATCATCCAATCGAGAAGGATGGTAACTATAATCAGGGTTGGAAGTTATAGCCAATACATCATACTTGATCTATTTAAACCCTGAGGCGGGTATGGTTTTAGATAAAATCTCCGATGCGGATTTGGATTAGGTGTAGATAATAATATAGCTTATCCTTGAATTGCATCCGATATAATCTTGATTTAAATTCTTCCTTCCAAAATTATAATTATTTTAAAATATTTGCATGATGCATTTTTTTTACCTAGCTCGACCTGCACCATCTATCTTTTTTTTTTTAATCGAAATGGGAAGGAAACCTACCCATTATTATTAAGAGGATACTATTTACAAGGAGTACAAATGGAAATGATTACATGATAAAAGAAAAGTAAATGTTGATAAACCGGTGGCCCCTTTTGATAAAAAAAAAGGGCATGCAGATATTAAAAAATGATGCAGACGATCTGCTAAAAAATATATATATATATATATATATATATATATATATATATATCGTAGCATAATCTTAGAAACTTGTTTAGGGGGAGTCATATGCATGCGGAACGATATTCCTTCATTTAGTGGCTGCATCTTTGTCGAGCAAGTGTTGCAATGGCTTTATTAGATAAAAAAACTTCTTTTAAGTATGTTGGCATACCTGAGAAGCAAAAGGTGATATACTTGTTGCAATAGCCTGGTGGGAGGAAGTTGATGGCACTCGGTGCTGTTTGCTTAAACTACCGGTTGCAACCTGGACAGATATGCAAAGGATAATGGAGGCCAAGTTTCTTCCACCGGATTGTGATCAATTTCTATACCAACAATATTATAATTGTCACCAAGAAATTCGTTTCGTGAGCCAGCATGCTTTAGATCGAGTTCCAACAACCTTGTGCCCGCGATCAACTGCATGATATCGATCGAGCCCAAAAGTTTGCTCATTTTATTATTGGAATTCGATAAGCCATCCAAGACTGGGTGCGGCTGTAACTTATTAGCAGGGAGGATGCACGATGTTATTCGTGTTGCTAAGTGTATCGATGAGCAACCATCCCGTGCTACTACTGGAGCCTTCATAAATCATGATGGAGCGGGCTGACCAAATTCAAAGGATAGATGATCGAGGCAAGGCACCAAGTTAGTATCCTACGATACTTTCAATAGTTTCAATCAAGAAATCAAGAGACCAGTGCATCCCAAGCAAGATGAGAGAACATGCAATGCTAAACCGGTTGCTCAAAATTTCTATATACGATCTAATTAGATGTATGCCTTAGAAGCCAAATTGATACGATATATTATATTCATTCTAGGACATAATTTTATACTTAATTCATTGAAATCGATAAAATTAGACTTTATTCCTTTTATTCATATCGAATATGTCTATGGAGTTGATGGATAATAATATATATTCTTGTAAGTTAAAATTTCGAGACATATATCATTATAGATTAAATCCCAAAAAGCTCCCGATCATTAAATCATCACATAGATGGTGATTGATCATCAAGATCGGTGCATGAATCGCCTCCCTTCCAAATAAATGAGTCTCGAGTCTATAATGTAGAGATACTAGAGCGAGAGTATAAGTAGTTGTTAGATAACAATGACCCTGAATATGACCAAGTTCGACAAGTCAGATGGATGCCTACCACTCATCGGTGACTTCTCAAATTCTATAATTGTATGAGTAATTCCTTCACCTGAGGTATCTCGGCTACTCATGGTGAGTGTTGCGGCGACTTTTCCTGGGATGGGTCCAGTAGGCTGTGCTGGAGTTCTTCTCGCCCGGTAGACCTGCAACAAAGTCCCCAAGGCGCCGGTGGTGTTCCGGTGGGGGACCCTCCGATGCCTAAGTTAGCAGGAGCTTGAAGGCAACAGAATGGAGGAATCAAAGAGATAGCGTAAGGAGAGGGAAGAGAGTCCTTAGCTCAAAACGGGATCTCCCGGGCACCTTATATAGGCACGGAACGGTCCAAAATTCGTCAGGGGAAGTCCAAAAAAGATCGATCTGCCCTTAGGAGAATCTGGCGAGTGGCCACGTGGCGTCCGGATAAGGCAGCATCGTGGGAGGAGTGGAGCAGTACCGCTGATGTGGCAGGAGTCCGTTGTAACTGAAAGGGATTTCTGGAACCCTCTGGGTCCTGAAGCATGCCCGTCGGACGTCGAGTGGGAAGGCCAGATCGATGGGTCGGACTTTTGAAGGAGAGCAGTGGGCCGGACCTCAGCAGGAGCGGGCCGTCGGACCTTAGCAGGAGCAGGCCGTCGGACCTCTACTCCGGTGGGTCGGACCTTCGATGGGGTGTATGCTGGAGCTTTAGAAGAGCGGCCCAGTCGGACCGTACAGAGGGATCGGTTCAGTCTGACGGTGAGCCGTTAGGGTATAACAGTAAGGTTACAATGGTTTGATAGCACATAAACATGATTCCTAACCATTCGGAATCTTATGATATTCGTTGGCTACAGTAGCTTCGCTATAGGACCAAGGAATACACTTATAAGGGATTTATCGATCTTTGTATTTAAGATATAGTTCTATGCAACCTAATAGATTGAGTCCTTAAATCTATAGCCACAATAATGTGATATTAAAAAGGAGTTTTCAAGGAAGCCATACTTGGACTCAAGCTAATTAAGTCAGATATATAATAGATACTTAAGATTTGACGAGTTTTCATGACTCGGTAATGTTAAAACTTTTGATAGAGAAATTTGATCATATAGTAACTATACCTAGGATAATTTCTATTCTACTGGATTGCCACTACATACTGCTAGGTGTCACTAGTAGATTATGAGAGCTCACTAGGATCGTTATCGGATCAATGATCTAAGTTAAGGTTGAGCTAAAATTATTTCAGTCTATCGAAAGAGTTTCGATAATACTATGATAAAAATCATGGTATATCTCACTACTAGATAGAATAGAAATTAAGGGATCATATAAAAAAGGAGTTCGACTTTATCTAAGCACGAATCTATGTAAGAGTTATATATTTAGCATATGCTAATTTTGGCACTTATTAATTTTAGTATCTATTAATTTTGGTACCTGCAAATTTTAGCACCTGCAATATTAGTTCATGCTAATTTTAGCATTATAGACCTATTTACATATGTTGCAATAATTTTTGACTTTATTATTTGATTTAATTAGATCAGATTTAATTATTATTAATTTAATTTAAAGTTAATTGGATTCATAATTCAAGTTTGACCTGAATTATTAACTGAGTTGGCCGGGTCAACATCCTTTTTGAATTTGGTTCGATTCAGGATGAAATGAATTCAAAATCAATCAAAAATCAAGTCAAACTAGATCAACAGCTAGGAAACCCAGTTGACTGGGTCTCTCTCTCCTTTACCCATACAAAAATCAAGAGAAGGGCATGGAAATGTGTACCTCCCCTTGGCACGTGCGGTGAGAGGAGAGAGGTGCTAAGTTGGTACCTCTCTTCTTTATCTAGAACTCTCTTTCCTTCTAGATTTGACTGGACTCTTATCTGATTTGAATTTTATTTAAATCAAATTAGAATCATATTTTATCTATATTTTAGAGGTGGCATTAAAGGGGTTTTGGCATGGACTTTAAGAAGGGCATAAAAGAGGAGAGGCTGCACAAGGTTCTAGATCTTCAATTAGAAGAAGATTCATCTATGTATTTGAAAAAAAACCTACAAGGATCTAGCAGTCTAGAGGGTTTTAGTGATTTGGTCAAGAAGGCTCCATGTGGATACTGGTAGAGACAGGGTACGTGTGCAGCTGCAACGAATCCCGTTGGATCTGATTGATCCAATAGATCTAGTACAAGAAGAAGGATTTAATGATTAAGGTAAGTTGAATCCTTCATCTTATAATTTTATTAAATGTTATATCTGATTTATTTTACTATTTTAACATATTAAGTGATATGTTAGATGATGACTTAGATTTATTTTAAGTCAGTATGTTTTTAAAAGAAATATTTTTCATGATTTCTACTTCTATTGTGCTTGGGAGTTAGAACCTAGTCTTGCATGCTAATCATCACTATTGGGACTCAATAGTGGTATCAGAGCCATATTTTTTGATATGTTTAGAATAGTTTCAGATATGAATCTTCCTTAGATTTGAAGGTTTTATATTGGATTTAATAAATTTATGATGATTGAAAAGATTTCATATCACTAGTTCTATTATTTATGAAAAATATTTTTAAAACATATATCCATATATTTAAATCTAAAATTTTGATATATAGATGATGTATCATGGTTGTAATTTAGATTTAAAAATAAATAAATTAATTTAATGATTAATTGATTATAATTTTTTAACCAAATACTTGGATTGGGTGTATCACTATGGCCTTTCGATCATAGGAGAAGTAGAGTTTAATTAATGGGTCACTTATTAGATTGGGTGCATCACCATGGCCTTTCAGTCAGAGAAGAAGTAGGGTTTAATTAATGGGTCTCTTATGATGTATAAGGATGCTACTTATAATTTAACCCATGAAGAAGAATACAGTTAAAGAAATTAGGTTTATATTTTATATCTAAAATTAATTACTTGAGATGTAGGTTAATCGGTTCGATTTAAAACTACATGTGCGTGACAATAGACTAGGGTTTATATTTGAATCATTAATTCATGATCATAAACTATTAATTTCATGAAATTAAACATAATCTAAAATAAATTTAGGTTCTGAATTTTATTTCATGGATGTGGGTATGGGTTTCTGAATTAGGTCTAGTGATTAGGCTACACATTAAGATTTTGATCAGGCTAGAACCCTATTTCGATTTTGAGCAATTGATCTAACCCGATCAATGTTTGATTAGAATTAGATTAAAGGAGCTCAAAATTGATCTTAGATGTAGTTTAGTCATATCGATTCACACTTGATGTGAATTTATCTATTTAAGACCTAATTTGATTCAAAGGTCCGAGCTTGAGTCACTAGGCTAACATGTCAATACTTATTGACCAATTGATATCTAAGGCAAGTCTTGATCATGGTTATTAATTAAGATTAAAATAAATTTTAAAAATGCCCTTTGTAATGTTTGATTTAATTTCGAAAATGCCCTACGTTGCTGAGTTTCAAAAGGGTACTTAGGAAATTAAATCAAAAATCTCTCGTAAATGTACCCTGCACCCCATAAATGCTCTTTTTTAATTAAATTTTAATCTAATAAAATTTTAAAAAATAAATAAAATAATTTAAAATAATATAATAAAATATTTAAAATAATACAATAAAATTAAAAATATTTAAAATAACATAATAAATTTATAACATATAAAATATTTAAAATAATATAATAAAATTAAAAATATTAAAAATAATATAATAAAATCTAAAATTTTAAAAAAAATTTAAAAAAATAAAAAAATTACGGATGAAGCCGCATACGCACGTGCGACTTTATCTTATTCATGCACCTCTGTTTTTAAAATAAAAAAAATAAAACATATATAAATAAAGTTATAATAAGTGGAGAAAAAAAGTTGACAAAAAAAATGGAAAAAATCTGTGTATATCCAATCCAGTCCGGTCACCGATTCGGCTACTGATCACTAGGATCCGGTCGCCCGTCTTGCCACCGGTCCGGCCCCTAGTCCTGCCATCGTCAGGGTCCTGCCATCGTCAGGTTCCTGCCATCGGTCCGACCGTCGGTCCTGAGCAAGGGATGGACTAACACCGGGCTGTTGATCGAACTGATACCGGGCTGGCGCCCGGTGTCAGTCTGATCCCTTGCTCAGGACCGGCGGTCAGACTGGCGCCCGGTGTAAAATCATAAATTACCATCTTAATAATAATATAAAATATTAATATTATAAAATAAAACTCATTATAATATTAATAAATATTATAATAAATATATTATAATATATTGAATTATAAATACTATATTATATTATGAATACTATATTATATTATAAAATATAATAAATATAATAAATATTTCAAGATATAATATAAAATTTATATTTTAGTCGGTGCCGATCTAGTTGCTAGTCCGGTCGCTAATTTACCTGTCGAGCCGGTGCCAGTCCAATCATCAACCGGGTGCTAATCCGGTTGCCAGTTCGATCGGTATCAGTATCCAATCAGATCAGTGATCGAACCGGTTGCCGGATTGGTGACTAGACTGAATTGGATAGACTCAGGAATAAGATAAAGTCCCACGTATGCGGCTTCGCACGTAACTTTTTTTTTTTTTTTTTAAATTCTTTTAAAATTTTAGATTTTATTTTATTATTTTAAATATTTTTAATTTTATTATATTATTTTAAATATTATAAATTTATTATGTTATTTTAAATATTTTTAATTTTATTATATTATTTTAATTTTGTTATTTATTTTTTAAAATTTTATTAGATTAAGATTTAATTAAAAAAGAGTATTTATGGGGTGCAGGCATTAATAGTGCATTTACGAGGGATTTTGATTTAATTATCTAAATATCTTTTTTTGAAAACGAATTCAACTCAGCTAACAAGCATATTTTTGAAATTAAATCAAACATTAAGAAGGGCATTTCTGAAATTAAATCAAACATTATAAATAATATTTTATAAATTAAATCATATAGCAGACATTTTCAAAATTAAATCAAATATTATGAAAGCTATTTTCGAAAATAAATCAAACATTATGAAGGACATTTTGATAATAAATAAAAAATCAATATTAATTACAAGGGTGCCTTGCCACGTGTCGCCTGACTTGTGGTCACCCTGAAATCATTTTTGGCAAAGATGATTTCTCAGTAAGAATTCATCTTTACCAAAGATAAATTTTTCACGCGTCGCCGTATCGTCGAGGGGGGCTAGAGCGGGCTATCTCTGAAATCGTCTTTGGTAAGGATGATTTTTCAAGTTGAATTCATCTTTGCCTAAGATGATTTCAATCTAGCTATTCATCTTCATGCGTCAAGTGTCATCCATATTTCGGAAAGGATATTATTCAGCCACATGGGCAAAAAAATATTTATTTTCATAAATATATCTCTATATCCGTAAATATTATTTTTTTATATTATTTAAAAAAAAATTTCTCTTCCGCTCCCATGTCGTAGTTCCTGCTCTTGTATGCTCGTCTTTTCAACAGAGCCAGAACCTAAAAGCTGGTGATTTGGAAAATTCGTATACGCCGAATATAAATGGCGAAACCGCAACGGTACCACGCGTCCCTCGGCAGGACAAGCTCCGGGTTTTATTTCTCTGGAGGGGCAAATTGGCCATCCAACTGGTTCTTAAATCCTCGTCCGACCCGTCCCCCTCTCCGTCCCCATGGCGACGCCTCCGCCTCCGCCTCCGCCTCCGGCCCAGACCCCCGGCCCGTCGCCGGCGAATACACCCCGGACGCCGCAAACCCCCCTTCTTCCGGCAACCCCCGCTGTTAAATCTGAGACTCCGTCCGCCGACCTCGCTGAACTCCTCCCCGCCGCCAGCCCCCGGCCGCCGGAACCCTCCCCCGCGGCCTCCTACACCATCACCATCCCCAGCTGCTCCGGTAACTCAAAGTCCCACGAAATCCCTAATTTTCCCCTCGGAGCATTTTTTTTCCCCTTCCAAAACTCTAGTTTTGTCTCCGTTTCATCAGTTTTTCTTGTTTTCCCCCACTTGTCTAGGGTGGTTTTCCTTCGGCGAGATCCACGAGACAGAGCGGAAGATCCTGCCCGAGTTCTTCGACGGGAAGTTAGTTTCAAGAAACCCAAGGGTTTACAAGTACTACAGGGACTCGATCATCAGACGGTTCAGGAGAAACCCTTCGAGGAAGATCACCTTCACTGAGGCCCGGCGAGGGTTGATTGGGGACGTAGGGTCGATCCGAAGGGTGTTTGATTTCCTCGACGAGTGGGGTTTGATCAATTATGCTCCATCGACAAAGCCCAGCTCGAAGGAGAAGCGAGAGGCTGAGGAGGCTTTAGAAAAGAAGGAGAGCCCCAAGAAGCTGTGCAGCAACTGCAAGTCAGTCTGTAGCATCGCTTGCTTTGCCACTGATAAGGTTGGTGATTGATTTCTTAGCTCGAGTAATTTTCTGTTTGGAATTGTGTTCCTTTTAGTTTTATTTTTGACTACAAAGCAGCATTTCCCAATTGCTGTACTTACGGGAGACTACACAAAAAGAGTTAGTAGTTGGTTGTTGATTAGGTCATGGATATAAATTGGTGAATATTGAGCAGTATAAATCAGTTAGTAAGAATTTAAAAATGCTTGTAATTACTTTTCTAAATTTGATAGGCTGCTAATAAATCTTTGAACGCCAGAGCTTTTACAAGCCCAAATTGCTTGTGATTGGAGACTGCTTTTATTATAGTTTCACTTGACATATAGGTGGGGAACTTATAATATATTGTCTAGTCCGTGCTAACATTGTTTAATGCCTGTTCTTTCTGCTTTCTCTCGTGTCATATCTCTCCATAAGGCATGTCTAAGACATTCTCAGAAGCATTAGGAATTTGCAACTACTTATGCCCCTAACAATCATTTTACCTTTCATTTGAACTATGTAACTTTCTTTGGCTGTTAATGCCATGCACCATTCTAAAATTTGATGTGTTATAGTTTGTTTTAATGCATTGCTTAGATGCTCATATGGTTCCGGTTTACTTGTTTTCATATATCTTTACTCTCATTGTCTCTGGGTCCATGGGTCTCACTAGCTGCATACAGATGATCAAGTATGAAATTTCATGGTACATAGTCATGTGCCGGTCACATACTAGTACAGTACAAGGTGTGGTATGCCCCCCTGTATCTACTCACAGTTTGCCAAATCAGACGATAACCCCATGTCAATATCTGTTGTACAACAGGTGATATGGTGGTGATATGGCGTTGAGATGTTATGGTAGATTGAACTTTCAAATGTTGATAACAACATATATAAACCATAGCTATCACCAAAAGGCTCATCTTGACTATTAATGCTTGACTAATTGATCCTTATCCAATAAGTCCTATCAAGGGCAACATTCTGCCATCTTTTTAACAGCTTCCATCTTTTGCTACCCTCCCCTTCTTGACCCTTTGGTACAAAGCTAAGTTGCTCAACATACCGAGCTACCTCAAATTTTTAAGTACACATGCCAATATGATTTTGAATTATCCTTCATTAGTTTCTCTTTATTAAGTCAAACTTATGCATCGTCTCATAACTCATCTCAAAAGTGTCTTAGTCCTTAAGACATCCATTTTGATGACATCCCTTTCACTGTTTGATCTAAGATGAGCACCTTTTTGAATTACCATGTATGATTCCATGCCTTTGATTCAATTTATAGTCAATGTGTTATAAAGCCTTTAGTCAGCATGCAGCTGCTGGAGGTTTCATAGCAGATAGTGGATAGCAGGCATTATAGCAGGTGCTATATGCCCAAAGTGGGCTGTCAAACATATTAATGTTTTTGTTACTAAGTGATGTGGCGGGACCGCTGACGTGTGATCCGTGTCGGATGCCGCATTGGAGAAAGTTGCCGCGTCGGACATCTCACCTCGGACTCCTCCGCCAGGCCAGCTCCCGTGAGGTCGAACCGCCTGGGACGGAGTTGAGCTCCGCCCTCCTCCACCAGGTCGGCTCCCTCGAGGTCGAACAGCCTGGGCTGGAGTCGAGCTCCGCCCTCCTCCGCCAGGCCGGCCCTCGCGAGGTCGGACCGCCTAGGCCAGAGTCGAGCTCCGCCCTCCTTCGCCAGGCCGGCCTCCGCGAGGTCGGACCGACTAGGCCGGAGTCGAGCTCCGCCCTCCTTAGCCAGGCCGGTTCCCACGAGGTCGGACTGCCTAGGCCGGAGTCGGGCTCTGCCTCTCCAGGTCGGTCCCCACCTCGGACGAAGGCGCCAGTGACCGAAGGACGTCGTCACCTCCCCCGGACGGCGGCGAACCGCCCGGGCACCACAAAGGGGCTCCCGCCAGTTCGTAATAAATGCCCCAGCTGCCACTTACACCGGAAAGGGAGAGGCTCCCCGATAGAGGCACCGCGCTCTTCACCGACCATCTGTACCGCCCGGAAAAGGAAGTCAACCAGGATATTCGAATCTCCGGGGGCGACGGCTCTCTAACCGAGGCCCTGCCAAATTTTCCAGAATGGAGCGACCGGAAGGAATGTTAGCGCGCATGGTAGGTTCTCCATCACGAACTAGGAAAGACGTCCACCTCACGGCACGAGGCACCGCCGCATGCACCTGCTGGCGAGAGGAAGATCCCGAGGCAGGCACCTGACAACTACCATGGCTTAAAAGGAGCCATCCACAGTCTTAAGGAAGGTAAGCCAACTTGAGAGGGAGGGAGAAGAGGGCACACGAGAGAGAAACAGAAGGGATTGAGGACTCCAGGCTACTGGAGATCCGCGGGAAGGATCGCACGGACACAACCACCTAGCTCCAATCCTCTCAAGCCATTGTCTCTCCCACTCCACTCTTGGCTCACTCTCACCCATTAGTACATAACTCACTCCTAGCGTGGAGTCCATCGAAGGGGCTCAACCAGGAGGATCTGTTCTCCTGGATCGCTACTGACTTGACTGTCGGAGTGTCCCCTCGGAATTTCCGGCCCGGGTCACTCACTCTGTTTTGCAGGTCCGGTTGCCCGAGCAGGATCCTGAGGGGCAGGGGTACGTTCCGACCCCGACTTTAGCTACAGGCCACGACGATCTAGGCGGCAACATATTGGTGTGCCAGGAAGGGGGACAGGCAGGACGCATCTTGATCCAACCCAGCCCTCCTGCAAGTAGCACACCGAGAGGAAGGTGATGACGCGGGTGAGAGAAGTCTCCACCAGCCATGCGGGAGATCCCCTTCCCGCGGGGACCCGCACAGTCCAGAAGGAGAGCCCCTGCTCCAGCTTAACCACCTTTGGCGGATACTCAGCTGGCCGCGCTCATCCAGCAGATGCAGATTCTCACTGTAGCAGTGCGCCAGCTCCAGCACCAGCATCGGTTCTTGGCTATCCACCAGCAGCCTGGGACTCCCGCAGCCCATGCCGCAACACCCCGCGACAGCCTGCGTTACTTCCAAGGAAGGCCTCGCAGCCGCAGACTATCACTGACCACTGGGGTAGCCACCGGACCTCGACGAAGAGACAGCGGGCCGGATCTGCTGATCGGGAGAGCCGGTCCCCGACCCTCGAGCGGGTAACAGCTAGACACCGCCGAGGTCGAAAAGGCAAGATTCCACATCATACGCCTTACATGTCACCTTCTCCGGCTCCATCAGTCTCCGCAGAAGGTTCAACTGATGAGGCCATCAGGTGCATGGCCGAGAAGCGCTTGGAGGAACAGGAGCGCAAGCTGGCGGAGTTATCCCGCCGGTTTGCAAATATGCAAGGCTCCACCGACGAACCAGCGGGCTATGATGCCCGTCCCCATTCTCCCGAGAAGTCCAAGAGGAGCCGGTCTCGAGCCGGTTCCGTATGCCACAGGTGGACTTTTACGACGGGACCACCGACCTCCTGGATCATCTTGAGAGCTACAAGGCCCTCGTGAAAGTCTAGGGGGCAACCGACGATCTTTTCTGTCGCCTTTCTTGCTATTCTCCGGAAGGCAGCTCGGGTGTGGTTTACTCGCCTAGAACCGGAGAGCATCAGTTGTTTCGCTCAGCTGGAGCGAAAGTTCGTGGCTCACATCGATGCTTGCCGGAAGGTACCACGAGAGGCGGACAGCCTCTCCTCCATTAGGTAGCAGGACCACGAACTCCTACGGGACTACGTGGCCCGTTTCAAGGTTGCAACGCTGGAGATCTACAACCTTGATGAGCCAGTCGTTATGCTGGCACTAAAGAGAGGGCTCAGAACTTCTCGCCTGACCTACTCTCTCGACAAGAAACTTCCCAAAACTTACTCCGAGCTTCTTCTTTGAGTCCAGAAGTAAATCCGCGCCGAGGAGGCGGATCGAGCGAGGAGGGAGCTGGATGGGAGGCCTTTGAAGAAGCCTTCTCCCGGGGAGACCTCCGGGACACGGAAGCCCGGACCAGCCATGCCGGACACCCGCCAGAGGTCGAGGCCGAGAAGAGAACCCATCCCGGAAGGGAGTTTCACTCCTCTTCTCGTCCCAAGGGCGAAGATCCTCATGGAGATCGAGGGTGGGCGCTATTTGAAGCGCCCACCCCCACTGAAGCCATCCAATAGTCACGACAGGACGAAGTACTGCAATTTCTACCGCGACTACGACCATGACACCTAGGAGTGCCGCAACTTTAAGAGAGAAATTGAAGAACTTATAAAGATGGGCTATCTTGGAAGGTTCGTGGGGGGCAGACCTCCAACAGAATCTCAGGTGCTCGCCGCACTCCCTCCAGTTCCTGCCGTCGACAACCGTCCCATCGAGAAGCCGGTGGGAATGATATGCTGGGGAGTCTAGCGCGCTTCCAAGAAGGCTCGGGGTGGAGAAAATTTTGAGAATGTACTTCCATTTGTGAGGGAAGGGGGGTTGAAAATAAAAATGTAAACAATGATGCCGTGGATGTCGAGATGATGATCGCGAAGCATCCTGTAAAACGCATCATGGTTGATAGTGGAAGCTCCATCGATGTGCTTTTTTACGATGCTTTCTCCAGGATGAAAATATCTTCTGCTCAGCTCAGACCTGTACACACGTCCCTCGTCGATTTCACAGGTGACTCTGTAGGGGTCGAGGGGGAGATCACTCTCCCCGTTACTGCCGAGATGCCACCTCGGTAGAGTACCGTATGATAAACTTCACAGTTGTAAGGCTTCCCTCTGCCTAAAACGTGATCCTTGGCCGACCCGGGCTTAACCTGCTCGATGCGGTCATTTCCACAAAGCGGCTGTTGGTGCAATTTCCAACTCCTTACGGTGTCGGGGAGATGAGGGGGGCACCTTAGCCAATTCAACATTGCCTCCAAACCGTTCCCGGGGCCAAGGCTGCCGAGGACAACCCCAGCGCGATGACCTCGACCAAAGGGCACAGGACCCCAGAGGTGGCTTGGTCGAGCGCCTGCTATCGTATCCTCTCGGGACCGACTCGGCGAAGACGGTACAAATAGGGGTGCAGCTGCAAGATGATGAGCGAGCCCACCTGCTAGAGTTCCTCCGGGTGAATGCCGACATGTTCGCTTGGACGGCTGTCGACATGCCTGGGATCCCGCCTGAGGTCATAATCCACAAGCTGAGCATCGACCCAAAGTACCGTCCTGTTTGGCAGAAGAAAAGGAGTTTCGTCCCAGAGAGGCAACAGACAATCAACGAGGAGGTTGACAAGCTCCTCGCAGCCAGCTTCGTTCGCGAAGTGCAATATCCGAGCTGGCTGGCAAACGTGGTCATGGTGAAGAAAAATAATGGAAAGTGGAGGATATGTGTAGATTACACCGACCTCAATCGAGCCTGTTCAAAGGATAGCTTCTCCCTGCCGAAAATCGACCAGTTAGTGGATGGCACATCGGGGCACCGTTTACTCTCCTTCATGGACGCATTCTCCGGATATAACCAGATCCAGATGCACCCGGAGGATGAGCTCACTGCCTTCGTCACTGACCGGGGGACGTACTGCTATCGGGTGATGCCGTTTGGCTTGAAGAACGCCGGTGCCACATACCGGCGACTGGTAAATCGGGTCTTCAAGGACCAGGTTGGCAGGAACATGCAGGTATATGTGGACGGCATGCTTGTCATGAGCAAGCCGAGCTCGGACCACGTTGCCAACCTCATGGAGGCCTTCCACAACCTCCGAGAGCACAAGATGAAGCTGAATTCGGCGAAGTGTGCCTTTGGCGTGGCAGCAGGGAAGTTCTTTGGATTTATGGTGATCCAGAGAGGAATCGAGGCGAACCCGGAAAAGGTCCAGGCAATCATCGACATGGAGCATCCGACCTCAAAGAAGCAGGTGCAATGCCTGACGGGTCGCATTGCTGTGCTGAGCCGGTTTATCTCGAGGTCGGCGGATCGATGCCTCCCTTTCTTCAAGGTGTTGCGCAAGATGAACGACTTCACCTGGACAGAGGAGTGCAAGACGGCCTTCGAGGAGCTCAAGGACTTCCTGGCATGCCACCACTGCTCTCCAGGTCGGAGGCAGGAGAGGAGTTCTTGCTGTACCTGGCGGTCACTCATGGAGTCATCTGTTCGGTACTCGTCCGCACGAATCAGGACGGGTGCCAGAAGCCGGTGTACTACACCAATAAGATCCTCCGGGATGCCGAGATCAGGTATACTCGATCCAAAAAACTCATTTTTGTCCTTATCATGTCTGCTCAGCGTCTCAGGCCGTACTTCCAAGTACATCCGATTGTGGTCTTGACGGACCAATCCCTGAGGGTTGTGCTCAGTTGCCCTGACACATCTGGACGTTTGGCCAAGTGGGCGCTAAAGCTAAGCGAGTTTGACATCATGTACCGACCAAGGTCGTCCCAGAAGGTCCAGGTACTAGCCGACTTTGTGGTCGAGTGCGCAGGACTCGCTGAAGAGCCAGAGCGGACAACCTCGGAGCCCCATGTGGAGCCCGGAGCGGAGGAGCCTTGGATCCTCCACGTCGACGGCGTGTCCAACGCGGGCGGAAGCGGAGCAGGTCTTATCCTCGCTAACAGCGATGGGGTTGTAGCTGAATGTGCACTCCATTTCAAATCGCTGCCACAAACAACCAGACGGAGTACGAGGCACTCTTCGCAGGCCTCAGAGTCTCCCGCGAGCTGGATGTACGAAGCCTGAAAGTCTTCACCGACTCTCAACTGATGGCCGGACAAGTTTCTGGGGAGTACGAAACTAGAGATCCCTAGATGATGAAGTACTTTGAGCGGGTCTGCTCGAGCACGGCGAGTTTCCGGTGCTTCAGCATTTTCCACATCTCCCGTGGAGAGAATGCTCGCGTCGACATGCTGTCAAGACTCGCAACCTTGCCGGACTCATCCCTAGGGTGAGCCCACATTGAATACCTCGAAAGTCCAAGCAACGAAGCTCCCGCAGAGGTGCAGCAAGTCATCCCGGAGCTGAGCTGGATGGATAGGTACATCAGATATATCACCGAAGGCATCCTGCCGGAAGACCGTGTGGAGGCCAGCCTTATCAAGAAGGCCTCGCGATTCGTCTTGAGGAAGGACAACTCTACTGCCAGTCCTACTTCTATCCGCTCTTGAAATGCCTAAGACCCGCAGAGGCGATCTTTGTGCTCCGAGAGATACACGAAGGCCTTTGTGGGAATCATGTCGGGGGGAGGACACTTGTATACAAGGCCTCCGACAGGGATATTACTGTGAGACCATGAGAGGACACCGCCGATTTCGTGAAGAGGTGTGACCGGTGCCAGCGCCACGCCCACATACAGTGTCAACCAGCAGCTCCACTCTCCCAGCTCTCTGCCCCATGGCCCTTCGCCCAATGAGGGATGGACATCCTAGATCCATTTCTACCTGCGTCGGGGCAGCGAAAGTTTCTCATGGTGATCATTGACTACTTCACTAAGTGGATGGAGACAGAGCCACTAACACGGATAACGGAGGCCAAGGTCCGCCAGTTCTTCTGGAAGTTGATCATCTGTCGCTTTGGGCTTCCACATAGCATCATCACTGACAACGGGCGGCAGTTCGTCAATCGGGAGTTCGATGACTTTTGTGCCGAATTCGGGATCCGGCATCGTTTCACCTGGTGGCCCATCCCCAGACCAACGGTGAGGCCGAGGTGACCAATCGGACCATCCTCCAAGGACTCAGAACCAGATTGGACCAGGCCAGAGGCAGGTGGGCGGAAGAACTCCCCAGCGTTCTCTGGGCCTACCACACAATGCCCCGGATGGCCATGGATGAGATGCCCTTCAGCCTCGTCTTCGGTATGGAAGCCATTGTTCCGGTTGAGCTCGGCGTGAGTACATTGCGAGTACATCAATATGATGAAGCGTAGAACTCGGCGCGCCTCCTTCTCAACCTAGACCTCCTTGAGGAAACCAGGGGCAAGGCCCGACTTCGGATGGCGGCTTATCGGCAGCGTGTAGCCCAATACTACAACGCGCGGGTGAAATCAAAGGCCTTCCGCCCCGGCGACTTGGTGCTGCGCCGAGCTGAAGCGTCCCAACCCCGAGAGTGTGGCAAGCTCTCGCCGAATTAGGAAGGCCCTATGAGGTGGTTGAAGCTCTCCCACATGGAGCTTACTATCTCGCGAGTATGGATGGCGCCAGATTCCTGCGGACGTGGAATGCCTGCAACCTGAGAAAATACTATTAGTAATGTAAGGCCTCTTCCTAAGAATAATAAAGATCCCTTTTTGTGCAATCTTCTTTTGCTTCGCAGGGATATCGCTGCCCGGCCCAAGGTCTGGCACACTTAAGCCTGGAGTCCAGCTTTTCGGCCCTCGAGCCCGGAGTCCAGCTCTCCGGCACCAAAACCTGGAGCCCAGCTCTGCGGCAATCAAGCCCGGAGCCCAGCTCTCCGACACTCAATCTCGAATCCCACGCTCTCCAGTACTCGAGCCCGGGGCCCAGTTCTCTGGCACCAAAGCCTGGGGCCCAGCTCTCTGGTACCAAAGCCCGGAGCCCAGCTCTCCAGCAATCAAGCCCGAATCCCACGCTCTCCGGCACTCAAGCCCGGAGCCCAGCTCTCCGGCACTCAAGCCCGGATCCCAGCTCTCCGGCACCAAAACCCGGATCCCACGACCTCGGGCACCAAAGCCTGGAGCCCAGCTCTACGGCACTCAAGCCCGGAGCTCAGTTCTCCGGCACTCAAGCCCGGATCCCACGCTCTCCGGCACTCAAGCTGGGAAAATCCTGAAGCCACCTTGCAGACATCTGGCGGGATCAACAAATTCAATCCCTGAGCTCAGCCTTGCAACGCACGCGCGGAACTGGTCCCAGCCAAGGTCCAATAGACCTCTTCAAACAAAAGCTCGAAGTTTTATAGCTGCCTTGCCCTCGAAATATGCGTGGCTCGGCCATCTGAGAAAAAACCTTCCGAACTGTCTATCGGGCCCGGGGCTCAACAGAAAAGGGCCTGGATCCTTGGCACTTAAAAGCCCAATGCTTACAAAAGTATGTGCGTGCGAGCAGTTGAGAAGAGAGGGAGGCAAGATTAGCAAATTGCAAAAAAGAAAGGAAAGAAGAACAAAAGTCGAAGTGACCGAAAATGGATATCATTGATACTTGTAGAAGTTCTTACATATATCCGGGCTCCGACATGCCGGCTAGCCAGGTTAAAAAAAAAAGAAAAAAAGAAAAAGGGGAAGTGAAAAATTATAAGGCCCCCTAAACTATCCGACCGGCGCCTTCCTAGCACGGTTTTCAGAAGGGGCACTGCCTTCTGGAGCTTCCAGTGGAGGGGCTTCGGCTCCGGCTGCTTTCGCCGGCATGGCTGGGCCAATGACGGCAGCTGGTCTGTCTGCCTCGCCTGAGTCAGGAGATGGAACAGGGTCCGTCGAGCCCGGAAGCCTCAGTCGGCTGACGTGTTTGTCTGGGACGAAATCCTGCACTTGGGACTTGCAGTACATGAAGCCCTGAAGGAATGAGTCCGTTGCCGCCTCCTTGAATTCGAGCTTGAACTCTTGGGAGGCCTTGTACTTCGCCACTGCCCCGGCAGCCCTCTTCCTGGTGGACTTGATCTGCTTAATCGCCTCGGCGGCCTTTTTCTTCGCGGCCTCCGCCAAGCTGACTGCTGCGGTAGCCTTCTTCTCCGCGCCCGTGGCCCTCTCCTCCGCGCTTGCGGCCCTCTTCTCGGCATCGGCGGCCTTCTTTTCGGTGGTGGTGGCCCGACCCTTCGCCGCCTCCAACTCTGCCAGGTAGGACTGGGCCCGTCCCTTCTCCCTGGCAGCCTCCGCATCAAGCTCTTTGAGCCTGACCTACTTGGCCCTGAGCTCTTCGGACTTACCCTTGGTCCGGCTTCTCTTCCGATCCAGGGACTCCTCGAGGTCCTTGATCTGTCTCTCAGCTCTGGCGACCTCGCTACGGAGCTCCTTGATCTTTATAGAAGCCTCCCAGGCGTCATCGCTCTTCTGTCTCACCTCCTCCTTCATGGATTCGAACTCCGCTCCTTGCAGCCTGTCCCTCTTGGCCCAGGCTTGGCATAAGTCCCTGATGAGGAGGAGCTCAGCACCAAGCTGCACCATAGGAAGTGTCAGTAGTCCCGAAGGCAAGAAGAAAAAGGTAAAGCAAAGCCAAATAAAGAAGCACTTACTGGGAAAAGCTGGGCGAAGGTGCTCCCAATGGCGTCGCCGAGAAGTTTCCCGGCCTTTTCTCGTCGATTACACGACTGGACGGCGAAGTCCATCATGCGCTCGGCAAGCTTCTGGATCCAGACCAGGGAAACATTTGGCACCAGCTTGAAGGGGACCCGGCAGTAGTCCCTCTCCCTCCTGCCCGCCGCTGACGTAGAATCTTCAGCCATCCCAGTTGGAGAAGCATCTGGGGTGCGCTGGGGAATTGACGCCACTCTGGACGACACAGCCATTGGTTCAACTCCCTCCGGTATTCCTTCCCCCTTGACCTCGACGACCTCCGGGGGAGGGGGTACCATCGTGACCGCAGCTGCGGCGGACCTAGCCCGGGCAACGACCTCGGGCTCTTGGGCTGGGGCCTGGTCGACTCGCCTCGGCACCGCCGGAGCAGGCTCGACGATACTCCTGCTCGGCTTGGGGGCAGGCTCGGCTGTCCCTCTGCTCTGCCCGAGTTCTGGCACTGCCTTTCTCGGCTCGACTGGTGCGACAGGAGTAGCCCCCTCATCGCCTTTGACACGGGCCCTCTTCGGGGAGGGTTTGCTGGCCTCCTTCGACACACCCCTCTCCCGGGAGGAGAGGAGATTGTCTAGAGCGAACTTCATACCTGCACAAGAAGAAGATGTTAGTCCTGAACTCGGAAAATCTGAGAGGAGGCATAGAGTTACAGTGCTCGAGCCGAACTCACCCAACTGCCGAATTGGGCTGACTCCTGGCTTCGAAGAGGTTCTACTATGATAACAGAATCTCCAGGGAGGGGACCTGGTCGGCACGGAGCTAGTCTTACACCTCCCAATTAGTCGAGTCGATCACAGAGTTCTGGTTGGGAGACCGATCTGGGTCGCTCCAAACCCAATCGACCCCCTCGACCGAGGCGAAGAAATATTTGCTTTTCTACCCTTTGATGGAAGAGGGGAGCTCAAATTTTATGCCCTTCGAGCGAGAAGAAATAGACCACCACCCCTCCTCGATGGGGTGGTGCTTAAGGGTGAAGAAAACCCTGAACAAGGAAAAACAATCAACTATCTCGTGAAAGTGACAAAAAACTACAAAGCAGAAGATGGTTCTTATGGCATTAGGGACGAGCTGAGCAGGAACCAGGCGATAATTACTCAGCACCAAAAGAAAGAATGGGTGGATTGGAAATCGGAGGCCCCCTGCGAATGTCTCCTCGTATAGGGCAATCCGGTGCGGGCCGCTGGAAGTGACCCGCTCTCCGGGTTGAGGGACTGAAAGCTGAATGGTGTCCGGGACACCATAGGTCTCCCGGATGGTCGCTAGCTCCTTGGAGGTGATCGTCGAGACGACCCCACTGGGACCTGCCGATCGAGAAGGTTTAGGGGCTGGTTCTGGTGGAGGAGAAGTGCTGGTTCCCTAATCACTATCCCTCTGGGCGCCGGCCTTCAACTGAGCTCGAAGCACGCCATGTCCTCCTCATCGGAGGAAGATGGTGGCCTCGGCCTCGAAGGTCCAGCCTCCCTTTGATCGGTTAAAGGACAGAAGTTGGGACCGAAGCGAGACATTTCAGAAGAAGAAGGAAAAAGGAAAAGGAGAAGAATGAAGGCAACCGACAGGAAAGAAGGAGAAGACAAACGAAGCCCGAGGGAGCCCTAACCCTAGAGGAGGCCTCTACACGTCCAAGGGAAGAAGAAGGAAACGAACCTAGTGAACCCGGAAGACAAGGACAGTCGAGGGAGGAAGAAAGGGCTCCGGTACGATGGCGGGCACCGGAGATTTGAAAGAAGATATGTTTCGGGAAAAACTACCTCCCCTTTTCGAAATGACCAGGTGCATAACCGTACCGCAACAGCATCATTCCCGACAGATCTGCGCCACGTGGCAGCGATCGGCGAGGCTGGCATTCCATTTCAACTACGGTCGTTTCTAATTCTGCACCGGCAATAAGTACTCCTCGTACGTGTCCATGTGGCTCCCCCTTGGTTCGAAGAGCCGTCCCTCGAAGCACCGGCGATCATGGCCATTATTGCGTTGAATCGTTGCCTTTCCACGTCAGTGCCGCATTTACTCCCTTCGACCCGAGCGCCGCACACCAACGGGACTTGGGAGTGGGGGGCAAATGATGTGGCGGGACGCTGATATGTGATCCATGTCGGATGCTGCGTCGGAGAAAGTTGCCACGTCAGACATCTCACCTCGGACTCCTCCGCCAGGCCGGCTCCCTTGAGGTCGAACAGCCTGGGCCAGAGTCAAGCTCCGCCCTCCTCCGCCAGGCTGGCCCCCGCGAGGTTGAATTGCCTGGGCCGTAGTAGAGCTCCACCCTCTCCGCCAGGCCGGCCTCCGCGAGGTCGGACTGACTAGGCCGGAGTCGAGCTCCGTGCTCCTTCGCCAGGCCGGTTCCCGCGAGGTCAGACCGCTTAGGCCGGAGTCGGGCTCCGCCTCTCCAGGTCGGTCCCACCTCGGATGAAGGCGCTAGTGACCGAAGGACGCCGTCACCTCCCCCGGATGGCGGCGAACCGCCGGGCACCACAAAGGGTCTCCCGCCAGTCCATAATAAATGCCTCAGCTGCCACTTACACCGAAAAGGGAGAAGCTCCTCGATAGAGGCACCGTGCTCTCGACCGTCTCCACCGTCCGGAAAAGGAAGTCAACCAGGAGATTCGAATCCCCGGGGGTGGGGGCTCCCTAACCGAGGCCCTACCAAATTTTTCAGAATGGAGCGACCGGAAGGAATGTTAGCTCATGGTAGGTTCTCCATCACGAACCAGGAAAGATGTCCACCTCACGGCACGAGACACCGCCGCCATGCTTGTTGACGAGGGGAAGATCCCGAGGCAGGCGCCTGACAACTACCATGGCTTAAAAGGAGCCATCCACAGTCTTAAGGAAGGTAAGCCAACCTGAGAGGGAGGGAGAAGAGGGCACACGAGAGAGAAACATAAGGGACTGAGGACTCCAGGCTATCGGAGATCCGCGGGAAGGATCGCACGGACACAACCACCCAGCTCCAATCCTTTCAAGCCATTGTCTCTCCCACTCCACTCTCGGCTTGCTCTCACCCATTAGTACATAACTCACTCCTAGCGTGAAGTCCATCGAAGGGGCTCGACCAGGAGGATCTGTTTTCCTGGATCGTTACTGACTTGATCGTCGGAGTGCCCCCACTGGAATCCTCGGCCCGGGTCACTAACTCTGTTTTGCAGGTCCGGTTGCCCGAGCAGGATCCCGAGGGGCAGGGGCGCGTTCCGATCCCGACTTCAGCTACAGGCTACGGCAATCTAGGCGGCAACACTAAGTATCACAATTTAATATTTTACATCAATTTCATTCCAAAATTAATGGATACAAAATGAAGAGCAAAGTTTTAAAACATCACCACCTACCATCATGATATCTTGTCAATATCTAACTTAAAGGTCCACAATCTAATGATAAATATCAGCATCCACCAAACTTGATAATACCACTTATAAGATGAAAATGTACAGAATTATACAACATCAACTATAGAAGAAAGATGCCGATAATTGTATGACATAATTCACCGAACAAAATATTATGAGCAATAAATAATAGACAGTGTAGATACAAAAGTCAGATTGACAAATTGATCATTAACTTTTTCAATGATCAATTGTCATTTGCTATTTTAGGAGGTTTGCTCTTTGAGCATCAGAACTAGAGGTATCCAAATCATCCAATTGGAAACTAGTCCATTCCACTTTGATCCTATATCACAGTGGCAGCAGGTTTTCATTCGAGTTATCCAGTGTTTAATACATCTTGCTACTTCGCAGTTTCGGGCTGAAAACACTAGATAAGCCATAGCAGCTGATATTTACAAGAATGATTCTTGCATCATTTTTTTAATATATATTTCATTTTAGAATTGCACATGCACATGCATTTCAATGTATTTGATTCTAATATTTCATAAATGCACACATGTATCAATTTTTTGTGATACACTAGAGAGGCAATTATGCACAATTTACCTATACCTATTCTGTATATGACTGGATTTCCCATATTGTGCACTAGCCATGATGTCTTTCTTGGTGTAAAGTCCATGTCCTTGATAAGTGCACTTTCCTTTCCATGGATGCATCCAGCTTAGCGCTCTATTGCTTTCCAAAATATGATAAAGGAATTAGCAAAGGAACTGTTTTTGCCAAAAAGGGTGCCTATTTGTGAATTTAAAACTGGTTTCTTTTACAGAAGAGTTAATTTTTTCATGGTTTACCTCAATTGGATTTGACATGCACAATTTTTTGCATAAAGCATAGCTTGACATGAAGTCTGTATCCTTGATAAGCACCTTTTCTTTTTTGTAATCACCCATTTTGGTTTATCGTTTTCTTAAAGATGATATAGAGTAATATAGACATATATATATAAGAAGTCTTTTTTGGCAATAAGAGAGTTTGTTTATGATTCCAGCAAGGTGCCTGATATAGAAGAGAAGACACTCTTGTAGTTTTACCCACCTCAAATCTTACATGCACAATGCCATTGTTGATATTTGTGCAAGCAATGCTACATTTATTAAATGGTCTATAAAACAGATTTAGATTTTGCAGGCCCTTGCCCAAAACACACAGATGGAAAAAAGAGAACAAAACACACCTATAAAAAAACCAAGGAATGAGTGACATGGGTTATTAATCACATTGGACGAGATGCTCACCATCTAATTCATACTTTTTTCTAATTTCTAATATAACAATCCATCAAGTACTTGTTTGCCCACAAATCAACCACATATACCTACCATCCATCAAATATTGTCTCTCTTATTTGAATGATTGATGGAGCAATTTGATTTTAGTGTTCCGTTAATGAGTTGGTGATATTTAGTGTCATGTTGTTGGGAAACTAAACTTATCATACAATTTCAACCAAGGTTTGTCATATCAGTCAATATCAATGAATATTGACCGTACGGTACTGGTACCAAACCGGTATGTGGTGTAAGGGGCATACCAACACTTGGTGTGCTGAACCGGCCCTCATACCAGGCATATTGTTATTATAATAGGATGGTATTGGTATGGGATCCGATACTGAAACAACGAATTTTGATTCCAACTATAAGGACCCATGTTGTTGGCTAGGCATCACACTTAGACGTTGAAGGGGTTCACCATATAAGACCATCTAGGCAGTTTGAAAACCTTGGCCAATGGTCAATCGATTTGAGCTTTCGCGGTCTTAGGCTTGAAACCCAATAGTTAGACTTGGACTTGAGTCTGCTTTTTTGAATTTTCATTAACTTGGGCTCAATTTGGCTCTTTGGATCTTTTGTGGTCTTCCTGGTTTAGCTCATATCATTATACAAGGTATTAGGTCTACCTGAGTCTAATATCACACAGCTGATGATTTAGATGCCAAAGCTGCTATGGCGTTATGTCACCAAAACGTGGGGGTGATGAAGACTTAAAAACAATGCATTAGATATATAAACAAAAATGTAATTTAATTCAAATTATTGAGTTTACTTTGATTTTTTTTGTCTATATGGAGAATAAACTGTTCTCCCCTTACCTTGGCTCAAGCTCATTTTCCCATGCCTCCTCTTCCACAAGAAAAGAGTAAGCATAATCAACACAAACTTTTGTTGTTTTAAGATTCTAGAGTGTCATGCCTAATGAGCAGGTAAGTCATTTGTCTCTGAGATATATTATGTAGTTGGTTTTGCCAACCGGTTTTGCAGGAGAGAAATTTTTTAGAGCTGATTCTACCTTTTATTTGGCAAATCAGGCAGACATTATTCTCTGTGCAAGATGCTTTGTTCGTGGCAACTATAGGCCTGGCCTCAGTTCAACAGATTTTAAACGGGTTGATATCAGTGAAGAAACAAAAACTGACTGGACTGACAAAGAGACTCTTCACCTGCTTGAGGCCATTTTGCACTATGGTGAAGACTGGAAAAAGGTGGCCGAACATGTTGGTAGTAGAAGTGAGAAAGACTGTGTTGCTAGATTCATCAAGTTGCCTTTTGGAGAGCAGTTCTTGGGACCTCCAGAAATTGGGGAAGATGGTAAGCAGCACGACAAAAATGATCAGGTGAGCCCTGGGCATGAAGAGGCAGATGTTGCAGTGTCACGCCCCACAAAGCGAAAGCATCTCACACCCCTAACAGATGCAAGCAACCCAATCATGGCTCAGGTTTAAATGTAACTTTGTACTTAGAGTCGGTTTATCTTTAGGTTAGCTGCAGCATTTAGTTATTATCCAGCTCAAAAAGCTCATTATACATCCTACTAATCTTAGGGAATGTTGTTAAGTACTTCACCTTGTTAATATGTCTATGTAAATGTATTTATTTATTTACTTATGCATTCATATGTTTATTTATGCTTTAAATGCTCTGGATATCTTATTTGGATGGGTCTACTTGAGTTATTCTTCTGCCTCATTTACATGAAATCACATCAATGTAGCTGAAGCAACAGGGTGCTTAATTGGTAGATGGTTCAGGTCTTTTTGAAACTTCATATTCAGCAAGTAGACCCTTGAAAGGCCTCGGTGCTTGTTTGAGTCATTATGATCCATCATATACTTTGCTATATGATGTTGTGATGATTGAGGGCTTAATTGGTAGATGGTTTAGGTCTTTTTTGAAACTTCATATTCAGCAAGTAGACCCTTGAAAGGCCCAGGAGCTTGTTTGAGCCATCATGATCCATCATTTACTTTGCTATATGATGTTGTGATGCCAATGCCTTGTAAGGCTTGTGCTCTCAACTTTCTATCCTTAAAGCATGCCTAATCTCTCTCTCGTAATTTGTTAAAAAAAAAACTAAAGATGCCCACCATTGACAGCTCATCAAGCAGCATCTTTTCTCCCTTAATGGGTTATGACCTATGCATCAAAGTTAAAATTTTTTTGCCTAATCAATCATCACAGCCTCTCTCAGATCACTAGTTCATTGATTGTACTTGCCCTATGCTAGTAGTTTCAACTGTAGTCTCAAGCCCTTAAATTTAGTTCACTGTTGACACTTTTGTGGTTGTGGTCAATTTATGCATTTCAATCAAATAGCTTGCATTTAGGACAGTAGAAGAATTGTGGTCATGCCTGGTCTACTTTTAAAATTGGCTAATCATCTCTCTGTGTGTAGATTTTAAAGTTGAAGCTTAGGATGTAATATGTTTTTGAATCACGGTTCTCCCTGCCAATTCTACAACAGGGATGTCGTTGGGTCTGGCACATGTTAAGGCCTTCACAGATTAGAAGTGACACCCTGCTAGGGTGTATACGGACTAGATTTCCGAAGTGTCCGGCTAAACTGGACACCTAGCAACTTATTTACCCCACCCCACAAAGCTGCTAGCCAAGTCTAGTCCCCTGCTAGTGTTATTCGCAAGATTAGGATGAAACCTGGAATATACATCCAAGGTTTAGTTCTTTTTGGCTGTTCACAAGCTATCAAATGAGTGCATTCTCTTTCTTTTGTTAATGCTTATGAATCCATGGAAGCATGCAAGGTCCTTCATTCTTGCTTAATTTGTTAATTGCTGTGTACCTGATTAATGTCTTTGAGCTGAACACCAACAGTTGTGCTCTTCTCAGGTTGCTTTCTTATCTGCCATGGCTGGTTCAGATGTTGTCAAAGCTGCAGCTCAAGCTGCCATTTCAGCATTATATGAGGTGGACCTGGCCAGCGTCAGCAGTTTGAATGGTAAAAACATTGGAATAGATGAAAATGGTAAAAGCTATATTAACTAGGATTATATGATAACGAAGTTCTCTTGTTTATTTTTGTTAGCCTACAGCTAATCTTCTAAGGTGTCCATAACCTATGCTACTATTCTGTGCGATGAAAGTTAATAATGGACAGTCTTCCATCTCCATTGATAAGATTGTGTAGACATGATTTGGTACTTGTAGTTATTTCAGAATTGACCGAGTAAATACTGAAAAAGGAAAAAAAAAAAAAAGCTTTAAAGATGTTAAGGTCTTTAGATATGTTTTGACACCTGTTTTTGTCTTGTCAGAAATGTAATTCAATGAGTAATGGAGCACCACCTATGCCTCATGGTTTTCATTTGGGTTCCTTTTATTGCATTCATGTCTGGGCATCTCATTAATATTTTCTATGATAATTTTAAAGGTGGCATTCTTCTTGTACAGTGGCTCTCTGTTCAAATGGTCAACCTGTTGAAGAAGCCGTTAAAGAGGTTGCTGCAGAGGCACATTCACAGCTTGAGAAGGAACACCAAGATGTGGAGCAGTCTGTGTCTGACATTGTGGAAGTTCAGGTCGTCTTTTTCATCTCCGTGTTCATTTTGAAACCTCAATGCTATGTTTGTTTGCTTGTTTATTCATTTGTTCTTTTTTTGGGAAATGATTAAAAAATGTTTCAACATATACGACTGCAGATGAAAGATATCCGGGATAAGATTGCACATTTTGAGGAGGTTGAATTGCAGATGGAGAGAGAGCGGCTGCAACTGCGGTACATGAAGGATCTACTATTTGCTGATCAATCAACAATTTCTCAGCACAAGGCTCGGCTAATGTTTAAGGGAAATGATGATTTGGAGAAGTTTAGACTTGATAGTAATGTCTAACTTGACTGTCTAGCACATTTATCTACAACGTATGTAAGCATTTTCTCTCTTCTTCCTAGCAATTTTCTTCTTTCACACCACTTTGATTTGGTTGCATCAATATCCTGTTCAACTGCAGCTCCAAAGTTTAGGGTACTCTCACCGAAGAAACTTGGACATTACCAGGATTATATGGTCATTTCTTTGAATTCGTTGCCAGTAAAATATAGAGAAACGGCCATTCTTAAATGGGATTCATAAAAGTTACGGGGTTCAGGTAATTGTTGTAGAATGAATGAGGTCCGAAGCAGGGATATGCATGCTCCATCCACTTACGTATGTAAGCAAATGAAGCCATCAATCATATCAGTCATAGGTAAACCAGCCAACCGTGGAGAACCGTACAGAGTATTGGTTGGTCTATCCTATCATTGGTCAAGTAGCGGACGCTGGCGCCCACCTCAATTGCTAGGCCGATCCCACCAGGTAGGCCTGTCAAAAGGGGTCAGGGCCCATGAACCAGTTTATTTGGTCCTATAAATCGATCTGGCTGGATTTAAAAAATTTAGTTTATTTATGTAAGTAGGCTTTTTGGCCTGGCTCTTGTAGTCCATGGGCTCAACGGGATTAGGACCGGGCCAGTTCATGGGCTAAATTTTTTTTTTTAAAAAATATATTAAAAATAAAAGATTCAAAACAAAAAATGGTAAACAGGTTATGGATTACCAGGTCCACGTTAAATTAAAAGTTTAAAACTATAAACTTAAGGAAAGATATTTTTATTTTTTTTTTCAATCTTCCGCGTCGTTCTCACTTCCCTTTCTTGTTCACAATGTTCGGCTGTTTCCATTCTCATTTTCATTTTGATATGACGATACTTGATAGTTCCGGATTTCCGGCGATTTAAATTTCTTTTAAATTTTCGATTCATCGGGAGTTCAGGATCGACCGATCAGGATTTTGCTGCTGCTATGCTCTCCTATTCCGGTGAAGGAAGGAACAGCCGGTGATACTGAGATGAGGGCTATATATTTATATGATTTCAATGCCTACGGCTCTAGCTCACGGTCCTAGCCCACAGTCCATATAGTGGGCTGGCCCGGTCTTAGCCCATGATCCATATAGGGCCGGGTCGGGTTGGATTTTTTTAACCTATTTGTGCAAGTGGGCCTAGCCCGGCCCGGCTTATAAAATGTAAGTCCATATGGGTTAGGGCCGGGCCCGTCTATATTGACAGCTCTACCGCAAGATGAAACTAGAAAAAATTAAGAAAATTTATGCATGATAAGAATTGTTAAAGCATATTTTATATATTATAGTCACGATGGCCGCCAGCCAAACCAAGATAGCGAGAGAGTCTAGTTCAAAACGTTTAGTTGAAAGTGCATACATGAAATGATCCCCAAAAAAAAACTCCTAATATTGTCAGATAAACTTCAGAGTTGCAAGCCGTATATTGGCCACCAAACTAGTCTATGATGAAACTTTATATTTTGTCGGGAAAGGAATGAAGGAGGCCTTGCTGATCATCAGAGTGGCCGGCCCTTTTGGTCGAGCCATCATGATGCAATGCGACCCAACCGACATTGCTCAAGGATGGGGGTGTTTGGATCCAGGTAGATGCTAACACTGATTATCGATCCTGGGCTTGTCTTGAGCATACTTCTCAAGATTTGCCAGGTAAAATTGCGTCTATCTGGAGAGTAGCCTTGGCAAAACTTTGATTAACGAGGACTCGGCTTTTTCACTAATTTTTGTGAACAAACCTCACCATGTGTAAATTGCTAGGTTCTGTTGTTCCAACATCTTTTTTCCTGCCTTTGGATTCTGGCCGTGATGGAGACCAACTGGCCAAGAATTACTTGGTTGAAGAAAGGAGACAGGGACATAACTTTTTCTTTTCCCCTCACAATGGAACCCTTTTGGAAAAGAAGCAAATTTATCACATCACCTGTTGATAATGGCATGGAATACTCACATCAGGAGGAGATCACTTCAAAGCTTCATGATTTCTTTAGGAATCTCTTCGTCGTTTTGGCCATCTCGTCTACTGTCATTGACTGGAATGTTTTATATAGCTGCCCTTCTGTTGATCTTGAGCCCTTAGTGGCTGATTTTATAGGCGAAGAAATTAAATGTGCAGTATTTTCCTTGAGTGCATCGAAAGCTCTGGGCGCAAACAGCTTCCCAATTTTTATTTAAAAGGTAATTAGAATCTATTTCAGGATGTCAATATGACCATCTTGAAAGATTTCATCCTTGATCTCATTAGGTTCGGCTATATTTATGTGTCTCTTATTCCTAAAAAAAGAAGATTTCGTCCTATCAATCTTCTTAATAGCTCTTGCAAAATCTTCACCAAGATCCCATCTTCTAGCCTGAAAAATTCCTTTCCACCCTTATGCATGAATCCTATTTAGCTTTTATCAAAAGGAAGATCTATTCTAACTTTTTATATGCTCGTGAGATATAGACTTATCATAATAGAACTACTTGCCCTTGCATCGTTTACTTGAAAGATCTTTGATAATGTCTGTTGGGATTTCTTGTTCTCCTTGATGTGAGGTTGGAGGTTTCCTCTAAAGTTTTGTACCTGGACTCATGCCCTTCTCTCTTTGGTTTTGGTGGCCTTAATGGCCTCTAGGCAGGTGGATCAAGTGCAAGAGCTAAGGCAACGTTGTTGGATCAAACGTCTCGATTCGGTTTTCGAAAGAAATCCCAAAAAAAGTCTAGGCCCGGTGAGAAGCCTGACCATAATGAAGCCCAGGAAGAAGAATTTTTTTTTGATCTGCAGATCAGGCTGGCCTGCAGACCAGACTATGGCCCAAATTACCGACCCAGGCACACATGCACACGGGCTTGCGGCCAGGCCCAGGCAGGCGGGCGTGCGCTGGCGCAGGGATCGGTCCAGGCGGGCGTGCAGATGGCCTAGGCCCAAGCCCTCCTGATCTTTTCTCCCTCTACGGTGGTTTTGCAGGGATCTTGACGTGGGAGCGATGCATTGAGAAGCGGTGTACGCGCATGATCGAGCGATCTGACGGATGCATGCTAATCGCACATGGATCGAATAGCTGGGAGCATCCGCCAGCATGATTCGCATGATCTGGCCTAATCTAAGCATAATTTTCGATACGTTCGAGGCTGATCGACGATCAGGAAGGGCTTTGTAGTCAGATAATGATTAAGAGAGATACAAAATCTTGATTTGGACGCGGTTTGAATCGTTGGACTCCTAGTGAGACAGCAATGGCTATAAAACCGTGGGCAAAGGGTGGAGGCTCGGTGTGAGAATCAAAAGAGTAGTAAAGGATATCTAGTTGAGAGCCTGTACGAGAAATTTTGAAGTTTCTTGTTGAGAGACTTGTACGGATTAAGAGTAGAAGTTAAATCTTGTAAATTTTTATTTTTTTCATAATAAAATCTTGTATGCCCATCTAATTATATATTATATTTTATTTATTTATTTATTTTTCTATGATATCGATACCAATAACATGATCCTCGAAAAAAGGATTCATATTCTACCTGAGTGGTATCATTGCAAGTTAATGTCTCAATCAAAATAACCCATTTTTTCAGACATATGTTTATTTTTTTTGATGTCCTCTCTATATTGCTAAAGCAGGCTAGTTCACTCGAGCTCGTTAAAGCCTCAAAAGGTATCGGTGACATTATTTGTTTTTTAGAATATTAAGATCTTGTACATTTCCTATAATTCTCCTTTAAGCAACGGGCTCAAAATCAATTTCCACTAAAACTTGATTACGTATTAGAGGATTTTGAATCGTCAGTTTTTGCGGCTATGATGAAGTGCAGAAAGGAGAGCATGCTGTTTATCTACTTTGGATTGTTGCTCTGCAATTAGAAACTTCTAAAATAGTGTAGGATGCCTCTAATTGAAAAAAATGAACGGAAGACTTGCTTAATGGAAGGGCAAACTGCTTTCCATGGGTAGTTGCGTATGCCTAACAAATGTTGTCAGCTCTTTTTTCTTATCATATATCCATATTCGAATTCCCCGGATGGGTGTTGAATAAGATCGATAAGATACGTAGAGCTTTTTTTTTTTTTTTTTTTTGGATTATCGGTTGATTCCATTGCTCGGTGAACCGGGACATGGTTTGCAGAGACAAAAAGGAAGGTAGAATAAGAATTAAAAAATCTCATAAACTTAGAAACTCTCACTTTTAGCCAATTGGGCTCGGAAAGTGTTGAGAAACCAGAACCATATATCCTTGCAACGGGGTGGCTCCATGGAGGAAACAAATCAATACAACCTATTTCTTTAGGAGTTTGTTTGGCATGGGAGTCAGACGAAGAAGACCTTCCAAAGCCTCTTCCGTTCGATGAGGCATCTATCTGCAAGGATCTTTAAGCCTTCTGGAGCTGCATTTTGTTCGGGCATGGAAACGGGGAAACGATAAGATTTCGGGAAGTCTGTTGGTCAGGGCCAATTCCACTTGCCATAATTTTTTGAGGTTTATATTAAGCGAAACTCTCCTATTCATTTTTATTTTTATTTTTTTAATTTTTTATATAGACGAACGGCCACAAAACTCTCATATATGAGCAGTCCAAAATATCCAAAAACTCTCCTATTCCTTTAGAACGAGGGACTGGTTGATTAAAGAGTATACATCCCTCCCTCTCCCCCTTAAAAGCTGCCCAGATGGACCAGCTCCTTAGTCTGCTCTTCTTTGTTCATCCCTCTACTTCTGTAGACATTCGTGTATACCACTAGCCTGGCAATGATGGACTTTTTAGTGCTGCTTCTTACTGCCATTTCATCGATATTGGAGGTTTGCACTGGCAATTCCATAAAGCGATGTGGAAAGCTGAAGTGCCATAGAAGGTCAAAATTTCCATGTAACCAGTTTTGAAGAATAAACTTCACACGGATGAAATCTAATCCAGAATATGATGGAGAATTAGTTCCAACCATCCTCTAAGTGGCATGCGATCAGAGATTGTCTCGCACCTATTCATCAGATGTCCTTTCACTCCAGCAGTATGGGCACCTATTATCTCATGGCCTTAACCTCAAGGGCATGCCTCCTAATATTCTTTTTCCTTTTGGACTCCTTGGAGGCCCAGGAAGGTTCGTGCAAGCATTGAGAACGATCGGGATCGGCTGTCCATGGTACTTATGTGGCACATTTGGGATTAAAAAAAATGCCAGAATTTTTCTCGGATGAAAGGCCTCACCTTCCTCTGTCCTCCATAGGCTTTTCACTCCTCTTTGTGGGGCAACTTATGTTCAGTCAGGCCTTTAGATGGCCACGAAGCCACCTCCAACAAGCTTGCTCCCTTGTTCTTGTAACTTCTTCCTTCCGTGACTTCTGTTATAATTTCTTTTCTTTGCATCGCAGACTGTAATCTTTATCTTCTGATAAAGAATGAGGAAAGCTTCACAGTTCCTCTATATTTTATCAAAAATTTAGTATACTCTGATGTTCGAAGAAAACCAATTATACGTGTTTGATTTTGAGGAATCAGAATAAGAACAGAGATAATAAGTTTTTTTTTTTTTTGTTGTTGGAGCAGGGGTACTATTTTTGATTCAACGTGCATTACAATTTATAAACAAAAGAAACCAACCATTAACATCATGATCCTATAATTAGCCCATGATTTTTAACCATGATCTACAAACTAACTTCCTAAAAACGAAGAAATGAGAACATGGACTATTTACGCATATTAACACTTTTAACCACCAAGTACAACCGTTCTAAAACATCTCTGTCAACACTTCTCCTTGCTTTAGGATTTGCAAACTCCAAGCTTCGGCCTTAAGGACTCAAACTTGGTAACTGATAATGGTTTGGTAAAAACATCCGTCAACTGATCTTCTGTTTTGCAATAAACAAGGACAACAGGTCCTTCTTTCTGCACTTCTCTCAAGAAGAATAACTTGATGTTAAAATGTTTAGTTTTCCTATGAAATACGGGATCATGAGAGATAGCAATTGCAGCTTGGTTGTCAATAATGATTTTTGTGCCTTCATCCTGCTTCAAATTAAGATCAATTAGAATTTTTCTCAGCCACAAAGCTTGATTAACACAAGCAGCTGCTACTATAAATTCTGCTTCAGCAATGGATTAAGCTGCAATTTCTTGTTTTTTCGAGCTCTATGAAAAAATTCTAGAACCAAGTGAGAAGCAATAGCCTGAAGTGCTTTTCATATCATCAATAGAGCCTCCCCAATCAATATCAGAGAACCCAACCAACTTAAATTCTTTGCTTCTTGTGAATTTGATGCCAAAATCACATGTGCTCTTTAAGTATCTAAGCATCCTCTTTGCAGCCTTGAGATGCCATTCACTTGCACAATGCATAAACTGAGATAGTATGCTCACAGCATTCAAGATATCAGGAGAGTTGCTGTAAGATACATTAAGCAACCAATCAAACTTCTGAAATAAGCCGGATCAATCTTCCCTGTCCCATCTTCTTTACAGAGCTTTGCTTTTGGATTTATCGAAGTGCTCATTTCTTTGCATTCATCTAGTTTAAACTTCTTCAAAATCTCCTTGGCATATTTCTTTTGATAGATGAAAACTTCATGCTCACTTTGCTTGATCTCCATTCCAAGAAAGAATGTCATTAGTCCGAGATCTGTCATCTCAAAAGACTTCATCATCTCAACCTTGAACTCTTCACAATACTTGGATTGCTTCCAGTTATAAGTAGATCATCTACATAAAGTGATATAATAAGAATGTCAACTTCATTATGCTTGACATATAATGTAGATTCGGATAAGCTTTTAGTAAAGCCTAAGGTCAACAAATGTTCATCGATCTTGCTGTACCAGGCTCTTGGAGCTTATTTCAATCTGTAAAGTGCTTTTCTAAGAAGATAGACCTTGTTTTCTTCTCCTTCCTTGACAAAGCCTTCCGGTTGCTCTACATAGATTTCCTCCTGCAGAAAACCATTTAAAAATGCCGATTTAACATCTAATTGATACACTTTCCAGTTCATTTGAGCTGCCACAACAAGTAGAAGCCTGATTGTGTCGAGTCTAGCAATTGGAGCAAAGGTATCTGAGTAGTCCACTCCAAATACTTGAGCATAACCTTTGACTACAAGCCTAGCTTTATGCTTATTGATTGTTTCATCAGCATTGAGCTTGGTTCTAAACACCGACTTGACTCCAATCACTTTCCTATTTTGGGGTCGATTAACCAGTTCCCATGTTTTGTTCTTTTCAATCATGAATAGCTCCTCCTCCATTGCAGCTATCCACTTTGAATTTAACTTGGCTTCTTTGTAATATGCAGGCTCACACACAGCAATGTTGCATCTTTGATAAATATCAGAAAGCAACCTTGTGCCTTTTACTGGAATGTCATCAATCATGCCATTCTACATATCTTCCAAGCCTTGTTCTTCTGTGATTAGAGTAGGAAGTGTGAATTTCAGCTCCTTTGGATTTGGATCCAATTTCGCGTCAGCCCAATTCCACTCTTCATCTTCCATAAAATGGACATCCCTACTTATAACAATTTTTCCAGATTGTGGCTGGAAAATTTTATAGGCTTTTGCAACTATGATGTAGCCTATGAAGATGCCTGAAAAAGATCTTTTATCTAATTTGTCTCTCTTGATCTGTGGAACATGAGTGAAGCATAGACATCCAAAGATTTTAAAGAATTTCAGAGATGATTTAAAACCATACCATGCTTCAAAGGGTGTTTGGTCCTTCACTGCTCTTGTGGAAAGTCTGTTTTGTAAAAATACAGCGGTGCTTGCTACTTCAGCCCAGAATTTCTTCGGCAAGTTCTTCTCATATAACATGCACCGAGTCATCTCCAAGATGAATCTGTTTCTTCTTTCACTCACTCCATTTTGTTGAGGAGTGTATGTAGCAGTTAATTGATGTTAAATACCATTTAAAGAAGGTGTTCTTTGTGGCCCTGCAATATCAGTATGAACCAATTGTAGCTTCTTTGATACTCTCCAAGTGGCTTTGGGAAATGGCTTTCTGCTTTGCTTTCCAAACTGGCATGCTTTGCAATTTGGAACATGATCATTAAGTTCTGGCAGATCATCCACCATCTTCTTGGATTTCATTTGCAGTAGCCCCTGATGATGATAGTGCCCGAGCCTCTTATGCCAGACTTCAGTGAGTGCATCTTTAATCATAAATGCAGATTGCTCCTCCTCCAATGGATTGAGTGAAAAACACCTTCCTTCCATTTTGATCTCTTGACCTTCTGGATCCTCAATCACACATGATTTGTTCTTGAAGAGGACATTAAATCCTTTTTCTATTAATTGACCCACACTGAGCAGATTTTGATCAATATCTGGAACATAGAGGACATCTGCAATCAGCTTGGTTCCAGAGCAACTTTCAACTGATATGGTGCCCTTTCCTTTGACAGCAATATAATCACCATTTCCAATTCTGACTTTTCTTGTCTCGGTGCTTCTTAATTCTTTGAACAACTCCTTATCATGAGTCATGTAATTAGTGCACCCGCTATCAATTAACCAGCTCTCCTTTGGATCACTACTGGTAAAGCAGGTTGCAACAAAGAGTTGATATTCTCCTTCTTCATCAACAACTTAGGCTGCAACCTGTTGCTGAACTTTGCTTTTACAGATCACAGCTTCATGACCCAAGTGATTGCACTTGCTACATTTTGCATCAGGTCTCTTCCAACATTTATATGGAGGATGACCTTTCTTGCTACAATGTTGACAAGGAGGATAATTTTTTCTTTTGTTCCTTGCTTTACGATTACTGGCAATTGCAGTGCTTTCCCCACTTGCTCCTTGAACCTTCTTATTCTTGTTCTTCTTGTTTCTGCCGTCTTCTTGATGCTTGATTGCTAAGGCTCCTTCAACAGCTCCTTCTTGTCTCATTACACGACGTTGCTCTTGTGCTTGTAAGGCACTTAAGAGCTCTGCAAGTATAATTTTGGACAGATCCTTAGTGCTTTCTAAGGTAGTAATTGTAGCTTCAAATTTTTTAGGCACTGTTACAAGGATTTTCTGAATGATCCTTGAATCTGAAATAGTAGAGCCCAACAATCTAACACGATTTGCTATGCTAAGCAAACGATCAGAATATTCTTTGATAGTTTCTGTTTCTTTCATTTTTTGCAGTTCAAAATCATGAACCAGGTTCAGCACCTGCATTCTTCGAATTCTTTCATCTCCTTCATGCTCAGACTTGAGATAATCCCATATCTCTTTTGCTGATTTTAGAGACATGATGTGAGTGAAGATGGTTAAAGAGATTGCAGCAAACAAACAGGCTTTTGCCTTTGATTTCTTGGTTTTCCTTTCCTTGAAAGTTTTAATTTGAGCCATTATAGGATTATTTGGCAGTGGAGTAATTTCATAATCATCTTCCACAGCCTCCCAGAGATCCAATGCTTCTAGATATGTCTCTATCATTACAGCCCAAATCTTGTAATTCTCACCATCAAATATTGGAGGCGTAATTGAGGAGAAAATAGCTTCACCTTCTCCTTCCATACATCAATACACAAGTCTCGTAAGAAAACTGCTCTGATACCAATTGATGTTTAAAGAAAACCAATTGGGTTTGTTTGATTTTGAGGAATCAGAATAAGAACAGAGGAAAGAAGTTTTTTTTTTGTTGGAGCAGAGGTACTATTTTTGATTCAATGTGCATTACAACTTATAAACCAAAGAAACCAACCATTACCATCATGATCCTAAAATTAGGCCATGATTTTTAACTATGATCTACAAACTAACTTTTTAAAAACAAGAAAATAAGAACATGGACTATTTACACATATTAACACTTTTAATCACTAAGTGCAGCCGTCCTAAAACATCTCCATTAACATACTCTTAGAAACAAGAGGCTGATTGATCAACTTTTGCATCATCAAATACTCTATTTTTTAACAAAAAATTACATTCCTTGCATCATCAGTCGAAGTTGTAGATAAAATTTACCACCATAATAGGACCAAATGAAATCAACAGTCGAAGAATGAAGACAAATACTAAAACACAATATTGTTAAAGCTCAGTATAAGCTCAATATACGGGTTGAGTTCACATAAAATCTCAAGCTACATCTCTATGTTACTTGCTAATTTTGAAAAACTTGGTTACTGTTGACGCTGAATCCTCGCTGACTGGATGGAGTGGTTCGTCCGCCGGTTCGCTGTCAACCAAAACCTGCAAAACAAATTCCCTGACCGAAATTTTTTCTGTGGGGGACACTCCGATGCCAAAGTTAGCAAGAACTCAGGCAGCATAATGGAGAGCTCGAAAGCAGAGTGGTGAGAAAGAGAATGAAATGAATTATATGGAGTTAGCTTAGCCTATCTCGAGTTCCCCCTCTTACCAGTATTTATAGGCATAAGTGTAACTACTTACGGTTATGGGAGTTGGCTAACAAAATCTCCTCATAACCGTAAGTAGTGGTAGTCGGAAAATTAGTTATTTTGTGGTTATCCAATCTGATGATATCGACCATGTGGGCGGTTACAACAACTAGAACAAACTTCAATTGTTTGTGGTTGGAAAAACCCACATGTTCAATATGCTTGCTCTTTTAGAGAAGATCCGAAGTGAACCTAACATTCCCTTCAATGGAGCTTCTTTGGGAAGACCCAAGGAAATGTTAGCTATATATTTCTGGCAAATTTCTTTGGAATTGACAAGAAAAAACAATACTTACAGTAAATCTGAGTGAAGGATAATATAATTGGAAGGCTTACTTTTCGGACCAAGGTGAAGATACGAAGCCAAAAGAATAAAATTGATAAGCTTAGTCTTCGGACCGTACTGAAGATACGAAGTCGAAGGAACATAATCAATAGGCTTAGTCTTCGGATCATGCTAAAGATATGAAGCCGAAGGAACATAATCAATAGGCTTAGTCTTCGGACTAGGCGAAAGATATGAAGCTGAAGGAGCATAATTAATGGGCTTTATCTTCGGACCAAGCGGAAGATACGAAGCCAAAGGAGCATAATTAATAGGCTTTGTCTTCAGACCAAGCGAAATATACGAAGCCGAAGGAATACAATATATCATTTTTGTGGATCAGAAATTTCATCAAATCAAGGAGATATTTTTCTTAGCATACTGATTTGACTGATAAACCAAGAAATCAAAATTGGTTCGAAGAATGAACCAGTAATTGTTTTAAAATTAAACCGGAATATCATAACAGCTGCCCCCCACTTCCAAGTTCGAAATAATTTTATTTCGAAAAATGGGAGTATCAGTATTTGTTGTTTAGCGAAAATTGATAAGCAATAATGGCATACTTCTGACAACTGTTATTTATAATAATTGCTTGGTGGTGTGGGGATCATGCTGAATACACGTGTCATTACCCTATTGCTGTCTCGAAAAGACGTTTCAAATCTGGCAAATCTTTTTAAGGAATTTTTGTTAAAGGGTTTTTGTTTGATCGAGGCAGTACACCTGGCGACAATCTATAGCTTGATCACAATGTTGAGAATCCATCCTGGCCATCCGTGGCTTTTCACACGGATTGCATTCGCGGCCTCATTAATGGACATCTCCTAGAGAGTCGTACCCACGACCAGCGCCGCTGATACGAGGCATGATCGAGGAGATCTCCGAATTGATGAGAAATCTCACCACTTCGCCTCTATAAAAGGAGAAAGAACTCCGTAAGAAGAACTTCGCCTCCGCATTTCTTCTTCCTCTTGCTCTGCGCTGCTATTCTTCAATTAGCCATTTCCATTTTCTTTGGAGGTAGAGGTCCTTCCTTTTATCTTCTTCTTCTTTCTTTGCAATGTCAAAGTCCGTAAGTAATCCTTCCACTAGCAGGGGTTTACCAGGAAATAAAATCAGTAGGAGGAAAGGTTCAGGTAGGAAGAGGATCCAGAGAGATCTCCCGATGCAGTCGCCAGCTCATTATCGCTTGCTAGGTTAGAAAGCCTTCGACACCACTTTCACATCTTGTGAACCTTTAAAACAATCCTCCCAAAACCTGATAAAGGGTAGTTAACCCTCCTGTTAGGTCAATCGCCATATATGAAGACCATCTCAAGGCTGGTCTTCAGCTTTCGTTTCATCCTTTTTTTACAAAAAATTTAAACCTTTACTAGATAGTTCTGGCTCAGCTAACTCCGAACAGCTTTAGAAATATTTGTGGATTCCTGGTTCTTTGTAAGCTCCGAAATGTAGAGCCGAGAACTTCCCTGTTTACCTCCCTGTTTGTACTAAAAAGAAACTTCCATGGTAAAGGGTGGTGGGTTATAGGTCCTCGGCCTGGCCGAAGACTGATAAAAGGAATACTTAGTGCCATACATGGATGGAAACCCTGTTTTTTCTTTGTATATTAGACAAACTGGGTAGTCAATACCAAATGGAAGGCTCCGTGTTTAGATGCAAATGCCGAAAGAGAGTTCTACGAGTTGACCAGAAAGATTTTGAGACTTTATCAGAGCTAGAAATCCCATTGTTCAAGGAGTTGCTGAGGGAGGATAACCTCCACCATGCTCATATCAGTGAAGTTCCTTCACTAGGTATAAGGGCAGTCGGCTTCGGACTCTCTTTTTTTTTATTCTAAAAAATCTTCCTTTAATTCGTAGGTGATCCGATAAGATCGAAGCTTGAGAAACTTCGATAGGCTTCAAGGAAGAGGCCGATACCAGTTTCACCGGAGTTCAAAGTTTGAAAGAAAACAAGAGCTAAAAAGGCTTCAAGCACGCCTCCGACGAGGGCTGCATCGGATATAGACGAAGCGCCCCCGGCGTCTTTGCCAAGGAGTCCATTTTCCAACCGAACCTCCGGAGAATCCATCTCCGAGAGGTACTTCTACAAGAAGCCCCTGTCCGATGCCTCCTGATCAGCACAGTGCACCCCTTAGTAGGGAATCACTTCTTGCATCTCCACTGGAAAAGGGAAAGGGGAAAGCTCGATATCGCTTCGAGGATGACCCCAAAAGGAGTGCCCCTTCAGACGAAGGTTGCCATGTGGACTTCATCATTTTCTTTAATGGGCATGACCTAGAAAATCCTGAACTGGCCAGGGAACTGCTGAAGCGTACGCTTCTTCCAAAGGATTGGGATAATATTAAATCCCGATGAATCGAGGATATTTCTGACTCAACATTTTCATCCACATTGAAGGTAAGCATTGGATTTTTCTTTCTCTTCAAAATGTAGATATGTCTTTGCTAACTTCATTATGTTTGTCAATACAGCTGATCCATGATATCACTATCATGGAAGAAGGAATTTTTGAATTTCAAAACAGTTACAAGAGGATGAAAGATAAAGTGAAAGCAGCTGAGTCTGAGAAGACGATAGCCGAAGAACGAAGGCAGGCTATGGAGAAAAAGCTTGCTTAAAGTGACGCTCTTGTTCAGAGTCTGAAGACTGATGCGGAAAGAGTTCAATCAAGGAACTCTGAACAAGAGGCAAGACCTAGGAAGAAGAAAAAAAGATACCATCTCTTGAATCTTCAATCAAGGAAGTCCAGCTAAAGACTGAAGAAGCTGTTAAGAAGGCTGAAGAGGCAATTGAAAAGGTTGAATCATCAGCCGAAGAGATACGATCTTTAAAAGATCAACTAAAGAGGGCGATAGAAGTTTATAAGGAGTCTTCGGCATTCGAAGATGAAATAACCGAAGCATGGACCTACAGTTACAAAGCAGGCTTCAATGATGGGGTGAAAGAGGTGCAAAATCTTCACCCCAAGCCTTGATATTTCGGAGGTCCAACTGTTTATTCTTGAAGAATCAGAGGAGCCTAAACCACAAGGTTCTTCTGAAGTGCCCACTTCAACTGAAGAAGCAATTGAACCGATCGACCTCACTCAAGCCAAAGATACTCCAATAGAGGGTGATCTGTAATTTTTCTTCCTTTTCTTTTGAAAAAATGTACATGATTTTCATGAATCGAAAGTTTTAGTGGGAAAAGTTCTATTGAAAACTTATCATAAGATTTTGCATTTGACTGAATTTCCTGAATGAATGCACGCACTTTCTTAATTTCGAGATAAAGGCTTATCTAAGTGTAAAGTCTCTGGACTTTAGATAATAGTTTTCTGATAATGATACCGAGTCTTTAGACTTAAAAATGTACCAAGTCTTTAGACTTAAGGTAATTTAGAATAACTGAGACGGAATAATTCTAATCCTTCAGATTCAATATAATATCAAGTCTTTGGACATGAAAATATACTAAGTCTTCGGACTTAGGATAATTCCGAATAATTGAGATGAAACAATACCAAGTCTCCAGATAATAATAGCAAGCCTTCGGACTTGAAGAATATACTAAATCTTCGGACTTAGGATGATTCCGAATAATTGAGATAAAATAATACAAAGTCTCCAGATAATAATACCAAGTCTTCAGACTTAAAGAATACACTAAGTCTTTGGACTTAGGATGATTTTGAATAATTGAGATGAAATAATACCAAGTCTCCAGATAATAATACCAAGTCTTCGGACTTAAAGAATATACTAAGTCTTTGGACTTAGGATGATTTTGAATAATTGAGATGAAATAATACCAAGTCTCCAGATAATAATACCAAGTCTTCAGACTTGAAGAATACACTAAGTCTTCGGACTTAGGATGAGATAGACTGTATGGGTCATCCATGCCTTTATAAGGAATGAATTAGACTGATTAAACCTTGGCATTTTACAGGATAGATCACTTGGATCATCCTTATGCTCATTAATTAAAGATTAAAATAGACTGATTGGGCCCACCTTGGTATTTCATAGAGTAGATCACGGAGATCATTCTCATGCCTTTCAAAAATAGAATTAAGACAGGCTGATCATGCCCCCCCTGGCACTTTGTAAGGTAGATCACGGAGATCATCCTTATGCCTTTTTGATTAAGATGGATTGGTTAAGCCCAACTTGGCACTTCGTAAGGTAGATCATGGAGATCATCCTTATGCCTTCAAAGAAAAAAGATTAAAATAGCTGGTCAAGCCCACCTCGGTACTTCGTAAGGTAGATCACGTAGATCATCCTTATACCTTTTTATAAGAGAGATGAAGACAGAATAATTAAATCTATCTCGATAACCTTGAATTAAAACCTTTATTGATAATATTTACATAAGTTTTGTACATTCCAAGATCGAGGTAGTATAACACCTTCTAAGATTTCCAGTCGATAAGTTCCGAGACGAATGACTTCTTTAACTCGATATGGACCTTCCCATATAGGAGAACGTTTGCCTTGTTCGGCTGGTTTGGATACTTCAGACCTTCGTAGAACTAGATCTTCAGGATGAAAAATCCATTCTTTTACACGAGAATTATAGTATTTTGCAACTTTTTGCTGATACATAGCCATTTTCAGCTGTGCCTGAAGTCGAGTATCTTGTAATAAATCAAGGTCAACTCTTCAGCATTCTGAATTTTTAGGCTCTTTATACTGATCAATCCATAGAGATTATAAAGAGACTTCCACAGGAAGAACTGCTTCAGTGCCGTAAGAGAGATGAAATGGAGATTCACCAGTAGCTATTTTTGGAAGTGGTTCAATATGCCCAAAGAACTAAATTTAACTCATCGGCCCACACTCCTCTGGCATCATTTAACCTGGTTTTAAGATCATGAAGAATGGTCCTGTTTATCACTTCAGCTTCTCCATTAGATTGAGGATGCCCCACAGAAGTAAGCTTGTGAAGAATATGATACTATGTACAAAAATCCTTGAACTTAGGATTGTCAAATTGTCTTGCATTATCAGTTATTATGGAATAAGGAATTCCAAAATGGAAGATGATAAAATTTTTTACGAAGCTTTTAACTTTCATCTTGGTGATCTGTGCCAATGCTTCGGCTTTGACCCACTTTGTAAAGTAATCAATTGCCACTATAAAAAAATTTTGCTACCCAAAAGCTGGAGAAAATGGACTAAGAATGTCTATTTCCCATTGTGCAAAATGTCAGGGAGCTATCAATGGAGTCAACTGATTTGCAGGCATTCTTTATATGTTGGAGTATCTTTGACAGTGGTCATATCTTTAAACAAATTTTGCAGAATCATTCTGGATAGTTGGCCAATAATAATCTTGATGGATTATCTTATAAGCCAAAGATATGCCCCCCAAGTGATCTTCACATATACCTCCATGCACTTCCCTGAGTGCATAATTAGCATCGGAAGGTCCCAAACACTTAAGCAGGGGCTGTGTGAAAGACCTTTTATATAATGTTTCATCCAGGATCACATATTGAGAGGCCATCCATCGGAGCCGTTTAGCCTCTAACTTGTCTTCGGGTAAGGTGCCTTCCTTCAAAAATTTAATAATATGGTCTATCCATTAGGGTTCATGTTCAACTGGACATACCTCAACTATAGACTCTGATATGCTAGGATCTTTAAGATATTCCATATATGTCTTTCCTAGAGAATCTGATGCAGTAGTTGTAAGTCGCAAAAGAGCATCAGCCCGAGAATTTTTCATTCTAGGCATATTAACAATCTCAAAATGCTCCAACTAGGATATCATGCTTCAGACTTTTTCCAAATACTGAATCATATTTGGATTTCGGGCTTCAAAATCGCCTTTTACTTGATTCACCACCAACTATGAATTAGAAAAAACTTTAATCTTCTTAATCTCCAACTTTTGAGAAATTATAAGTCCAGCAATAAGTGCTTCATACTCTGCTTGGTTATTTGAAGCTTGGAAAGAAAATCGAAGAGCATACTCTATAATGTACCCATTCGGACCAGCCAAAATGAGACCCGCTCTGTAACCGTTGGCATTAGAAGCACCATCCACATGGAGCATCCATATGAATTCTGAATTTTCTTCAACAATCTCTTCTTCTTCGGCTCTTAGCTGACCCTCTTCAGATTTTCAAGTACATTCTGCTATAAAATTAGCCAAAATTTGTACCTTCATTGCTGATCTAGGTTGGAAATTATTATTGAACTCCCCTAACTTAACAGCCCATTTAGCTATCCTCCCAAAAGTGTCAGGACAGCGAAGAATGGCCTTTAGGGGTTTGTTGCCGTCCCCGTCGCCGCGCCCGTGCCGAGGATCAACCGATCCTCCCTGACCGCCTGGCAAGGGAGCCTCCCTTCCTGCGAGAAACCTGCAACAAAGGGGTTAGAGGACCCTGGCCGGGGATTCCGGCGAGGGGGCTCCGACGGTCAAGTCAGTAGACGACGAGGAGGAACAGACTCTCGCTCCCAGGCCCTCTGAAGGGTCCCAGGTTTGGAGAGTTAACTAGTGAAGGGAAAGCGCTGGGGACCGGAATCTCGGCTGGGCCTGCCTGCCGAGCTTGCGTCCAGTATTCCCCTCTCGGGATCTCTGGTTTCTTCCTCGGAGCGAGGCCTTGTGCCGGTGCTTCCTCCTTGTCCCCAGGCTAGTTGGCTTACCTTGCAGTCTCCGGATTCTTCCTTCTTTATCTCCCTCCGTCGTGTGCTTGTCCTTTTCCTCCTCGAAAACTCCTCCCCCCTGTCTTCCTTTCTTTTCCCTTTTTGGCGAAGGAGGCCAGGCGGCTTTCCGACCTCGTCCGTCGGGCCCAGCAGGGAGAAGGCAAGGACAGAAGAGAAAAGGAGGGAGGGCGGCGCTGGCAGAGCGGCCAGTCGTCAGGCCTCGGGCTTCGTGAGAGTGCTCTTTTCCCCGAGCATGGGCGCCATCCGTTTACGGGGCCTGTTCCGTCAGGATCGGATCTCTCGACTGCGGGACCTGTCGGGCCAGTGTAAGTCACGTTCCGCGTGCCGCCGCCCTCCGTACGGGACGCCGTCTGGGGTCGGTACGGCCCGAGGGATGGCCTCGGGACCCGTCGCTTTCCCCCGGGGGCCTCTCCGTACGAGCGGTCTGACTTCGGCTGAGTTGGACCTGTCTCCGGGGGCCGACTGGCGAGAGGCGAGAGATCGGCCGACCTCGGCTTAGGTGGACCCCCCCGGGGTGGACACCTGGCGAGGTGGCAGAAGATCGCCTGGCTTCGGCCGAGGTGGACCCGTCTCCGGGCGGCCACCTGGCGCAAGGCGGAGGGTCAGCCGACCTCGGCCTAGGTGGACCCCTCCTGGGTGGACACCTGGCGAGGTGGCAGAAGATCGCCTGGCTTCGGCCGAGGTGGACCCGTCTCCGGGTGGCCACCTGGCGCAAGGCGGAGGGTCAGCCGACCTCGGCCTAGGTGGACCCCTCCTGGGTGGACACCTGGCGAGGTGGCAGAAGATCGCCTGGCTTCGGCCGAGGTGGACCCGTCTCCGGGTGGCCACCTGGCGCAAGGCGGAGGGTCAGCCGACCTCGGCCGACCTCACACGGGGCGGACTCCTCCGAGCCCGGGCGCAGATGAGTTGGTGGGGGAACTTCGCGCCGAACTCGACCTCGGCGGGGGCCGTTTGCTTTAGACAGTATCGGGCGGTGCGGTCTTGCCGACCCCAGCCTTGAGGACGTGGCGCTGATTCCGGCATTAAAACTCACACGTGGCTCGCTCGCATTCGGCGATACCTGAGCCTGGCCACGTCACTGTCACGGCTGTAACAGTTGCCCCCCAGCCCGCCGTTCCGTCGGGGCATCGTAGAACGGAGCGTCGGGATTAATTGCCGACATGACGTGGAGAGGCGAAGATCTTGCATCATAATTGGCACGATCTCCATTCATCGTGGCTCGATGCGGCTGAAGACTTATGGGGAGTCGCCACGTGTCGTCCACTTGCCCGCAATCAATGCGTTGCTTCGGGGCAGAGGCCGTTACTCTGCTAACGAGGCGTCGGTGTCGGGCGTGTGCCCACGTGGCGACCATCCAGTGGCCTGAGGCGGAATGGTGGGTACGGCTGCTGCCGGCTGAGTTTGAAAGGGAGGGGACTTTCCAGAACGAGGCCTTTTCCCTTGCTTCGTGGGCGGTTCGCTGCAGGCTAACAACTTCTGCTGCTCGCGCCCGTCTGTGCATTTTTGGGTAAGTGTCTTCTTCTCCTTCTCTCTCGTTTCTTATTCAGCCCCCTTCTCCTTTCCTTCTCCATGGCGCGCCGTGCCATGTCTCTTCTAACTCGGACGAGGCCGGTCCATCCCGGCCGAGGACTCCGTCTTCTTCCTCCTCGGATGAGGAGGTAATTCCAGAGGAGGTCCGCCGGCGCTTGCAACCCGGGGGTGTCACTATTGGCATCCCCAGGGGGGTCCGGTCCCCTCCGGTTGCGCCTGCCGTGCCCCTCCGTTCACTCCCCGCCTTGGCTTCTCTTCCTGCTCCGCCACTTCTTCCCGCCGGTCCCTCCGGTCATGCTTCTACCATGACCGAAGGTGATCTTTCTCTGCTCCGGGATGCCTATGGCATCCCGGGATCTGTCCGTCTGTTTGCTCCGCGGTCCGGGGAGCGTGTCACCATGAGTGGCCCCGGCCGCATTGCCTTCTACGAAGACTTCCTCCTCGGGGGTCTTCGTTTTCCTCTGCACCCTTTTTTCCTTTCCTTCCTCAGCCATTTCCGGCTCGTCCCGGCCCAGCTGGCTCCTAATGCCATCCGGGTCATCTTCTCCTTCATTGTCTTCTGCCATTTCCACGGGTTCGTTGCCCGTTTTTCACTCTTCAGGGCCCTGTTCACCCTGAAGAAGTGCTCCACCGATGATGGCTGGTGGTACATTTCGCCCCGGCCTAGGTGTCTCCGGTTCGACCTCCCTTCTTCGGTCAAGGGATGGAAGAGCCGGTTTTTCTTTGCTTCGGTCGACGACGTCGACTGGGCTTGGAGCGAACCGGACCGGTCGCCGAACCGGAGTTCTCGAGTCGAGCCCGCGGACCAGGAGTCTTACAGCCAGCTCCTGAGTGACGTGGTCCCGCCGCTCGAGGTTCTGCTTTCTGAGCAGAATCTTTTTGAGGCCGGCATCAGTCCCATCCGGGAGACCGGTGAGATTTGGCCCCGCATTAACTTCTGCCCTTCCCCCCTCTCTTTTTAAGATTGAACTGTCTAACCTTCTGATTTCTCCACTTTGCAGGGATGAAGTTTTCCTTAGAGAATCTTCTGGAGGGAGCGGCCCAGAGGGAGGTCGTCGACGTGGACGAGCCCGTGGCGAAGAGGGCTCGCACAGAGACGAGCCGGGAGGTCGCAGCGGCGACCGCGCCCGGCCTAGCTGCCGCTGTTTCTCCGCCCAGACCTCCTCAGGGCGGCGCCCCTGGCGCCTCGGTCCCACGGCCTGGCAACGCTGCCGAGAGAGCTCCGGCGCCCGCCGCTCTGCCCATCGCCGGGCCCACTCCTGTCAGCAGCCCAACGGCACCGCCAGTGGCGACCGCCGGTCCGTCGGCTGCAGCTCCAGCAGAGGGGGCAGCTGTCGCGGGGATCGGCCCGAAGGGCCCGGCGCCGGTGATCTCGCACCGGGACTCGGTCATCCTCGACCAAGGACTGGCGGAGAAGTTGATGGAGTACGCTTCCACCGCCCGGGACCGTCGAGCCCGGGGCGGCCGAGATTACGTGGATGCGCTGCTCGGCATCCTGCCCCAACTCTTCACGGTAAGCCTGATCCTTGACTCTTCTTTTCTCTTCCAATCCGAGGCCTCCTGCCTCGGTACTGACATGTCATTTTTGCCCTTGCAGATCGGGAACGACGTCCTCCTACTGAGAAACTACCTCGTAGGGAACGCCAAGCGGGACTCCGATCGGGAGCAGAAGCTTGGAAAGCTCGCGGCCGACGTGAAGGACTTGATGGACAAGGGGGCCGAGCTGCGAGCTGAAAAGCAGGCCCTCCGGTCCGACCTGACGCGTTCCGAGGAGCGGAACAAGGAACTGGAGGCCTCCTTGGCGGAGGAGCGGACCTCCAACCAGCGCCGTACTGAGGAGGAGGCGGCGGAGAAGGCCCGCCTGCAGGCCCACTCTCTATTCTTGGAGCGTCAGCTGGACGAGGCCCGGCGAGAGGCGGCCGCGGCGAAGGATCGGAGCTCTTACATCAACGGGCTCCTGGAGGCGGTGAAGCGAGAAGCGCTGGAGGCCGTCCCCAAATTCCGAGCCTCCGACGAGTTTACGTCGGAAGTCCGGGAGGCCGCCGTGGACTCCTTCCTGAAGGGGTTCCGGATGTGCCGGGAAAAGGTGGGGGCCTTCTTCCCCCAACTGGACCTGAGTGCGGTCGTTGTCGGCGGCAGGAAGCCAGGGAGCGAGGGCAGGGCCTCCGGCACGGCCCAGGCGACACCTCAGGCGGCACCTGCAGCACCTCCGACTGATGACGCCGCGGCCCCGACACAGCCCCCGGAGCCGGTTGTCGCGGAGGTTGAAGAGGCGGCGCCCGCACCTCCGGCGGACGGCGCCGACCCTGCGCCCCAGTGACCTTTACTTTGTATTTTTGCTGTCTTTGTCCTCTTCTTTTTTTTTTTGGGGGAGTTCCGGCCTGTCGGAGCTCCCAGTTTGTACTGAACACTTTGTAATGAAGACTCCTTTTTCATAAAAACTTGTCTATCGTCTTTGCTTCTTTTTCTTCTTCTTTGTTTGTTTGTTTCTAGGACGTCGGTCTCGGATACCTGAGACAACTGTGGGCCTGGTCCTTCCATACTAAATCGAAGGACGGGGTCTGCAAAACCGTGTTGCGGCAAGGCAAGAATCCTGAGCAGGTCCGACTTTGGGCTGCCTTCATGCTTGCGCGGACAACACAGTTCCTGCACCATCTTCTGGGCCGAAACCCGGGATCCTCCGGACTGAGCTCGATGCCGCAGGCTTTCTCAAACCTTGCGCGGCTTGCTGAGCTGTGCTCCGGGCTTGCGTGGGCGAAGCGGATTCGGCGCCACCTTCCAGGCCGAAGCCCGGGATCGTCCGGACTGAGCTCGATGCCGCAGGCTTTCTCAAACCTTGCGCGGCTTGCTGAGCTGTGCTCCGGGCTTGCGTGGGCGAACTGGGTTCGATGCCACCTTCCAGGCCGAAGCCCAGGATCTTCCGGACTGAGCTCGATGCCGCGGGCTTTCTCAAACCTTGCGCGGCTTGCTGAGCTGTGCTCCGGACTTGCGTGGTCGAACTGGGTTCGACGCCATCTTCCAGGCCGGAGCCCAGGATCTTCCGGACTGAGCTCGATGCCGCAGGCTTTCTCAAACCTTGCGCGGCTTGCTGAGCTGTGCTCCGGGCTTGCGTGGTCGAACTGGGTTCGACGCCACCTTCCAGGCCGAAGCCCAGGATCTTCCGGACTGAGCTCGATGCCGCAGGCTTTCTCAAACCTTGCGCGGCTTGCTGAGCTGTGCTCCGGGCTTGCGTGGGCGAAGCGGATTCGGCGCCACCTTCCAGGCCGAAGCCCAGGATCTTCCGGACTGAGCTCGATGCCGCCGGCTTTCTCAAACCTTGCACGGCTTGCTAAGCTGTGCTCCGGGCTTGCATGGGCGAAGCGGATTCGGCGCCACCTTCCAGGCCGAAGCCCAGGATCTTCCGGACTAAGCTCGATGCCGCAGGCTTTCTCAAACCTTGCGCGGCTTGCTGAGCTGTGCTCCGGGCTTGCGTGGGCGAACTGGGTTCGACGCCACCTTCCAGGCCGAAGCCCAGGATCTTCCGGACTGAGCTCGATGCCGCAGGCTTTCTCAAACCTTGCGCGGCTTGCTGAGCTGTGCTCCGGGCTTGCGTGGGCGAACTGGGTTCGACGCCACCTTCCAGGCCGAAGCCCAGGATCTTCGCAGGCCTCCTTGCTGAAGTTTAGAGAAGAATGTTTAAAGTGAAGAAGTTTTGTTAAAGGAACTGGGAGCCTTACATCACTGGTAGTACATTCTCAGGTTCGAGGGGTTCCATGTCCGGGGGAACCTGGCACCTCCCAATTCTTCCAAGTAACATGCTCCGTGAGGGAGGGCTTCTGCTACCGATAAGGGCCTTCCCAGTTGGGTGAAAGCTTGCCGCACTCTCGTGGCTGGGAGGCTTCTGTACGCCGGAGGACCAAGTCCCCGGGACGAAAAACCTTCGGCCGTACTGGGAGTTGTAATATCTGGCTACACGTTGCCGGTATGCCGCCATTCGAATTCGGGCCTTGTCCCTTGTTTCTTCGAGGAGGTCTAGGTTGAGCATCATCCTGGCCGGGTTTTCTGTCTCGTCGTATTGTTCCACGCGCAGCGTGGGTATGCTGAGCTCGATCGGGATGACTGCCTCGGCCCCGAAGACGAGGTTGAATGGGGTTTCGTCAGTAGCCGTTCTTGGAGTGGTGTGGTATGCCCAAAGAACGCTGGGAAGCTCGTCGGCCCACCTGCCCTTGGCTTGGTCTAGCCGCGTGCGGAGGCCCTGAAGAATGGTCCTGTTCGTGACCTCAGCCTCCCCGTTGGTCTGGGGGTGCGCCACCGAAGTGAAGCGATGCTTGATGCCGAGGTCGTTGCAGAAATCTTCGAACTCTCGGCAGTCGAACTGGCGTCCGTTGTCGGTGACCACGGTGTGGGGGAGGCCGAAGCGGCAGACGATGGACTTCCAGAAGAACTTGGCGACGTTTGCTTCGGTGATTCTTGCCAAGGGTTCGGCTTCGACCCACTTTGTGAAGTAGTCGATAGCCACTATCAGGAACTTCCGCTGGCCGGACGCCGGCGGGAATGGGCCCAGGAGGTCCATCCCCCACTGGGCGAACGGCCAGGGGGCTGAGAGCTGAGAGATCGGGTTGGAGGGTTGCCGCTGTACCGTGGCGTGGCGCTGGCACCGGTCGCATTTCTTCACGAAGTCGGCGGCGTCCTCCTTCATCGTCTCCCAGAAGTAGCCTTGACGAAGGGCCTTGTACGCCAATGCCCTGCCCCCCACGTGGTTCCCACAGATGCCTTCGTGAATCTCCTGGAGCACAAGCTGGGCTTCTGTGGGTCCAATGCACTTGAGGAGGGGATAAGAGTAGGACCTTCGATACAGCTGCCCGTCCATCAGGACAAACCGCACGGCCTTCTTCCTAACGAGGCGAGCCGCGTCTCGGTCTTCCGGCAGAATGCCGTCGGTGATGTACGCGGCGTACTTGTCCATCCAGCCGGGCTCCTGGCTGACCTGATGGACCCCGCCGGTGCTTCGAGGCTTGGGACTTCGAGTCGCTCCACATGAGCGCGTCCCAGCATTGTGTCCGGCAGAGTCGCCAGCCGAGAGAGGGCATCCGCGCGGGCGTTCTCCCTGCGGGGGATATGGAAGATGTTGAAGCGCCGAAACTTGGACGCGCCTGCCTTGACGAGCTCCAGATACTTCGCCATCTGGGGGTCGTGAGCGACGTACTCCCCGGACACCTGCCCCGCCACGAGCTGGGAGTCAGTGAAGGCTCTGAGGTTGGTCACGCCCAGCTCGCGGGAGACCCTCAGTCCGGCGAGGAGTGCCTCGTACTCTGCTTGGTTATTTGTCGCGGGGAACTGGAAACGGAGCGCGCACTCGGCGACGACTCCGTCGCCGTTGGCAAGGATGAGCCCAGCTCCGCTCCTGCCGGAGTTTGAGGCTCCGTCTACATGGAGGATCCAGGCGTCCTCTCCGGGCTCGTTGGTGCCGACCTCCATCGGCTGGGCCGAAGAGTCCTCCTCGGGCTCCTTGCCCAAACCTGCGCATTCGACCAAGAAGTCGGCCAGCACCTGTGCCTTCATTGCCGACCTCGGTCGGTATGTAATGTCGAACTCGCTGAGTTTCAGTGCCCATTTGGCCAATCGCCCCGAGGTGTCGGGTCGGCTGAGCACCGCTTTCAGCGGTTGGTCCGTCAAGACGGCGATGGGATGCGCTTGGAAATAGGGCCTGAGACGCTGGGCAGACACTATCAGCGCAAAAACGAGTTTCTCGGGCCGGGAATACCTGAGCTCCGCGTCCCGGAGGAGTTTGCTGGTATAGTACACCGGTCGCTGGATCCCGTGGTCGTCGGTTCGGACCAGGACAGAGCTGACGGCCTCCGGGGTAACGGCCAAGTAGAGGGTAAGCTCCTCCCCTTCCTCGGGCCTGGACAGCAAAGGTGGTGATGCGAGCGTCTTCTTCAACTCCTCGAAGGCCTGCTGGCATTCCTCGGTCCAGGCGAAACCATTCATCTTCCTCAGCACCTTGAAGAAGGGACGGCAGCGGTCCGCCGACCTGGAAATAAAACGGCTAAGGGCCGCAACCCGGCCGGTCAGCTGCTGCACTTGTTTCTTGGAGGCTGGCTGCTCCATGTCCAGGATAGCCTGGACCTTCTCCGGGTTGGCCTCGATTCCTCTCTGGGTCACCATGAACCCTAGGAACTTTCCGGCGGAGACCCCGAAGGCGCACTTCGCCGGATTCAGCTTCATCTGGTGGCGCCGGAGGTTGCCGAACGTCTCCGCCAGGTCGGCTACGTGGTCCGAGTCAAGCTTGCTCATTACCAGCATGTCGTCCACGTACACCTGCATGTTGCGGCCTATCTGGTCTTTGAAGACTTTATTGACCAGGCGTTGGTACGTCGCCCCCGCGTTCTTGAGGCCGAAGGGCATCATCCTGTAACAGAAAGTCCCGCGGTCAGTTATGAAGGCGGTACGCTCTTCGTCCTCCGGATTCATCCGGATCTGGTTGTATCCGGAAAAAGCGTCCATGAATGACAGGAGACGGTGCCCCGAGGTGGTGTCGACCAGCTGGTCGATCTTCGGCAGAGGGAAGCTGTCCTTCGGGCAAGCTCGATTGAGGTCGGTGTAGTCCACGCAGATCCTCCACTTACCGCTGCTCTTCTTTACCATGACCACGTTTGCTAACCAGCTGGGGTATTGGACTTCTCGGACGAAACCGGCGGCGAGAAGTTTCTCTACCTCCTCGTCGATCGCCTTCTGCCTCTCCATGGCGAAGCTTCTCTTCTTCTGGCGGACCGGGCGGCTGCCTGGGTCCACGTTCAGGCTGTGCATGATAATCTCGGGCGGAATACCCGGCATGTCGGCCGCCGACCAGGCGAACACATCGGCGTTGGCACGGAGGAACTCCAGCAGGCGGGTTCGCTCCTCTTCGGGGAGCTGGGCCCCGACTTGCACCGTCTTCAGGGGGTCCGAACCAAGGGGAAAGGAGAGCAGGCGCTCTACGGGCCCTCCCCTGGGTTCCTTTTCTCTCAGGTCGAGGTCCTCGACGTCGTGGGCGAGCTCTGCGCCCCTGGTGCCCGGGATTGCCTGTAGGCAGAGCGGGACTGGCTGAATCGTCCCCTTCATTTCCCCGAACCCGAAAGGCGTGGGGAACTGCACCAGCAGTCTCCTTGTGGAGATGGTGGCGTCTAGTTGGTTGAGCCCGGGATGCCCAAGAATGGCGTTGTAAGGCGAAGGGAGCTTGACGACAGTGAAAGTTACCATGATGGTCGCCTGCCGAGGTGGGGATCCGGCGGTAACTGGGAGAGTGATTTCCCCTTCGACTCCCACGGAGTCCCCTGTAAAACCTACCAGTGGGGTGTGCACTGGCTTTAGCTGGTCGAGAGGCAAACTCATCCGAGAGAAAGCATCGTAAAAAAGTACGTCGGCCAAGCTTCCACTATCCACCATGATTCGATGTACAGGGTGTTTCGCGATGGTCATTTCGACCACCACGGCATCATTGTTTACATTGTCATTAGACTCCCCTCCCTTGGGAGGGGTTACATTCTCCAGGACTTCCCGGGCTCTCTTCTCTGCTCGGCCGGATCCGCGCGAGATCATGCCCACGGGCTTCTCAGTTGGCCGGTTGTCGATCGCAGGGACAGGCGGTAAGGCCGCGAGCGACTGCTTCTCGGAGGGGGCCTCGTTCTTGACGAACTTCCTGAGGTATCCCCTCCCGATCAGCTCCTCGATCTCCCACTTCAAATGGCGGCACTCCTCCGTGTCATGCCCGTGCTCGCGGTGGAATTGGCAGTACTTTGATTTGTCTCGGGGGCCCTCGGGTTCTGAGGTGGAGGTCGGCGGAGGTAGCGCTCGCCCTCGATTTCCATAAGATTTTGGCTCGAGGCGCGAGGAGAGGGGTGTACCTTCGCTCGGGGGCAGACTCGGCCCTCGGCCTTGGGTTCGGGCGAGGATCGGCTGATGGCCCGGGCCTCCGAGCTACCGGGGCGTCCCTCGGGGTTGACTTCTTCAGAATCTTCCCGTCCAGCTCTCGACGGGTGCGGTCAGCCTCCTCCGCTCGGATGTACTTGTGGGCGCGGAGGAGGAGCTCGGAATACGTCCTGGGCGGCTTCTTGTCCAGGGAATAGGTCAGGCGGGACGTCTTGAGCCCGCGCTTTAAAGCCAGCATAGCGACGGGCTCGTCCAAGCTGTAGATCTCCAGGGCTGCGGTCTTAAACCGGGCGATGTAGTCTCGGAGCAGCTCCTGGTCCTGCTGGCGGATGGAGAAGAGACTGTCCACCTCCCTTGGCACCTTTCGACAAGCGTCGAAATGCGCCACAAACTTTCCTTCCAACTGCTGGAAGGAGCAAATGGATCCGGGCTCGAGACGGGCGAACCAAACTCGAGCGGCCTTCCGAAGGGTTGCAGGGAAGGCGATGCACAGAAGGGCGTCGGTGGCGCCCTGGACCCTCATGAGAGCTTTATAACTCTCCAAATGGTCCAGGGGGTCGGTGGTCCCGTCGTAAGGGTCCACCTGTGGCATGCGGAACCGTTTCGGGATCGGTTCCGCCTGAATTTCTTCGGAGAAAGGGGGGCGGGAGTCGTAGCCCGCCGGGTCAGCTGACGAGTTCTGCAGGTCGGCGAACCGTCGGGCGAACTCCGCCAACTTGCGCTCGTGCTCTTCTAGGCGCCTCTCGGCCTGGCGCCTGATGGCTTCATCGGTGGAGTCTTCCACCGAGGCTGCAGGTGAGGGGGGCGCCGATCGGTCTCGGCGCGAGGTCTGGCCCCGGCGTCGCTTGCTGCGATGCGCCGTTTCGGCCCCATCGGCCGGGGATCGACTCTCGTGATCCTCCGAGCCGGAATAGTTTCTCTTCGGGGGAGCTTGGCGGCTCCCTCGGGGGTTGGAGATGGCTTGCGGATGGGACGGCCTGCCCTGGATTGAGCGCAGGCTCCCGTGCTGTCCCGCGACTCGGGCCGCGGGGGTCCCTGGCTGCGGCTGAGTGGCCAGGGACCGTTGCTGATGCTGAAGCTGTCGGACCGCTGAGGTCAAGGTCTGCAGCTGCTGGACGATGGCCGCAAAGGATCCGTCCGCCGGGGTAGGCTGCTGCAGAAGAGGAGGGGGAGCCGGAAGCTCCCGCTCGGGGGTGTGGCCCCCTGGTGGGGAGTGGGCTTCTCCCACACGGCTGGTGGACGCCTCGCGACCACGAGTGACCACCATTGCTAGAGAGCGTGACACCTGCAAAAAGCTAGTTCCCACTAGGGGTTAGTGTCCTGCCCCCCTTCCTGGCGCGCCAATCTGTTGCCGTCCCGTCGCCGCGCCCGTGCCGAGGATCAACCGATCCTCCCTGACCGCCTGGCAAGGGAGCCTCCCTTCCTGCGAGAAACCTGCAACAAAGGGGTTAGAGGACCCTGGCCGGGGATTCCGGCGAGGGGGCTCCGACGGTCAAGTCAGTAGACGACGAGGAGGAACAGACTCTCGCTCCCAGGCCCTCTAAAGGGTCCCAGGTTTGGAGAGTTAACTAGTGAAGGGAAAGCGCCGGGGACCGGAATCTCGGCTGGGCCTGCCTGCCGAGCTCGCATCCAGTATTCCCCTCTCGGGATCTCTGGTTTCTTCCTCGGAGCGAGGCCTTGTGCCGGTGCTTCCTCCTTGTCCCCAGGCTAGTTGGCTTACCTTGCAGTCTCCGGATTCTTCCTTCTTTATCTCCCTCCGTCGTGTGCTTGTCCTTTTCCTCCTCGAAAACTCCTCCCCCCTGTCTTCCTTTCTTTTCCCTTTTTGGCGAAGGAGGCCAGGCGGCTTTCCGACCTCGTCCGCCGGGCCCAGCAGGGAGAAGGCAAGGACAGAAGAGAAAAGGAGGGAGGGCGGCGCTGGCAGAGCGGCCAGTCGTCAGGCCTCAGGCTTCGTGAGAGTGCTCTTTTCCCCGAGCATGGGCGCCATCCGTTTACGGGGCCTGTTCCGTCAGGATCGGATCTCTCGACTGCGGGACCTGTCGGGCCAGTGTAAGTCACGTTCCGCGTGCCGCCGCCCTCCGTACGGGACACCGTCTGGGGTCGGTACGGCCCGAGGGATGGCCTCGGGACCCGTCGCTTTCCCCCGGGGGCCTCTCCGTACGAGCGGTCTGACTTCGGCTGAGTTGGACCTGTCTCCGGGGGCCGACTGGCGAGAGGCGAGAGATCGGCCGACCTCGGCTTAGGTGGACCCCCCCGGGGGGACACCTGGCGAGGTGGCAGAAGATCGCCTGGCTTCGGCCGAGGTGGACCCGTCTCCGGCGGCCACCTGGCGCAAGGCGGAGGGTCAGCCGACCTTGGCCTAGGTGGACCCCTCCTGGGTGGACACCTGGCGAGGTGGCAGAAGATCGCCTGGCTTCGGCCGAGGTGGACCCGTCTCCGGGTGGCCACCTGGCGCAAGGCGGAGGGTCAGCCGACCTCGGCCTAGGTGGACCCCTCCTGGGTGGACACCTGGCGAGGTGGCAGAAGATCGCCTGGCTTCGGCCGAGGTGGACCCGTCTCCGGGTGGCCACCTGGCGCAAGGCGGAGGGTCAGCCGACCTCGGCCGACCTCACACGGGGCGGACTCCTCCGAGCCCGGGCGCAGATGAGTTGGTGGGGGAACTTCGCGCCGAACTCGACCTCGGCGGGGGCCGTTTGCTTCAGACAGTATCGGGCGGTGCGGTCTTGCCGACCCCAGCCTTGAGGACGTGGCGCTGATTCCGGCATTAAAACTCACACGTGGCTCGCTCGCATTCGGCGATACCTGAGCCTGGCCACGTCACTGTCACGACTGTAACAGGGTTGATCTATCAAAACCACAATAGAGTGAGCTTGGAAATAGGGTCGTAGACCCTTTGCTACGACCACTAGGAAAAAAAATAAGCTTTTGCACTCTGGGATATCAAACTTCTGCTTCATGCAATACTTTACTAGTGTAGTAGATCGGCTTCTGTAAGTGATTGGCGTCTCTTCGCACTAGCACCAAACTAACCACTTCGTTTGAGGCAGATAAATATAAGTAAAGAGTCTCTCCTTCACAGGACTTAGAGAGTAAGTGTTGACCCCTGGAATGATTTTGATGATCACAAAATATTGGAGCATGTATGTGTTACTAATTCTTTTAATTACTTGAGAAGTTTTTGCAGGAAAATGTTTATCTTTAGTTTAATTAGTTTTCAAATTGGTTGAAAGGTAATCCAACATTGTATAGACTCTTTTGCACTTCAAGTTGTAAAAGCCCTAATTCTTCAACTATGTAATTTTTTAAAAGGGCTATAAAATTATAAAAATAAGAATAAGTAGACTAGCTCTTGTTGGATTCACATTTTGAAGAATTTGAAGAAGTTTGAAGCTTTAAAAAAAGTTTTTGTAAGAGCCAACTCATGGATCAAGAGTCGATTCCTTCTGGCACGGCATAAAAATTCAGAGTTTCAGTACCTCGAGCCGACTCAAGCCCCAAGAGCCGACTCATTGAAGAACACATGTTTTTGAAGTCTGAGACCTCGAGCCGACTCAAGCCCAGAAGAGTCCACTCATCCAGAGTTATGTTTGTTGGTGACTGAGACTTCGAGCCGACTCTGCCTTAAAGAGCCGACTCAAGGAAAATGTTGATTTGTACTGATTGAAGGTTCGAGCCGACTCCAGCTTCAAGAGCCAACTCGCACAGAATTTTTGTTTGGGCTGTTTGAGACTTCGAGCCGACTCGAGTTACCGTTTTCTGCACTCTAACATCTAGTTGCTGAAAGTTAATTTGAACTCCAAATGGTCTCCAACAGCTCTTTCCCTATTCTCTAGGCCCTACAACGGCTATATCTCATGGAAAACTATAAAAGGGAGTATTTTTGATGGATTAAACAATTTTTGAGGGATTATTTTTTGATTTATCTCGAGAATTTGAAAAGTCTTCAAGTCTTTCACCAACCCATTTCAAGAGCATTCAAGATAGGATTCAAAGCTTCATCAACTTCTCTTCATCATTGAATCCACACTTTGAAGAAGTAAAGAAGCAGCTTGAAGAGCATTAAAAGAGCATTCAAGGCTAGACTTTACTTGATCTTCATCGATAATATTTAAACAAACTCGGTTTGTTGTGTAGTTGCTTTATATTTTTCTCATATCTTTGTTCTCTCTAAGAACAGCAAGGGACTATGTTTTAAGAGAGGGTTAAAAGTTTTTAGGTGAACCTTATGAAAACCTAAGTTGGGTTCTTGGTGATCCCAGTATAAAGCCAAGTATAGGGTTTCTTTGGTGATCCTGTTTAAAACCAAAGGAAGTTGGGTTTTCTTTGGTGATCCCGGTAAAACCAAAGTGTATAGGTTTAGATTGTGAGCCTGGTAAAACAATCCGACTGTTTTTTGGTTGGGGGATATAGTGAAAATTTCAAGTGGTGCTTGGGTAGTGGACGTAGGAGCCGGTTGCTCCGAACCACTCTAATTTTTCTTATGTTTGTGTTTGTGCTTATTTTACCTTATTGCATTTACTTAATTACTTATGTATTGCATATTGAACCACAACACCAAAAGAATTTTAAATTGCACATACTTGCCAAAAGTTTTTATAATTCCAATTCACCCCCCTCTTGGGAAGCCACCTGGACAACAAGTGGTATCAGAGCTAGGTTCTCTAAAAATTACTTAGAATAAAGATAGATGGCATATCCCATGAGCACTTCTTTGGTCAAAGGCCAATCCACAAATCGACCTCCACACTTTTCACCGGAACCAATTATATATATTGGAAGGCGAGGATGAAAATATACATTCAAGCCATAGATTTTTATTTATGAAAAATTATTTTGAAAGGACCTTACACACCCACTATTAGAATCAATGATATTGAGGTTCCCAAACCGGAAGAAGAATGGGATGAAAATGATATGAAATTAGCTGAGTTGAATGCCAAAGTTATGAATTTACTTTATTATGCTTTAGACCCAAATAAGTTTAACAGAATTTTGACTTGTAATTCTGCTAAAGAAATTTGGGATAAGCTTGAGATTACACACGAGGCACATCACAAGTTAAAACTTCAAAAATCAATCTTCTTGTGCACAACTATGAATTATTTAAAATGGATCATAGTGAAACTATATCTGCTATGTATACCATTTTACTGATATTATCAATGATCTTAAAAGTCTTGGTTGGACTTATACTAATGCTGATCTAGTTCAAAAAGTTTTGAGATCCTTGCCAGATAAATGGAAAGCTAAAGTGACAACGATTCAAGAGGCAAAGGACCTGAACACCTTACCATTGGATGAGTTGCTTGGATCATTAATTACACATGAGCTAGCCATGCAACAAAGAGCTGATGAAGATTCTAAGAAAAAGAAAGCTATAGCATTTAAAGCTACTGAAGAAGACAAGAATGAAGATTCAGATTCATCTGATGATGATGATCTTGAAAATGATGAGATAGCCCTTGTAATGAGAAAATTTAAAAGGTTTATGGGCAGAAGAAGAACAAACAGATGGAGGAAGTAAGTTAGAAAAGGAGATTTTGCAAAAGAAAGAGAAAAGGACAAAGAAAAGGACAAGGACAAGGATAAAGATCAAATTCCAATCTGTTATGAGTACAAGAAACTGGGACATATACATTTTGACTGTCTAGAAGCCAAGAAAAAGATGATCAAGAGAAAGAAGAAGAAGGCAATGCTTGCAGCATGGAGTGGCAACGATGAATCTACATCCACTGAAGAGGATGAAGAAACAACAAAAATTGCTTAGATCTGCCTTATGGGTTTGGAGGATGAGGTAACTACTTTGGATCCTAATTTAGAATTTATTTATGATGAACTTCATAATGCTTTTATGAATTATTAGTAAAATATAAAAAAACTGGTTTGAAAATGAAAAATTTGAAAAACCATTGTGATATGATTGAAAAGGATAAAAATGAAATTGGTGAAAGAAATAAGATTTTACAAAGAAAATTAAGTCTGGTTTGTGAAAGACTTAAGACTACTCAATTTGAAAAAGAAGAGCTTCTTGAGAAAAAACAAAAATTTGCAAAATGAAAATGATGATTTGAAAAAGTAAGTTCAAAAGCTTAAGCCTTTAGTTGAAAAATTGACCTTAAGTTCTAATAAACTTGAACTAATTTTGAAATATCAAAGAAAGATAAATAACAAGTTTGGAATTGGTTATAAAGGCTCAACTTTAAATAAATTTCTGCATCCACATCATATGCTCCTAAGTTCATTACTTCAAAATAATTTAGACCTAAGTTGCATCATCATATACTTTTTATTCAAAGCCAAGAATTGTATGCTATGCTTGCAATAATATTGGTCATAAAGTATTTGAGTATCATTTGAAATATAATGGCAAGAAGAAAATCAAGAGAATTTGGATTCCAAAAGGAACCATTTCTACTAACTTGCAAGGATCCAAGAAAGCTTGGATACCTAAATCTATTACTTGATTGTTTTGCAGGGATGTCTTGCAGCCACAAATATAAAGAAAAGATGGTACCTTGATAGTGGCTGTTCAAGATACATGACGGGTGACATTGATCAATTCTTCACCCTAGAACAAAAAGATGGTGGAATGGTAACCTTTGGTGATAATCGCAAAGGAAGGATAATCGGTATTGGTTAAATCAAAATTATTCCTTCTACATTTATTGAGAATGTGTTACTTGTAGAAAAGTTAAAGCATAATCTTTTGAGTATTAGTCAGCTTTATGATATTGGTTTTAATGTTTTCTTCAAGTCCTAAATGTGTATAGTAGTTGATCCACTTGACTCTAATACAAAATTCATTGGACATAGACTTGGTAACATTTATATAGTAGATCTTAATGATCTGGCTATGTCAAGCAATACAAGTCTTGTAGCAGTGAATGATAAGAGCAAGGAATTAAGTTTACTATGGCATAGGCGACTTGGACATGCTAGTATGGATACTATAGCAAAACTTATTTTAAAAGATTTAGTTAAAGGTTTGCCAAAATTCAAAGAAAATCTTGAATATGTTTGCGATGCTTGTTAATTAGGAAAGCAAGTGAGGGAGAGTTTTAAATCCAAAAATATTATTTCTACTACTAGACCCTTAGAGCTACTTCACATGGACCTATTTGGACCTACTAGGACAACAAGCCTAGGTGGTATGAAATATGACCTTGTGATTATAGATGATTTTTTAAGAAACACATGGATTTTGTTTATTGTACATAAAGATGAGACTTTAAAATATTCAAAAAATTTTATAAAAGAGTTTCAAATCTGAAAAATCTTTCTATTATTTCTATTCGTAGTGATCATGGCAATGAATTTGAAAATCAACATTTTGATCACTTTTGCACAAAGCATGGTATTGACCACAACATCTCAGCTCCTAAAACATCATAGCAAAATGGGTTGTAGAAAGAAAGAATTGAACTTTGGAAGAGATGTCTAGAACAATGCTTTGTGAAGGAAATCATTCAAAATACTTTTGGACAGAAGCTGTAAATACTGCTTGCTATATTTTGAACAGAGTTTTAATTAGACCTATTATTAAAAAAATCTCCTATGAACTGTGGAACAATAGAAAGCTTAATATCAATTATTTCATATTTTGGCTGTAAATATTTTGTTTTTAATAATGGTAAAGATAATCTTGGTAAATTTGATATAAAATCTGATGAGGCTATTTTTCTTGGATATTCTTTAAATAGTAAAGCCTATCGAGTTTTCAACAAAAGAACTTTGACTGTGGAAGAATCAATATATGTTGTTTTTAATGAATCTGACATTACATCTTCTAAAAAAGAAGATTGTGCTGATGATGATGCAGGTACACTAGAACATGGACTGAAGGATTTGACTCTCAAAGACAAACAAACAAGTGAACAACATGAAGAAGAGGTAAGCAAAAATCATGATGATATATCCAAACAATGGAGGTATGTACACTCACATCCCAAAGAACTAATTACAGAAGATCAATCTCAAGATGTTAAAATTAGAGCTGTACATAGGGATGCGCATGACTTGATTGCTTTTGTTTCTCATGTAGAACCTCATATTATAGAAGAAGCTAAAACTAATCTTAATTAGATGTTAGCTATGTATGATGAGTTAAACCAATTTAGGAGAAATAATGTTTGGACTCTAGTAGAAAGACCTAATGACCACCCTATTATAGGCACTAGATGGGTTTATAGAAATAAACTTGATGAGCAAGGTAATGTAATTAGGAATAAGGCTAGACTGGTAGCTCAAGATTATAATCAAGAAGAGGGAATATATTTTGATGAGACTTATGCACCAGTAGCTAGGCTAGAGGCTATTAAATTACTACTAGCATATGCATGCTTTATGAATTTCAAATTATTTTAAATGGACGTAAAGAGTGCATTTTTAAATAATTTTTTATCTGAAAAAGTTTTTGTCGAACAACCACCGCGTTTTATCGATCATACATTTCCAAATTATATTTTTAAATTGAATAAAGCTTTGTATAGTCTTAAACAGGCACCTAGAGCCTGGTATGACATATTAAGTAAGTTTTTAATTGAAAATGATTTTGTAAGAGGTAGTGTTGACACTACATTGTTTATTCAAAGAAAATACAATGATATTTTAGTTGTTCAAATTTATATTGATGATATAATATTTGGATCTACTGATGAATCTTTGTATCAAGACTTTGCTAAGTTTATGCAAGGAATTCGAAATGAGTTTGATGGGTGAGCCGAGTTACTTCATCGGGCTTCAGATCAAATAATCAAAGGAAGGCATTCTGATCAACCAGGCCAAATATATCAAAGAGATTATCAAAAAGTTTGGCATGGAATCAAGCAAAGAAATTGGAACATCTATGAATCCTGCATGTAGACTTGATAAAGATAAAAATGGCACAAATATTGATCAAGAACTATATAGAGGTATGATCGATTCTTTACTTTATTTAACTGCCAGTAGAGCTGATATTTTATTTAGTGTTTGTATGTGTGCATGTTTTCAATCTAATCCAAAAGAGTCACACATCATAGCTATTAAAATAATCATTAAGTATCTTAAAGGCACATGCAATCTAGGATTATGGTATTCTAAGCATTCATCTTTAAAATTAATTAGTTATTCTGATGCTGATTATGGAGGCTGTAAAATTGATAGTAAAAGCACAAGTGGCACTTGTCAATTTCTAGGTGTCAACTTGATTTCATGGCATTGTCGTAACAGAACACTGTAGCACTATCTACTGCTGAGACAGAATATGTGGCTACGGAGAGCTGTTGTGCACAAGTATTATGGATCAATCAACAATTAAAAGATTATGGTGTTGTCCAATCTAAAATTTCTATTAAATGTGATAACACTAGTGCTATTAACTTATCTAGAAATCCAATTCAGCATTCTCGAACTAAGCATATAGAAATTAGACATCATTTCATTCGAGATCATGTTTTAAATAATGTTGTTGAATTAGAATTTATACCTACTGAAGATCAACTTGCTGACATTTTAGTTAAACCCCTTAGTCAAGATAGATTTGAAAAGATTAGAGACGAATTAAGTCTGTGTGATCCATTCTGAAAGTTTTGACCTAACTTTTCAAAAAATAAGGAAAAATTATCTAGACATTTCAAAATTTCTTCTAGAGCTTATAACAACCTCTTTTAGAGTAAGAAACCCATAAAAATTTATTTTGTCATTTTTCAAGTTTTGACCTAGATTTCGACTGGAGCCGAGTTGAGCCACCTGCTATTTCGGCGAGCCAACTCGAGAGTCAGGCCGAGGCTTTTTAAATAGGGCATCATAAGTTTAAATTTGATATTTCTTTCCACCCTTCTTATTTTCCCTTAGCCATTTTCTTTCCCTAACCTAAGAAAAGCTCCTGGAACACCTCTACACCCTTCCAAAATCCTAATCTAACCTAGATGGCTCCTAGGAAAGCCGTGGCAAAGAAGGCTAGGAAGGTTGTTCGGTCAGTGGCAGAGGAAAGGAGGACCAAACGAAGGTTTGATTCTTCAAATCCGTCAGAGGAACAACAAGAAGAGCATGAAGAGGAACTAGAAGCCCCAAGGCACGTAATTTCGATGGAAAATAGGAAAGTAACCCCAGGCCGATACATTGATTTCTCATTTTTAGAACAAGAGAGCTTGAAAATTGGTGATTGGTTGGTTGGACAAGGTTGGAAGGATTTTTGCATGCTTAATCTTCCTACATATCCTAATCTTGTTAGACAATTTTTTGAGAATATATCTTTGGGTGCTTTTCATATTGAATCTACTGTGAAGGAGAAACACATTGAGATCAGTGAGCAAAAATTGTCTAATATTCTTCAAATACCTAAAGAGGGAGAAAGTTATTTAGTATTGAAGGACAAACAGAAAACACTGAGAATTATACATGAAAGGACTAATGTGACTGGTGTGATACATATTAGGCCAACCAACTCTCATTGGAGATGAGGTTGCTACATAACATCATTAACCACATCTTTCTACCCTGGATTGGGAGATTCGATTGGGTGAGCGAGAAAGACCTAGTCTTTATAAGATGTTTAGTTGAGGGGGAGGCCCTCATTTTACCTTTCATTATGTTGTCTTAGATGAGGGAAGCTGCTCATAGGGCACGAGCATGTCTCCGTATGGTATGGTTTTTACCCTACTGTTTCAGGATGCCCATGTTGATTTGTTTGGAGAGGATAGCAGACCATTATTGCATACAGACAAATACAACTTAAAATCTTTGACCAGGATGGGATTCTTAAAGGTTGAGGGTCACTGGATTAGGAAGAGTTCAAGGCTTCCAGTGACTCATTCTGATGATGATTCAAGAGAAGATGATCAGGTAGCACAGGGACAGGATGTCGAGGTGGAGCCACATGTTGACGAGGCTGGACCTTTAGAGCCAGCTCCTTCTACACCTCGATCACCTGTCAGAGGATCGACTGCTGTTGATCAAGTGATGATGACATACTGCAGTATATACTGGATGAGATCTCTAGTCTTCAGAGAGGGAGATCAGAGACTGATGCTAGGATATCTGCACTTCAATCAGAGATGCATCAGGGATTTTAGGACATTCTGACTATTCTTCAGCAGATTACAGCAACTAGTCACTCTGTACCTACTCCTTCTGCAGCAGCACCAGACATTCATACAGATTGTGGGTAGGGAGAGGCAGTACACTTCACTAACATTCCTACAGCTGCTACTCCTGCTGAGGATGGTACTGGTATTGAGGATCCGAGTTTTGATGTTGGAGACACTCCGGTGATAGAGATTCTATCTACTACCAGCACCCTTGCCTTATCTGTTGATCCTCCTACTACTCGACCTACTCCTATTATAATTTTTTCTGAGCCTAGAGCTAAAGCTAAACCTAGAACCTCTAAGACTACTACTCCTGTTAGGACCAGACTTAGGGACCTTAGGCCTAGGTTCCCTAAATTCAAGCCTGCTCCTGGTATTTTAGAGGTCGGTTCCTCCTTTAGTGAGGAAGAGCTTAGTGATGATGATCCTAGTCCTTCATTTTGATGTTTTAGGACTTTATGTTTAGCATTTTTTGTTGTTTGTGATACTACTTTTGTCGTGCCGAGGCACTTTTGTATCGCATCATTCTTGTATTGACACTTTTCATATATATATATATATATATATATATATATATATCTTTTTGAATGACCTAATTTGTGAATGAATGTTCTCCTTTTTATATACTTTTTGTTAATGACAAAAATGGGGAGAAGGGAGAAAGGAGAGAAGAGTGTGTATGAAAATGTGAATGAATATGTATGAAAGAAAATATAAAAATGAATATGCATGAAAGTGTGAATATGAAAGCAAATATGAAAAAATATTATTACATCAGTAAGGGAGAGCTTGTGTTAAGTTTTCATTAAACTCACTTCAAATACAAGTTAATTTTGTGAAGTTTTCGATACTTAGTACATTAATGACATATATGATACATTGTGATACATTGTGTTGATACTTTTCAATTTAACAGTTTGATACTCAATTTGGCTTGATACATACTATGTTAAATATTCTTTGATACATGTGAATACGATACATAGTAAATGTAAAGTATTTTTAGATCATGTTCATGCCCAGTGTTTTGTCATCATCAAAAAGGGGGAGATTTGATGCGGCACGCATATGATTAATGTTTTGAATATGGGGCTTGTAGAGCAATGAAACCTAATTATACTTAGCATTGTACTCATCTTAATAAGATTTAAGGATTATATAAAAAGGGACTATTACATGATTAGACACAACTCTAAAACTAAGAAGGAAGAAGATCTAGATAATAGGGGCTAATGATTGAGGACTTACCTTGATGAGTTTTCCAACCTTCCTATGATTCAAAACTTGAAACTACTGATGCTCTGGACTGGAGAACTTGGATAACAGTGATCAGAACCCTGGACTTGGGCTTCAGCTTGTTGGTTCATTGTCAAGGGGAACCCTGTTCACAACTCAAGGACTTCGAAGGACCCTGCAATGAAGATCAAAGTTAAGGTTGAAGGATGCAGACATAAAGAAGGGATGGGAGAACTTGTGAACAAAGAAAAGATAATTGAGAAGATCTGGCTGACTCCAATGCCTTTGCCTTGAGCTTGGATGATGAATTGCTAGGGAAGAGAGTGGCTTTGGGCGTGGAAGAAGAAGATAGGAAAAATTTCACACATAAAACTCAAGACAACTTCACTTCAAACTTCATTCATTTCCAAAATCAATCTCTTTTACAATGGGCATCCAAGGCTTTTAATAGCCTCACAAAGCTAGCTTTTGAAATTTAAAAACTCCCCAAATCGAGGAGGATTACAAGGGGGGTTGGAGGATTTGGTGGAGAGTTTGGAGGGATGTGGGGGGGTTGGAGGATTTGGTGGAGGACTTGGAGGGATGTGGCCAACCTCCTTGAATTTGAATCTCCCTTGTTGGCGCCCAAAGGGTGATGAGGTGGCTGGTGAAGTGGTACCTGATGACGTGGCATGGTGTGGTGGTCTTCTACTTGGATAAGAATGACATGTGGCGCCTAGTGGTCCTAGTTGATGGTCCTTTTCTCTTGCTTGGTTAATGTGTCTTCTCTTCTTCATGTGGTCAAATTCTGGGGTCTAGAATTTGAGTCTTGTTGCTGGCTTTCATGGCTTTAAGACTTGATTAGACTTAACTCAACTGAACTGACTTGACTGACCTAGACTTTAAAACTTGAAATGGACTTACAGGAAATGAAATTTTAAAAGTAATTACAGGACTCAATAAATACTCTTGATTTGAAACTCAAAATTAATTACAGGACTCTTGAAAAGGAAATGACTCTTGAAAATAAAATATTTTTGAACTAAAGGATACAAGGTAACCTAATTATCTTCGATCCAAATTGGGATAAGGCTAACCTTGTTGGAGTGAAGTTTCTTTCGGCTTCTGGTGTCCACACCAAGATTGTTGACCCCTGGAATGATTTTGATGATCACAAAATATTGGAGCTTGTATGTGTTACTAATTATTTTAATTACTTGAGAAGTTTTTGCAGGAAAATGTTTATCTTTAGTTTAATTGGTTTTCAAATTGGTTGAAAGGTAATCCAACATTGTATAGACTCTTTTGTACTTCAAGTTGTAAAAGCCCTAATTCTTCAACTATGTAATTTTGTAAAAGGGTTATAAAATTATAAAAATAAGAGTAAGTAGACTAGCTCTTGTTGGATTCACATTTTGAAGAATTTTGGAGAAGCTTGAAGCTTTAAAAGAAGTTTTTGCAAGAGCCGACTCATGGATCAAGAGCTAACTCCTTCCGGCACGGCACAAAAAATTTCAGAGTTTCAGTACCTCGAGCCGACTCAAGCCCCAAGAGTCGACTTATTGAAGAACACACGTTTTTGAAGTCTGAGACCTCGAGCCGACTCAAGCCCAGAAGAGCCGACTCGTCTAGAGTTATGTTTGTTGGTGACTGAGACTTTGAGCCGACTTTGCCTTGAAGAGTCGACTCAAGGAAAATGTTGATTTGTACTGATTGAAGGTTCAAGCCAACTCCAGCTTCAAGAGCCGACTCGTATAGAATTTTTGTTTGGGCTGTCTGAGACTTTGAGTTGACTCGTAGATCTCGAGCCGACTCGAGTGACCGTTTTCTGCACTCTAACGGCTAGTTGCTGAAAGTTGATTTTGAACTCCAAATGGTCTCCAACAGCTCTTTCCCGATTTCCTAGGCCCTACAACGGCTATACCTCATGGAAAACTATAAAAGGGAGTATTTTTGATGGATTAAACAATTTTAAGGGATTATTCTTTGATTTATCTTGGGAATTTGAAAAATCTTCAAGTCTTTCACCAACCCACTTCAAGAGCATTCAAGATAGGATTCAAAGCTTCACCAACTTTTCTTCATCATTGAATCCACTCTTTGAAGAAGTAAAGAAGCAGCTTGAAGAGCATTAAAAGAGCATTCAAGGCTAGGCTTCACCTTGATCTTCATCGGCAACATTTAAACAAACTCGGTTTGTTGTGTAGTTGCTTTATATTTTTCTCTTATCTTTGTTTTCTCTCTAAGAACAGCAAGGGGCTGTGTCTTAAGAGAGGGTTAAAAATTTTTAGGTGAACCTTGTGAAAATCTAAGTTGGGTTCTTGGTGATCCTGGTATAAAACCAAGTGTAGGATTTTTTTGGTGATCCGGTTTAAAACCAAAGGGAGTTGGGTTATCTTTGGTGATCCCGGTAAAATCAAAGTGTACAGGTTTGGATTATGAGCCTGGTAAAACAATCCGACTGGTAAAACAATTCGACTGTATTCCGATTAGGAGATATAGTGAAAATCCCAAGTGGTGCTTGGGTAGTGGATGTAGGAGCCGGTTGCTCCAAACCAGTCTAAATTTTCTTGTGCTTGTGTTTGTGCTTATTTTACCTTATTGCATTTACTTAATTACTTCCTCATTGCATATTGCACAACAACATCAAAAGAATTTTAAATTGCACATACTTGCCAAAAATTTTTATAATCCTAATTCAGCCCCCCTCTTAGGAAGCTACCTGGGCAATAGTAAGGGAGGATTTTCTAAGTACTCTTTCAATTTGTCAAAAGCAACTTTGCAGTCTTCTGTCCACTTAAAATTTTGGGCTTGGCAAAGAATCTTGAAAAAGGATAGAATCTTTCTACAGACCGAGAAATAAATCTGCTCAAAGAAGCAACTCTTCCTGTTAGCCTCTGTACCTCCTTTTTGCAAGTGGGATGCCTCATTGTTCGAAGTACTTGAATCTTTTCTAGATTAACTTCGATCCCCCGCTTAGTGACTAAGTATCCCAGGAACTTCCCCGAAGTTATACTAAAAATATACTTGGTTGGATTTAATCTCATCTGATGATGTCTAAGAGCATCAAAAGATTTCTTCAGATCTGCAATATGATCAAACTTATGAAGACTTTTCAGAATCATATTATCAATATAAGCTTCCATATTTCTTCCAATCTGATTTTTGAAGACTTTGTTGATCAGCCTTTAGCAAGTCTTTGGCTTGCCGCCTGCTCTTCAGCGGCAGCATACTTCTGAGCCCTTGCCAGTAATTCGGCATAGCTCATTGAAAATCTTTTGTCCAGGGAGAAAGTGAACCTGGACGACTTGAGACCCTTTTTTAAAGCAGACATGGCCACATGCTCATTAAGATTTGGGAGATCCAAAATGGCCGAATTGAAGCGGTGCACAAATTCTTTCAAACTCTCTCCTTCATTTTGCTGAAGGAGGAACAAACTATCAGTGTTACGCGGCATCTTCTAGCATGTTTTGAAGTGTGAAATAAATTGCCGCTCTAGTTCAACAAAAGAATGGATAGTCTTCGGCGGTAAGCTCGAATACCATATTCGAGCATATCTTCTTAGGGTAGCAGGAAAAGCAAGATAGTATAAAGCATCAGTTGCTCCTTGCACCATCATGTGAGCCTTGTAACTCCCTAGATAGTCAAGAGGGTCTGATGTTCCATCATAAGCTTCCAGTTGTGGAATCTAGAAATGCCGAGGGATAACTTCATCCATGATCTGATCAAAGAAAGGAGGCTGGGAATTGAAAGCTATGACTTCATCATTTCTCCTTAGATCTGAAATCCTGGCTAACTCTGCTTGCATAGACTTGAATTTTTCTTCAAACTCATAATTTATTTCGCTGTCTAGCTCCTTCAGGTGCAAAATCTCTAGAAGAGATAGAGGGAGAACGCCTGATCCTCTTCTTTCCATTATGATCCCCTGTTTGTCGATCTGAAGGGGCGACATAACGATCATGAGATGACCGGATCCGTGAGGAACTTGGAGAGAGTTCTCGATGTCGATCATCTCTTCTTTCAATTTGATAGCTGGGCTGTGAGATGGGTGGTGGACATTGCCTTTGGGCTACATCTTCTTGCAAATTTTGAACTAATGTCGTCAAGGCATCTACCCTGCTCAAGAGGGCTTCAAACTGCTGTTGCCCGACCATCAGCATAGGAGGTCGCATTCCGTGATCTGCTGGAAGATCGTCTGCTTGGGGAGCATGTTGCTCCCTGCTTGTAGATGCATTCTGAACTTTCCCTTTCACCATTTTTACTTGAATGAAGCTCTCCTTTAATAGAGGGAAATAGATCTCCCCTACCTGGTGCGCTAATCTGTTGACGCTGAATCCTCGCCGACCGGATGGAGTGGTTCGTCTACCGGTTCACCGTCAACCGAAACCTGCAAAATAAATTCCCTGACTAGAATTTTTTCGGTGGGAGACATTCTGATGCCAAAGTCAGCAAGAACTCAGGCAGGAGAATGGAGAGCTCGAAAGCAGAGTGGTGAGAAAAAGAATGAAATGAATTATCTAGAGTTAGCTTAGCCTATCTCGAGTGCCCCATCTTACCGGTATTTATAGGCATAAATGTAACTACTTATGGTTATTGAAGTTGGCTAACAAAACCTCTGTTGCCCAGAAATGGAGCCCAAGGGGGGGGGTGAATTGGGTCTTTTAAAATTTTAAAACAATAATGTGCAGGCCTTGTTGTGTTTGTGAGTTATGAAATTCAATGCACTAGATTAAATGCAGCAGAAAGCAATAAATGGATTGCAATAAACAAAGAGCAAGAAAAAGAGAAGGCAATCACACACAAACACAAAGTTTATAGTGGTTCGGTGCAAACCTAGCACCTACATCCACTCCCCAAGCCATCCTTGAAAATTCCACTATAATCCAACCAAAATTACAGCCGACTTGTTTTTCAAAAGGCTCACAAGTCAAAACATATGTTGATTTTATCACCTAGGTTCACCAACAAACTTTTACACTTATTTTGTCTTCGGGCTCACAAGTTAACCCTAGTTGGTTTTATTCCTTTGGCTTACCAACAAACCACAACAACCTTCTTTCAAGATACCCTTGAAAGCAAGGTCAAATCACAAGATAAAATTAGATATACAATTTCAAAAATAAGACAAACTCTCTTCAAGAGTAGAATAGAAGCTTTGAAGCTCAAGTTGATGCTTTGTCTTGTCTCCTCCTTAGAATATTCTTCAAACTCTTCTTTTGGAATGATGTAAGGATGGGCTTGTAAGCTTTTTCAGGGAATCAAACTTTAAGTATCTCTTGAAGTGAAATTCTTAAGAGAATCTTGGCTTTCTAGCTTTCAATGGACTTCAATACCTCAAGAATAAAATTGGTGAAGCTTAAATACAAAGAAAAACTTCCAAAAAATGGTTTGTGACCGTTTGAGCATCGAATCTAGCCGTTGGGAGCTTGAAAAGACGTTTCTGCAAGTCAGAAAAATAGATTCGTTAGGCCTGTCAGAACCAGAGTATCAACACTTGGCTGTCAGGTGTCGACACTTGACTTCCAGGTGTCGACACTTGAACTTTTAAGTGTCGACACTTGAACTTTCAAGTGTCGACACTTGATTCACAGGTGTCGACACTTGACACAAGAGCACTCCATTGGCCAAGTTATGGATTTTCAAAAGGTCTCAGGCCTTGAGTCGATACTTGGGAACTTAAGTGTCGACACTTGAGTTTCAGGTATCGACACTTGAGTCCTGGGTGTCGACACTTGGCATGCCAAGGAGTTTTTCTGCGTGCCAAATGCTGAAGTGTCGACACTTGACTTCCCAGGTGTCGACACTTGGTTCTAAAAAATTCATAATCAAGTCCAAATTAAGCCCAAAACACAAGCATCGATTTGAAACTTAAATGGAACATAAATAACTAATAATTGATCATATAAAAGCCCTTTTTGCACGAAGAAGATGTCTTAAGTTGCGAAAAAATATTCCGTGCCACGACGTGCCATGATACTTAAATTTTTGAGAATTTGAGATGCTTGCTTCCTGAAAACTCATAACTAAAAGTAAACATTAGTATACAATATGTACTCAAGATTTTGGTATTTATCAAAATCACTAGGAGAGCCAACAACCTCCTCATAATCGTAAGTAGTGGTGGTCGGAAAATTAGTTATTCTGTGGTTATCCAATCTGATGATATCGACCATGTGGATGGTTACAACAACCAGAACAAACTTCAATTGTTTGTGGTTGGAAAAACCCACAAGTTCAATATGCTTGCACTTTTAGAGAAGATCCAAAGTGAACCTAATATTCCCTTCAATGAAAATTCTTTGGGAAGACCCAAGGGAATTTTAGCTATATACTTCGGGCAAATTTTTTTGGAATTGACAAGGAGAAACAATACTTACAGTAAACCTAAGTGAAGGATAATATAATTGGAAGGCTTACTCTTCGGATCAGGATGAAGATACGAAGTCAAAGGAATAAAATTGATAAGCTTAATCTTCGGACTGTACTGAAAATACGAAGCCGAAGGAACATAATGAATAGGCTTAGTCTTCAGATCATGCTAAAGATACGAAGTCGAAGGAACATAATCGATAGGCTTAGTCTTCGGACTAGGCGAAGCCGAAGGAATAAAATCGATGAAGGAGCATAATTAATGGGCTTTATCTTCGGACCAAGCGGAAGATACGAAGCCGAAGGAGCATAATTAATAGGCTTTGTCTTCAGATCAAGCGGAAGATACGAAGCCGAAGGAATACAATATATCCTTTTTGTGGATCAGAAATTTCATCAAATTAAGAAGATATTTCCCTTAGCATACTGATTTGACCGATAAACCAAGAAATCGAAATTGGTTCAAAGAATAAACCAATAATTATTTTAAAATTAAATCGGAATATCATAGCAGTTACGGAAAAAAAAAGCAAGCAATTCAGGACCATAAAAGTTCATACAATTTTGAAACCCATATAGCTGGATATCTGGTACCACTGAATTCTGCTTAATACGAATTCGTCCTCGGTTCATTCCTTCAGTCCTTCATTCATGCAAGCGCAAATACATACATGCATACATATGTCTCATGTCTCATGTCTCATTTTTCATTCGAATGCAGCATCGATATCTAAGTTGTCTTTTAGAAAAGTGATGGCCGCATGAACGGTTTAAAGCATGAAGAATGATTACAAAGTAACATCATAGCGATGCAGAAGGTCCCGAGGGTATGACATTTTTTTTCTCCCATATGCTTACATTATGTTATTATATGCGTACTACAAAATAATCTCTTTTCAGATTTTCAGCCCTTTTTCAATTGCTAACTTCATCATCCCACCCCCACCATCATCTTCTTTCAGACAAGATATATTTGAGATGCAGTAAAAAAAAATTTCCACATGCAGGGTCCAGCGAGGAATTTCCTTTGATCCCACGAAACAATGATGACTCATGATTCAGAAATGTGACCGTAGATTTCTTTTACCTTCCAATGCTTCCATCGAAGTGAAAGAATGGTGGCCTTGATCTTTTTTTTCCATCTAATTCAGGAACTGCTTTCCTTCAAATGTCTGACCAAAGCTCCAATTCGAGGAAGCAACGTTATATGATGTTACCGTTCTCCCGCTGCTGCCAGTCACTTCGAAGGACAAAGGCTGGCCTCGCAGGTCAGCATTGCACTGCCAATTCTGGCCCCAGTTTCTGGCCATCGGCATCCATCCTGTTCTTGACCCTTTCACTTTAAGCGCTACGACCTCACCATCGGAACCCACATTGGTGATCAGGACTTGATAGAAGTAGGAGCACCCAGTAACCGTGAACCTCATCCCTCCGTATCTGTCGCAGTTCACCCTGCACCGAGCATTCATTGTCCACAAAAAAAACAGTTTATTGATGCTTGAAAAGAGCTGAACAGATACAAAAACATTCAAGCGGAGGACTACCAAGTTTGCAGTCATTGGCAATTTCCTGCCTAAACGACCATTCATCTACTAATTTGGTGAATTCCTAAATAATTAAGACGTGAAAGTTTAGTACCGAGATGTCATGATAATTCGTGTTCTTTTGATGGTGGAATAAAAAAAGGAAACAGTAATTTATGGTTTTAATATTCGAACATCTGATTTTAAAACTTCAAACTAAATTAGAACTTTTGAAATTGCAAGTATCCCCCTGCGACACATATGATGAACTAACTTCTTTGTTAGCTCCTTCAATCAGTTCATATATACATGCAGAAAAAAACTCAAAGAAAAATCCAAGTGCAGCCTGAATGAAAGAGAGAGAAAAAAAAATCTATCTTACAGAAAAAGGAAAAAAATATTACCTGAAACTATGAGAAGTCAATAAAGTGATGCAAGGAAAATTTATCTAAATATGGAATTAATCCAAATGCAGCCTAAATGAAAAGAGAGCTGCAATTGTATCCATAGATTCCAAGTGAATGCTGAGACAAATCAATTAATGAAGGAGAAAACATTCCAGAAAATCTAGCAGGTCAAACTGATGACACAATCTCGACAACTTTGATAAGAAATTTTCCACCATTACCTCCTGAATTGAACAGGTACGATATCAGCCTTTCTCTTTGCAATCTGCATGAAAGCAGCCTCCGACATCTCGAAGTGCTCCCTGGGGAAATTGCACCACCCTCCATAATCCCCTGGAAGTCCATTGTTCGGAGCGCAGAAATCCGTGGCGGTTACGACGACAGAAGGGCTCCCCATCAGGCACCAGAGGATATGATCCACGCACCTCAGTTCGAAGCACGCCCCGCAGGCACTCCCCCTCTCGAACAACGCGCTGCTCAGCCCGGCGCTACTCTTCCCATACCCCGATTTGTCCAGCTCCCCATATCCACAAGCACCACCTTGAACACATCGAGACAAAACCCACGGGTGAAGCATTAAAAAAAAAAAAAAAAAAAAAGAACACTCCGACCTCTTTTTAACTTTTGCGACGAACACCAGGAAGAAGAGGTGGTAATGGGTCCCATTTCCTAGAGCAAGAACTCAAAAGGGTGAATCCCCATGGTGGTGTTGTTTGGCTCTGGCGGGCTCTTCTTCCTTTGATTCTTTGGTGCCGTATTTCTAGAAGCAACGTGGCATATTATAAGTAGGATCAGGTTGTTTTTATTGTCGTAAGAGCAAGGCATGCATGTTGATTATGGTAGAGGTCCTTTTAACTGATGTTGTGAAGTATTTGATCTTGATTTCTCTGTTCGGATCGAGATGGAAAATGGTGCACATATTTCTGTAGGGAAATACCAAAATTGGTGGGGCTTTGTGCTTCTTTGCTGTAGGTTGCCGTGGCGGACCTCCATTCCTCTCCTGTACTGCTGATGCCCGCTGCTATTACTAATATCCAGCACAAGGCGAAGAAGAATAAGAAGAAGAAGAAGAAGAAGACGTTGACATGGTGGAGCACAAGACCCATCTGGTTGGTATGGGCAAGAGGAGGACTGGTATGTTCTCAGGCACTTCTTTTCGCCGAGAAGCTCTTTTGGAAGGCCGAGCGGAGAGGGGCCTAGTAAGAATGAAACGGGGAGTTAAAATTGCGAATGACGAAAGTAAATTCTATAAAAAACAATCAAATAGCCATTTTGATACGATTCATTTATTTTATTTTATTTATTTTTGGTAAAACTTGTAAAGCCAATAAGTAAAGTGCTCATTTAGATTTCTCTCTCTTTATTTTATATATATATATATATATATATATATATATATATTTGGACCGGGGAGGGGGAGCAAACCGCTGTATTAAATTTTGTAAAGGGTAGCACTTACGGAGTCCGTAAAACAAACTCGAACCTGTGAGGATGGACAATAGCTGACATGTAGCATTTAGGAAGGCAGATGGATTCACAACCTCGGAATAGTAAAAAAGCATCACAGTATGGTTATAGCAAGGAAGCTACAGATGAAGTTACAAAAACCGTGATGTTGTTGAAGCTGCCAATCACAAGACTTAGCACCAATCAAAAGCCATTTATCTCGTTCACGTATCATGGCAGGTGGTCGAGCACTTTGGTCGGCGAGGACCATTAAATCCTGAGGGCTGCGATGGCGCGAGCCCCAATAACTCGTGCATCGATTTAAATATAAGAAAGGAAGGGGCCAAAAGCGATCAGCTCCTGATTTTTTTATATATTATAAGGAAAGAAAAAAAAAAAAAAAAAAGAAAGGAAATATTGCCTATATTCCTTGCTTAAAACGCGACATATCACATATATAACTGAAAAAATTGTCATGCTCCCGAGGAACACCTCAGCTTTTTCTCCATCGATTTCGGCTCTTCTTCTGAGGCCCAGCAAAGGAGGGATAGATCGGCGACGACAGTCGATGGATAGATAGGCCCGGGGTGCTTTACTCTTCCCTTTATTTTTTCCTTTCCTCCTTTCCTTCAGTCAAGTGTTTTGAATAAAACTGGAAAAATGCCTTTGGTCCTGAGGAGCTTTGCTCGGAATGTGACACGTATGTTGAACTCAAAGAAATGTCTTGGTCCTAAGGAACAACTCTGCGTATGGTGTTTCCCCCATTGTTTTGGCTATTCTTTTGAGGACCGGGAAAAAAGGGAGTGGTGGGGAACGAGCGTCTTGGTATAGGCCCGGGTTCTTTATTTTCCATTTTGTTAAATATATGAATAATTATTTTATGCACAAAACAAGACCCAGCAGCAATCACTGGAGGCTTCTTTGTTTTGTTTATCTCCGAGGGTTCATTTTTGTTTCCTTTATTTCATTTACTTTAGAAATGCTTCTTGCTCGTTCCACTTTGAGCTGACCATAATGCTTTGAGTTTATTCCGCCCAGGATGGCTAGATACACTCGGTTTCTGGATTTCATGTTTCCAATCCACAGGAGCCTACAAAGCAAGAGTTTTTTTTTTTTTTTTAATAATATTTTTTATTAAATATTTATGAAAATGGTGTTTTACCAAATATATTTTTCAAAATAGATGCTTTTGAATACACGAAAAAGAGAGAGATTTACTCGAAGAAATCACGGGTACAGGGATTTACTTGAACAAATCACGGGAACAACCTACAATTTTTATTTTAAAAATTAATAAAAATATTTAAAAATTTAAAAATAAATATTTTTGAAAATTTTAAAAAAATATAATAACATGATATTATGATAATATATCATGATATATTTTATATTATAATAAATATTTTTATTCTAAAATATAATAAATATATTATAATATATAAAATTATATTATTATTATAATATAGTATATTTATTGATACAGACCGATTACAACAAATATATAATATAATATATATATATATGTTATATATAATATATTGTATATTATATATTTTAGAATATAATATATAGTATATTTGTTGTTAAAATAATAATATAGTATATTATATATTATATATAAGTAATAATATATATTATTATTATATTATAGTATATTATTTAATATCGGATATTTTCTTCGATCATGCTACATTGACGGGTGCCGCATGCAAAAGAGTCGAGCACCACCATGGTCGTCGAACTTGTCGGGTGGTGCAACTGGCAAGAATATCCCCACGGTATGATCGAAATGGTGCACATGAAAAAGGTCATATAACATCGACGGGCCGAATGGTAGCTTCCATACCGGTAGCTTTCGTCAGCCTTGCCATACTGATAGACATCGCGTGCGATGGAACCATGCATTTCCATGGCAGTTAAATTCGTTGCACGGCGTGACCATTGGAAACGCCTCCCATGGTATGACTAAACGACTGCACGTATACAAGGTCGGATACTACCAATGTGCTGAGCGGCTATTGCTATATCGGTAGCCTCCATCAGTCTTGCCGCATCAACGGATACTGTATGTGGTGGAGTCGCGCACCGTGCTGACAACCGGACTCATCATACAGCACGATCAGGTCTTGAGGGATACAAGTAGGTCGATGCCAAGCTTGCACCAACATCGTCACCATCACCGTCGCACCCCATTGCTTCCAATCCCGCTGCTCGATAGATATCCCATCCCATCGTGCTGTACTGACGATACTCGACATGATATTATCACCACCACGATCAATATACAAATATTAACAAATATATTATATTATAATATATGATATAATATCATATATTTATTATAATATCATATTATTTTATTTTTAATTTTTAATTTTTTTAAAAAATTTATTAATTTTTTAATTTTTTTTTTATTAAATCTTGAAATAAAAGATCATAGATTGTACATATGATTTTTTTTTCATAAATCTCCCACTTTTTCGCGTATTCAAAATTACCACTTTGATAAATATATTTTGAACCACTGAGACGATAGCCCGGTTGGCAGAGACCTTGTCTTACTACCAACCGATAGTGGATTTGAACAGCTAGTATGAATAAAAGATCAGAATCTTATTTTTTGTCCTTGTTTTACTGGCAGGCTTTTTAGTAGTGTCAGGTTAACATACACATCTTTAGATGAGAAAAAGATTGCGAAAATCTGAGCGCCTTGAATCAAACATTGACAAAAACCTGCTAAAATCTAAGTACCTTGAATCAAACATTAATAAAAATCTGCAAGATAGCTATAACGGGATTTATCCCCCGTTTCTTTTGTTTACCAAATATATATATATATATTAAAAAATATATTTGATGAAGCACCATTTTTATAAATATTTAATAAAAAAATATTATTAAAAAAAAAAAAAACTCTACAAAGCCATGCTCCGGTACACCTCATCAGAGCACCCAAAAAAGTCGGTCAGCTGTCCACCATTCACATTGCCTCACCACGTGCACAATCATAATGCAAATGCAAGTACTTGAATCGAACACGATATTTTGGGGATTACCGACCGGAAGGGGGCAATGTATTATTTGGGCATCCCAGGGAGCTAGATTTTTCAGTTTTGACTGTGCTCCGCTTCTAGCCGGGTCCATCAAAAAATTGACGGTTGGCAGGATAAATTTTTTTTTTTAATAGGTATAATTATTCTTATTCGGGTTGTGCTTGCTTCTCTCCCAGTTTATATGTTATCTAATTCTATCATCCCTAAACGGGTCATTCTAGATATTGAGCGGATGATGCAATCTTTTCTCTGGGATTCCTCCCCCGATCGTCGCAAGTTTCATTTATTGGGATAGGACAGGATTTGCCGGTCTACGACTCGGGAGGGGCTTGGGCATTCCCTCACTTCTTCATCACCATGAGGCTTTTCTTGCAAGGCATGTCGTCAGGTTCCTTCTTAATTCGGACAGTCTATGGTCTTCCCTCATGAGAGTCAGGTATGGTGATATTTCGACTGATTTCAATGTTTCCAGGACTCCTCCTAGGAACTGCTCTGTTATTTGAAGGGAGATGATTAGGAGGGCCCAAGCTGTTATTCTGCATTTATCTTGGGTCATCGGGGATGGTACTTCTATCAGATTTATGGATGACTCTTGGATCTCCGAGATTCCTCTTAGATGGTGACCCACCTTTATCTCTTTCTATACTCCGGCTTCTATTTCTATCCCTGATATCATGTCTCTTGATCGGACTTCTTGGGACCGCCTTGCTGTGCTCTCTATCTTCGGCGATAGTCTTGACCTCCGAGTTCTATCTATACCTATTCCGATCTATTCCAGCCCGGACTTATGGGTTTGGCGGCACTCTGCCTCCCAGAGGGCACCGATTCCCGATCTGACGAGAATTATGGTGCCGCTTACCCCGTCGCCTCATTCCTTCGCTTGGATTTAGACAGTGCCGGTTCATCCAAGAGTGGCCTTGTTTATATGGAAGTTCGCTTGGGGTCGGCTTCCGACCCGTTATTTGCTCTCCTCTAGGGGGCTCTCCATCCCTCCGCATTGCCTATTCTGTAACGCGGACCGTGAGACCTAGACTCACGCAATTTTTACTTGTACTAGAGTGTCGATGGTTTGGAGACTGGCAGGCTTTCTTGGCTGGGAGGATCAGGCCCGGGAGGCCGTCGACTTCTTCATCTCCTCCCTTCATAATTCGGCTTCATTCCAGGTCTCTTTTATCGGTTATCTTGCTTACCATATTTGATTATCCAGGAACAACCGGATAATCTTTTCTACTTCTTCTTCTCCCAGGCTCTTAGTGGAGAGAGCGAAGAGAGTCAGGGCCGATGCTATCGAGTATTGGGATTTGACTATCTCGAGAGTGGAGACCTAGGGTTCCCCTTCTGCTTCTTTAGTGACCCGTCGGGTGGCTGTCACTTGGGAACCCCCCCTCCATCCTTCTGTACTGTCAACTTTGATGGTAGCCTCCGCCGGGGCAGTGGAGCTGTTGCATTCATTATTCGGGACTCCTCCCGGGGTTTCTTAGCGGCGGGAGGATTCCCGGTCTAGGATACCTCGATCCCTCAGGTTGAGCTTCTGGCGGCTTGGGCAAGGATCAGATATGCCCGAGTTATCCTTCAGAAGGACAGCCTTTTTATTGAGGGGGACTCTATCTCGATTATTTCCTTAGCGGATGATTCATTATTCGGGACTCCTCCCGGGGTTTCTTAGCGACGGGAGGATTCCCGGTCTAGGATACCTCGATCCCTCAGGTTGAGCTTCTGGCGGCTTGGGCAAGGATCAAATATGCCCGGGTTATCCTTCAGAAGGACATCCTTTTTATTGAGGGGGACTCTACCTCGATTATTTCCTGGATTGATCGGAGGACCTCGACGTCTACTTCCCATCCTATTGTCAGAGACATTCATCTTTTCTTGCAGGATTGTGTTACCTCGACGCCTACTTCCCATTTTATTATCAGAGACATTCATCTTTTCTTGCAGGATTGTGTTACTTCGACACCTACTTCCCATTCTATTGTCAAAGACATACATCTTTTCTTGCAGGACTGTGTTTATTCACTGATCAAACATATATATAGAGAGACAAACTCGACGGCTGGCTGGATCACTTCATTTATGGCTGAACTCGACGGCCGGCTGGATCACTTCATTTGTGGCTAATCACTTTGATCCGATTTCGTGAACCGAGTGGCATGATGTTCCTCCACAGCTACGACATATTTTGTGATCTGATTCTATGAATTATATTCACTTTCATTTATGAATACACTGTTTTATAATAATAATAATAATTTAAAAAAAAAACAAGAATGCTCGTACCATGCCAACACGATATTGTAATAAAATAATACCAATACCAGATCTCAATACCAAGACGGTAAATCTTCGTATTAGCATCGATGATTTTGAGGCGGCTTTTTGAGTTAATCACTTATTGAAATCCTGGGAAAAGACACTTCACACAAATGCTCGGAATGTAGCATGGAGGATAAATCATACCCCAATTCACAAGTATATTAAATTCCACCTAGTCGGTAAACATTTTAAAAAGCGTGGTTGTCAACCCGAATTTCCCTGAAGAACTTCTTCTTAGAAACATATACGTAGTTCATTTTATTTATCTGTAACCACTCCGATCAGCAAGTTATATATTAAATTCCACCTAGTCGGTAAACATTTTAAAAAGCGTGGTTGTCAACCCGAATTTCCCTGAAGAACTTCTTCTTAGAAACATTTCCTAACTTGCTGAACTTGTCCTTGATCGAAGTGGTTACAGATAAATAAAATGAACTACGTATATGTTTCAGAAGAATGTATTTTCTATCATCATCACTTCTATCTTCCTACTTTACATGTTAAGCCACGTACCTAATTAACTGCAACAAATCGCAGAAGAATTGGACTGGTTTACAATATCAAAGTAGCGTACAAGCTCCACTACCTGTTACCAGCTAAGCTGCGTCCAACAGCTACTTCAGATTGCCAGCACTTGACAGCCCTTCCGTGTCTCGAGGAGAACAATAAAACAAACAAAATGTTGAATGGATCTACCAGGTAGGGCTTACAGATGGTCTGATTCTAGCAGGCATTCGAGAAGGTGCATGGGACTCGGCAGCTATTTGATATTGGAAGGTAGGCTTGGGAGTTATCGACATCTTATTCATCGAGTGCTCAAGATCATCCTCACTGTCAGAGCTCCCCACGTCTGCAAAATCTGGAGCATCAAGATCCTCATACTCATCCTCGTCTTCAATGTTGCAGTTACTATATGTTGCCTTCACCATGGACCAGAACTCAAAATGCGGGCGCATAAACCTTCAAAACAGAGGATGGTTGAAGAAACACACAAACAGCTTGCTTGGCATATTAAGGGAAGTTTTTGAAGGAGAACAAAAAAACCGAAGAATAACTTGTAAACCTTGAATTGCCAACAAATTATTCAACAATCAAATATTTATGTAATGCAAATTTCAACCTGTTGAGAAGCAGAGAAATCATTCAAACAAGCAAGTTTAGAAACTCTTTTGAGATATTCAAAATAATGGCAGTCCCATAAAACAATAAATCAAGGCAAAGCATGGACCTTAAAAGTCATTAAACTTCAGTAAAAAGGGGCATTGTAATCAATTTTAATTGTTAAAACATGCATACTTCTTTGCAAGGTAATTACAATAATTTTTGTTGAATCCATGGAACGACCGTTTTTCAAAGATATTTGCACGCTAATAATTGGAAGGATGAGAGAACAAACCTGTCGGATTCTTTTAGCAAATATGGATCAAATGGGAAGAACATGTCCAACCTCTCAATTCCCCCGAAAGCTTTCGAGAATTCAGACTCAAGCAGGTTGTCATAGAGGGCAGGAACTGATTTGTTGAACAATCTAGCAGCCTTTGCCTGCCTCAGGAACTCCTGCACTATCGAAGGCAAGCACACCTGTACAAGAACAGAGGCAATGGATTCAGAATGACCTCCAGATTGACAAGGACTAAATTATGCTGTCAATACAGGAAATTTTGCAGGATTGCAAAATTTTTTATTGACAAAGGTGGTAGAGAGAAGAATTAACTTTCTGATCCCTGCTGCAGGTCCAGAAAATATTTATGTGATCTTATCAATGTCATCTGACTCTGAATCTTTAAGCTACAGACTATTTTATCAGAAGCTTCATTCCTTGAGCATTTGCAAAGTCGACATATTTCAGTTCAGTATTGTATTCCTGGCAATTGCTTGCGAATTTCATAGAAATATGCGCACATGATGTAATGATAACTTAAAGAGCAAGTTAATAGATCCAAACTTTCACTCACCTTTAGAGGATCCAAGGGATGACACAAGATGGAACTTAGAGGCATCTGAAAAAGCAGTGATTTGAGATGCGGAACATCCATTATCGATGTCATGCGAAAGCAGAGTACATACATCACAGCCTATTGTAGGAAAAACAAACAGGAGAAAGATTTTAGGATTAGGAAGCAATGGAACATGACGGCAAACAGAAAAACCAGATTCATAAAGCTATTAGCATATTAACAGAAGTGAAGGACAATAGGACACTAAACATGCATCACAGCAAAATTACTAAGAAATAAATATTTTATTATTTAAAAAGTACTTTATATTTTAATAATAATGTTATCCAGTATAAAAATTAGTATCAAATTCTAGAAACAGCAAAAAATTCAAACAATGCCATCACAATTGTCATGTAATGGCATTACAATGGTCATCATGCATGCATAATGTTGCTGAGAGGGTTTTATGTATCTTAATGGTACAATGGAGATGCCCTACAACTATTACAATGGCCATAAGAAAAAATGCAGCCACTATTTTAACCCTTCTTCTGCCCTTAATCAAGTTATTCTCTAGGATATAATATACATCCTTGTGCTTTGACAACCAAGGGTTTTGTTCAATTCATACATACAGAAGTTGACAAAATCAGCTGCTACAAATGGCCTTAAAGAGAGCACACTAACTCGCTTGAACTGTTAACACAATATCCAGGAGAGCGGGTTGTTTGAATCAAAATGATAGTACCCATTTAACATGGTGGAAAGTATATAACATGGCCTTCCAAAAAGTTGAAGAGATTTATTTAACAGGCACTAAGGACAAAATCAGCACCTTTTTAAAAATTGTATGTCACCTTTCTGAAGATTGTGTTACTTCAGACATGGATGACATTGGAGAGTTACTCCAACTCAAATACCAGAACATCACCCAAGGACAGTTACCAGCCATTACTCCCATCTACACATTGGTTTTCATCAGATATCACAACCAGGCATCCTACAAGGCTACAATCCCAAAATGCCATGATGATCAACAATAAAACTCATGATTTGTCTTTAGTGCAGCTATATGATGAAATCCAAGCTTAAGCACAGATCCTGAACTCATCTAGAGTGCTGCATATTAACAAATCATATATAAAGAGATATATAATTTACCTGACATCCAGAATAAAAGACTCGATGAGATTCAGGCTTTACTACTCTTTCCTGAATGCTGTGCAGCTGGCAATACTCAAAACACCAGTCCACTAATCTGATCAGGAATAAAAGATATGAAATCATGAATCAGATAAAAATGAAATTGAATGAACAGAAAATGATGCAAAATGGGGGATGAATAGTATACCTACTGACCTTTTAAGTATACTTGCAGCCAAGGAAGATGAAATAAACTTAGCTCGGGACAGATAACTTGCAAGATATGAAACAGCACTCATTCTGCATTAACAGAAAAAAAAAAATCATTCACGGTGCTTCTTTGGTATAATAATAATAGAAGTAACATATGAACCCAAATGTATCTAATGATTTTAACATGCACTGATATTTGCACTTATCAAATCAAGTGAACCGTGCATGCAACTTAAGTTCTGAATATATACAGGAGCATGAAAACACTAAGCAAATACATTTACTGCAATATCCAGCTCTCCAATGCTCAAATATCTATGCCATTCACACCACTTATAAGACAGCTTGATCTAATTATATACTGATGTGTCCATTTCAGCCAACTGGCTTACACATATACAGACGCATGTCACACTGGCAGAAATACATGTGCAAAAAAGGATCAATAGGTTACTCTAAATGTCTTACTCCTTGTTATGTGGGACAGGCATGTAACTGACATGCACATAGAAAGGAGCTCAAAGAAGCTGACAGGCAGGGAGTTATTAAGTTTTATTTCTAAATACATGCTCGGTGAAAATTCTTATTTGTTTGGAAAGAATCATGTGCTGATACATGTTTGACACTGGTAGAGCAAGCTGATTAAATAGATCCATGTAAGAGTAGTAACCCAACAATCTATGCAATGCCAAATGTTATCCAGCAAGCAAGCATAAACTCAAAAAAAATTATTCATCCACCTAGATTTGTAAGAGAAGCTCATGAAATAGTAATTACATAATAGGTTGTCGGTCATTCAACAAGAAGGCAATCATAACCACAAAGATAGAATAATAGAAACATGAATGTAAAACAAGGTCCAAGAATAAATAGACATTAACAAGCACAGACATGCTTGTGGAGTCCAAATAAGTGATCCTTGGCACCTTTGGAGAGCAAGGAGCCCTTGAACAATAACTTATAAGGTATTAGAGGTTGAAATTATATAGAAACCAAGAACCAACAACCCATCCCCATGCTTTATGAAGCCTGAGAGTACTTAGTGAAGAGGCTCATTCCTGAAAACACCATGTATTTAAAACTTTTTTTCCATTAATTTGCAGGAACAAATTACTACATTGAGATAAAACCTTCCAACCTTGCTCCAGTTTCTCTTAACAAGTCTGATAACAGAAGGTAAAAAAAACTGTGTTTAAAGCTTAGGACCAACTTGACCACAGTAAGTACAAACCAATTAGCTGTGATTGTTCTACAGGAAAAAATATATGTTCATTTTAGCTACTAAAAAAGGTAAATCAACCTCTAGTTTATGCCATTTTAATGGATCAACAATTAACATTAACATCTACCATCAAATTAGCTGTAAACAAAAGATAGAGGTGATTCAACTTATTTAAGATGGAGGATATTTAAGAAAGTAAAAAATCAATTTTGATATCTCAAAATAACATTCTTACAGTTATTCTTGATTACCTGGAAAGTGGACTCTCTATTTTTGAAACAAAAATATCTGTCAGCAGAACAGCAAACTTCAGACCACAGATTTCAGGATCCAATGAACAGGCATAGAACATCACAAACTGCATGAAACCACCAAGTCAAAGTATAAGGGGAAATAACTATATGTGGTATCAGGTAGATACGGCAGATGACAAGCCAGTGATTGTGTCATGGAAAAAGTGAGAACTCATAATTACAGTAGAAACAGGGCAGTAAAAGGGTTTACAGATACTATCATCGATAAAAAGAAATGGTAAGTAAAATCATGATAACCTGAGCAAACTTCGACTTGTAAGCATTCATTACCGTTCTCCGAAAGATCTCCGTAAGCCTTTCAAATACCTATTTCACCACAGAAAAGCATAGGTTAAAGGATATATGAGTTGAAAAAATAAGTGTAAAAATAATTTACTTTAGCACATCACGCAGAAGCGAGCTAGCAGGTCACTGATCAGTTACTTTCTTCAGCAAGAAAACAAACAAAAGAGTTGGCTATGTCTATGCAAGTAGGATTTTAATCCCTAGTGCATGAGCTGGGATACCATAGGGCTTCTATCATCAAAACTGCTTAAGCATAATTCCTTTCTAAAATTTACAAGGAAATCAAAGACAGCTTGACTACTGCCATATCATATTGCACACAAAATGAAAAATTAGTTAATCTCCTTTCTGGTTAGTGCTAGTTTATTAAAAGAATAATTACCATAAAGCAACAAAGGCATGTATTCAGCAGATGGTCCTCTCAAAGTAGGCCCAGTCTAACTCTGCTATGCAGAAAGATAACCTGGCCTGACCCAACTACAATTTAAATTTTAACCCATGAAAGGAACATGACAAGATGCAGTTACACAAACACACACATTTCTCTACCTCTTAATATTGTAATTATTTTGAATAAAAAAAAGTTTGTCTAATCACAAGCCTTTTTTCTCTATTCCCAACCTTAGGCTATAATCAATACAGGCCTTTTCGAGTATTGTTTTAACAAGAACAACATAGTCTGATTTACATACCCAAACTACATAGACATGCATCTTATGTCCTAGAAAAACCCAAATCTTATGACCTTTTTTTCTTGAAACTTCTGATAACCTCAGTTCCTGTTTCTAAGGCACACACATAGAGACAGAAGGGGGGAGAGACAGAGAGAGAGATAGAGAGAAAGAGGGTCATGCATATTTTTCTGAATACTATGATAATCCTTTTTACTTAAGAAAAAATAAATATTCCCAGTAAAACTCACCTTCAACAAATGGCCACCATCTGCACATAATTTGAGATACTCACACACAATCACCATCAGACTATCCAATTTCTCAGCAAATACATTGCCACCGAGAACTCTATTAGATTCTTCCAGGTTCTGAAAACGAAAAATGTCAACTCAGAATATATTTAAAACTCAGAGAACAAATTAACATATCCCAACTAGTAGAGTATATTTTCCTCTCAAAAAAAAAAAAGACTGCATTCTGCAAGCTATTTTATGATAATGCAGACCTTTGTGCTATCTTTCCCAATGCTATCTGCATTTTCCTCCCACTCTTCAAGTTCCATGTCAAATATGCCTTTGTTATGGTCTTCCTGTAAAATGTCTTCCCAGCTTATGTTTACCTGCAACACTTTAAGAAAATTTGTAAGACCCATAACTTATTGCAAGATAATTAGTTTAATGTAAGTATCAATGAGATCATAACTTACATCTATGTCTGTAAGCAGATCCATCACCTTTGCAAGCAATATGTTTCCAAGGAATTCTCCAATTTCATCGCTCTCCAGTCCCAGCATGCACTCTACAAACACTACAATCACCTGCAGGCAGTAATTAACAATATCATGAGCTTTCCTAACAATGATTTACTAATTTGTAGCACCTTGGTTGCACCAGTATATGAACAAAATTTAATATTGATCCTAAAATAGTCAATAATAGAGTATAACTTCTAAGAAAAATTGTGTTAAGGTGGACAAACTTCTTCAGTTAAACTAGGAAACATTACATCTTCATTAAATAGACTTAAGCATATCAAACTAATACTATTTGTGACATTACCAGTCCATGTCACAAAGCCAAGCTAACCAGACATTAGAGGAATAAGCACCACCTAAATGCTAGCAAACTAGGCAGCTCCGTAGGAGGTGCGGACCCCAGAAAATATAAGTAAATAATCAGCATTTCACTAGATGTCAAGGGTACCTACAACTTAGCCACCTTGGTGACCTTTGATACAGCTACATCCATCTACACAAATTGAAAATATCATGTCGTGGATTGAGCATGGACTTGTGAATGACAGGATTATGTGCTTCTAAAAATTGTACGGACAGATTGGTGCACTTGATTGGATCATATTGACTTATCTAATGTATACAAAAGAGATCGAACACTGTGTGTTTAAGTACTTCCTTGTGTAAGTACTTTCTTTTCTTAGGCCATATTTTACAGACATCATATGGTTTCTGATTGATAAGTTTATTAAAAGTTCATTCCTTAATCATCTCACAATTACAACATAGTCATTAGCACAAGTTTTAGCAGTGAGAACATTCTTGTTGGAGTGTCAATACAACTCTAGAAACTTGTTCCATTACCAGGACATTTACAAACTGTTGACTCCTGGAATGATTTTGATGATAACAAAACATTGGAGCATGCATTTGATACTAATACTTTTCAAATGTTTAAGAAATTTTTGTAGGATGTTTCAAAAGGACAATCATTCACCCTACAATTCTGAGATCATTGTAGTGTATCAATGTACTCATAGAGTAAGTTTCATGTATTTAAGAGCCCTAAGTAAATTTGTTTGTGTATTCATGTAAAAAGGGCCAAATTAATGTAATTTAAGTTTAAAAATCTTAGAAGTTGTTTAGAAGTTGTTTGGAAGATGTTGGAAGAAATTTGAAGTTGTTTGGAAGCATTTGAAGAAGTTTCACTCGAGCCGGCTCAACATTAGCGCTGATACATTTCCTTGGCACGGCATAAAAATTTCTTGATACAGTCATCCAAGCCGACTTAAAGAATAATAGAGCCAACTCCTCCAAAGTGATAGAAAAGTAATTCTGAGAACCTAGTCATTTGAGCCGACTCTAACTGAAATGAGCTGACTCTCACAGAACTACAGAATTTTCTCTTAGAGCATCCGAGTCAATTCAATCATCTGAGCCAACTCTAATCCCAGTTTTTGAACAATAACGGCTAGTTCCAAAATTCAAATTTTTTGAAAAAAAAATCTATCCAACGGCTAGTTTTCGATTTCTAAGAAATTCTAATGGCCATATTCACCTGGGAACACTTCAAAAAACTATAAATGAAGGATTTAAGTGAAAAAAAGAAGATTTTTCAAGCTTTTACAGGAGAAAAGATAGCATTAAATATTTTGAGTACTTTCAAGAGAAAAATGCTCAAATTCTTCAACTATTTCCCACCAACTTTTTGAGTTATTCTTTGAGGAATTAAGTGAGCCTTGAAGAGCATTGAAAAAGCAATCAAGAAGGCTTCATTAAGAGCTTCAACTGCAACCATTCAACAACCTTTGGTTTGTTTTTAGTATTGCTTCCTTTTGATACTCTATTTTAAGTTGTTTCAAGTACAGCAGATGGCTGTAACTTATGAATTATTTTTATATTATTGGTGAGCCTTGAAAATCAAGTTGAGTTGTTAGCGAGCCCAAGAAAACTAATATTGTATTGGATTTTGGATTGTGAGTCCGTAGGAAAACAATCTAGCTATATTCAGAAAGAATATAGCGAAAATCCCAAGTATACACCTTGGATAGTGGACGTAGGAGCTGGATTGCCCCGAACCACTCTAAATTTATGATGTTTGTGATTGTTCTTATCTTTGCATACTCATTTGCTTCCGCACATAATACTTTATACACTTCACTCATCACACAGTTTTAAAAAGGCACATAGTTGTTAAAATTATTTTCAAACCCAATTCACCCCCTCTTAGGTTGGCCAACTAGGCAACACAAACTTTATGAAGTCCACACCACCAGCTAATGTTATCACAAGTTCACAACTCTCTAACTATATTTAAGTTTAACCAACTTAATATTACTTTTAAAACTTTGTTTTAATTTCAACAAAACGATACTCAAAAATCAATTTTATTAATCTTAAGTATATTAATAAAGGTTTAGTACGAGCATAAGTTGAAGTTCCAACAGTTTCATAACTTACATCTTTGGGATCAGTATATCTTGGCATTCTTTTATCAATGACATCCTTCAGCTTCATTGGAGCAAGAGGCACCAAATCAGCAATATGATGCAAAGCCGAATGCAGCTGATTATGAACTTCTTTCTTTCTTGTGAGCCACCGTGGCTGGCTAAATGATTCTCGTAGCCTTCGAGGAGGCAGAAAATTGCTAACAAGCATGTGCAGACAACCATCAAGGAACTTGTCAGGTGCAGCAGCCTGGTTTTAACAAATAATTAAATAAATGAGCATTCAATCAGACCAATAGAAAAATAATCTGTCATCAAGATGCATACCAAGGCAGTGATTAATTCTAACAGAGCATTTCTAGCATCCAAGCCATAGTTCCAAATGCACATGGTAAATATCTGCAAAACATATTTTATGAGTTTACAGGTTCATATCGTGGGGGTGAAAGAAACAGGATCTACAACTGGACATCCCAGGACATACATTATTCAATAGAGAGCCATGGAATACAATGTCTATCTTGGAGACAGCTCCTGCAAGTGACTTCAAAGCTGTCTGGAAATCACCAGGGAAGAAAGTCAGATACCAAAAATAAACAAACTTAAGATGAAACTGAAAAAAATTAGCAGACATAAATGACCTACCACCAGCAAGGCTTCCTCATCGGGATCCATTCTCTTGCCTGGATCAACAATGCTGAGCAGGTTGGCATACTGATCTCTGTCACTTTCGGCTATCAAATTTGGAGCCTTGACAGAAAGGGAGGGGGGGAAGTCCATGCACAGTTATTAAGTACTTTACAGATGCAATTCAATGATTATAAAGCTCCCATGCAAACAGAAGCCAATCTGCTTGCCTAAAAAATGACTGATCCATGATATCAATGATATGAATTCACAACTACATCAATCAGTACTACAAGTAAACAGTATATGCAGATGAATCATTGCTAGCAAAAGACATAAATCAGGCAATCAATTTCCATAACTATATGAATCAGGCATAGATATGCTGCAGCTGCTTTCTATAAGGTGTTCTCTAATGGGAAAAGGAATTGGAAAACAAAGGATAGCATGGAACTAGAAAGCTATATCTTTGATGTACACAGAGGTTGACAAATGTTTCCATGTGCAATGTAGCTGAAAATTTCTTCCTGAACGTGAATTATTCACATTGTCGGATATTCAGCATCTTCCTTTAGAAAGGATCATAACTGATAATTTGATTGTCCCTTTCTTGGACGTCATTGAATTACCACCTTTGGAGGAATGAATGTGTTACTTCTTTTTTTATCCCGTACTGTCTATGAATGATATCTCTTATCCTCCATATAAATCAAAGAAAGTTCTCACACAATAGAATCAGAAGAGAATCGATAAGTGCATAAATGTGCAATACAATATTGTTAAAACCAATTAAGACATTACTGATGATCAATTTCGCAGCTTTCAGGTTTCTCCAAGCCTCTTACCATCCGAACACCGTCAAGGACTTGTATAACGGAGTAAAACACCTCGGTATCGCTGAGGTAGGCATCATCCATCTCATTAATAGCCATGTCGTTACTCATCAATTCCACCCCCATAATCTCTCAGCCGAATTCGCTAGAATTTCTTCAATCCTTCCTGCTTTTAAGAAAAGGTTTAGCAACAAGAATTCTTCCAAAAAATAACCCACAAAAACCCTATAATTATTCCCACAAGAACAAGAAATTCCCAACCTCCCAAATATTAAAAGAATAACAAGAAAAACTGAGACTCTTTTTAAGTCTTTGCAAAGATAAAAAGAAGAACATATTAGGAAGCGAATTAAAGCCTATAAGAAGGAAAAATTGGCAAGCAGGGCGAATTACTTGGAAGACCGAGATGGTCCCGGCGAAGCAAATCGCTACTGGATGAATAAAAGCCGCCCGTCGCCCCCTAATTCGGCCCCCACGAACGGAAGGGAGTCGAGCTATCGCCGCCTGGGAAGCGCGAAAGAGGGAGCCAGCAAGAAAGACAATTAGGGTTTTAGTAGAAGGGACGACTTCGGGTTCGCAAGAGGTTTCGGATCGGTCAATAAAACATTAAAACCCCCATGATCCAGACAAGAAACCATGAACCCGAGTCCGGCCTCGGGCCTGGACTCGCACGTGTGCCAACGCCGACATCGAGAATGTGCCCTGATTCGGACACTGGATTATTTAGGCCGATACGGCAGTCTGGAGGATTTTACAGGACCCTTCCCTCCGCATGCTTAAATGCACTTGAACCGTGCGATACAGCGAATTTTTATTTATATAAATAATATTATTAAAAAAATTATATAGGCTTTTATCATTTGAATTTTTTTATTGAAATTAAATAAAAGGTAAAAAATTTAACCATAAATTAGGAAAGCTGCAAAATAATAAATAGTAATATTAATTGTTTTTATTATATAAGTTCGAAAAAATTTAAGTAATATGAAAGTTTTAGAAAGAATTACTTCACCTTAATTTTGATTTTTTTTAGAGTGGCATGATCAACGATCTCCTGTATAATATATAATAATAATTTTAATAAATATATAAAAAATATGTTTTAAAACTTTTAATAAAAAATATCATCAAATCATACAGGGTTACTTCCATGATCATCTTTAATTTATTCTTTTGAGGTTGCAAAAATTGATTCTTCCATTAATTATAATGGATATGTTGATGAAGAGCCAATTTCTAAATTTTCAGATCCAAAATTATCTCCTTTAAAAGTTTTGGTTACTTTAAAATTTAAAGTTTAATTGTATTATAGATTTTTTAATGCTAGGTAATATTTTTTCTAATATCAAAAATACTACTACAACTTTGGAATTCATCTAGACTTTTTTAATTTTTTTCTAAAAATATATTTTTTCCATATATATTGCCTAAAATGTCCAAAAATATATTATTTTTTTTCTATTTTTTTAAATTTAAAGTTTTTTTTGCTAATTACAGCGAATATATGGACAGCTCTATAAAAACAAAGAATACAAGGATTTTGCTACAAAAATACATTTTTTTGCAAAAAGTTTCAATCTCTTCTCGGCCTGTCACATTTATACCAGGATTTTTTTACTATTTATTATCTAAAATATGACTAACTAAAAAAGGTTAATATTTCTAATATTCAAGACAGAACTTGGTTAAGTAATTTATGACATTCTAGGATATTATATGATTTCCTAATATATTAAATTCGTCTAATTACCAAAATAGTTGATGTAATAAAGAATTTATGAAAAAAATTGTAAAAAATAATTTATAAATAATTTTTTTACTTTCTATTAAGGATAATATTTTATCCTAAAATAATAGAATAAACCTTCAGCTGCTTACTTCAACCTTGAATGCTATATGATTCATTAAACCTGACACTTTGAACACTTTTGAAAGCAAGGAATAATGTCAAAAAGAAATAGCTTTCGAATATTTTAGAAAATCCAATATAACATGCTCTCTAAGTATCTTGAAAGAAAATGGCATTTTCATTAATCCAAAACTTTTAAAAAAGATTGACTAGATATTAATAAACATCACATTGATAATATACACTGCTCTTCTAATATTCAATGCAAGTTATGTCCCTTCCTATCATGCCGGCTCGAATCTATGTAAACCAATGAGAAGAGACGGTGCGGGCCAATTCGGATTTTCTACATGCGTGCAGTGTACAAAGAATTTTGCCTCTTTCGAAATCTAGTAGCATTGGTGCATTGGGTTAACAATAGTAAATTTTGTTTAGGCATGGATTACCTTTATGCTATCTTTATTTATGCATGGGTTTATCAAGGGTTTAGAAATCCATAATCAGATCTTTATTGATCAAGGATGGGGTCGGAACAAAGATGTTGGGATATCCTGGTTCAGCTACAAACCGAATTCCGGTTCGACTGGTCGAAGTCCCTTCTCTCCAGACTATGGACTTCGGACCAAGCAAGGGACAAGCCAACTGCAGGCAACCCAAGGCTACACGCCGGATTACAACATCCGAAGGCCAGTCCTTCGGATAATGTCTTCGGCCTTGACCGAAGATCGAACTCCTCATCGACTTTCGAAGGCATGAACTTCGGTCCCTGCCATAGACACGATCTCCGGCCTCAGAGAAATACCAAGTCTTCGGTCCATGCAAGGGAAAATCTGAAGCTTGAACCACAATCTGTTCCAGAAAGGCAACTGTAACCAACGGTTACAATCATCACTCATCATGCCATGATCACGGCGCGCGACTCTTGCGGTCACGCCTCCGATCTGGTCGGAATGGCTCAATGACAACCCACGATCGTCAATCATGGAAGAGATTGGCTCCCCATGATCACCAAAAAAAAAGCGGGCCGCAGGCCGGAGGCCTTCTTTTAAATAAGGATAAGAAGGATTGCGAGAGAGGTACGCTAACACTGACGCTGCTATACACAGTTTCTAAGAGCTCTTCCTCTCACACTCTCCATACCTTTCCCATTCTGTGGCTGGGATCCGCCACTGACTTAGGCATCGGAGTGTCCCCCGCCGGAACAACTCCGACAAGGGACCTATTTTGCAGGTGAACCAGGGAGCGGTCCTGCGATGCAGCGGCTTCGACCGGCCGATCCAGGGACTCCACGCCAACAGATTGGCGCTCCAGGTAGGGGTGCATTAACATTCTTTAAGCTCCCTCCTAGACAAGGGAAGAAAAAAGTTTTTGATGGCAAGAGGAAAAGCTCAAGTCGCTTCTACAAGCCGGAGTTGTGCTCCATCCCAGGGGGTGCACCCCTGAAGGAGAACGATGTTCCACCTCCCACAGTTGTTGTGGGACTGCAGCAGTTTGAGGCTCTTGTGAACCAGGTCACCAACCTTATGACCATGGTTCAAGATTTTCAGAATAGAGCCTTTCCGGTGGGAAACCCACCGGCCACCTCCAGACACAGCTCTTGATCCCGAAGAAGGAGAGCTCCGCGAGAGGATTCTATGCATCCCTCCCCCCATTCTCGGCCCCCTCCCGGAGGCTGAACTTCAAGATTGCCTAAGTCTGTCGATTCCCCGCAGAAAGGGAAAAGGCTTAGGCAAACTTCCTCCTCTTCCTCTAAAGACTCCACTTCAGTGGAGAGAGCGCCGAAGCAGACTCCCGATTATGACGGGAGGTTCAGAGCCATCGAGTCAGAGATGGCGAAGGCGCGAGAACAAAGAATGCGGGATCTTAAGGATCCCGACGACTTGATTGTGGATGACCTACGCCCACCCTACACCAACCGTATCATGGCCGAGGTCATTCCTCGGCACTTCAAGGTTCCCTAGATGGAACCCTACGACGGCACCTCCGACCCCCTTGATCATTTGGGCAGCTTCAAGGCCCATATGATTATCCAAGGAGCTTCGGACGCGATATACTGTTTGGTGTTCCCGGCTACCTTGAAGAAGTCCGCTCGGATGTAGTACTCGAGCTTGCGCCCATGTACCATCGATTCCTTTTTCGAGTTAGAAAAATTGTTTGTCTTGCATTTCAGGACCTGCCGCAAGACTCCTCGGAATACGGATACACTGTTCCTCCTTCACCAGCATGAAGGAGAAAGCCTAAGAGATTACATCTCCAGGTTTAATGCGGCCATGCTTGAGATCCCCGATCTCAACGAGCACGTGGCCATGTCAGCACTGAAGAAGGGGCTTTGTACCTCCAGGCTTACTATTTTCCTGAATAAGAAGTTCCCTAAAAGCTATGCTGAGCTCCTGTCAAGGGCTCAAAAATACGCCAATGCTGAAGAGCAGGCGGCGAATCGACGATTGATTGAAGGGAAACCCCCTTCAAAAAAGAAGAATAACAAGGGACAAGGTCCCCAAACTTCCAACAACAATGGCGGCAGATATACAAACCGTCGAAGAAGTCCTCCCAAGCCCAGAGCGCTAGGAGGAAGATTCGACTCATACACCCCCCTCAACCTCCCTCGAGAGAAGATCCTCATGGAGATAGAAAAAGAAAACTATCTCCAACGGCCCCGTCCCATGAAAGCCTCCTCTTCCGTAAGGAACAGGAACAAATTCTGCCGATTTCACCGGGACCACGGCCACAACACAGAAGAGTGCATCCAGCTGAAGGATGCAATCGAGGATCTCATCAAGAGAGGGTACCTGAGGCGGTACATCGATTGCCAGGGACCCCGGTCAGAAGCAACTGTTTCCCAGCCACCTCCCGAAGAGGCTGAATTATCAAATCAAAGGCCCACCAACGGAGGTGTAGGGATGATACACCGGCCCACCAACTGGAGAAGGGATGAGGACGATGCTCCAAAGCGACTTAAAGACAACAACTCCATCCTCTTCTCCGACGATGACCTTGCGGGAGTTCGACTCCCCCATGATGATCCTCTTGTAATTTCAACCGTAGTGGCCAATTATGATGTACAGCGGATTCTTGTTGATAATGGAAGTTCGACTGATATCTTGATATACGATGCATTCTCTAAAATGTGTTTGCCTAGACATCAACTGCAAAGATCCCTCATATCGCTCTCTGATTTTGGGGGCAATCAAGTTTATGCCAAAGGGAAAATAGTGCTGCCTGTAACCCTCGGCACCAAACCGTAATAAAAGACACTACCGATCAACTTCACGGTAGTCCGGATCCCCTCAGCATATAATATTATCCTGGGGCGACCTGCCTTGAACAAGTTCCGGACCGTGATCTTCTCTCATTACCTCTTGGTACGCTTCCCCACCAGGAACGGTGTTGGAGAGGTTAGAGGGAACCAGAGGACGTCATGGCAATGTCTGATGATTGCAGACATGCATTTCAAGGATTCGACTACTCCGGATCAGCTGGATCTGAGGGATGCAACCACAAATCTTGGTGAGCCCATGAAGAGGACCATCCCGGTACCTTTGAAAGAGGAAGATCCCTCCAGAGTTGTGCAGATCGGGAGCGCACTTGATGAGAAAACCAGAACGGAGTTTATCCGTTTTCTCAGGAACAATACCGATGTCTTCGCTTGGTCAGCTTCGGATATGCCCGGGATTCCTGCCGAAGTAATTACCCATCGGCTGGAAGTGATCCCTGGGTACAAGCTGGTGAGGCAGAAGAAGAGAAGCTTCGCCCCCGAAAGGCAATAAGCTGTAGACGAAGAGGTTGGCAAGCTCCTCAAAGCAGAGTTCATCAGAGAGGCCCGCTACCCCGAGTGATTGGCCAATGTGGTGATGGTGAAGAAAGCTAGTGGCAAGTGGAGGATCTGCATTGACTATACAGACCTCAACAAGGCTTGCCCAAAAGATAGCTTCCCTCTCTCAAAGATTGATCAACTGGTCGACGCGACCGCCAGCCACCAGTTGCTGAGTTTCATGGACGCCTTCTCTGGCTACAATCAAATTAGAATGGATCCACAAGATGAGGAGAAGACGGCATTCATCACTGACAAGGGTCTTTACTGCTACAAGATGATGCCGTTCGGCCTCAAGAACGCTGGAGCGACATTTCAAAGACTCATCAATAAGGTATTCAAAAAGTAACTGGGGAGAAACATGGAGGCTTATGTTGACGTCATGATCGTCAAGAGCCTCCACCGGAGAGATTACATCCATGACTTGGAGGAATCATTCAGCGCTCTCCGGCGCTATCATATGAAGTTAAACCCGGCAAAGTGTGTCTTTGGGGTCACTTCGGGCAAATTCCTGGACTTCCTTGTCACCAAACGAGGGATTGAGGCGAACCCTAAGAAGATTCAAGCCTTGAAAGATATGAGACATCCCTCCTGCAAAAAGGAAGTCCAGCAGTTGACAGGGAGGATTGCCTCCCTAAGTAGATTTATCTCTCGGTCAGCCGAGAAATGTCTTCCATTCTTCAAGGTACTCCGGCAATCAAAGGACTTCGAATGGTCCGGAGACTGTCGTGCTGCCTTTGAGGAACTGAAGAAGTATCTGGAGACCCCGCCATTACTCTCCAAACCACAAGAAGGCGAGGTCCTTTACTTGTACCTCTCTACTTTAGATGAAGCAGTAGTTCGGTTCTTGTCTGGAAAGAGGAAGACGGGTCTCACAAGCCCATCTACTATATCAGCAAGGTCCTACATGATGCAGAAATGCGATATGCAAGGATGCAGAAGCTGATCTACTCCTCAGTGATTGCGGCAAAGCGACTACGGCCATACTTTTAGGCCCACACCATCGTGGTGCTAACTGATCAACCTCTCAAGGCCGTTCTCCGATCTCCGGACACCTCTGGAAGGATAGCCAAGTGGGCTGTGAAGCTAAGTGAATTTGACATCAACTTCCAGCCCCGAGCGGCTATGAAGGCCCAGGTGCTCTCTGATTTTTTGGCTGAGTGCACCTGGAAGTCCGAAGATGAAGCCTCTTCGGTAGAAGAAGCCCCGAAGGAGATGAAGTCCGTTTGGGTGCTTCATGTGGACGGAGCTTCCAATGCTACTGGATGCGGGGCTGGACTCATGTTGGCCGAACCTAATGGCCATACCATAGACTATTCACTCCGCTTCTCCTTTCACACCTCTAATAATCTGGCCGAATATGAAGCCCTACTCGTCGGACTTCGGATCGCCAAAGATCTGGGAGTCCGTCAACTTCGAGCCTTCTCAGATTCTCAACTGGTTATGAATCAAGTCAACGGGGAATACGCAGCCAAAGATCCTACCATGGTGCAATACCTGAAGAAGGTACAGGCTTTATCTTCCCAACTGGAACATTTCGAAATTATCCATGTTCCCCGATCAGAGAACTCCCGGGTGGATGCACTGTCTCGACTGGCAACTACAGCACCGGAGTCCCTCGAGCGCACCTTTGTTAAACATCTTGAAACTCCAAGCATAGTCGAAGAGCCTGCAGAGGTATGCCAAATCAACACTAAGCCAAGTTGGATGGATCCCATCATCAGATTCCTGAATGAGGGAAAACTACTGGAAGATAGGGCAGAGGCCAAGAAGATTCGCTGGATGGTGTCTCAGTACATCATCTTAGACAGAACCCTCTACAAGAGATCATTCTCCCAACCACTGCTAAAATGCTCAGGACCCATCGATGCAGATTATGCTTTGAGAGAGGTCCACGAGGGCATATGCGGTGATCACTTGGGAGGCAGGTCTCTGGCATACAAGATTGTTCGACAGGGGTATTACTGGCCCTCCATCCAGAAGGACTCAGCTGATTTCGTGTGGAAGTACGACCAATGCCAGAGATATGCCAATGTACAGAGACAACCTGCGAGTCATCTGACTCAATTGGCAGCCCCGTGGGGGATAGACATTCTTGGCCCATTCTCACCAGCATCAGGGCAATGGAAGTTTCTCCTAGTGGCCATCGACTATTTCACGAAGTGGGTGGAAGCCAAACCATTGGCCCAGATCATAGAAGGCAAGGTGGAAAATTTTGTAAAAAATTCCATCATATTCAGGTTCGGCATCCCACATGTCGTTATCATGAACAACGGAAGACAATTTGACAATCCGAAGTTCAAGGACTTCCGTGCTCGGTACCATATCCAACATCGGCTGACACCCGTTGCTCATCCACAGTCCAACGGAGAAGCTGAAGTCACCAACCGGAACATCCTCCATGGTCTGAAAATCAGGTTGAACGCCGTCAAAGGACTTTGGGCCGAAGAGCTGACCTCCGTTCTTTGGGCATACCGAACTACCTCGAGAATGGCCACTGGCGAATCTCCGTTCAACCTGGCATACGGTACCGAAGCCGTACTACCCATTGAAATCTCCCTACAGTTCCTAAGGATTGACAACTATAAAGAGCCTGAGAATTCCAATTATAGAAGGATTGATCTGGATTTGCTATCAAGCACCAGGCTACAGGCCCAGATAAGGATGGCGGCATACCAGCAGAAGGTCGCCAAGTACTACAACTTAAGGATGAAGGAGCAAACTTTCCACACAGGGGACATGGTATTGCGAAGAGCAGAAGTGTCCAGGTCAACGGAACAAGGTAAACTCTCCCCCAACTGGGAAGGTCCATATCAAGTCGAAGAAGTCATTCGACCAGGGACATACCAACTCAAGACCCTAGAGGGGAAAGCCCTATCATGGCCATGGAATGTACAAAACCTTCGCAAATATTATCAATGAAAGAGTTCCTGAAATTCCTGTGCAAAGCTTCTCAACCCTACTCAACTCAGAATGGCTAGTTGCATCGACTGAACGACAACAACCCGAGTGACCTGATCTGAAAAATCGGTCAACTGCGTAAAGGAGAGTCTGATCCACTCACCTTATCGGTATGCCCAACGAGCGCAATGGATGGTCTAACCAGGCCATCAAAAAGATCAAAGGTGCAGGGATGGTTCTCGTAACCTGCCCTATAGTGAATCCGAACACGCGCCGAGGCGGGCCTGAACAACCTACCTTAATCATGACAGAAAGTGCACAGGGACGGTGTAAACACTTTACCCTACGAAAAATCCGAACACGTGCCTAAAAGGACCACTGTCATCCTTTCTATCAACAACAGGCATTTTCAGAGCGGTCCAATTGACCTCACTTCTTTCCTATAGACCGAAAGTGGTCTACGGAGCCTACATTACAGACAAATCATGATGCAACGCATCACAAAGAATACACGAAAAGAGGAACAGAAAAGATTTTTCATTCCTTTCAAGTTTTTACAAAAAAAAGAAGAGAAGAAAGGAAAAAACTCTCCTAAAGAAAGGACAAAAAAAAAGAAACTCTCCCAACGAGAGATGCAAAAAAAAAAAAAGGCAGCAGCAGCAGGATGATGTGGGAAATTTTCAATAACTCCCCGCCGGGTTTTTTCCGTACCGGTGGGGAGAGATCTGATGGGACGACGAAGGGTCCCCGGGATTCCTGTCCGAACCTGAATCCGACCCCTCATCGGAGTCGGAATCAAATTCGTGACCGGGAAAGGGAACGGAGGGCTTAATGTTGTCCAGGCCCTTCAAGTTATAAAACTTGGAGGCCTTCCTCCGACATTCCCGGAATCCCTGGTGGAAGGAATCCAGAGCCACCCCGGTGAGCTCGTCCTTGAAGGCGGCAGAAGCCCTGAAGTTCGCGACGGCATCCGCCGCCTCCCTCCTCGCTTCCTCCGCCGTCGTGGTCGCCACCATGACCTAGGCCCAAGCTTCCCTCAACCGAGCCTCCAACAGGTGGACCTTCTTCTCGAGACGGTCCACGAGAGGCTCTTCTTCATCATCCCCCGGTCCAAGAGACTCCAGACTTCGCTTCCTTTTCGGATCGATGGCCCTTCTCTTTGCCGCACGATGGAGCTGAGAAGTGCTGAACATCATTGTTATTAATGGAGGAAGGAGCCTACGGAAACGATGGCCTTCGACAGCGGAAGGCAGGGTCCTATTTATAGAAACCCTGCACCCATGACCGACTGCGGGGAGGCGTGCCCCACGTCCTTCCCAGCCGCATCAGAAAGTGCCACGTGTCCGGGCGATGCTTTGAGAACCAGAAAAGTCGCTCGGAGTCGTCCCCAGGACAACAACCGCCATCGCTTCGAATCCGGAGAAATCCTCATCGTGCGGCGGCATCATTAATGGTTCCTTTTTGGAAAAAGGAGACCCGACGACTCGCAAGGCGCAAGAAATCATAACTATACAAATATCGACGTGCCACGTGAACAACAATGATCACAATCAAATCTTCCTAATCACTGATTGGCGGGGAAATGACTTTTGTCCGCCCCAACGGATGAACTTAACATCCGAAGGAAGGTGGCAGTCTTCAGCAACGAAGTTTTGGTCCATTCCAGGGTTCGTCCTCACCGATTGAACGGCCTTCGGCCACGACTGCTCAACCAAACAAGAAAGAGAACGGTAAAACCAGTTCTTATCGACTAAACGGCCTTCGGATGCTACTGTTCGATTAGGCAAAAGAATAAATGGTAGAATCGTTTCGAGCTACACATGAAGCACAACATGGCGTATGCAAAGGAAGGAAAATACATTCCAAAATCTAGAAAAGCTGTCATACAAAGTTCATTGATGATATAGAAAAGAAAGAGGGAAAATACATCCAGAGCGACCCAAGTCACTCAACATCAATAGGAGAAGGCTCCACACCACAGGACTGGAGCACCTTATTAACTTGCTCTGAGAGAACCTCATCAATCTGGGCCGGGACCGGAGAACCTTCAGCTTGGACTCCTCCAGCCTGAGTTTCCTCCTGAATCGGGGTCAGAGTTGGGGTCACCTCCGGATTTTCGACTGGGGTAGCAGCCTCCTCCTCCGGACATGGCGCCTCCTCGGCCTCTACCATGGCTTCGGTCCCCTCCACTTCCTCTTCTTCTCCAGCTATATCGAAGGGTGGAATGCTGGAAAGGTCGAGGTGAGGGAAGGCCTCCTTCACCTTGGAGAGCCCGTCGTTGAAGCCGTGCTGGTAGCCATACAAAGTTACTTCATTGTTCTCCACCTGAAACTGCGGAGACATCTTGAAGTTCGCCACGACATCGTCTACCTGCTTCTTTGAAGACGCAGACTCCCTCTTAGCAGCTTCGAACTCCATGATCGCCTCTTCGGCCCTCCTGGAAGCCTCCTCCGCCGTCTTGGTCAGGCTCTCTATCTTCTCCTAATCCTTCATGGCAGCCTGCTCCAGGGACTCAACTTGCTTCCTGCTTCTCCTCCACCCTGCCTCTTGCCCCGTCATTGTTACATGAGCACTTCTCAGTTCGTCCTTCAGTTCGCGAACTTCATCATTCATCCGGGCAAGACGGTCCTCCATGGCCTGCTTCAGCTCCTTGGCTACTTCCTTGGCAGCCTGGGCAGTCTGAAGCTCCTCCTTAAGGTCATGGATGAGGCTGTTTACGTTCCCCAGGTCCTCCTCCATGAAGGTGAGGTCGTAGACCAACTACAACAAAAGAAAAAGATCATGAATCGAACAATTCTCAAGACAAAGAGAAGTGGAAGGATCATACCTGTTGCAGAGCGGAGAAGGCAGAATCGGACATCCTGGGAAGGCTCCAATTCCGAAGAACAGCCATGTCGTTGGGCAGGAGCGTACTCTTCAGCACCCGCCTGGCCACGACCGGGACCAGCAGTCCCCCCATAGGCGAAAGCTCCAAGGAGTTGTCAAACGGACTCCAGCTGAGGAGGCCCTGTAAATGAATTCTCTTTCAACTTGTCGTGCTTCGCCCTTATCGACAGCAGGGGGCAAAACGGCGGCACATCCGCTCCCTAGGGCGGGCTCCCCGTTGTGCGAATCGGGGAGATGACCGTCGGTGGAGTTTCGACTGGATGGGATCTTGATGGAGCCCCTTCCGTGGCTGCTACATCTTCCCCTGAGGTCTCCCGGGAAGACGAAGTGCTTTGGTTCCCCTCGGGACCATCCCTCCGGGCCTTCTTCCGAACCGCAGACCTGGTAAAAGGGGCCTGTGCCACCCTCTTCTCCGAAGTCTGACGAAGCCAGCTCAAGCCGGGCTTCATCCCACCACCTGCAAGCAAAGGGTTTCACTTCAATTGATTGGGCTACAATAAATCCAAAAAAGAAGAGCAAAAATTTCTATTGCTATATCTAATGTGGGAATCTGCTGATTCCCGCCCGGTGGAGATTTCTCTCCTCCAATATTTCCTAAATGGGGGCAACTTCAGAGTTGACCAGGAGGTCGTAGTCCGACTGATCGGCCGCCAAGACCTTCTTCCTGTCATTGGCGGTCAGGCGAGGCTTCTTCCACACTGTATCGAAGCCCCATGAATTAAAAGACAACACAAACACAAAAACGGGTTTCCACCCATGGATGGTGCTGGGCATATCCTTGATAACCCTACGGCCTGATCTAGGGCCAATCACCCACCATCCGTTGCTGTGAAAATCTCTCTTGAGGATGAAAAGGGCCGTGAACAAATTGGTTCTAGCCTCTATGTTCGCGATGCTGCACATAACCAGGAACCCGCAGATGTTCCTAATGCTGTTCGGGATCAACTGCGCTGGCACCACTTGGTACAAGCGGAAGATCTTGACGAAGAAGGGGTGTAGGAAAAATCGAAGACTAGCTTTTAGGTGATCTTCGTATACGGCTAGGCACCCAGGGGGAGGTTCGTTCACCCGCTCCTCGGGCGCGGGGAGGATGTAGAAAAATTTCTTAGGAATGCGGTAGCGTTTCCAAAGAAGGGCTGCCTTACCCTGAGAAACCGAGCTGGGGACCGACTCCGGACCTACTATGTCTCCAGCCCCCGAGGGCCCAACCTTTTTCCCCTGACTCTCTATGGTCTCTTCCATGACAAAGGAATGAAGCAAGAGAGCATAAAGAAGATTCTACCTGAAGAGTAGACTGGTAGTCCAGAATAGTTTGGACGGAGAATGAGACAAAGCTGAAGAAGCTTCCTCGGTCGGACCTTCGTCCTTCCCCAAAAGAAAAGTAGGGGTCTCTAGACCCCCGCTAAGGTCAAATTGACTCAAGGTTATCCTGGGAGGTAACCCACCTGCAATTGATCGCCAGGATAAGGTATACCCTTCATCCAACGGATGGAGGAGAGCCACCACCACTATCCAAATCCCAACCAAAAGATTGCCTCAACCACCGTGCAACGGGAAAAGGAAAGATGGCTCCAGGGCCACCCACCTTTCTTTCCTCTCCAATCCAGGAGTGACAGCTATCCACCATTGATTCTCGGATCGTGATGGACAGTCCTATCAAGGATCCCATAATTATCCACCGCATCGTCTTCCAGAAGGAAAACGACAAGGCCTTAATACTCTCACTTCTCAAATCTCCACTTCGAAAACTGAGAGTAGGGGGCAACTGTTGGGATATCCTGGTTCAGCTACAAACCGAACTCCGGTTTGACTGGTCGAAGTCCCTTCTCTCCGGACTACGGACTTCGGACCAAGCAAGGGACAAGCCAACTGTAGGCAACCCAAGGCTACACGCCTGATTACAACATCCGAAGGCCAGTCCTTCGGAAAACATCTTCGGCCTTGACCGAAGACCGAACTCCTCATCGACTTTTGAAGGCACAAACTTCGGTCCCCGCCATAGACACGATCTCCGGCTTCAAGGAAATACCAAGTCTTTGGCCCACGCAAAGAAAATTCGAAGCTTGGACCACAATCTGTTCCAGAAAGGTAACTATAACCAACGGTTACAATCGACACTCATCATGCCATGATTATGGCGCGCGACTCCTGCTATCATGCCTCCGATCTGGCCAGAATCGCTCAATGACAACCCACGATTGCCAATCATGAGAGAGATTGGCTCCCCCTGATCACCGGAAAAAGAGCGGGCCATAGGCCGGAGGCCTTCTTTTAAATAAGGATAAGAAGGATTGTGGGAGAGGTACGCTAACACTGACGCTGCTATACACAGTTTCTAAGAGCTCTTCCTCTCACACTCTCCACACCTTCTCCATTCTGTGGCTGGGATCCGCCACTGACTTAGGCATCAGAGTGTCCCCCGCCGGAACAACTCTGGCAAGGAACCTGTTTTGCAGGTGAACCAGGAAGCGATCCTGCGACGCAGTGGCTCCGATCGGTCGATCCAGGGACTCCATGCCAACAAAAGAGTACCATAGGATATGCATAAATACATCTCGATATTTATAAAGTACATCTGAAAAATATAATCTTATTCACTTCATCTACTTATATGCAGCAATCAATCAATTTCTAAAAAATAAATAATAAATCGATCATACCATATAATCTAGAAAGAGATTGTGCAAATTTATATTAATAAATAGTAAACTTATCTAAACATTCTTAAATTCCTTAAACTATTGTAAAAGATGCCTAATTCTTTTATTCATGATTCAAATTTAATCTTGTTGTGATGTAGAAGAAGGGCATCATTAATCTCATATCGGTTGTGAGTCAAAGAAAGGAAGACTCTAGCTCATATAGAAAGAGACCATCTTTTTCAAGTGAGGTGCCTTTTGGATTGCAATCCAAAAGGATATAATCTTAAGGCCTATGGACCAGAGCAAATAATACTTCACATGCCAATCAAGCTATAAGCTCTTAGCTATAACATTGGTGGTTCATATTGGTCCCGAATCTACAAACCCGCAACTATGATGCTATCATGTTCATACACGAGGTGGGCACCTCCCACTCTACTCCCCCATTGATTGGGGGGCTATGTTATAGTGTAGGAGAAGGGTATCATCAGTCATAAATCGGTTGTGAGTCAAGAAAAACTCTAACTCATATAGGAAGGGATCACCCTTTTCACATGAGATGCTTTTTAAATTACAATTCAAAGGAACAAAATCATGAGGCCCATGAACTAGAGTTGAAAATACTTTACGTTTCGAGCTATAAGCCATTGGCTACAACATTAATCTAGTTAATGAATCAATGCCCTGGCATCGAGAGAAACTTCAATGGTCAGATGCTATACCTCAGTTCATCTCGAAATAATAGCATTAGAACATCATAAGGAGTTTCGCTAGCATGGAGCTATGGCACATGTTCTCTACTCCATCCTATAAATAGGTATGGGTCCTTTCTCTAGCACTAATATGTTATTATTGATTTTTGATTTAGGTCAGATCAGCTGGAAAATTATGGTGGCTGCTGGGTAACAACAGCGGGTTCAATAAAAGAAGTCCCTGGATTGGCTTCGGAGGGACCTCCGATGCTCAAGTTAAAAATCAGAGAACATCTAAGAAGGAGTGAGTGTGAGGAAGATGAAAGCAAACCTTGGAGGTCCCATTTGGCCCTTATTTATGGATGTAGGTTGAAGCACCATAAGAGGAAGGGAGAATCAGGTAGTTAGACTTACTTTCCTAAACATGATTTGTTATTATTCCCTTACCTAATCATACAAGATATGCCCATTATTCTTGCTTTATCTGCTGAGAGACATTGGTCACCCTGTCTTATTAGCAGAAAATGAGGTGTCTTAGGGAGAAGGGAGGATAAGGTGGTTGGCCATGCTTTATTGGGTGAGATACATCCATTTTTTTGCCTTATCAAGTGATCTTGGAGTTTTTTTCAATAGTTAAGTAGTTTTTCAATAGTTAAGTGGATTAAGTAAAATCTTTCATGTGATCTTCACCATCTCTTTACTTTATTAAGTTGCAAACAAATGCTAAAGATCTTAGCATATCTTTGGTCGTAGTTAGATAAGATAACATATCAGGTGCAATCCTTACCAAAAATATTGGCATAAAATTATTATGGAAATGCTTCAGGTCAGTGTCAATCCAATAGATCATTTATATATGAGGTACCTTCTTCTTTGGTATTAACAAAGATAAAATTTCTTCTCCATAACACCTAATTCAAGGACAGGTTTTTTATTATGGGTTAGCCAGTGATTTAAGAAGTGAAGCTAATTTTGAATCATTATCATGTAATATCATTATAGTGCAACCAAATGTGATGATTTTGTTGCCTCTCTCACATCACCCTTGATCTTAGGGTCTGTTCTTGATAGGTGAATATCATAACAAAGTTGATCAAATTTTTTATTCGACCAACTTGCCTATATTCTTATACTTCTTTAAGTGGATAATTTTTTTTTTCATGGATAACATTTACCTATTAAAATAAATGAAAGTCTTACCCATAGGAGATGGATAAGTGATTTTTCCATGAGCGAGGAAAAATAAGCATTATATTTTATTTCCAATATATCCTTAGCTATATAATAATTTAGCCATATAATAATAATATAATATACATTATAATATAATATATTATAATATATATAATATTATTATATTATATTATACATAATATAATTTAATACATTATATATAATATATTATTATACTAATATAATATATTTTATAATAATATACTATGTTATTATAATATTATAATATATTATATTATTATAATAATATCATATAATATTATAGTATATTATATTATTATATTATTAAAATAATTAATCATTTATTATATAATTTATTATATGTTATCTAATATAATATATATATATATATATATAATAAAATATATTATTTATATTATATTATATATTATGATATATTAAAATATATATAATATAATATAAATTATAATTTATATAATAGATATATTTATATAATAAAAGGTATAATGAAAAATATAATATATCTTAGCAACTTATTTGAGAAAATAATAATGCAAAAAATATGGATAATATATTTTGGAGCCTTTTTCGATGCATAAAAGAACATGGATAAATTATTTAACTATCTAAGTTTTCTTTAAAAAATACTTATCCAAGAAAATAGAGATTACCTCCAAGAATAGGCCCTTGGTATTATCACCCCATACCATATGTCCCCTTAAGATATTCTTTCTTTTTGATATAAAGTGAACTCAAAAAAGAAACTCATTGAATCTTTGATGCTAGTAAATGATTCAACTGCAAAGAAAATAACATGAACAATAGTAAGTAAAGCAAAGAAAAGATTCTAACGAAAGAAAAGTAAAGTCTTTATTTCATTGAAACTTTTCTTACAAGTACAAAAAAAAAAATCTTAAAGTATAAGAAAAAGAAGAAAAAATAAACTTTAGTAGGAGTAGCAACCTTGGAGGGAGTAACTTCCCGAGGAGCAATGATTTAAAAGGTAGTGATCTCGGAGGGAGCGACTTTGGAAGTTGCAGCAGCTTCAATTTCGACTTCAGCCTCATTAATGTCCTCAACACCTCCTATCTTGAGAACTAAGACATCAACATTGATCAGAGGAAAGAGTTCCTTGGCTATAAAACGACAATCCTTGAATAGACCTGTCAAAATGGGCCAGAATCTATGGGCCAGCCCATTTGACCATATAAATAGGCCGGGCCGGGTTGAAAAAATTTGGCCCATTTATGTAAGTGGGCTTTTTGGACCTGCCCTTGTAGCCCATGGGCTCAACAGGGTTAGGGCCGGGCCAGTCCATGGGCCAAGAATTTTTTTTAAAAAATATATTAAAATTAAAAGATTTAAAATAAAAATGGCAAACAGATTATGCATTACCAGGTCCACTTACCAGAGTAAACCACGATCCATATTAAATTAAAAGTTTAAAACTTTAAACTTAAAACGGAAAGATATTTTGATTTTTTTTTTCAATCTTCCATGTCGTTCCCACTTCCCTTCCCTGTTCGTAGTGTTCGGCTATTCCCATTCCATTTCCACTTCAATACGATGATACTCGATAGTTTTGGGCTTCCGGCAATTCAAACTTCTTTCGAATTTTCGATTTATCGGGAGTTCAGGATTGGCCGATAAAGGCTTTGCTGCTGCTTTGCCCTCCTATTTCGGTGGAGGACAGAACAGTCGGTGATGCCGGCGATGATGCCAACTCTTTCACGATGTCGATAGCCATCATCGTGATGCTATTGATGACCAGAGCTTCTTCCATGATGAGGTGAGGGCTATATACTTGTATGATTTCAATGCCCACGGTCCTAGTCCATGACTCTAATGCTAGCCCACGGTCTAGCCCACGGCCCATATAAGTTGCTGGCCCGGCCCTAGCCCACGACCCATATAGGGCCGGGCCGGGTTGGATTTTTTTAGCCCATTTGTGCAAGTGGGCCTAGCCCGGCCTAGCCCATAAAATGCAAGCCCATATGGGTTAGGGCCGAGCAGGGCCGGGCCAGCCCATATTGACAGCTCTATCCTTGAAGCCAATGTGATAAGCCAATAAGGAATCCTTATAATTTCAGCTTGAAAATCATCTAAAGCCTTGTACTCCTTAATAGTCTTGGTCGTAGCTGCGTAGCTTTCTCCTAAGCTTGCTTGGCATCCTCTTAGGTAGTCTTGATTTCTCTTGAACTCTCAATGCTCATCCAAGCCCCTCTTGAATGCTGCCGATACACCTTAATTAGATTCTTGAGTGATTTAAATTTTTTCTGTGCATCATCAAGCTTGGACTTGAGCCGAGCATCCTTTGTAGTAGTTGCAATAGCCTTTTCCTTTGGGTCATTTACCTTCACCTTCGTAGCAGTGGGTAATTGCTCCTCTATAATTTTGATTTGGGTGTAAGCTGCCACAGCTTTTCCTCCAACTTGAGCTTCACTCAATCATGGTCGATAAGAAACTCTAGAATAGGGTGGAAAGTTATCATTAGCTACATAAAGCACATAAATATATATTAAAACGGAGAGCATGGAAGAAGCATAAAATAGCTAAAAGAGTTACATTCATAAGACTAATGAAGTCGACATTGAGGAGTGGTTTAATTGGGCTTTGCTTTGCTCCTCCCTATCACTTATCAAAAGAATCATATTAATCAACTTGCATGCAAGCTAAGGATTCCGTAAAGTGGAATCCACGCTTCGAATAGTCTTTGTTAATATAATGTGTTCCTCCCCTTGTGCTGGAAGTGGAAGGGCCCGCTTGAGACTAAGATCGATATGAGCTCGAAGATATGTTTAGGCTGGTTTCACGTCACTCTAAATGAAGGTGTTGGGGTAAATTGGAGTGGGATAACCACCTCCAGATCAAATTGGGTGGGACCTGATGACATGGACTATGTTGCCTGAGTAGGAGGAGGAACCAAGGCCGAGGTCAGCTTGGTTTTGATGGAGGTGGTGGCAACTGCCTTGACTTCTTCTTTTAGGAAGGTTCAACATCTAAGATTGGACCCAATTGTTTATTGTCCTTCTCAGCCTCTGCTTGAAGATCCTCAACAAATGTCTTCATTTCTACAAAATAAATAGCAAGAATTAAAGAAGAAGAAAGAAAAAAAAAGAAAAGAGAGAAAAAATGAGAATAAACATATTATGAAGTGCGATGTGGCTGATGCTTGCATCATATAGTGCTTGGTCGATCAACATATTTTTAAATTTGGGAATGTTGATACTGAGCAGGACACATTGATCTTCCACGTTGTCCTTTAAGGGTCTTTGTTATTATTCAGCTCTAGCCAAGGTTTATCCTACCTTAGTCTAAAGCTTCATAACTAGTTTGAAGAGATAAAGAAAAACGATTTCTCTAACCATGGACCAAGAAATTCCAAGGCTATCAATGGCCTTACAACAAGGACAAAAAGAGAAGTACCACCACTCTTCATCATATGGATGCTTTTTCAAGAAAAATGAAGATAAAAAAAGGGAATACCTTGGCATGATATTGGTAATATGATAGACAAGGATGAAGGTTATTAATGCCATGATCCCATTCAGGACGATCTAAGTCAAAATAATCCTATAATAATCTAGGATGTTGCTAATAAAGGGGTGCAAAGAAAATCAAAAATCAGATTGGAGTGTCTAATCATAAAAGACAACACACCTGTCTCGAGGGGAAGAAACCTAATTTTCTTGACAAGTATAATCAGTTAGAAAGAAGAAGGGAAGAAGTATTGAGTTTGAAGCTTTTGACATTTGGATCAGTCATATGGGACTTCTTGTGATTAGGGTCCAGAGAAGGGTGACCGTGATCTCAAGGAACCACATTAGTAATTTCCCGAGGACCCATCTCGAGAGAAGAAGGACAAGAATCTTGTTTATCCTGATGAATCCTACCTCTAGGAGCTATGAAAAAGAAAAGATGGGAAAGAGGAAGAAGGGAAAATCCAAGAGGGAACAGAAAGAAAGGCTCGAAAAGAAGAAATGATATTTGAAGGAAGGACAACAAAAGAAGGCAAGTCAACTCTAAACTAAAAAAACTTCGATAAAAAGGTTAGTTAAAGAGCCTCTTACCAGAAATATAAAACTAAAAATTGAAAACAATATCTATATTGAAACCGGAGAGGATCACCAGAGATGTAAAAAAGGTACAAAAGCTCATGGTAATAATAGCAGCAGCAAGGAAGAAGGTTGAAACTTGAAATGACAAAATAATAAAAACCTAGCCTAGTTTAGCCTATTTATACTACTGCCCAACGGTTTAGATCAAAGACCTTTTGATGCAATGTTCATCTAATTTTGCCACAATAGTTGGATCCACATGGAATAATCAAGGACCAATACTTTGCCGTCATGTGATAGCGTGCAACAAGCCGGAAGCATATATCAAGAATCAACTCTTTGAAATCATTATGCGTCCTCAAGTCTTGTTCCACAATTAATGCACTATGATGAAAGGCGGCATATTAAATAAATCTTGGAAACCGTGCCATAGTAGAATCCAAAAATCAAGATCAAAATTCAATTTAGTTAACTTGCTTTTTGAGTAAAATTGAATAAATCACTTTAAACTCGAAAGTGGAGGTAAGTGTTATAGAAGAAATGACCTGCCCTATCTTAAAGAGCATAGTGGATACATGACGAGTATAATGTAAGCAGCTAAAGATTAGGATGAATCCAACTCCAAGAATATGAAGGAAGGCCATGATCACTCAAGAATATACACTAGGCATTTGGTGATTGCTGAGGAATGATGTCAACTATTGATCAACCACAAATCTCTAATCAATATCTAGATTGGATAAATACCAAATAACATAGATGCCACTAGGCATCAACCTAGGTTTGATATGAGACTTAGAAAATCTATAACATTATTGGTACATGGATTATACTTAGTAAACCATTAAAGACCAATGGTTCTGTTATAACAAGATGGAAACTTTCTACTTTAACTAATCATCAACGGCCCACTATTGTAACAAACAAGATTCTCCAAGTTATAGCCAATCAAATGCTTACAAACAGCCTAACAAAATTTCCTATAAAAAGAGAAAGGAACTTCAAGGAAAGTTCAAGTTCTACGCTCTTAAACCTTCACTCTAGTTTTTCTCTGCTATAACTTATCTTATAGGTTTTGAACATTGAGGAGATCCACATCAGTAGCTCCCCTACTCTAGCTTGGTAAGAGATCTAAGTTGTCAACCAATCCTCGAAAAAGTGCTGTGACAAACCTTAATAAGATTAAGCATTTAAATGACAACCCTCATTATGTTTTCCTCATGTTTTCCTCTTAAAAGATTTAAACATGGTAGCCTTTATATAAGTAAGGATTTTGACATTACTAGACATTGAGAACAAGAAAGAGAGTACCAGGAAAAAAAAAGATTTAATAAAAAGAAAGAATTCAAAAATTTCTTTAAAAAAGTATATTTAGATGTTTAAGAACTTTGAAGGAAAGAGGAAAAGAGTGCAAGGTATAATGCATTAAAAGAAATTTAATTATGAGATTATTTTAAATTTGGAATTAATGAAATTGATTTAACTTTTAATCTTTCAATATCCGGGTACATTTGCACATGCATTATAATAATTACATGCAAAATATATATTAAAAAATTGTATAATATATATTAGAAAAATTCTTGTTCCTTTCTTCCTTTAGGTTTCAAAAAAATATTGGCCATTTAAATGCAAACTACATAAAGGGTCCATTTGGTTGGAAATAATCTGGCATGGAAAAATAAATTTACCATATTTTTTATGAAAAGTGGAAAACATAGAAAAGAGTGATGAATCCTATACTTATTTTCTGGAGAGAAAAGGTAAAACAAATAGCATAGAGGGTTGATATTTGATAAATTTTTTGAGTTCTGGTAATCCATACTTGACAAAAAGGCCTCCAATAAAGTAAATTTATAATTATTGAATTTTTTTATATCTTTCCAAATTCATTCAATCAAATCTTTTATGAAATAATTAAAATATAAATGATATTATATAAAAGATTAAATGATTATAGTCATTATATAAAAATTGATTGAAGAAGATAATTCTATATTAATATTAAAAAAATTATTGATGGATATATTTATAAATTTGATCATTTTCTTATATAGGATTATCTTTAATCAAATTTAGTAATCTTTTTTCAGTATCATTTTTCGAAAAAAATTTCTCACCAACTAAACATAATTAAAATTACTTTTATTTGCAATCATTTTTTCAGATAAATGACTCCTAAAAATCATCAGGCTATCCTATAATCCAATGTACCTTAATCAAACCGGCCCAAAGTGCATTCTCCCTGCTTCATCAGTTTAGCTCTTCCAATTTGTATGTCTTGTATGTCTCCTTGCTTAACGTGTCTTGGGATTCAAATATTTCATTATGAGCAAGGAGGAAACTTGGGCATGTTGATGTTGGTGGTGTTATAGAGGACATGGTAGCAGCAGTGCAAGAGAAAATCTAGACAAGAACTGGGTTTTGAAAGAAAAGATTTGGTTCTATTGAAGTTTTGAAGCTTTTGGGATCTCAAGTATCATAATCGATGACCAATGCCAGAGGATGAACCAAAGGATGGAAGGTAGGAGAAATTTCAGAATGAAGGATATCTCGGGCAATTTATAATAATGATCATATCAACTACCATATTTATGTAATACCATTTGATGCTCAATTCGGCAATTTAGTATATTTGGACAATTTTTTTAAAAAAAATCCGTGGTTTTTGATTATGATTGAAGGCATGCCTATTAGGGGCAGGTCAGCCAGATTCTCTGTGCCAAAATATTGGAGGCTTGCATACTTAGTGAACAAAGTCTAACATTATAGAGATTACATTTATTCACAATTTTCATCATTAACGTCATGGAAGTGATAATAAGTCAAATAATTCAAAACATTTTGTTATTTATTTGACTTTTTAAAATAAATGCTATTCTCGTTCTACAAAATCAAATGCCCAATTCTTGTTCCATATATATTGGTTCTGAAAAATCTTAGAAAAAAAAAGGTTATGCTTTGATCAGAAAAGTTGACCACGTGTCGTGACATCATTTGTCCAGCCTATCTGGACTAATCAAGAATATCAGTAAAAAGACAATACTATAAACAATAGAAGACTGCACATCAGCAGAATCCCTACTATTTGCTAAATTAATTTTGTAAAAGCAGCCCACACGCTGATATCAACTTGAGGCACGGTAAACAGGGAGGATTTTACTTGAATTGTCAGACATTGAATGGTAGTCGACAAATTGCCAATGTTGCTGATTGACAAAGAACCGTGAGACCTTCAAGTCCAAGCAAACAGTCTAGGACCGGAGCCTGCAATAAACAAGCTTTAAGACTCAGGCAAATTAATAAAACAAGATATGAAGGATTTTCTCTTGATAATCTGACAACCAAGTATAATCTTCTGAATAACCACGCATATTTGTCTATAATGAATGTAAACTAGCGCTTGTCCCACTTCTCACACCCTTCTGCCTTGCAGTCAGAGGTTCTGATATCTGGAACATAAGATTAAAAAAGCGTGGTTTGGAAAGCAAATACCGTTTAGGACCAGTTGCCTCATGGCCAACTGTCTACCTGCACTTCTTTCTGATAGACAAGTCCAACTTAAATCCTTTTTTTCTGGAAAAATATATATATATATATAACATATGCACCCAGAAGCAATTTACATTCTTGCATCTCGATCACATCATATTTTTGCTCAAATCAGTGAGGTGCTAATGGACATGAAAACACGAGACAAACCACAATTTCATATTTGACTGGCTGGAAACATGAAAATGGCTCACAATCCATTCCCTATATGGATCAGAAGAACGTAGACTAGCCAAAAAAGAGTATTATCAACTGTTACATTTCCAAAACTTCATAGAAGTATATCTACAAACTGAGTCTTCTTCAATAATATGATAAAAATGAAAATATAGATCGTCTAATAAAAGTCATCAGATCCACTTTAATATTTCAAAAAGGGGAAAAAAAAAAAACTTTATCTCATGATCTCATCCTCACAGTCAAAAATCCATCCAATTGTCACTATGTTTGCAATGCCCCATCACATTTTTTTCATTCCTGCAAGGTACAGATTCGTTAATTACATACTAAACTTTTTTTAACTGGTATTCTGATGAGAATGAAACATTACATAAACAAAAATAAAAAAGGATGAGAACAGAACATACAAATTGCATTTAAGCTTTGATGCGTTGCTTTATCAGCAACAGTCGGTTGAAAGATTTATGGTGTACAAACATGATATCAAAATATTCCAATTACTGATGCATGTGAAGAGCATCAATAACCTCCTTTCAAGCATAAATGACTTTTATCTTTCATTATATTTCCTCTTCCCCCAGCTTTCATTGATAAAATTGCAATAAGTTGCATTAAGAAAGAAAAAAAACAAAGATAGGACTGTTGCTTCAAAGTCAATGAAAAGCATTTGGTCACAAAAACCTATGTTATAAATTCGGTGGGCTAACCTAGTCATCTAATGGGAATTGTGTATTTCCTACCACATTCACAAGATTGATTTCAATTTTGTCTCATCTTTGAAAGATTCAGTCTACATGTCATAAATTGATTGTGTTCAAACTTCAAATTCTTTACAAATGGGAAGACTGTGCATCTAAAAGCACATTCCTCTAAAGAACAGCCCATGCATATCATTAATATTTTTTTTTAAAAAAAAACATAGTAATATATGCTTCATACCACACATATGATGCAACAAAAAAAAAAAAAAAAAATCAGTTTCGTAGGGAAAAGGTTTATCCTGCACATCTAATTAGAGCATCAACTTCTAAAAGTTTATGATGGGGTTAATCATTCATAAAGCTTGCACTACTCAATGGTGCTCTAGAAGTGTATATTAGCAGGTAGTCTCAATGATCAAGCAACAGAATACATGTCACCCTATAAGATCCAATATATATTTTTTAATAATTATCAATTACCAGATTATGGCCAGCAGGATTTCAGTTCATGCTTGAATATTATTCATCAAAAAAAAAAAAAGGGTTCACAAGGAAAGCTAAGATCAAATAATTTACCAACAACTGAAACTACAAATCAATGCCCACAGTATCAATATAAAAGATATTCAACATATTTTCTCATTATCAAAGTTTAATAAAAGAAGCTTGCATTGTTTCAGAGAAAGAGGTAAATCCAATGTGAAAATAGCTAGGTTAGGAGAGAGCAAGGAATGGGATAAAGCTTCAGAGCAGAAGTCATACATAACAAGCAACATTATATTTTTGCAATTAGTTGCGTGGATATCAAGTAGCAAGCTAACCATGTGGCTTGGAACAAAAATAGACAACAACATTCACTTATACCTTTTCTCCTAGGTGAGGGCAGCGACTTACCAACTAGGCACATAAGTCAATCAGGTATAAGCGTTTGGTTAAACTTCTAACCTATAATCTATACCGCAGACATAAATGTCTCCCTATATAAATCTTTGCATTCTTGTCTGACAATTTAGGCTCTTTTCAAGTCTGTAGGTATATTTAGGATTACACAACATGCAAAAACTGAAACCCCATAACAGATAAAGAAGACCCCCTACTCGCTCTCGCATCCAGTGGAAAACACTTCTGCTGTACAAAGCTACCTTAGCAAGAAAGATAACTACATGTCGACCATAACATATTTTAGGCCTTGGTGAAATATATCTTGAACCATGACCCATACAGATGGAAAAAAGGCTCTCTTTTGGTTAGGGAATGGTTGGACCGGACAGCGTGGGGTCATGATCCAAATGCCTGGTTCACAATTGTTTACGCTGTTCCTTTTAGCTTGACCCAAACTAATAGCCATAGTTAACAAGTGCCTTACAAGTTAAGTGAAAACTCGAAAGACTTCTATAAAGTTTGAAGTTATGAATGACCACGTAGTTAAAATTTTGAAAGCAAGTGTCATAGTACATCTTATTCCTTATCTGAAAATAAGAACCCTTGTAGACAAACCCTGTGCCATCTGAAACATGGATAATCGGATACCAAATTATACCTCCTAGCTAAAAACATGTAAGTGTTGCAAGAAGGGATTATTGTCATGTTATTTATAGCAGGTAGAAGGCCTCCACACCATTGTTCTCCAGAAGACAATAAATCCTATTAAAATCTCGATATTTATGCCGATAAACATAGTGCAAATTCAAGTTCAAACTAAATTCTAATTAAATCTAACGTTACACAAATTGTCAAGTAATTTTGCGTGTGGAAGATAAAGAACAACTATTAATGACTCTTAATTCCTAGCAAGAACACCGAATCTGCTGAGCATCTCAGGAAAGCATCAAAAGACCAAAAAAAAACCCTAACCTGAGAGCCGACTAGAACCGATTCATCTCAGGCGACGACCACAGGTTGAGGCTTGGAGGGCTGGGGTTGGCTCCTCTTGGGATCGGCGAAATCCTCGGTATTGTAGATAACGGTGATGAAGAGGGAGCAACTAGGGCAGCGGGCGATCTCCTCGCCGGCGCGTAGGTCCTCCCTCGTGATTTGGAACAGGTCGCCGCAGGGACACGGGTACGTGAACGCCTGCAGCTCCTCGTTCCACTCCATGTCCTCGATCTCCACCTCGTCGTATGCCGACATCTCTTCTCTTCCTTCCCTTATCGGTATCCAAGAACGCTCCTCGCCACCGCCGCTAGCCCAACAGAGAGGGAAAAATAAGCATGTCGGAATTCCCTTCCTTTTTATAGGCGAGCGGAAGGAAGGCGGTGGGAGGAACTGGGAATCATGGAGGAATTGGGAATATGATTCTGTAATCGGACGGTCAGGATAGATTTGTATAGGTAAATAAAAATCACTTTTTTTATTATATTATATATAATTTTTTTGATACGGATACTAATAAATTAACATTATAATATTTTATTAAAATATTCAGATAGCAGTATATATATATTAAAATTAAATACCATATTTTTAAATATAAAATTATTTTAAAAATATTGTATATTTTTATTTATTATCTGGTATTTTATATATAATATTTGAAGTTATTGTTTTATGAATGTTTGCAGCTCCTTGTTGCACTCCATGCCCTCGATCTTCATCCCGTTGTAACGCTGACATCCCTTCTCTTCTTTTTCTTATCGATATCCAAGATCATTTCTTGCCGCTGCCACTAGTCCAACAAAGAGAGAAAAATAAGCATGTCCATATTCCCTTCTTTATTTATAGGTAAGCGGAAGGAAAGCGATAGGGAGGAACTTGGATATCTGTATGATATATGACATACTTTTTTTTTTTAATTTTAAAATAATCTAAATTAAGAAAAAAAAAAGTAAAAGTTTAAGAGTATAGATTCTTCCATATATATATATATAAATTAAATAACATCTTTTTAAATGTAAAATTATTTTTAAAAATATTATATATTTTATTTATTATCTAGTGTTTTATATATAACATTTGAAATTATTGTTTGTTGAAAAGTAACAAATCCTTTTTTTCATGGGCAATTATCACTCTTACAATACCTATAAATATTTAATATGAATTTAAGTTATATACATTCATTATTTTTTAAAAAAATACATATTAAATGATAAATGAATTATGCTAACTAATATATGTTAATAACATAGGATTGTTTTAAATAATATTATATAGTTTTTTATTAATTACTTGAAGGAAGAAAGATAATATTTTTAAGAGGATGGGTGGATGTAAATGGGAGGATCTACCATGCGCTATTTTTAAAAAAACAAAAGAAAGAGAAATGTAGACCCATACTATGTGCTTATTTGAAGATTTATAAGAATGATTTTTCTCTTAGATGTATATCCATACTACATGCTAAGAATTTTATTAATTAAATATATATGTTTAAAATTTCATAAAGCAACTCACTTATATTTCATATGAATTTATTTTTCATAGAATTCTAAGCATATAGTAATAAAATGACATATCTTGGCCTCTATGGGTGCTCCTGTTATATTCGATCCATGTTGGTTTTCATTGTTGTCCACATGCCGTTACATGAGTATAAATTTGGATGTCTTTAGAGTTGGATGGCTTAGTAATTTTTTATATTTATTCTCTTTCTAAAGATGGTCAATTTGATCAAATCAACTTGATATAAGTCCAATAGTTGGACGACAATGATTGACTCATCCTACAATAAACCATGCATCGTTCGATCCCTGCCACCATCACAACATTACCACCATTCCATCAATGGACTCCATAAACACCTAATATAGCTTGGGAATAACCCTACAATAAAAAATTCCCATTAATCATTTACCCCCTTTTGCAAAAATAACAAAAACACTCCCCTTCTCCAAAAACACTAAGAAATAGCAAATAGCACCCACCTTGTCTACTAACATTAACACGGACCCTTCACACCAAAAAAATTAAAATTAAAATTAAAAAAATATAAACAGTGATCTGGAGTCTTTAATCTATGCTTTAACTACTTTTTTGAAGTCTTCCTTGTTAGGCTCTCTGGCGCAATTAATCTATTCTTTAATCTCGTAACTTAGAGAATCGGCCTCCTAGCTCTTTGATGTCTCTCAACATTCTTTAATTAAACCTGCAATTAGGATACGTCAGTTCAAGCATGATCAGCCACCAGCTCGATCGCTCACACAATTCCTCTTGAACCAGACACTTCGAACCAGAGTGCCCAGAAGAAGCTGAGTGAATGGGCAAAGCGACGATATGGTCTTCGGCCTTAGTCGAAGACACTGACCCGAAGGAGAACGGTCCGAAGACGATGCCGACTCCATCCTATAATTCATCCTGAAAAGAACAGCTCCGCCACGAATAGCAGAGGTGTTTTCGGACTATCCCAGGAAAAACAGAACGAAGACACCTCTCCAGTCCAGCAACGACCCCTCCTGAAGAAGAGGCCCGAAGGCAAATCTCCGACCAACCTCAAATCCATGCGAACGTGGGTGCGACGGTTACGGTCAACTGCCTGGCTATCACCTCCGAATCATAAGTACATCAAAGTGGCCATGTGAAGCCCAATCCGAAAAATGGCCCATGTCCATGAAATTTGGACTGAAGCTGGTAGTTGGGATGCCGACTTCAGTTCGAATCGACCCTGGCACCAGAGCGGTCGATTTGTTCAGCGGAGGAGAGGGAGCGAGGAGGAAGAGGCGTGTGGGAGAGGGGAGATCGAGGCGTGCGGGAGAGGGATTACTCCTTATAAGAGTTCCTCCGTGTGCCTCGATCGATCTCGAAAAAGCTCTTTTTCTTTGGTGAACGCCGACGAAGCCTTCTCGCGTGCCGCGGCTCTTTCCGGGATGCGTATCCCTCCGGTGGACGTCGACCTCGTCGGTAAGCTATCCGTCATCGTCTTCTCTTGGGTTGGCATGAACAGAGGTGACCGACGGGAGTTTTTCCCTCTCGAGCGTGGGTTTGTGTGGGATGAACCGGCCGGGATGGGAGGGAGGATTGGGTCCGTTTTGGGGTTTCCGGCAGTGGTCGAACGGCTGTCAGGCACCGGTGGTTCCTTCCCCTCCCTTCCTTTCAATTTTCCGGCGGTAATGGAGGGCTTGTTGGGGGAGGTGGTAACGGGATGAAAATAGGGGATGGCAACGGGTGGGAAGAAGAGGAACGAACCGAGTTGACTCGGTTTCTGGGGTGAGTCAACTTGGTTGGTTAATTGGTTGGGTTAACTCAGTCATAAAAATTGAGTTGACTCAATTAGTAGGGAATTTAGTTTTCTTTTAGTCGAATTATATGGAAATAATTATATGATTAAAAATTGTTATGCAGGATCAGGGTTATCCTTGGAAGTCCCGGTTTAGCTGTTGATCCATCAAAGATTGAGGCAATTGTTGGATGGAGTAGACCAACAAATGTAACCGAAGTTCGTAGTTTTCTGGGACTAGCTGGTTACTATCAAAGATTCGTGGAGGGATTTTCTAATTTAGCACTGCCACTAACCCAGTTAACCCATGAAGGGTCAAATTTGACTAGACAGATGACTGCGAGAAAAGTTTCCAAGAGTTAAAGAAATGCTTGGTGTCAGCCCCTATCTTACCTTGCCATCTGGAAGTGAAGGTTTTACTATATACAGTGATGCCTCTAGAAAAAGGTTAGGATGTGTACTTATGCAAAATGGAAAAGTGGTAGCTTATGCATCCAGGCAACTTAAATCACATGAACAGAACTATCCTACTCATGATTTAGAATTGGTTGTAGTTATTTTTGCTTTGAAGATTTGGAGACATTACTTATATGGGATATCTTGTGAAATTTTTACTGATCATAAAAGTCTCAAATATTTATTTACACAGAAGGAATTAAATTTGAGACAAAGAAGATGGTTAGAGCTGATCAAGGACCATGATATGAAAATAAGCTATCATCCGGGAAAAGCAAATGTAGTAGCTGATGCATTGAGCAGGAAAATCATGGGTAGTGCAGCAACCTTAATTACTTCTCAGAAAGAAATTCTTCAGGATTTTGAAAAGTTAAATATGGAGATACATCTGCATAATTCTGAATTTTTACTTGCTACCTTTAAGATACAATCCATCCTGATTGATAGAGTTAAGGTATTCTAAGAGAGTGACACAGAATTACAAAAGATCGGGAAGAAGGTACAATCTGGGAAAATTTCTGAATTTCGAATTTATGAGGATGGATCCTTAAGGTTTAGAAAACGATTATGTGTTCCAAGGGATGCAAATTTGAAGAAGAAAATTTTGATTGAAACTCACAACTCTATTTATATTATTCATCCTGGAAGTACAAAATGTATAAAGATCTTAAAGAAAACTTTTGGTGGAATGGTATGAAAAGGGAGATAGCCATGTTTGTGGCCCAATGCTTAACTTCTCAACAAATAAAAGCTGAGCATCAAAGACCAGCAGGACTACTACACTCCTTGGCTATTCCAGTATGGAAATGGGAACATGTCACGATGGATTTGTTATAGGATTGCCAAGGACTCTCAGAGGATTTGATGCTATTTGGGTTGTTATAGACCGATTAACTAAGTCAGCTCATTTCCTACCTATCAAGGTTAATTTCTCCATGGAAAGGCTAGCCAAATTATATATTGATGAGATTGTTAGATTACATGGTATTCCTGTATCAATTGTATCTGATAGGAATACGAGATTTGTTTCTCAATTTTGGAAAGGACTGCATCGAGCTATGAAAATAAAGTTGGAATTTAGTACAGCTTTTCATCCTCAAACAGATGGTCAGTCAGAGAGAACAATCCAGACATTGGAAGATATGCTTAGAGCATGTGTTTTAGATTTGAAAGGGTCATGGGATGAACATTTGTCACTGGTGGAGTTTGCATATAACAACGGTTATCAAGCAACCATCAAGATGGCACCTTTTGGAGCTTTGTACGGGAGGAGATGTAGGACCCCGATATGTTGGGATGATGTTGGTGAAGGAAAGTTTTTGGGACCAGATATTGTATTGCAGACGATGGATAAAATTCAACTTATTAGGAGACGGCTTCTCGCAGCTCAAAGTCGACAAAAGAGTTATGCAGATACACGGAGAAGAAAGCTAGAATTCTAAGTGGGAGATCATGTGCTTCTTAAAGTGTCACCTACCAAAGGAGTAATGAGGTTTGGGGTGCGAGGAAAGCTAAGCCCTCAATATGTTGGTCCTTTTGAGATCATAGAGAAAATTGGAGTAGTGGCTTATCGACTTGCTTTGCCACCTTCTCTTGTGGGAGTGCATAATGTTTTCCATGTTTCTATGCTAAGAAATATGTACCTAATCCAAATCATGTGGTCGAATTGGAACCGCTTTAATTCAGGGAAGATTTGTCTTATAAAGAGCAACCGGTGAAAGTGGTTGATAGAAAGGAACAAGTCCTGAGACGGCGTATCGTTCCTTATGTTAAAGTCCAGTGGAGCAATCATTCAGAGCGTGAAGCCACCTGGGAACTAGAAGAAATCATGAGAGACAAGTATCCTCAACTTTTCAGTGAATCAGGTATGTCAATTTCGAGGACGAAATTTCTTTTAGGGGAGGAGAATGTGAGGCCCAATTCGAAAAATGGCCCATGTCCATGAAAATTTGGACTGAAGCTGGCAGTTGGGATGCCGACTTCAGTTCAGATCGACCCTGGCACCAGAGCGGTCGATTTGTTCGACGGAGGAGAGGGAGCGAGGAGGAAGAGGCGTGTGGGAGAGGGGAGATCGAGGTGTGCGGGAGAGGGATTACTCCTTATAAGAGTTCTTCGTGTGCCTCGATCGATCTCGAAAAAGCTCTCTTCCTTTGGTGAACGCCGACGAAGCCTTCTCGCGTGCCGCGGATCTTTCCGAGATGCGTACCCCTCTGGTGGACGTCGACCTCGCCGGTAAGCTCTCCGTCATCATCTTCTCTTGGGTTAGCATGAACAGAGGTGACCGACGGGAGTTTTTCCCTCTCGAGCGTGGGTTTGAGTGGGATGAACTGGCTGGGATAGAAGGGAGGATTGGGTCCGTTTTGGGATTTCCGGCAATGGCCGGACGACCGTCAGGCACCGGTGGTTCCTTCCCCTCCCTTCCTTTCATTTTTCCGGTGGCAATGGAGGGCTCGTTGGGGGAGGTGGTAACGGGATGAAAACAGGGGATGGCAATGGGTGGGAAGAAGAGGAACGAACCGAGTTGACTCGGTTTCTGGGGTTAGTCAACTCGGTTGGTTAATTGGTTGGGTTAATTCAGTCATAAAAACTGAGTTGACTCAATTAGTAGGGAATTTAGTTTTCTTTTAGTCGAATTATATGGAAATTAATTATATGATTAAAAATTGTTATGCAGGATCGGGGTTATTCTTGGAAGTCCCGATTTAGCTTTTGATCCATCAAAGATTGAGGCGATTGTATTGTCAGAGTATTAAAGCAGAATAATAATGAAAAACTGATTTGGCTTTGTAGTAGCAATATTTTTATTACTTGTGTGCACTAATTTATTTAAATTGCGTTGCTCATAAATTATGGTAGAATTATACTTGAGATGTATGATATCTTACTGAGTTTTAGGGAAACTCACTTTATTCCCTTATTTTTTTTCTTCTCAGGACCAGAGGAACATGTGGGCTTGGAAACCAGTCAATGAGGATTTAGGGCTTAGTGAACACTGTTATTTATTTTCTTTTATTTTAAATAAAATATAGTGTGTGGCTGTTAGTGGCTTGAACATTTGAGTTTTTTTATTTAAATAAATAAGATTGCTTGGTTGATTATTTTATTTGAGTTAGTATGGTACATGCCTTGTATGTTTAAGGGAAAAATAAACCCAAGGGCATACGACCGTTTGATGCGCTTCCGGCTCTGTTTTTGGATCGGGGCGTGACAGGTCATGTGGTCATTAACCCCAATCGTAATGCCTCCAGCCTGACCGGTACCTCTCAACAACCGTCCACGGTTATGGGCGGAGGGGAGTCGATTAGCCCCCATCTTAATCGTAGGATGGGAGACAAAATCGCGTGCTGGACCAGCCATTATAAATACTGGTAAGAGGGGATACTCAAGATAAGCACAGCGAGACCCTAGAAAAATAGGAGTTCCTTTCCTCGCCATCTCCCTCATCTTCAGAATACTTCCTATTCTGTTGCTGGAACCCGTCTCTGACTTAGGCATCGGAGTGTCCCTCATCAAAGAACATCTGACCAGGGACCTGCTTTGCAGGTGAACCAGGGGAGCGAACCTGTGATCCAGCAGCTCTGCCCAGTCGAAGGAGATTCTATGCCAACAAATTGGCGTGCCAGGAAGGGAGGGACCTAAGCATCTACTGCTAGCTCCCCTCCTTGGAAAAAGGGGAGTGTAAGGAGGTTCTAATGGCAAAGGAAAAAAATCAGAATGCCTCAACAAGCAGAGGTCGCGCTCCCTCTTAGAGGGGCGACCCCCGGTGGGGAACGACATTCCGCCTTCCATGCTCATCGTGGGACAACAACAATTCAAGGCTCTTCTGAACCAAGTCAATGCTCTCACGACTATGGTTCAAAATTTCCAAGATATGGCCTTTCAGGTGGGGCATCCGCCAGCCACCTCTAGATATAGCCATCAATCCAGGAGGAAACGAGACCATCAATACGGGTCCACCAGTCTTTCCCTTCATGATCGACCCTCTCTCGAGGGCTGAAGCTCTCGAAATCCAAAGCAAACTGATTCGCTACACAGAGGAAAGAGACCCAGATGGTCTCTCTCTGCTTCCTCCGAGGACTCCACTCCCAAAAGGGACCTGCCAAGGGAAGCCCGCCTTAATTACGAGGGAAAGCTCAAGGCCCTCGAATCGGAGGTCGCGAAGCTTCAGGACCAGAGGAACCATGGTGACCTCGTGTCTTATGAGCTACGCCCTCGTTCACCTCTTGCATCATGGCTGAAATCGTCCCCCGGCACTTCAGGGTTCCTTAGATGGAGCCCTACGACGGCACCACTGATCAACTTGATTATCTGGACAGTTTCAAAGCCTACATGATGATTCAAGGGGCCTCAGATGCACTATACTGCCTCACCTTCCTGGCCACTTTGAAGAAGGTAGCTCGGATGTGGTACTTGAGCATACGTCTAGGTACCATTGATTCTTTCTCCGAACTAGAAAAATTATTTGTCTTGCATTTCAGGACCTGCCGCAAGATGTCCCGAAACATGGACACCATGTTCCTCCTTTACCAGAATGAGGGGGAAGGCCTGCGAGACTATATCTCCAGGTTCAACTCGGCTATGCTCGAGATCCCTGATCTTAATGAGTACGTGGCCATGTCTGTGCTGAAGAAGGGGCTTCGATCGTCCAGGCTTACTTTTTTCCTGTATAAGAAGTTTCCCACAAGCTACGCTAAGCTCCTATCAAGGGCTCAGAAATATACCGATACCAAAGAGCAAGCGGCAAATCGATGGCTAGCTGAAGGGAAACCCCTCCCAAAAAAGAAGAACAGCAGGGGGCTAGGCCCTCTGCACCCCTAACAACAACAATAATTCTAATCAGTGACGAAGTCCCAAGCCCAGAGCATCGGGCAGGAGATTCGACTCCTATACCCCCTTAATCTCCCCAGGAAAAAGATCCTGATGGAGATAGAAGAAGAAAGCTATCTCCAACAGCCGCGTCCCATGAAGGTGCCCTCTTTTGTGAGGAACAGGAACAAATATTATCGATTCCATCGGGACCACGGCCACGACATCGAAGAGTGCATCCAACTCAGGGATGCCATTAAATATCTTATCAAGAGGGGTTACTTGGGGTGGTACATCGGTCACCAAGGATCTCAACCAGATGCCACGGTCCCCTAGAGGGCCCCTTGAAAAAGCTGAACTACCAAACCAGAGGCCCACCGGTGAGAACGTGGGAATGCTATATCGGCCAACTAACTGGAAAAGGGCCGAAGACGATGCCCCGAAATGGCTTAAGGACAACAACATCATACTCTTATCTGACGATGACCTTGCGGGGGTCCAACTCCCACACGATGATCCAGTTATAATATCGGCCATCGTGGTCAATTATGATGTAAGGCATATTTTAATTGATAATGGAAGCTCCGTAGATGTCTTATTCTACGATGCATTCTCTCCGATGTGTCTACCTAAAAATAAACTACAAAGGTCCCCTGTGCCGCTCACCGGCTTCGGAGGTAACCAAGTCGATGTCGAGGGTGAAATGATACTGCTCGTAACCCTCGACACTGAACCCCGATAGAAGACACTGCCAATTAACTTCATGGTGGTCCGAACTCCCTCGACTTACAACATGATTTTAGGGCGGCCCGTCTTGAACAAATTTCGGACCATAGAGTCAACTTATCACCTCCTGGTAGTTTTCCCACCAGGAATAGAGTCGGGGAAGCAAAGGGAGACCAGAGAACTGCACGACAATGCCTGAAGATATAGGACAAGCAATCCAATGATCCCACAACTTTGGATCAATTGGACCCGAGGGACCCAACGCGGACTGTGGTGAACCCATGGAAAATACCATTCCGGTGCAGTTAACCAAGGAGGACCCCACCAAGGTCGTGCAAATCAGAAGCCTGCTTGATGAGGAAACTAAGGCAAGGCTGATCTATTTTCTCAGGAACAATATTGATGTCTTCACCTAGTCAGTTTTAGATATGCCAGGGATTCTAGTCGAAGTGATTACTCATCGACTGGAAGTTGCCCCTGAACACAAGCCGGTTCGGCAAAAGAAAAAGAATTTTGCCCCATAGAGACGGAAAGCAATAGACGAAGAAGTGAACAAACTCATCAAGACGGGATTCATTCGGTGGCATACTATCCTGAATGGCTGGCCATTGTGGTGATGGTAAAGAAGGCTAGTGGTAAGTGGAGGATCTGCATTGATTACACAGACCTCAACAAAGCCTGCCTGAAAGATAGCTTTTCTCTATCGAAGATCGACCAACTGGTTGATGCCACCGTGGGCCATCAGCTATTAAGCTTCATGGATGCCTTCTCCGAATACAACCAGATCCGAATGGATCCTCGGGATGAAGAAAAGATGGCCTTTATCACCGAAAAAGGCCCATACTGTTATAAAATGATGCCGTTTGGACTAAAGAATGCTGGGGCGGCATTTCAGAGGCTGATCAATAAGGTGTTCAAGAAATAACTAGGAAGGAACATGGAGGCCTATGTTGATGACATGATCGTCAAAAGCCTCCTCAAAGAAGACCACATCAAAGACCTGGAAGAGTCATTCGGTGCCCTACGATGCCACCACATGAAATTGAACTCAACAAAGTGCACCTTTGGAGTAACCTCAGGCAAGTTCTTGGGGTTCCTCGTTACTAAACGAGGAATCGAGGCAAACCTCAGAAAGATTCGGACCTTTCGGATATGAGACACCCTTCTTGCAAGAAAGAAGTACAGTAGCTGACAGGAAAGATCACCTCCTTAAGCAGATTTATTTTCCAATCGGCTGAGAAGTGTCTCCCCTTCTTCAAAGTACTCTGATAGCCTCGAGGCTTCGAATGGACCAAGGATTGCTGCCTTGTCTTTGAGGAATTGAAGAAATATTTGGAGACCCCACCCTTGCTCTCCAAACCTCAAGAAGGAGGGACTCTCTACCTCTACCTCTCTGCTACAGACGAAGCAGTCAGTTCGGTTCTCATCCGAAGAGGGGCAAACGGTCTCCATAAGCCGATCTACTACATCAGCAAAGTCTTGCATGATGCTGAGACAAGATATTCAAGAATACGAAGCTGATTTACTCATTGATAATTGCAGCAAAATGATTGCACCCTATTCCCATGCCTACGCCATATGGTTCTGACTGATTAGCCCCTTAAAGCCATTTTTCGATGTCCTGACATTTCAGGAAGGATAGCCAAATGGGCTGTTAAGTTGAGTGAGTTTGACATCAGCTTCCAACCCTGATCGGCTCGAAAGTACAGGTGCTGTCTGACTTCTTAGCTAAGTACACTTGGAAGCCCGAAGATGGAGCATGACTGGCCAGAGAGGAAGGAGTCGCTCCGAAAGATGTGGAGTCTGTCTGGGTACTCCATGTAGATGGAGCTTCCAACTCCACTAGATGTAGAGCAGGCCTCATACTAACCGAACCGGATGGACACACAGTGGAGTACGCACTCCGATTCTCCTTCCATACTTCAAATAATTAGGCCGAGTACGAAGCCCTACTTGCAGGGCTTCGAATCGCCGAAAACTTGGAAATCTGAAGAATCCAGATCTTCTCGGACTCCCAACTGGTGGTGAACCAAATCAAAGGCAAATTTGAAGCTAGAGATACTACAATGATCCAGTACTTAGAGAAGGTGCGAGCCTTATCCTCTCAGCTGGAGTTCTTTGAAATCACCCATATGCCTCGATCGGAGAACTTCCGGGCGGACACACTGTCTAGGCTCGCCACCACCACTCTGGAATCCCTCGATCATACTTTCATTGAACATCTTGAAGTTCCAAGCATATCCGAAGAAGCCTCAAAGGTGCACCAAATCGAGATCGAGCCTAGTTGGATGGATCATATCCTTAAATTTCTGAATGAGGACACATTACCGGAGGATGAGGTAGAGGCCAAAAAGACTCGCTGGATGGCGTCTCAGTACGTTACCTTAGACGGGACCCTATACAAGAGATCGTTCACTCAACCTCTGCTGAAATGTTTAGGGCCATCGGACGCCGACTATGCCCTAAGAGAAGTCCATGAAGGCATATGCGAAGACCACCTGGGGGCATATCTTTGGCGTATAAAATAATACACTAGGGTTACTATTGGCCCACTATTCAAAAGGATTCAGCTGACTTTGCTCAAAGATGTGACCAGTGCCAAAGATATGCCAATATCCAAAGATAGCCAGCAAGCCAGTTGACCCAGTTGGTGGCTCCCTGGCCCTTCGCTCAGTGGGGCATGGACATTCTTGGCCCGTTCCCACCAGTGTATGGGCTAAGAAAATTCCTCATCGTTGCCATCGACTACTTTACCAAGTGAGTCGAGGCTGAACCACTGGCTCACATCACCAAGGAAAAGTCGAAAGTTTCATCAAGAACTTTATCATATTCCGGATCGGAATCCCATATACCATAATTATCGACAATGTAAGGCAATTTGATAATTCCAAATTCAAAGACTTTGTGCTCGGTACCATGTGCTCCACAAGCTGATTTCTGTCAGCCACCCATAATCTAATGGAAAAGCCGAAGTGACAAATCAGACCATTCTCCATGGTCTGAAGACCTGACTGAATGATGCCAAGGAACTTTGGATCGAAGAACTGAACTCCGTTCTTTGGACATATCGGACGATCCCTAGAATGGCTACTGGCGAGTCTCCATTCAATCTGGCATACGGTACCGAAGCAGTCCTCCCCATCAAAGTTACCTTGCAATCTTTGAGGATTGACAGTATGAGGAACCCGAAAATTTGAACACAGAAGGGCGGACTTGGATCTACTACAGGGGACTCCAACCAGACAAAAAGTTGCTAAGTATTATAACTCTATGGTGAAAGAGCGGATCTTTCGCACTAGGAACTTGGTGCTGCGAAGAACCGAAGTGTCCAGACCAATGGAGCAAGGCAAACTCTCTCCCAATTGGGAAGGACCCTACCGAATCAAGAAAATCGTATGCCCAGGAACATATTGACTCGAGACCTTGGATGGCATCATGCTACCTCGACCTTGGAATGTACAAAATTTCTGCAAGTATTATCAATGAACATTCCCATCAAGAGAGACTTTTATAAAGGTCTGTTTGAGAATGAGTTTAGACAGCCTATCTTACCGGTGGTGCAAGAATGGTCTCAGTAGTCCACTCGACAAAATCGATCAAAAGCACAAAGAATCAATCAAAAGCGCAAAGGTGGGTCTGATCCACTCACCTTATCGGTATGCTCGACGAGCGCAAAGGAAAGCCCAACCAGGCTCCCTTATGATCAACCAAAGGTGCAGGGATGGTTCACATAACCTACCCTACGGTGAATCCGAAGATGCACCAAGGCAGGCCTAATCAGCCTACCTTAACTTCAAAAGAAGGTGTAGGGATGGTTTACATAACCTACCCTACAATGAATCCGAAGATGTGCCGAGGCGGGCCTAATCAGCCTACCTTAACTTCAAAAGAAGGCATAGTGATGGTCTAGATGCCCTACCCTATGGAAGATCTGAAGACGTGCCAAAGAGCTTAATGAGACTTCATGCCCATGAGTGCTCGCAGAGGACGTGCCCCACGCCTTTCCCCAAACTAATCGAAAGGCGCCACGTGTCGAAACGATGCATCAAAACCTGAGCAGTCGCTCTGAAAATAATACGGTCATCAATAATTATCTTCAGAGATAGAAGTGCAATGCTTCAAAACTGGAGCAACCTCTTTCGAGCGATTACAATATTAATGACCATTTTTGGAAAAGGAGAGCTTGGCAGTACCTGGAACACGTGGGAGCGCGGCCGCACAAATACTAGCGCAGTTGGCACCGGCAACAGAGAATGTGCCCGATGACCTCCAACCAACCACCAATGACAGGATGACATCTGTCCCCCACACGGCTACTGATCTAGAGGAAATAATTATAACAGATGGTTAACCCCGGTCCAACTGGCACTAATCCCAGCCTGAAAGGCCACCCAAGTTCCTTTTAAACTGGTTGACTACATCAGAGGAATCGAAAATGGTTCAACAATGCTATGACCTCGCTTCGGAATCAGCCTTTGGCCAAGGCCGAAAACACAAACTCCCAATCCCTTACCTTAGTTGCCCATTATCGAGCGATGGATTAGCCTTCTGCGCACCGATCAAAAGATGATCGATTCAAAAGAGACTAATTCAAAGAGAGCTAGTCATTTATTTCAAAGAAGACAAACCCTCATTTCAGAAAGAGGCATTACAGCTGGCCAAGAAAGGAGGAAAAATAATAATTTTTATCCTTGGTCAACCTCTTCAGCAATAGGAGTAGGGGTCAAGACTTCACCAGTGGCCATCCCATTGTCTTCAACAGGATGCGCCGATGTCTCTGCAGCTGGAATCTCTATTTCCTCAACTCCATCCCCTGGAACAGCAGCCAAAGAGAAGTCCAAGCTGGGGTAAAGCTTCTTAACTTTGCCCAGGCAGTCGGCATGGCCAAGGAGATAACTTTCCACTGCAGCCTCGTGCACTTCATCTTTGAAGGCTGGGAGCTCTTGTAAGCCTCGATGGCCTGGAAAGATCTCTCCTCAACCTGCGCCACCCTCTGATTAGCCGCTGAGAGATCTGCCTCCATCCCGCCAATCCTTCTTTCCAGTTTGGCCTTTTGGGTCTTCAGTCCCTCAGCGTCCCAAAAACGTTCCCTCAGCAATAACTCAAGAGAGATCACCTTTCTTTATTTCTTCTTCAGATCAGCCACCACGTCGGTCGCTTGCATCTCAAGTGTCCTCAGTTATCTTCTCAAGACATCGTTGGAGGCGACAGCCTTACCCAACTCCTATTATGCGGCAACCTGGAGCCTTTCGGCAACATCTTTCTCAACTACGGCTGAAGCCACCAGACTTTGGAGATCTTCGCCGAAGCTGATAGACTCACAAACACTTTTCTCCAGCAAGGAAAGGCTGCGAGAAACTTGCCAAAGAGGAGCACATATACGGTTAGTCTATCTAGCACGCTCAGACGTACAACACTCATGTCAAAATCTACCTGTTGTATTCCAGGAAAGATGGTGGAGAGAGGGTCCCCGGACCCCCGCCTCTCAGTTCCAGCAGTGGATGCATCGCACCCCACAGGACTCCTCTCCTCCACAACCGGAACTGCGAGTTTAATACCTTCGGCGCACTGGGAAATCTCGCCAGCGCTTGGCGGACTTGACCTCCCAGATGGCCCAGCTAATACGATTCTCCCTAGAGAGGCCTGCTCCCCCCTGAGGAAGAACCTATTTCGACTGGGATGTTGCTCCCGACATGGGCACGCGGAAACGCCAAAACATAGCTCCGTCGCCAGTCCGATCTCCTCACCGGAGGGCCCCCCACTGGCCTACTCCTCACCGCCTGCCTAAGCTATGCTACGTCTGGCCTCATGCCACGATAAGCTCCCGGGTGGCACCGGGAAAAGGAGATGAAATGGTGCTGAGAGCAACTTTGCTAAGAGCGGATAAAATTCAATCAATGAGAACTCCTTTCTCTTATACCAAGACTATTGAAGACATAGGCCAAACACCCCCATTTCCAATAAGCCTCTAATCGTGCCATGCACGGTTGCCCTAATCGGCGAAGGCCTCGATCCGCATGCTAGAGGGGACCACTGGAAATAACCACTGCAGGTTGGAGGGGACCATTGGAAGGCTGCAACCATGCTGGTCCTTTGCGAACGCAGCCCTTATGACTCCGATCACCATGATTCCATGACCCACGCAACAATTCTCTCCCTAGTGACAGCATGATGGCTGCCAAACCCCCGGTGAACCAAAAGTTTTCCTTGGATATAGAATTCCCTATGAATCCTAAAGTCTAAGGGATGAACCCATGTTCAGAAAGAGTCAGCTTAGCAAAGAATCGTATGGCTCAACTTGTCATCGAGGTCAACGACCTTGCCAAAGCCAATTCCGAAGACTCGACACTCGGAAAATTTTTTAGACATTCCAATTCAGACATTATCATTTACTGAGAGGAAGGGAAGACATTCATTAATCTGGGAGAAACTATCAATTACATGCCGTTCCTCTTAACAGAAAAAGAAGTACAAGGCTCGAAGCCTATCGGGCCCTTACGGACCGGCCGTAGAAGCTCCCGGGTCAACGGAACGGAGGATCTCCTTGATTTGAGTAGGAAGGATCTCCTCAATCTGGGCCAAGGCCAAGGTCTTTACAGCCTGAACCTCTTCAGTCTGGGCCGAGATTGCCAGATCAGCCACGACCAACTCTTCGGCTACGACCGGGACTTCTTCATTTTGGCCCGGTGCCTCTTCAGCCTCAGCAGGGGCCGTGATCTCTTTCTCTTCGTCTTCCTCAATCTCATATGGTGGGATGCCAGAGAGGTCGAGATCAGGGAAGACTTCACCAACCCTAGTGAGTCCGTTGTTGAAGCCAAACTGATAAATGAACAGGCTTGCTTCAGTTACTTCCTTCTTGAATTGCGAAGACTTTTTAAAGTCTTCGACTGCTTTGGCTGCCTGGTCTTTCAAGGCTTCGAACTCCCTCACAGCCGCTTCAATCTTCAGAGTCACTTCTTCGACCTTCGAAGTCGCCTCTTCGGCCTTCCTGATCGCCTCCCCAGTCATCTTGACCAGGTCTTTAGCCTTCTTCTGGTTTTCCGTGGTAGAATATTCCAAGGAATGGATCTGTTTCTTCTTCTTCCTCAGCTTCACCTCCTGCTCAGAGATCTTCAGTTGAACCTTCTTTAGCTCACCCTTCAGGTCCTGAACTTCGACATTTCTACGGGTGAGCTGCTCCTCCATAGATAGCTTCAGTTCCTCGGCCACCTCCCTTTCGGCTTTGGCTACCTGAAGCTCCTCCTTCAAGCCATGAAGGATGTTGTCGACACTCCCTAGACCCTCCTCTAGGAAAGTGACGTCGTAGAGTAGCTGCACCAACAAAATGAAGCGTAAGATCGGTCATGACCTAAATAGCCCATTAGATACAAAAGAAACGATGACTGCCCTACCTGTAATAAAGAGGAAAAGGCAGAATCGGATACCTTGGCGAGACTCCGACCCTGGATGACTGCCGAATCGTGGGACAGCAGAACATCCTTTAGTACCTGCGTAACCATGGCAGGAACTGCGAGACCCCCCGCGATGGAGAATTTGAGGGTTTGCAGGGTGACCCCTGCCCAGGGGAGCCCTCCACACAAACTCCTTCTCGACTTGTGGCACCTTGCCCCTGTCCACCTTATGGGGCAAGGCGATGGTACGTCAGCTGCCGGAGATGAGCTCCCCTTGATCTGAATCGAGGAGTCGGCCCTTGGCAAAGACTCAGTCGGCGGATGCCCTGTCGAAGCCTCCACCATCAATATCTCGTCCCCTCCAGATGTTCCTCTGGAAGACGAAGCACTTCTACTAAGATCATCCCCCGGACCTTCTTCCGGACCTCTGATCCCGAGGGAGAAGCCTGAGCTATCTTCCTCTTGGCAGACTGACGAAGCCAGCCCAAATCAGGCCTCATCCTGCTACCTACAAACAAAAACATGTTTCAAGATCAGCTGGACAACATAGCTACCAAAAAAAAAAAGTCAAAGACCTCTACTGCTTGTACCTAACACGGGAAACTCGTTGATCCCTGCGAGATGAAGATTCCTTTCCTCTAACAGCTCTCGGATGGAAATGGCCTCCAAACCAGATAATAAAGCGTAGTCGGGTTGGTCGGTCGCCAGAACCTTCGTCCCAGCATTGGCTTCCAAACGAGGCTCCCTCACTCACTATTGAAATCCCATGGTTGAATGGAAGAGACAAAGATAAAATTGGGTTTCCACCCATGGATGGCACTGGGCATATCCTTCATTATTTTGCGGCCAGGATGAGGACCAATAACCCACCATCCGTGACCGTGGAAATCCTCTTCAAAACAAAGAGAGAAGTGAATAATTGGTTCAGGCCTCACGTTAGCCATGTGACACCGGACCAAGAACCCACAGATATTCTGAATACTATTCGGAGTCAACTATACAGGCACAATCTGATACATATGAAAGACCTTGACGAAGAAAGGGTGCATCGGGAAGCGAATATCAGCCTTTAAATGATCTTCATACATAGTGATGCGCCCAGCGGGAGGTCTATTCACCTGCTCTTCAGGCCTCGAGAGTATCAGAAGGAATCCTTCAAGAACATGGTAACACTTCCGAAGGTGGGCTATCTTCCTGAACGAAATGAAACTAGGGACTAGTTCCGATCTAACCACATCACTGGCACTGGGAGGCCCAACCTCCCCCTATTGGCAACACGAACTCTTATGGACTTGACCATGGTGGGAAAAAGAAACAGGGAAGGAACAAAAGAATCTTACCTGCGAAAGAGATGAGGGCTGAAAGCGAGAAAAGATGAGCAAAAGGTAAAAGTAAACAAAGGTAGAGAAACTTCTTCAACTAGTCCTCCCTTTCCCCTCATAAAGGGACAAGAAATGTCCAGGACGCCTCCTCAAAGGGAGAGACCGTCTTTCTCTGAGTCCACCACGATATGGACACCGGAGACGGATACAAAATTCCAAACGGCCCCAAGCTGATTTGATGCGGGGAGATCCGAAGGTCATAATCTGCGTGATCCCAATCGACAGTAAAGATGAAGCCACATCTTTTCCAAGGGACAGGAAGAGGCCACGCCCTCCACCCAAATCCCAATGAAAAGATCTGCTGAACCACTACAATGGAGGAAAAGGGAAGCGACCTCTTAATTGACCCTTTCCTTTTTCACACTCCAATTAGGGAACGACATCTGTCCTCACATGCTCTTCGAATCAATCAGCAGTTATGGCAAGCAGCCAAACCAGAGATTTTACCATCATTGGCTGCACCTCCCCCAAAAGAAAATGACAATCCGGCGATACTCTCACTCTTCGAGGCAAATCACTGCTTTTGAAAACTGAGAATGGGGGTAAATGTTAGGATATGTCGGTTCAAGCATGAATCAGCCGCCGGTTCGATTGCCCATGCAATCCCTCATGAACCAGACACTTCGAACCAGAGCGCCCAAAGGAAGCTAAGTGAATAGGCAAAGCGATGATATGGTCTTCGGCCTTGGCCGAAGACACCAGCCCGAAGGAGAACGGTCCGAAGATGACACCGACTCCACCCTACGATTCTCCCTGAAAAGAACCGCTCTGCCATGAACATCAGAGGTGTCTTCGGACTATCCCAGGAAAAACAGGATGAAGACACCTCTCCAGTCCAGTCCAGCAACGACCCCTCGTGAAGAAGAGGCCCAAAGGCAAATCTTCAACCAACCTCAAATCCACGCGAACGTGGGTGCGATGGCTACGATCAACTGCCTGGCTATCACCTCCGAATCATAACTACATCAGAGTGGCCACATGGCCATTAACTCCAATAGTAACGCCTCCGACCTGACCGGTACCTCTTGACAACCGTCCATGGTTACGGGCGAAGGGGAGTCGATTAGCCCTCGTCTTAACCGTAGGATGGGAGATAAAACCGCGCGCTGGACCACCATTATAAATACTAGTAAGAGGGGACACTCAAAGTAAGCACAGCGAGACCCTGGAAAAATAAGAGTTCATTTCCTCGCCATCTCCTCATCTTCAAAATACTTTCCATTCTGTTGCTGGAACCCGTCTCTGACTTAGGCATCAGAGTGTCTCCCGTCGGAAAATATCCGGACCTATTTTGCAAGTGAACTAAGAGAGCGAACCTGTAATCCAGCAGCTCCGTCCGGTCGAAGGGGATTCTACCTCAACAGGTTTTGCATAGATGACCAATATTAAAGGACAATTTGATGAAAATAGATATAAAAAAGTATAAAAGTATGAGGTGCGAAAAGTTTGGGGTCTTCTCCGAAAATGAAATACTAAAATTTATTTAATCTTCCTGGATATCCAACTTTTTTATTTTTTTATGACAGTGTTAACATGCTTGGTTCCCTCTAGCCTCCACATAGAAAAACAAAATCGGCAAGATAGAGCCAAGTTGGTAACAATTGATAAGTTTCGGAGAGATATAGAAATCCACCGGTTTCTTCAGGGAAAGCCATTATATCAAAAAATCAAAGCCCTGAGGATTAGCCAGTAGTTGGTGCTGGAGTAGTTAACCTGTGATTAGAATTTGGAAAAGTTTTTGGGCACCGCTTGCGGTACAGTAAATTCAACATGATCCGTACCATATTTTTTTATTGATCTAAATATATCCACTGTAGTATGACGGGATGGAAATTAAGCGTGACTAGTATTAATTATCATTCAGCTTTTATTTGAAATTTTTATCCAGACCAAAATACCTTCCCTCCAGTCCCTTGAACTAGGATGTCGTAGGTTTTGAACTAGAATATCGTAGTTTTGAACTAGGATGTCGTAATACTGTTTTAGATTTTAATTTATATTTTTTGTATTTTTGAACTAGAATGTCGTAGGTTTTGAACTAGGATGTCATAAGTTTTGAACTAGGATATCATAATACTGTTTCAGGTCATTTTTGAACTAGGGTGTCGTAGGTTTTGAACTAGGATGTCGTAATACTATTTCAGGTCATTTTTGAACTAGGATATCTAAGGTGTCGTAGGTTTTGAACTAGAATGTCGTTCAGGTCATTTTTGAACTAGGATGTCATAGGTTTTGAACTAGGGTGTCATAGGTTTCGAACTAGGATGTCGTAATATTGTTTCAGGTCATTTTTGAACTAAGGTATCGTAGGTTTTGAACTAAGATGTCGTAGGTTTTGAACTAGGATGTCATAATACTGTTTCAGATCATTTTTTGAATTAGGGTATCGTAGATTTTGAACTGGGATATCGTAGGTTTTGAACTAGGGTGTTGTAAGGATATTTTGATCTGGACAAAATTTTTAATTAATGCTAGTTATCTCAGCTCCTGTTCTATCATGCTACAGCAATTATATTTGGACTAATAAAAATGTATGATACAGATCATGTTGGATTTACTGTATCGCATGCATAAAAAATTACTCTTAAAATTTTATTGGAAGTAGAACTGGCATGTATAAGAAACTTCAGATCGCACTCATTATCTAGGGCAACAAGGAGCATCAACTAAATAGTGCATTGCATAATGATTTCGTGCGCATAGACAAATGTACTGGTTCTACTTGCACTTCACGCATACCAAGTCAAAAAGGATTCTAGCAGAGCACGTAACGGAAAGTTAAAATATTGGATTAAGCTCGAGATTATCTATTTTTTTATTTTGAGAATGTGTAAATTTTTTTTTGATTTAGACTAACATTAATTAATATTTTTATTTATTAAAATCCGGGTTGATTTTATGATCCATGTTGATAGATGTAGGTTGAGTCCATTGTTATGTGATTATTGATTGAGCTAGGAGCACCTCATGTGATTTGGTATAGTTGAGACGGCACAGTATAGGCCTTAGCCCGACTTGACTCGTGATGGAAGGACCAGTTAGGCATTTTCATTTTATTAACTAGATCTCCTCTCTGCTTTCTCTATTTATATATCACGTATTCGATGATTTTATGGTATGGTGATTTTTCCCATCGAGAGCTGTCTTTTTGAGGAAGATCGGAAAGGACTTTGCCTATGATGTTCGTGTGAGCATCGGGATTAGGAGATTATGACAAATATAGGTATGCAATTCTTTTTCTCAGATCTACTTATGATTCTAATCTTTGACCGATTTTAGGGATTTAGGAATTATTTTTCCTACATTTGGTATCAGAGTCATGGTATCAGATTAGAACCATGGTCAATATTTTAGATTTGAAATATAGCCATGTTTGTTTTGTCTCTGGCTTGACCCGTTTGTGCCTCATCGTCTGTGGACGGGCCAACAGCAAAAGTTGAAACCGGCCATTGCGAAGATGACCGGTGTTTTGTTTTACACCCTGAAACACAAAAAAAAAACTGGGTAGAAGGCCGATTGCATCAGGGTGGCTCCCGCATGGTCGGCCATCCTTGGGACGTGACTGGCGGCCGTGTTTCCCGCCATTCCCTGTGACCGGATCGTTCCCCTCCTCTTCTCTTCCTGGCACGATCGGTGGTCCTGATAACTGCCGGTGGCCGACTGAGCATGAAATAATAATAAAAAAATAAGTGAGCATGAGGGCGGCTCCCATGCGATCGATCGTGCCTGGGCCATCATCGCTGGCCTCGTTTTCGACCTTTTTTTTCTATGACCAGAACCCCCCCTCCCCTCTTCCCTTCCCCGGCGGCGGCGATCTGAGATCAAGATCACCACCGATGGCCGATCAAACTGAAAAAAAAAAAAAAAAAAATTATGGAAGAGGCTTACCCGTCCTGCACGCCGTCACAGGCGTTCTGCCCTCTGGAGTGCCCACCAGAGCCGGCGGCCAGGCCTTCTTTACTGGCCTAGGTGGTGGTTTTGTCGGTGGCAACACTGGTGAGGTTGAACGGTGGGATGGGTTTTGGGTGTTTGAAGAGCCCTGTTTCCTTTTGGGTTTGATCGAGGGGGAAGACAGTGTTTGAGGGTCTTGGGTTTTGAGTTCAAATCCAATAACTTAATATCCAATAAACTGAAATTAAAAAAAAAACAAACAAAAGGCCCATTTTGCACTAAAGTCCCTGGGTTTTCTAGAATTATATAGAAGCCCTTTTACAGTTTAATCCTTCCAAAACTTATAATTACTTTTGGGTGCAAAAGGCCATTTTGCACTTAGGCCCTTGGATTTTCTGGAATTATAAATTAGTCCTTTTATAGTTAAGACTCTGAAAAATTTATAATTATATTTTGGTCCAAAATAAAATGTTGGAGGGGCATGGGCGGATTCTTATGGTTATATTTATCTATGATGTACATTTTGGAATGCATTGATATTCGTAAATGGATCAATGGATACATGTTTATTAGTATCCTATTTGCGACTGATCATATTGGACATACATATGTTTTGACATATCCTTTTTGTTTTAACTTGGATATTTATTTCCTGTATGCATAATTTTGTGGGTTGGCACAAATATTTATCACTAAAGTGGTTTGTTTGTGTTAGTCCATCGAATTGTTCATCATGTTTTGACATATCCTTTTTGTTTTGACTTGGATATTTATTTCCTGTATGCATTATTTTGTGGGTTGGCACAAATATTTATCACCAAAGTGTTTTGTTTGTGTTAGTCCATCGAATTGTTCATCATGTGAGAGATATTTTCTGGTTATGACATACAATCGCCTGCCCAAAGGGGGTTGTTGTGTATTTTAACTAGAAAATGTGGCATGAAGCATTTTGTTGCTAAGGTACTTTAGCTTCCTTGGGTCTATCTACCCAAAGGGGATAGGTTTAGAAATGCTAGAATATCTGATTAGCTTGTGGCTTCATGTGAAGAGTACTAATACATATTATATGTTCTGCCCAAAGAAGAATATGTGATATTATGTTTGTGCTCTTATTTGTTATTGTGATATGATATGTTTGTAGTATGTCCGTTAATTAATGTTTGGCATTCCTTATTTTGATTGCATAGTTACTTTTGGTGTGAATAACAACAATGCTGTTGTTGAGGTGCTCACTGGGTCGAACTATAAGAAATGGAGGCAAGACCTAGAGTTTACTCTTGGAATTGCCGACATTGATCTTGCTTTGCGTGAGCTCAGACCGATGATTTGAATGATCAAAGCACCATTGAATAGAAGGACCACCTTGCTAAATGAGAGAAGTTCGAACGGACTCAGTCTGATTGTAATTAAGAGGTCAATTGGAACATCTCTGAGTGTTTACCCAAGTCTGACAATGCGAAAGAGTTGCTGGATGAAATTGAGCAGAGATATCTCATATCTAATAATACTGAGATTGGATCCCTGATGAAGGAATTGACAACCATGACATAAAATAATATTGGGGGTGTCAGAGAGTATATTTTGAAGATGGTTCATATACAATCTAAGCTCAAGGGTCTGAAGATTGATCTGCCGGATTTTTTCATTGTGTCACATTCCTTGAATTCCTTGCCCGTGAAATTTTCTCAAATCAAAACTACCTACAATACTCTTGATGAAACATGGAATGTTAATGACCTTATCATTAAGTGTGTTGCTGAAGAAGAAAAGGTCAAGAAAGAGAAGATTGATAGTGCCCTCCTTACTCAACAACATACTCAAGCTGGCAAGCATTTTGTACATAAAAAGATGGGAAAGCCTACTGCTCCTAGACAGTCTCAAGATTCCAAGAGGGATGGAAGAGGTCATGATCAGAGCCATTTTGTAGGAGGTCCCAAGGCTGCCATTAAGAAGAAGATCAAGTGCTTCCACTGTAGAAAGGACACATAAGAAGTCAGTGCTTTAAGTTCAAGTCCTGGTTAGAAAAGAAAGAAAAATAAAGAGGTAAGCCCTTGGTTTAGTCTGTTGTGAATCTAATATGGTCAATGTCCCTATTAATTCCTGGTGGATGATAGTGGAGCTTCGACTCATGTTGTTATTTCTCTACAGGGGATGATAAATAAACGGAAGCCAAGCCTAAATGAGAGCAAGTTGAAGGTTGGAAATGATTCTGAAGTTGAAGTAGAGTGTGTAGGAGTTGTTAAGTTATCCATAAAGTTTGGTTTTATAATTATTTTAGAAAATACCTTTTATGTACCTTCCTTTAGAAGGAATTTGATTTCAGTTTCGTCCTTAGATAGGCTTGGTTATGGATTCATGTTTAGCAATAAAATAGTTGATTTGATATTCAATTCGAAAATTGTTGGCTATGGTGTTTTAGTTGATGGCTTATATAGATTTTCTCTGGCTACTGATGATTCTAATGCTTCTTTAAGTGTTGAAAATATTGTTGCCAAATGTCCAAGGATTAATGATAAATTCTTTAAATTATAGCATAAACACTTGGGACATATTTCTAAGAAAAGAATAACCAGATTAATAAATGATGATATCCTACCTGTTTTGGATTTTAGGGACATTAAGACTTGTGTTGACTGAATTAAAGAAAAATTGACCAAAACCAAGAAGAAAGGGGCAATTCGGAGTTCAAACCTTTTGGAAATAAATTCACACTGACATAAGTGGACCTCATTCTTCTACAATTTATGGTAATAGATATTTTATCACTTTTATTGATGACTTTTCTCGATATGGTTATGTTTACTTGATTAAAGAAAAGTTTGATGCCATTCAAAAGTTTAAGATTTTTAAAATTAAAGTCGAGAAATAATTGAAAAAAGTTATCAAGATTATGAGATCTGATCATGGAGGTGAGTATTATGGCAGACATGATGTGGCTGGACAGCAAATGGCTCCGTTTGCTAAGTATTTACAGGAATGTGGGATTGTTCCTCAATATACCATGCCTGGAAGTCCTGAGCAGAATGGTGTGGTCGAAAGGTGGAATCGCACCCTTAAAGATATGATGCGGAGCATGATGAGTCGGTCTAGAATTTTTATGGGAAGAAGCTCTTAAGACTGTTTTATATATTCTCAACAGAGTTCCCAGTAAATTTGTATTGAAGACACCTTTTGAACTCTGGACTGGAAGAAAACCTAGTTTGAGTCATTTCCGGGTTTGGGATTGTCCTGCAGAAGTAAAATTATACAATCATTTAGAGAAAATGACTGATCCCAAAATAAGTCGTTGTTACTTTATTCGATATCCGGAACATTCCAAAGGATATAGGTTTTATAGTCCAGGGAGAGGTAACAGAATTGTGAAGTCTTTTACTGTAAATTTCAAGAACTTGATGTGGCTGATGAAAGATCTTCATTTACTACTGATGATGATAATGCATAAGGAGAAATTATTTTTATTCCCATATCTAGTTAGAATGATAATTTGATTCCTGCTCCTATTGAATGAATGGTAATGAAATCTATGATCCTCCTGGGCCTATTTAGAATCTTCAACTAGTGGAAGAAGTCCAAGTTAGAAGATCTGCTAGACAAAAAAGATCCGTAATTTCATATGATTTCTATTTTTATCTCGGGAAGAATGATTTTGATATTGGACATATGGTTGACCCAGTTACTTATATTGATGCTATCAGTTCTCCCCAGTCTAATCTATGGACAAATGTTATGAAAGAGGAGATTCAATCTAAGGCCCATAATGATGTGTGGGAGCTTATTGAGCCTCCTGATGGTTGTAAACCTATTGGATGCAAGTGGGTATACAAAACTAAAAGAGATTCCAAGGGAAGAGTTGAGCGTTTCAAGGCTAGACTGGTTGTAAAAGGCTTCACTCAAAGAGAATGAATTGATTTCACTGAAACTTCTCTCCAGTATCTTTAAAAGATTCTTTCAGAATAATCATGTCCTTGGTGGCTCATTATGATCTAGAGCTACATCACATGGATGTTAGAACTGCTTTCCTAAATGGTAATCTTAGTGAAGAGGTCTACATGAAGCAACCTGAAGGTTTTCAAGAAAGCAAAAGAATACTTGGTGTGCAAATTAAAGAGGTCCATCTATGGTCTAAAGCAAGCATCACGATAATGGTACCTCAAGTTTGATGAAGTTGTGACCTCTCTTGGTTTTGAGGAAAATAAAGTTAATCAATGTATATATCTCAAGATCAGTGGGAGACTTTTATCTTCTTTATTTTATATATTGATGATATCCTGCTTGCTAGCAGTGATTTTGATTTGCTTTCTGAGACCAAACAAATATTATCTGATAATTTTGATATGAAAGATCTTGGTAAGGCATCTTTTGTTTTGGAAATTGAAATTCACAAGGACAGATCTCGTTATCTATTGGGTTTGTCACAAAAGGTGTATATTGACATTCTTCAAAGATTTAGTATGCGAAATTGTAGACCTTGTGATTCTCCTGTGGTTAAAGGTGACAAGTTCAGTAAAGATCAATGTTCAAAGAATCAGCTTGAGAAAGATCAAATAAAAGATGTGCCTTTTGCCAGTACTGTAGGGAGCTTGATGTATGCTCAAGTCTGTACCAGACCTGACATTACCTTCATAGTGGGTGTTCTTGGCAAATACTTATCAAACTTAGGTTATCAACATTAGATTGCTATAAAGAAAGTGATAAGGTATCTACAGAAAACCAAGAATTATATGCTCGTGTACAGGAGAGTTGATAATTTTGAGTTGTTGGATATTCAGATTTAGATATGCCAGGTGTCCTGATGATCTGAAATCAACTTCTGGATATGTTTTTATGTTAGCTGGTGGGGCAGTATCTTGGAAAAGTATTAAACAGACACTGACTACTTCTTCTACCATACAAGCCGAGTTTGTATCTTGTTATGGAGCTGCTACTCAAGCTATTTGGTTAAGGAATCTTATGGCTGGACTTCAGATTTTGTATTCGATTCCAGACCTGTGTTGATATATTGTGATAATAAGGCTGCGGTATTTTTTACAATGAATAATAAGTCATCCAGCAAGTCTAAACACATTGAGCTGAAGTATTTGGCCGTCAGAGATCTTGTAAAGAATGAAGATATAATTGTTGATTATATAGATACAGAGTCTATATTAGATGATCCTCTGACCAAAGGTTTAAGGCCCATATGCTTTGCAAGGCTTGTTGAAAATATAGGCATATTGAGTTATTTTAATGTACTTGGTTAGTGGGAGTGACTCTGTAATTAGACTTTATTATCATCATGAATTTATTTTTATTTACATATATCATGAGTTTTTGCATGCATTGTTGTCATGATAATTATTTTGTTATATGGTTTTCTATGTGCACATGTGAAATAAAATACAACATAGTATCTCAAGATTGTATCTTTCTCTTAAAAATGATAGTTGTATGGGTATGTTTCATTTGATAATTATGAGATTTCATTGTATTTGGAGACATACAGACTTCTTTTGAAGTCGCGAGATTTCTCTAGCTTGTGATATAGCATGTGGTTATAGAGAAATTTTGATTGAGGGTACATATATTAAATTTATTTTGATTATGAGATATCTCTTTTGGTTATGTACCTGACTGAGACCTGGTATCGAGTTTTAGATTTGTTGTGTTGTCTCGTCATTGACACCATTGTTAAGTATATGAGACAGGATGGCTTGTTGTTTGATGCCATCACAATTTCTCTTGCTTATTTTATTTCTAAGCATGTTGACAAGAAATTGGAGGATTGACAATGAAAAATAGCATGTTTTATTTGATCACCTTGATATTATTTTCTTGCTACACTACCACACCAAGACTCATGTCGGTGGTGTTTATGATGCTTGTAACTATGGATAAGTCTTGTATCGGTTAAGTAATACAATGCCCCATGATTCGGTATCATGGATACTATTGGACCGAGTCATTTTAGGTATTGTCTATGGATCATATGGTGGCAACATTTTATTTTCAACCCGAGAATTATTTTTAAAATAAAATATTTTCAAAATTATTAATTAATGTAGCCCAAGTGGGAGAATGTAAGAATTTTCTTGATTTAGGCTAACATTAATCGATATTTTTCTTTTATTAAAATCCAGGTTGATTTTATGGTTCATATTGATAGATATAGGTTGAGCCCATTGTTATATGATAATTGATTGGGATAGGAGCACCTCATGTGATTTAGTATGGTTGAGGCGACACAGTATAGGCCTTAGCCCGACTTGACTCGTGATGGAAGGGTTAGTTAGGGCATTTTTATTTTATTGGCTAGGTCCCCTCTCCGCTTCCTCTATTTATATATCACGTATTTTGGTGATTTTATGGTATGGTGTTTTCTCCATCGAGAGCCACCTTTCTGAGTAAGACTGGAGAGAAGGACTTTGCCTACGGCATTTATGTGAGCATCGGGATCAGGGGATTATAGTGAATACATGTATGTAATTCTTTTTCTCAGATATATTTATGATTCTAATCTTTGACCAATTCTAGGGATCTAGGAATTATTTTTCCTACAAAATGACCTTGAATGATGACCAAAAGTTGCAAAATGTATCAAGCTTAGGATATCAATGATCATGGTTCCACACGGTAATAAACTTGCACATTTCTTCGAGAATTGTGGTCCTTCTACTCTAGATGCTTGCTAAAAGTGTTTCTTTTGCCTTTGCTTTATAATTTTGATTAATGCTTTCAAGGAACCCTGAGAACTACAAAGCACGTGCCAGATGCTAGTCTGATGAGAGCCAATCAACGAATGCTAGTCGCCTGATGGCTTCTCTTTTCTTCTTGAGTCGGTTCCGGCCGCCAAAGAATGAAAACATGGACCATGTCAAGGAGGCCATGGAGAAGGGAGTGATGCTCACTGCGACCCTGGCCTTGGAGGTATCCTGAAGTCGCTTCGAGGGTAACAGGGATGGATGGTGGTCTAGTTAAGCGTGATGTTGTCGTGTCCTGCAATAGTTTCTGGACTTCTTTTCGTCGGTTATTCTAGTTAATTACGACGACCTTCCCATTGGTCGGCACATCCAGGGTTTCTAAAAAAAATTATTGATCGAAATAGGTCCACTATTTTTTTTTAAGGCAAAATAGAGTAAAGAACGCGCTGACCAACATAGCTATCTCTCTAGATATAACTATAAGAGCTCCCACTCCACTGAAAATATTTGATTCTATTAAAGCAGCAGGCAGATCACCCATGTTAGCATATTCCTGGAATCTTAAATATATGGAACACGAAGCTAAGACTGTTCCACCTACACTATCATCATGGTGATCACTATATCATTTTTGGATCAGCTCAACCAAACGATGATAAGTATCATCTTCGATGAAAAAAAAATCAAAAAAAAATTTCTTTCATGCTTGCCTTTTTTTTCCGGTGCCAAATGAAAACCTTCCAAATTTTCTTAAACGGAGTGCCAACTTTTTTTAAAAAATTTAAATAGAAGTCTGATTATTGATGGTGCCCTGTTTATTTTTTAAAAAAACATCCGGTCCATAACAATTAAAATTTAATGCCTAGTCCTTATATTTAACATTTTTGCCCTTTCCTAAAATTAGTCTTAAAAATTGGATTTTGCTACAATAGAGAAGAAAGAGGGGTGGTGTGAGGCCCGCCCGTAATTGGGCCATTATGGACTGAAGTCGGCAAGGGCTGCCGACTTCACCCGGAACTCAGAAAAAAAAAAAGAACAGAAGAACGGGAAACAGGGGAGTTTGATTTTTCCATATCCAGCCGGGAAGGTCGCCGGAGAAGTCGGGAGAGGAGTCGTGGAGGAGAGGAGCGGTGTCGGCGATGAGTTTGGAGTAGGTTAGAATTCTGATCGACATGGTCTTCGCTCCCCAAACGATGAGGAAACCATTGTGTTCCTCTTTAAATCCCTCTCTATCGTCACCGAATCGAGCCCCATCAATTTCCACTTCGTCGTCTTCCTCTCCGGTAAGTGGCGGAGAGCCCTTCAATCGCTGGTGAGTCCTTTTTTCTTGTTTAAATTTGTTTAGAGAAGGATTTAATCATGTTTTCTCGATTTGGATTTTTTGGACCGTACCTCGCTGGTGGCATGCCGCCGTCGTCCACCTCCGGTCCGACGAGCCTCTTCTCGGTGACCGTCCCCATGGCCACCGTCGGCCACCATGGGGAGGGTGGTTCGGTCGAGATGAGGAGCAGGGGCAGGTTCGGGAAGAAGAGAGGAGAAGGAAGAAAAAGAAAGAAAAAAAAATACGGGGGGTTCTGTTCCGTGAGGAAAAAGAAAAAAAAAGAAGAGAGAGAAACCTACATGAGAGTCTATCACCGGGATGGTTTTCGGTGGCTCACTCGTGAGGTCCCCCACCATCGTGGGTGAGGAAGGAGAGAGAGGAGAGAGAAAGAAGAGAGAGGAGAGAGAAAGAGAGGAGAGAGGGGAGAGATAAAGAGAGGAGAGGGAGGAAAGGTAAATTTTGGACCAGGATTAGAACTGGATTGATGAGAGTGTCCATGATAGTTTAGTTTTCATTTTAGTTTTATAAAATAGAAATTAATTATATATTTAAATTGTTGGTCAGGATTGTTGTTGTCCTTGGAAGATCATATCTAGGTTTGAATTGTACTTGTTGGTGGATCCTTTTTGGTAAGTTATCTTGACCTCTAATATTATATGCCAAATATGTTATGTATTTATGAATTATTAAATACGTGTAATATATTTTAATTTGCATTGGATTGCATTGGGTGCATGCATTGTGCTGGTGTGGGTGCATTGTGTTGGTGGGGGTGCATTGTGTTGGTGGGGTGCATTGTGTCGGTGTGGGTGCTCTCTAGTCCGACTATAATCATACGAGGACCTAGTTCTCCTTGTGGGCCTCCAGCGAGGCGATCGTTGGTACATGACCGATGAACGGTATGTGAGTCAGGAGCTAGTTGCCTTATTTTAGCCATACGTGGCAGGCACATGTAGAGGATGCATGTTTCTCGTATGATACTCAGAGCTAGTTTTTCTTGTGGGCCTCCAATAGGGCGATCACTGGCACATGATCGGTTTGGTATGTGAGTTAGGATCTAGTCTCTTGTGGGGCGAGCCATGGGCCGATCGTGGCCATAGTCAAAGGAACTAGGAGAGTAAAGTAAATGGTTGGCCATCCATAGTCGTGTCGTGTTGGTTGAGATTAAGTATGCATATTTACATCATGTTGCTGGATATATATATATATATTATTATATTGATGGACATCTTGTTGTATGGTGTATTTGTGCTTGCTATTTATTAATGGCATATTCGTGTATGTATACTGGAGGTGTTGATAACTTACTGAACCTGTATAGCTCATCCCTATTTTTCTATATTTTTGTTGCAGATCCAAAAGATCAATTGGGCTTTGGGACCAGTTAGTGAGGAGCTAGGGTTTAGGTGTTGATCTCTGAGTTTATATTAAATTTTAGTTGCATTTTATGAAAAATTCTTGGAATCAATAAATAATTAGTGAAATTTGTTCCTTACCACTATTTGGATGTTGAATTGAAGATTAGGCCTTGCATAATCTCTAGGATAAAACCTAGGGCTTATGCAGCCGGTCGCGTAGCCGATCTAGGTATTGGATCGGGACGTGACAGAGTGGTATCAGAGCAAGGGTTTAAGATCAAGTGACCTAGTTAGTGAGAGTGGGGTACAATTAGGATTTTGATTGAATATTCCAGAGTAATTATCGATACTGATATTTTTTTTAATCTTCTTTGATAAGTGTATTGTTGCCCAGAAATGGAGCCCAAGAGGTGGGGTGAATTGGATCTTTTTGAAAAATTTAAGACAATAATGAGAGGGACTAGTGGTGCTAGTGAAAAATGATGAATTCAATGCAAGATATTCAAAGTGATAGCAATAAACAAAAGAGCAAGAGAGGAAGAGAGCAATCACATACAAACACAAGGTTTATAGTGGTTCGGTGCAAACCTAGCACCTACATCCACTCCCCAAGCCACCCTTGGAAATTTCACTATAATCCAAACAAGATTACAGTTGACTTGTTTTTCACAAGGCTCACAAGTCAAAACCTAAGTTGGTTTTATCACTTAGGCTTACCAACAAACCGTAACACTTGTTTTGTCTTCGGGCTCACAAGTTAACCCTAGTTGGTTTTATCCCTTTGACTCACCAACAAACCACAATAACCTTCTTTCAAGACACCCTTGAAAGCAAGGTCAAATCATAATGTAAAAACAGATATACAATTTAAAACTAAAACAAACTCTCTTCAAGAGTAGAATGGAATCTTTGAAGCTCAAGTTGATGCTTTTTCTTAACTCTTCCTTGGAATCTCCTTCAAGGTGCCTCTTTTGGAATGAAGTAAGGATGAGCTTGTAGGCTTTTCAAGGAATCAAACTATAAGAGGCTTTTGATGTGAAGTATTTGAGAGAATATAGGCTTTTTGGCTTTTGAGTAGACTTGAATGCACTTCAATACACTTCCTTCTCTTTAAAATGAGGTTGGTGGAGGTTAAATACACCAAGAACCTTCCAAAAAATGGTTTGTGACCGTTGGAACCTCGGAAATAGCCGTTTGGAGCTTGAAAAGCAACTTCTGCAAGCCAGAAAAATAGATCCGTTAGAGCTGTCAGGCTGCAAGTGTCGATACTTGGCTGTCAGGTGTCGACACTTGGCTGTCAGGTGTCGACACTTGGCTGTCAAGTGTCGACACTTGATCTCTGGGTGTCGACACTTGAACTTTCAAGTGTCGACACTTGATGCACAGGTGTCGACACTTGACACAAAAATCCTTAAATGACAAAGTTCTGTATTTTCAAAATTCTCAGGCCTTGAGTCGACACTTGGAAACCTAAGTGTTGACACTTGGTGTCGACACTTGGTTCTGGGTATCGACACTTGGTGTGCCAAGGATTTCTGTCTGTGTCAAATGCTGAAGTATCGATACTTGACTTTCCAAGTGTCGACACTAAAGACTGAAAATCTCATATTCAAGTGTAAATTGCCTCGAAAACATAAATATAATTCTTGAAATCATAAACACATAATATTTAATCATTTAGATGTCCTTTTTCAATGAAGAGGATATCCGGATTCGTGATAAATGCTCCATGCCATTACGTGCCATGAACCATAAGTTTTTGAGATTTTGATGTGCTTTCTTCCTGAAAACTCATAACTTGAAATCCACATTAGTATACAATATGCACTCAATGTTTTGTTATTTATCAAAATCACTGGGTGGAGCCAACATGTATGTTATAGTTTCAAGGAAAATGTTGGATTAAACTTTCCTATCTTAATTTTTGGAAGATTGTCTCCGAGACTATGCAATGGATATATGGAGGTATATTTTGAGTTATATTATGGATTTGATTTAATTTGGAAAATCTAATATAATTACAGACTATGATATAGGTGATTAAGAATTAGTATGATGATTAATAAGTTAGGATATGATTAAGTGATATTAAAATTTAGATTATGATCATTATGATTATGATATTTGAATTTAATGTTATGACCAATTGGAATGGATTCAAAGTTAGATTTCTAATTCCTAGATACTGTGCATAAGATCTGGAATATGATTTTTGTAGAGTTTGATCTTGGATGAGACTGAATGGTTGATACTATTTGATCATGATAAGTAAGCATATTATGGATATTGAAGGGCTAGATAAGATGTATATTTATCTCTGATAAATAGATTAGATCGAGCTTCAGAAGTGTTGACTTGGAAGTATAGTGTGTTATGTTATGCTTGTTACAGCCGTGACAGTGACGTGGCCAGGCTCAGGTATCGCCGAATGCGAGCGAGCCACGTGCGAGTTTCCCTGCCAGAATCAGCGCCACGTCCTCAAAGCTAGGGTCGGCAAGACCGCACCGCCCGACGACTATCTGAAGCAAACAGCTCCCGCCGAGGTCGAGTTCGGCGCGGAGTTCCCCCACCGACTCATCTGCGCCCGGGCTCGGAGGAGTCCGCCCCGAGTAAGGTCGGCCGAGGTCGGCTGACCCTCCGCCTTGCGCCAGGTGGCCACCCGGAGACGGGTCCACCTCGACCGAAGCCAGGCGATCTTCTGCCACCTCGCCAGGTGTCCACCCAGGAGGGGTCCACCTAGGCCGAGGTCGGCTGACCCTCCGCCTTGCGCCAGGTGGCCACCCGGAGACGGTCCACCTCGGCCGAAGCCAGGCGATCTTCTGCCACCTCGCCAGGTGTCCACCCAGGAGGGGTCCACCTAGGCCGAGGTCGGCTGACCCTCCGCCTTGCGCCAGGTGGCCACCCGGAGACGGGTCCACCTCGGCCGAAGCCAGGCGATCTTCTGCCACCTCGCCAGGTGTCCACCCAGGAGGGGTCCACCTAGGCCGAGGTCGGCTGACCCTCCGCCTTGCGCCAGGTGGCCACCCGGAGACGGGTCCACCTCGGTCGAAGCCAGGCGATCTTCTGCCACCTCGCCAGGTGTCCACCCAGGAGGGGTCCACCTAGGCCGAGGTCGGCTGACCCCCCGCCTTGCGCCAGGTGGCCACCCGGAGACGGGTCCACCTCGGCCGAAGCCAGGCGACCTCCTGCCACCTCGCCAGGTGTCCACCCAGGAGGGGTCCACCTAAGCCGAGGTCGGCCGATCCCTCGCCTCTCGCCAGTTGGCCCCCGGAGACAGGTCCAACTCAGCCGAGGTCAGACCGCTCGTACGGAGAGGCCCCCGGGGAAAGCGACAGGTCCCGAGGCCATCCCTCGGGCCGTACCGACCCCAGACGGCATCCCGTACGGAGGGCGACGGCACGCGGAACGTCACTTACATTGACCCGACAGGTCCCGCAGTCGAGAGACCCGATCCTGACGGAACAGGCCCCGTAAACGGATGGCGCCCACGCTCGGGGAAAAGAGCACTCTCACGGAGCCCGAAGCCTGACGACTGGCCGCTCTGCCAGCGCCGCCCCCCCTCCTTTTCTCTTCTATCCTTGCCTTCTCCCTGCTGGGCCCGGTGGACGAGGTCGGAAAGCCGCCTGGCCTCCTTCACCAAAAGGGAAAAGAAAGGAAGACAGGGGAGAGGAGTTTTCGAGGAGGAAAAGGACAAGCGCACGACGGAGGGAGATAAAGAGGGAAGAATCTGGAGACTGCAAGGTAAGCCAACTAGCCTGGGGACAAGGAGGAAGCACCGGCACAAGGCCTCGCTCCGAAAAAGAAACCAGAGATCCCGAGAGGGGAATACTGGACGTGAGCTCGGCAAGCAGGCCCAGCCGAGATTCCGGTCCCCAGCGCGTTCCCTTCACCAGTTAACTCTCCAAATCTGGGACCCTTTAGAGGGCCTGGGAGGGAGAGTCTGTTCCTTCTCGTCGTCTACTGACTTGACCGTCGGAGCCCCCTCGCCGGAGTCCCCGGCTAGGGTCCTCTAACCCCTTTGTCGCAGGTTCTCCGCAGGAAGGGAGGCTCCCTCGCCAGGCGGTCAGGAAGGATCGGCTGATCCACGGGCGGGCGCGGCGACGAGAACGGCAACAGATTGGCGCGCCAGGTAGGGGGGCAGGACACTAACCCCCAGAGGGAACTAGCTTTTTGCAGGTGTCACACTCTCCAGCAATGGTGGTCACTCGTGGTCGCAAGGCGTCCACCAGCCGTGTGGGAGAAGCCCACTCCCCTCCGGGGGGCCACACCCCCGAACGGGAGCTTCCGGCTCCCCCTCCTCTTCCGCAGCAGCCTACCCCGGCGGACGGATCCCTTGCGGCCATCGTCCAGCAGCTGCAGACCTTGACCTCAGCGGTCCGACAGCTACAGCATCAGCAACGATCCCTGGCCACTCAGCCGCAGCCAGGGACTCCCGCGGCCCGAGCCGCGGGACAGCGTGGGAGCCTGCGCTCAATCCAGGGCAGGCCGTCCCATCCACAAGCCATCTCCAACCCCCGAGGGAGCCGCCAAGCTCCCCCGAAGAGAAACTATTCCGGTTCGGAGGATCACGAGAGTCGATCCCCGGCCGATGGGGTCGAAACGGCGCATCGCAGCAAGCGACGCCAGGGCCAGACCTCGCGCCGAGACCGATCGGCGCCCCCTTCACCTGCAGTCTCGGTGGAAGACTCCACCGACGAAGCCATCAGGCGCCAGGCCGAGAGGCGCCTAGAAGAGCACGAGCGCAAGTTGGCGGAGTTCGCCCGACGGTTCGCCGACCTGCAGAACTCGTCAGCTGACCCGGCGGGCTACGACTCCCGCCCCCTTTCTCCGAAGAAATCCAGGCGGAACCGATCCCGAAACGGTTCCGCATGCCGCAGGTGGACCCCTACGACGGGACCACCGACCCCCTGGACCATTTGGAGAGTTATAAAGCTCTCATGAGGGTCCAGGGCACCACCGACGCCCTTCTGTGCATCGCCTTCCCAGCGACCCTTCGGAAGGCCGCTCGAGTCTGGTTCGCCCGCCTCGAGCCCGGATCCATTTGCTCCTTCCAGCAGTTGGAAGGAAAGTTTGTGGCGCACTTCGACGCTTGTCGAAAGGTGCCAAGGGAGGTAGACAGCCTCTTCTCCATCCGCCAGCAGGACCAGGAGCTGCTCCGAGACTACATCACCCGGTTTAAGACCGCAGCCCTGGAGATCTACAGCTTGGACGAGCCCGTCGCTATGCTGGCTTTGAAGCGCGGGCTCAAGACGTCCCGCCTGACCTATTCCCTGGACAAGAAGCCGCCCAGGACGTATTCCGAGCTCCTCCTCCGCGCCCACAAGTACATCCGGGCGGAGGAGGCTGACCGCACCCGTCGAGAGCTGGACGGGAAGATTCCGAAGAAGTCAGTTCCAAGGGACGCCACGGGAGTTCGGAGGCCCGGGCCGTCCGCCGACCCTCGCCCGAATCCAAGGCCGAGGGCCGAGTCTACTTCCGAGCGGAGGTACACCCCTCTCCTTGCACCTCGAGCAAAAATCCTCATGGAAATCGAGGGCGAGCGCTACCTCCGCCGACCTCCACCTCAGAACCCGAGAGCCGCCCGAGACAAATCAAAGTACTGCCAGTTCCACCGCGAGCACGGACACGACACGGAGGAGTGCCGCCATTTGAAGCGGGAGATTGAGGAGCTGATCGGGAGGGGTTACCTCAGGAAGTTCGTCAAGAACGAGGCCCCCTCCGAGAAGCAGCCGCTCGTGGCCTTACCGCCTGTCCCTGCGATCGACAACCGGCCAACAGAGAAGCCCGTGGGCATGATCTCGCGCGGGTCCGGCCGAGCAGAGAAGAGAGCCCGGGAAGTCCCGGAGAATGTAATCCCTCCCAAGGGAGGGGAGTCTAATGACAATGTAAACAATGATGCCGTGGTGGTCGAGATGACCATCGCGAAGCATCCTGTACATCGAATCATGGTGGATAGTGGAAGCTCGGCCGACGTACTTTTTTACGATGCTTTCTCTCGGATGAATTTGTCTCCGACCAGCTAAAGCCAGTGCACATCCCACTGGTAGGTTTTACAGGGGACTCCGTGGGAGTCGAAGGGGAAATCACTCTCCCGGTCACCGCCGGATCCCCACCTCGGCAGGCGACCATCATGGCAACATTCACTGTCGTCAAGCTCCCTTCGCCTTACAACGCCATTCTCGGGCGTCCCGGGCTCAACCAACTAGACGCCACCATCTCCACGAGGAGGCTGCTGGTGCAGTTCCCCACGCCCTTCGGGCTCGGGAAAATGAAGGGGACGATTCAGCCGGTCCCGTTCTGCCTACAGACAATCCCAGGCACCAGGAGCGCAGAGCTCGCCCACGATATCGAGGATCTCGACCTGAGAGAGAAGGAACCCAGGGGAGGGCCCGTAGAGCGCCTGCTACCCTTTCCCCTTGGTTCGGACCCCCTGAAGACGGTGCAAGTCGGGGCCCAGCTCCCTGAAGAGGAGCGAACCCGCCTGCTGGAGTTCCTCCGTGCCAACGCCGATGTGTTCGCCTGGTCGCGGCCGACATGCCGGGTATCCCGCCCGAGATTATCATGCACAGCCTGAACGTGGACCCAGGTTGCCGCCCGGTCCGCCAGAAGAAGAGAAGCTTTGCCATGGAGAGGCAGAAGGCGATCAACGAGGAGGTAGAAAAGCTCCTCACCGCCGGTTTCGTCCGAGAAGTCCAATACCCCAGCTGGTTAGCAAACGTGGTCATGGTAAAGAAGAGTAGTGGTAAGTGGAGGATCTGTGTGGACTACACCGACCTCAATCGAGCTTGCCCGAAGGACAGCTTCCCTCTGCCGAAGATCGACCAGCTGGTCGATACCACCTCGGGGCATCGTCTCCTGTCATTCATGGATGCTTTTTCCGGATACAACCAGATCCGGATGAATCCGGAGGACGAAGAGCGCACTGCCTTCATAACTGACCGCGGGACTTTCTGTTACAGGATGATGCCTTTCGGCCTCAAGAACGCGGGGGCAACGTACCAACGTTTGGTCAATAAAGTCTTCAAAGACCAGATAGGCCGCAACATGCAGGTATATGTGGACGACATGCTAGTAATGAGCAAACTTGACTCGGACCACGTGGCCGACCTGACGGAGACGTTCGGCAACCTCCGGCGCCACCAGATGAAGCTGAACCCGGCGAAGTGCGCCTTCGGGGTCTCCGCCGGAAAGTTCCTAGGGTTCATGGTGACCCAAAGAGGAATCGAGGCCAACCCAGAGAAGGTCCAGGCCATCCTGGACATGGAGCAGCCAGCCTCCAAGAAGCAAGTGCAGCAACTGACCGGCCGGGTTGCGGCCCTTAGCCGTTTTATTTCCAGGTTGGCGGATCGCTGCCGTCCCTTCTTCAAGGTGCTGAGGAAGATGAATGGTTTCGCTTGGACCGAGGAGTGCCAGCAGGCCTTCGAGGAGTTGAAGAAGATGCTCGCATCGCCACCTTTGCTGTCCAGGCCCGAGGAGGGGGAGGGGCTTACCCTCTACTTGGCCATTACCCCGGAGGCCGTCAGCTCTGTCCTGGTCCGAACCGACGACCACGGGATCCAGCGGCCGATGTACTATACCAGCAAACTCCTCCGGGACGCGGAGCTCAGGTATTCCCGGCCCGAGAAACTCGTTTTTGCGCTAATAGTGTCTGCCCAGCGTCTCAGGCCCTATTTCCAAGCGCATCCCATCGCCGTCTTGACGGATCAACCGCTGAAAGCGGTGCTCAGCCGACCCGATACCTCGGGGCGATTGGCCAAGTGGGCACTGAAACTCAGCGAGTTCGACATTACGTACCGACCGAGGTCGGCAATGAAGGCACAGGTGCAGGCCGATTTCTTGGTCGAGTGCGCAGGTTTGGGCAAGGAGCCCGAGGAAGACCCCCCGGCCCGGCCAATGGAGGTCGGCACCGACGAGCCCGGAGAGGACGCCTGGATCCTCCATGTAGACGGAGCCTCAAACTCCGGCGGGAGCGGAGCTGGGCTCATCCTTGCCAACGGCGACGGAGTCGTCGCCGAGTGCGCGCTCCGTTTCCAGTTCCCCGCGATAAATAACCAAGCGGAATACGAGGCACTTCTCGCCGGACTGAGAGTCTCCCGCGAGCTGGGCGTGACCAACCTCAGAGCCTTCACTGACTCCCAGCTCGTGGCAGGGCAGGTGTCCGGGGAGTACGTCGCTCACGACCCCAGATGGCGAAGTATTTGGAGCTCGTCAAGGCGGGCGCGTCCAAGTTCCGGCGCTTCAACATCTTCCATATCCCCCGCGGGAGAACGCCCGCGCGGATGCCCTCTCTCGGCTGGCGACCCTGCCGGACACGATGCTGGGACGCGCTCATGTGGAGCGACTCGAAGTCCCAAGCCTCGAAGTACCGGCGGAGGTCCATCAGGTCAGCCAGGAGCCCGGCTGGATGGACAAGTACGCTGCGTACATCACCAGCGGCACCCTGCCGGAAGACCGAGACGCGGCTCGCCTCATCAGGAAGAAGGCCGTGCGGTTTGTCCTGATGGACGGGCAGCTGTATCGAAGGTCCTACTCTTATCCCCTCCTCAAGTGTATTGGACCCACAGAAGCCAAGCTTGTGCTCCAGGAGATTCACGAAGGCATCTGTGGGAACCACGTGGGGGGCAGGGCATTGGCGTATAAGGCCCTTCGTCAAGGATACTTCTGGGAGACGATGAAGGAGGACGCCGCCGACTTCGTGAAGAAATGCGACCGGTGCCAGCGTCACGCCACGGTACAGCGGCAACCCTCCAACCCGATCTCTCAACTCTCAGCCCCCTGGCCGTTCGCCCAGTGGGGGATGGACCTCCTGGGCCCATTCCCGCCGGCGTCCGGCCAGCGGAAGTTCTTGATAGTGGCTATCGACTACTTCACAAAGTGGGTCGAGGCCGAACCCTTGGCAAGAATTACCGAGGCAAACGTCGCCAAGTTCTTCTGGAAGTCCATCGTCTGTCGCTTCGGCCTCCCCCACACCGTGGTCACCGACAACGGACGCCAGTTCGACTGTCGGGAGTTCGAAGATTTCTGCAACGACCTCGACATCAAGCATCGCTTCACTTCGGTGGCGCACCCCCAGACCAACGGGGAAGCCGAGGTCACGAACAGGACCATTCTTCAGGGCCTCCGCACGCGGCTAGACCAAGCCAAGGGCAGGTGGGCCGACGAGCTTCCCAGCGTTCTTTGGGCATACCACACCACCCCAAGGACGGCTACTGACGAAACTCCATTCAACCTCGTCTTCGGGGCCGAAGCAGTCATCCCGATCGAGCTCAGCATACCCACGCTGCGCGTGGAGCAATACGACGAGACAGAAAACCCGGCCAGGATGATGCTCAACCTAGACCTCCTCGAAGAAACGAGGGACAAGGCCCGAATCTGAATGGCGGCATACCGACAACGTGTAGCCAGATATTACAACTCCCGAGTATGGCCGAAGGTTTTTCGTCCCGGGGACTTGGTCCTCCGGCGCGCAGAAGCCTCCCACCACGGGAATGCGGCAAGCTTTCACCCAACTGGGAAGGCCCTTATCGGGTGGCAGAAGCCCTCCCTCACGGAGCATGTTACTTGGAAGAATTGGGAGGTGCCAGGTTCCCCCGGACATGGAACCCCTCGAACCTGAGAATGTACTACCAGTGATGTAAGGCTCCCAGTTTTTGTAACAAAGCTTCTCCACTTTAAACACTCTTCTCTAACTTCAACAAGAAGGCCTGCGGCATCGAGCTCAGTCCGGAAGATCCTGGGCTTCGGCCTGGAAGGTGGCGTCGAACCCAGTTCGCCCACGCAAGCCCGGAGCACAGCTCAGCAAGCCGCGCAAGGTTTGAGAAGGCCTGCAGCATCGAGCTCAGTCCGGAAGATCCTGGGCTTCGGCCTGGAAGGTGGCGTCGAACCCAGTTCGACCACGCAAGCCCGGAGCACAGCTCAGCAAGCCGCGCAAGGTTTGAGAAAGCCTGCGGCATCGAGCTCAGTCCGGAAGATCCTGGGCTTTGGCCTGGAAGGTGGCGTCGAACCCAGTTCGCCCACGCAAGCCCGGAGCACAGCTCAGCAAGCCGCGCAAGGTTTGAGAAAGCCTGCGGCATCGAGCTCAGTCCGGAAGATCCTGGGCTTCGGCCTGGAAGGTGGCGTCGAACCCAGTTCGCCCACGCAAGCCCGGAGCACAGCTCAGCAAGCCGCGCAAGGTTTGAGAAAGCCTGCGGCATCGAGCTCAGTCCGGAAGATCCTGGGCTTCGGCCTGGAAGGTGGCACCGAACCTAGTTCGCCCGCGCAAGCCCGGAGCACAGCTCAGCAAGCCGCGCAAGGTTTCGAGAAAGCCTGCGGCATCGAGCTCAGTCCGGAAGATCCCGGGTTTCGGCCCGGAAGATGGTGCAGAAACTGTGTTGTCCGCGCAAGCATGAAGGCAGCCCAAAGTCGGACCTGCTCAGGGTTTGCCCTGCCGCGACATGACTCTGCAGACCCCGTCCTTCGATTTAGTATAGAAGGACCAGGCCTGCAGTTATCTCAGGTGTCCCAGACCGACATCTCAGAAAAAAAAGAAGAAAAAAGAAAAGGCAAAATGATGAACGAGTTTTGGTAAAAGCTGTGTCTTCATTAAACGAAGTCTTTCAGTACAAACTGGGAGCCCCGACAGGCCGGGACTCCCCAAAAGAAGAAAAGAAAGGAAAACAAAACTACAGAGCAACGATCACTGGGGCGCAGGGTCGGTGCCGTCCGCCGGAGGCGCGGGCGCCACTTCTTCGATTTCCACGACGACCGGCTCCTGGGGCTGTGCCGGGACCGCGGCATCGCCGGTCGGAGGTGCTACAGGTGTCGCCTGAGGTGTCGCCTGGGTCGCGCCGGGGACCCTGCTCTCGCTCCCCGGCTTCCTGCCGCCAACGACGACCCCACTCAAGTCCAGCTGGGGGAAGAAGGCCCCCACCTTCTCCCGGCACATCCGGAACCCCTTTAGGAAGGAGTCCACGGCGGCCTCCCGGACTTCCGACGTGAACTCGTCGGAGGCCCGGAACTTGGGGACGGCCTCCTGCGCTTCCCGCTTCGCCGCCTCCAGGAGCCCGTTGATGTAGGAGCTCCGGTCCTTCGCCGCGGCCACCTCTCGCCGGGCCTCATCCAGTTGGCGCTCCAAAACAGGGAATGGGCCTGCAGGCGGGCCTTCTCCGCCGCATCCTCCTCAGTCCGGCGCTGGTTGGAGGTCCGCTCCTCCGCCAAGGAGGCCTCCAATTCTTTGTTCCGCTCCTCGGAACGTGTCAGGTCGGACTGGAGGGCCTGCTTCTCAGCTCGCAGCTCGGCCCCCTTGTCCATCAGGTCCTTCACATCGGCCGCGAGTTTGCCAAGCTTTAGCTCCCGATCGGAGTCCCGCTTGGCGTTCCCTATGAGGTAATTCCTCAGTAGGAGGACGTCGTTCCCGATCTGCAGAGGCAAAAACAGCGCATGTCAGTATCAAGGCAGAAGGCCTCGGATTGGAAGTAAAGAAGAAGGAAAAGCTCAGACTTACCGTAAAATGCTGGGGCAGGATGCCGAGCAGCGCGTCCGCATAGTCTCGGCCGCCCCGAGCTCGGCGGTCCCGGGCGGTGGAAGCATACTCCATCACCCTCTCCGCCAGTCCTCGGTCGAGGATGACCGAGTCTCGGTACGAGATCCCCGGCGCTGGACCCTTCGGGCCGACCCCCGCGGCAGCTGCCCCCTCGGCCGGAGCCGCAACCGACGGGCCGGCGGTCGCCACTGGCGGTGCCGTCGGGCTGGTGGCAGGAACGGGCCCGGCGATGGGCAGAGCAGCGGGCGCCGGAGCTCTCTCTGCAACGCCGCCAGGCCGCGGGGCCGAAGTGCCAGGGGCGCCGCCCTGAGGAGGCCTGGGCGGGGAAACGGCAGCAGCTGGGCCGGGCACGGTCGCCGCCACGACCTCCCGGCTCGTCTCTGTGCGAGCCCTCTTCGCTACGGGCTCATCCACGTCGACGACCTCCCGCTGAGCCGCTCCCTTCAGGAGGTTCTCCAGAGAAAATTTCATCCCTGCAAAATGAAGAAAGCAGAAGGTCAGATAGTTCGATCTTAAAGAGAGAGGGGGGGGGGGGGGCAGAAATTAATGCGGGGCCAAATCTCACCGGTCTCACGGATGGGACTGATGCCAGCCTCAAAAAGATTCTGCTCAGAGAGCAGAACCTCGAGCGCCGGGACCACGTCACTCAGGAGCTGGGTGTATGACTCCTGGTCCGCAGACTCAACTCGGGAATTCCGGTTCGGCGACCGGTCCGGTTCGCTCCAGGCCCAGTCGACGTCGTCAACCGAGGCAAAGAAAAATTGGCTCTTCCATCCCTTGACCGAGGAAGGGAGGTCGAACCGGAGACACCTAGGCCGGGGCGAAATGTACCACCAGCCGTCATCGGTGGAACACTTCTTCAGGGTGAACAGGGCCCTGAAGAGAGAAAAACGGGCAACAAACCCGTGGAAATGGCAGAAGACGATGAAGGAGAAGATGACCCGGATGGCATTAGGAGCCAGCTAGGCCGGGACGAGCCGAAAATGGCTGAGGAAGGAAAGAAAGAAAGGGTGCAGAGGAAAACGAAGACCCCCGAGGAGGAAGTCTTCGTAGAAGGCAATGCGGCCGGGGCCACTCATGGTGACACGCTCCCCGGACCGCGGAGCAAACAGACGGACAGATCCCAGGATGCCATAGGCATCCCGGAGCAGAGAAAGATCGCCTTCGGTCATGGTAGAAGCATGACCGGAGGGACCGACGGGAAGAGGTGGCGGAGCCGGAAGAGAAATTAAGGCGGGGAGTGAACGGAGGGGCACGGCAGGCGCAACCGGAGGGGACCGGATCCCCCTGGGGATGCCAATAGTGACACCCCCGGGTTGCAAGCACCGGCGGACCTCCTCTGGAATTACCTCCTCATCCGAGGAGGAAGAAGATGGAGTCCTCGGCCGGATGGACCGGCCTCGTCCGGGTTAGAAGAGACATGGCGACGGCGCGCCATGGAGAAGGAAAGGACAAAGAAACTGAATAAGAAATGAGAGAGAAGGAGGGGGGCTAGAGAAGGAGAAGAAGACACTCACCCAAAATGCACAGACGGGCGCGAGCAGCAGAAGTTGTTAGCCTGCAGCAAACCGCCCACGAAGCAAGGGAAAAGGCCTCGTTCTGGAAAGTCCCCTCCCTTTCAAACTCAGCCGGCAGCAGCCGTACCCATCATTCCGCCTCAGACCACTGGATGGTCGCCACGTGGGCACACGCCCGACACCGACGCCTCGTTAGCAGAGTAACGGCCTCTGCCCCGAAGCGACGCATTGATTACGGGCAAGTGGACGACGCGTGGCGACCCCCCATAGGTCTTCAGCCGCATCGAGCCACGACGAATAGAGATCGTGCCAATTATGATGCAAGATCTTCGCCTCCCCACGTCATGTCTGCAATTAATCCCGACGTTCCGTTTTACGATGCCCCGACGGAACGGCGGGCTGGGGGGCAACTGTTACAGCCGTGACAGTGACGTGGCCAGGCTCAGGTATCGCCGAATGCGAGCGAGCCACGTGCGAGTTTCCCTGCCAGAATCAGCGCCACGTCCTCAAAGCTAGGGTCGGCAAGACCGCACCGTCCGACGACTATCTGAAGCAAACAGCTCCCGCCGAGGTCGAGTTCGGCGCGGAGTTCCCCCACCGACTCATCTGCGCCCGGGCTCGGAGGAGTCCGCCCCGAGTAAGGTCGGCCGAGGTCGGCTGACCCTCCGCCTTGCGCCAGGTGGCCACCCGGAGACGGGTCCACCTCGGCCGAAGCCAGGCGATCTTCTGCCACCTCGCCAGGTGTCCACCCAGGAGGGGTCCACCTAGGCCGAGGTCGGCTGACCCTCCGCCTTGCGCCAGGTGGCCACCCGGAGACGGGTCCACCTCGGCCGAAGCCAGGCGATCTTCTGCCACCTCGCCAGGTGTCCACCCAGGAGGGGTCCACCTAGGCCGAGGTCGGCTGACCCTCCGCCTTGCGCCAGGTGGCCACCCGGAGACGGGTCCACCTCGACCGAAGCCAGGCGATCTTCTGCCACATCGCCAGGTGTCCACCCAGGAGGGGTCCACCTAGGCCGAGGTCGGCTGACCCTCCGCCTTGCGCCAGGTGGCCACCCGGAGACGGGTCCACCTCGGCCGAAGCCAGGCGATCTTCTGCCACCTCGCCAGGTGTCCACCCAGGAGGGGTCCACCTAGGTCGAGGTCGGCTGACCCCCCGCCTTGCGCCAGGTGGCCACCCGGAGACGGGTCCACCTCGGCCGAAGCCAGGCGACCTCCTGCCACCTCGCCAGGTGTCCACCCAGGAGGGGTCCACCTAAGCCGAGGTCGGCCGATCCCTCGCCTCTCGCCAGTTGGCCCCCGGAGACAGGTCCAACTCAGCCGAGGTCAGACCGCTCGTACGGAGAGGCCCCCGGGGAAAGCGACAGGTCCCGAGGCCATCCCTCGGACCGTACCGACCCCAGACGGCGTCCCGTACGAAGGGCGGCGGCACGCGGAACGTCACTTACATTGACCCGACAGGTCCCGCAGTCGAGAGACCCGATCCTGACGGAACAGGCCCCGTAAACGGATGGCGCCCACGCTCGGGGAAAAGAGCACTCTCACGGAGCCCGAAGCCTGACGACTGGCCGCTCTGCCAGCGCCGCCCCCCTCCTTTTCTCTTCTATCCTTGCCTTCTCCCTGCTGGGCCCGGTGGACGAGGTCGGAAAGCCGCCTGGCCTCCTTCACCAAAAAGGGAAAAGAAAGGAAGACAGGGGAGAGGAGTTTTTGAGGAGGAAAAGGACAAGCGCACGACGGAGGGAGATAAAGAGGGAAGAATCTGGAGACTGCAAGGTAAGCCAACTAGCCTGGGGACAAGGAGGAAGCACCGGCACAAGGCCTCGCTCCGAAAAAGAAACCAGAGATCCCGAGAGGGGAATACTGGACGTGAGCTCGGCAAGCAGGCCCAGCCGAGATTCCGGTCCCCAGCGCGTTCCCTTCACCAGTTAACTCTCCAAATCTGGGACCCTTTAGAGGGCCTGGGAGGGAGAGTCTGTTCCTTCTCGTCGTCTACTGACTTGACCGTCGGAGCCCCCTCGCCGGAGTCCCCGGCCAGGGTCCTCTAACCCCTTTGTCGCAGGTTCTCCGCAGGAAGGGAGGCTCCCTCGCCAGGCGGTCAGGAAGGATCGGCTGATCCACGGCGCGGGCGCGGCGACGAGAACGGCAACAATGCTGAATATGTGTATTCGGTTCTTAATTAAATAATGTTGGGATCCTAAATTTGATATGAATGAAGATCATGATAGCTTACAAGTTTTGTTAAATTCTGAGTCATAAATTTAGGGACTGTTGCAAGATATTTATGATGTAGGAGTTTGATGATATTAAGAGAGAATCTTTCGAATATATAAGGGAAATGTGTTTGGAATAATGTATAGATTTGTAATTTGCTATTGGCAGATTTAATGATATTATGTGGACATGGCATGCATATTTTAATAGAATCTTTGATGGTTTATGTTAGCAGTTTTGGATTAGATTCCATATATATATATGTTGGAGATTATTGGATATGTTAAACTCCATGTCAAGTTTAAGATTTATGAGAAAATTTAGATTATCTTGCTACTGATGTTTTATTTAGTAAAGAAATGGGTATTGAAAGACTTATATTATATGGGTTTAGTCTATAAGAAGATTTAGATTACCTTGTTATTAATGTTATTTTGAGCGAAGAAATGATATCGAAAAATATTAGAGAATTTGAAAAGTTATATCAGAGTGCACAGCGAAAGTAAAGTGGACTAAAGATATTAGGATTAAAGTGTACTATGACATGCGAATAGGAGCTCTTATTGGGATTATTGAATTTGGGCCAAATGGTATATGTAAGTATTGGATCATGTATATTTGAGTTTTGAAAGATCTAAATTTGTTTTTAAATTTCTAGGATGAAATTTTTATCAGGGGGGAGAATGTAAGGCCCGCCCGTAATTGGGCCATTGTGGGCTGAAGTCGGCAAGGGAAGTGACTTCACCCGGAACCCAGAAAAAAAAAAGAACAGAAAAATGGGAAATAGGGGAGTTTGATTTTCCCATATCTGGCCGAGAAGGTCGCCGGAGAAGTCGGGAGAGGAGTCGTGGAGGAGAGGGGCGGTGTCGGCGATGAGTTTGGAGTATGTTAGAATTCCGATCGACGTGGTCTTCGCTCCCCAAACGGCGAGGAAACCATCGTGTTCCTCTTTAAATCCCTCTCTATCGCCACCGAATCGAGCCCCATCAATTTCCACGTCGTCGTCTTCCTCTTCGGTAAGCGGCGGAGAGCCCTTCAATCGCCGGTGAGTCCTTTTCGCTTGTTTAAATTTGTTTAGAGAAGGATTTAATCATGTTTTCTCGGTTTGGATTTTTTGGACCGTACCTCGCTGGTGGCGTGCTGCCGCCGTCCACCTCCGGCCCGGCGAGCCTCTTCTCGATGACCATCCCCATGGCCATCGCCGGCCACCATGGGGAGGGTGGTTCGGTCGAGATGAGGAGCAGGGGCAGGTTCGAGAAGAAGAGAGGAGAAGGAAGAAAAAAAAAAAACGGGGGGGGGGGGGGGGTTTCTGTTCCATGAGGAAAAAGAAAAAAAAAAGAAGGAAAAAAAAAAGAAAAGAAAAAAAAAGAAAAGGAAAAATATATATATATATATATATTTGAAGAGAGAGAAAGAGAGAGAAACCTACCTAAGAGTCTGTCGTCGGGACGATTTTCGGTGGCTTACCCGCGAGGTCCCCCGCCAACGTGGATGAGAAAGGAGAGAGAGGAGAGAGAAAGAAAAGAGAGAGGAGAGAGAAAGAGAGGAGAGAGAAAGAGAGGGGAGAGAGAGAGAGGAGAGAAAGAGGAAAGGTAAATTTCGGACCGGGATTAGAACTAGATTGATGAGAGTGTCCATGATAGTTTAGTTTTCATTTTAGTTTTATAAAATAAAAATTAATTATATATTTAAATTGTTGGTCAGGATCGTTGTTGTCCTTGGAAGATCAGATCTAGATTTAAATTGTACTTGTTGGTGGATCCTTTTTGGTAAGTTATCTTGACCTCTAATATTATATGCCAAATATGTTATATATTTATGAATTATTAAATGTGTGTAATATATTTTAATTTGCATTGGATTGCATTGGGTGCATGCATTGTGTTGGTGGGGTGCATTGTGTTGGTGTGGGTGCATTGTATCGGTGTGGGTGCTCTCTAGTCCGACTATGATCATACGAAGATCTAGTTCTCCTTGTGGGCCTCCAGCGGGGCGATCGCTGGCACATGATCGATGAGCGGTATGTGAGTCAGGAGCTAGTTATCTTATTTTATCCATGCGTGGCAGGCACATGCAGAGGATGCATGTTTCTCGTATGATACTCAGAGCTAGTTTTCCTTGTGGGCCTCCAGTGGGGCGATCACTAGCACATGACCGGTTTCGGTATGTGAGTTAGGATCTAGTCTCTTGGGGAGCGAGCCACGAGCGGATCGTGGCCATAGTCAAAGGAACTAGGAGAGTAAAGTAAATGGTTGGCTATCCATAGTCGTGTCGTGTTGGTTGAGATTAAGTATACATATTTACATCATGTTGCTGGATATATATATTATTATATTGATGGACATCTTGTTGTATGGTGTGTTTGTGCTTGCTATTTATTAATGGCATATTCGTGTATGTATACTGGAGGTGTTGATAACTTACTGAGCCTGTATAGCTTATCCTTATTTTTCTATATTTTTGTTGCAGATCCAGAAGATCAATTGGACTTTGGGACTAGTCAGTGAGGAGCTAAGGTTTAGGTGTTGATCTCTGAGTTTATATTAAATTTTAGTTAAATTTTATGAAAAATTCTTGGAATCAATAAATAATTAGTGAAATTTGTTCCTTACCACTATTTGGATGTTGAATTGAAAATTAGGCATTGCATGGTCTCTAGGATAAAATCTAAGATTTATGCGGCCGGTCGCGTAGCCGATCTAGGTATTGGATCGGGACATGACAGGTGGTATGATGAAGATGGGTGGGCTGAAAAAGCCATGGTCAAGAGGAGGTCGAGGAGCCGTGACATGGGTTGTTTTTTTTTTTTGGTGGGGGGGGGGGGGGGGGGGGGGGGGAGTGGGGCGTTGCACCTGACAAGCAATGGGAAGAGGATCGTGGAGGAGTTACGGGATGCGCGGGGGAGGGGTTCGTGAAGAAGCTGCCAGCCAGGAGCTCGAGGGTGGGGGAGGTTGTTTAAGGGTGCAGAATAGCCAAAGGAGGATCCATAAACGGGGGAGGGGGCACTTGGAGGAGTTGTAGATGGTGGGAGAGGAGGCGCACAAAGTTACAGGATATGAGGGGATGCGTGAAGGAATTTGCAAGCTGGGACAAGGGTTCAAGCAGGAGAGATATCTTGTAATAGTTAGAGTATTATTCACTTAGCAAGAACTCTACTTTTTATCACAATCGAAGCATATCGATACAAGATATCATTGGATCTATAATGTATTTAATAAAAGGCTGTTAGAGCTTGTGAAGATTTATACAGATAATAATGGTGCTGACATGATGACAAAGATACTTCTAAGAAGGAAGCATAAAGCTTATTATCAAGTTGTAAGCATGGTCCAGAGGGAGAGTTTGTTGAATAATGATCCCTCCTATGTAGAGAATGATTGGTTTTGTTGCCATTCTTGATAATCTAATAAAGTTACACTTCTTGGAATAATGCATGAGCATTTATTGGAATGATTCTTAATTTTTTTTTCATAAACATTTATTGGCTCGAGTCCCATAAATTTTTTCTTCATCCAGAGGAAGTCAATAAGTGCTGGTTTCAGTAATAATTTGTTAAAAGGTTTTGTGAGGCTATTTTATGTTTGAAGCTAAAAGAAAAGAGAGATACAGAGAAAAAAATTCTGCTGAATTAAGATCTTTGTAGCTCCTATTTGGGAATTGATAGGGCAGTGATTTCTTTCATTGATCAAAAATTTTATGAGTCCATTCTTAACTTCCGATTCTTCAAATCCAATAATTGGATTATACATTAAAGCTCCACAGATCAATGGACATTCAGTTTTTCTGATATTATCTATTCCATTTCCTTGATACATTCACTTAGTATTGTAAAGATTATTTACTAAATTATTGTCAAGATTTATCGTCCTTGATTTCTAAACTTTATAATCTTATATGAATATACTAAAACTTGAAACCGGATAACCTTATAATTTTTTTTATATTATAAAAGTTTTTATATAAAAATTAATGCTTATTTATATATCCTCATTTTCTTGATCACACAAATAAAAGAGTCTTTTCGATTCCGTCACATTATCTCTCTCCCAACAGCCAGCAACCACGATGTCAAACGAGCAATAATGAGCCAAGGTCATGCCACGCGGCCAGACCAAGGAGTTAAAAAACCGGGGAAAAATAAAAGAAATCAAGAAATGTTTTAATGGCACATGCTTGCGTGGTCATCACGAACCCTTTACAGGGCCGCCACGCCACAAGCCATCTACTTACGCAAGATACGAAAGAAATGAAAAAGTCATGGTCAACCCACGATCAGTCCCTGCGACTGCATCGAAAGTGTAGAATTTTGATCGCAATAAACTTCAACTAATACCGCAGATACATACTGTTACGAGTTTAGTTCGCGTATCATTCATGCCATCTGAAATTTTGACCGCTCCAACTCGCTCCTTTCCAGTCCACCTAATCCCACGGACACGGCAGCCATCTCCTTCCACCAACAACAAAATTTCACTTTCATTAAATCTAGGACCGGATCACCTTTTCACTGATAGAAAAATTAACAACATTAGGTCATATGCTTCCTAAATCTACTCATGGTTGCTTCTTAACTCCCGCATACCTCCCACATCGCATAATGAACCTAACGACTGCCTGCCTCTCCCATGCCAACCTCAACTATATCACGCAAGACAAATAAAGAAAAATCAGATATTTTATGCATTAAATTCAGAGAACATGAACACAGTTAAACTACATTATTGATCTTCATCAGGCATCAACGTAAAGGAGGGTGATCTTCATTGGCATCCCATTCGCTGTCAGCATCCCTTCCTCCCTCTATGTACAACTTGCACTGAGCTTCTGGAGGGCTTTAGCATTATCCAAAATCTACATTGCTGCAGAGCCTGCACATTAGAGAGAGATGGATCAACCTCCTGGTAACCAACCAACTAGAACTAATAGAGCCAATGCCTGATATCGAATTTTAATACAATGATTCAAGTCTCGTAACATGTCACAAGACATCGGGATGGAATACCATCCAATATATTAGGATAGGACCATCTTGCCATTATGTCAATATCACAGCACATCCTGAAACATCCTCCATTCTAAGTACTGGGGCAGCGATGCATCCCATGAGAAAACTACAGCAGCCCCATCCGATAGAATTTAAAACCTTGATTTATGATATGCCCCAATTTCAAGTTGCAAAGAAGAACAAGTTTCTCTGTTTATATTGTCTGCAAACCAGAAAGATTGACAGCGATACACTGAAAAAAACTAAATGATGAATCCCTCGTTCACTGTCATTAATGTTCACAACGCTAATATATCATCACCGTACTACGGTAAACCCAATGCAGGGAAGTTATCTTCCCATCAAATCCATGGAAAAATAAAAATAAGATGATGACTAATCCTAAAGGATGCCAACAAAGATTACTCACCCCACCTCTCAGTCGGATACCAGTCAGCTTTCTTCATCATCAGACTGTGCAGAAGCTTTCTCCAGGCTCTTCTTCACTGGATGTGGAGACACACCTGTAATTCATGAAGTACATGGTCAAAGTACCTACAACGAAAAAGTAACTACTAGTAAGAGGATGGGATAAACATCTCGTCTCTTCATTTGTTTTTGATGTTTACAAATGCAGCACAAGAATCAAAAGTGATTCCTTGTAACAATAGAGTTCTTTTAGTAGAACAAAAGAAACAAGAGAGCAACATGCTTTGTGCATGGCTATGAAACAACAAATGAATCATCTTTCTGACGATTTAAATTATTAGAATGACAATCTCAATTTCTAACTAAAAATCTGTATATTTCAATCATGATTAATCTTGATTTGAGAAACTCTCACCTCATCCCAGCATGCACCTTCTGCACTCCCCCAAATATAAATAAATAACCCCACCCCCCACCCCCAAAATAAATAAATAAATAATAACACTCCTCCTCCCTCTTCCCCAAACACCAGGGAAAAAACGGTGCTTCACATTATAGGTCATGTATTACTTCCCTAAAGTATGTTTTATGCATGGCCTATGTTGCATCAAATGCTTCCTTTACATGGAATATGCCCACTGGTTTTGGTTTCCTGTTTCACTTCTAACTTCAACAAAAAAAATCATGTAATTCCAATTTTTACCAATAAAGCATTTCGATTTTTCTTGACACATTTTTGGAACCTTTTACATTAAAACAAAAAAGACATTATTGGAACATTTCAATTAAATCCCAAAATCTTTAAATTTATACTAATGATGGACCCCATAACAATCAACTTTAACTTCATGAAGAATAAAATCATAATAACCATCGACAGTGGAATGAGAATGCTAAATGAAACATCACTGAGAATTAGATATGTATATTTGACAACAAGAGCAATCCTACAGTTTTCATCCAGCCTCTTATCATAGTACATGAGGCCAGTTGCTTTCCGCAGGATAACTTTAGGTATAGAAACAAGGATAGTCAGCATATCGAAAATCCATATATTCCAAATTTTGATTTACTAGGTTAATTTTGTGGTGCTTGTTACATCCAGATAAGTAGGAGAGCAAATTCAGGAAAAGAATTTATTGCAACCTGTGTCACAGGTTAAAGGTAGAGAACCCGTTAAAATAGTATCTACTCTTCACATTGGTATTCAGATGTTGGGACTTGGGAGGCATTTAACAAAAACATATTCTCAATAATTTAGGGATGAGAGAAAAGAAACAGAAATAGTTCTGGGTACACAGCTTTATAGAATAAGACAGCATAGTTGCACTTCATAGCTTCAAACATAGTCCCATTTCCACTTGAGAGATCCAAGTGATCTTGATAGACAAGATCGCTCTACCCATGGCAACATTTGTGAGAGAAATTTTAAGATTCATAACCTGTGCAAGTTTCAAAGATGAGAATGAAACAGATATATCCTCAGATGATTTACTCGTCATACTCAATGAGCTGGTGAAATATGGATTACCTTCCAGCATTGCCACAAGACGAATGCCTAAGAGGTATGAACCAATCCATTCTACAGTTTACCAGTAATTTTGGGGAACATTGGAAAAATATACACAAATCCCAAGCTACATGATATGAGAAACAGCAATAAAATTATACAAAGGAAAAAAAAAAACAGCTGCCTTATAGTTAGATGGTAGGCCATATTCTATATATATTTATACATAAAAGCATATGCCAAATTGATAACAGCCACTGAATAGTGTTGTTCAACGAGCCATGTTTATCATGACACACTCCAAGATAAACAGGGTAATACTCAACATGCATGTATCAGCACAATATTCCACCCTGAGGTGGCCTAGTCTGCTCCCAACCATATTATAGAAAGCAAATCTAACAAAGAGATTCCAATAAGTAGATTTCTGCCCAGTAAGTAGATTTCTGCCCAGAAAAAGAGGAGCCTCCGACTTTAAGAATCTATTCTTTCTTTCTGGTGGGAAGCTCCAATATATTTCATTCAACTCCATTACACAAATATTGGGGTTGAAGAAAATCTAGACCTTTATAATTACAAAAACGGCACGCTAAAATCCCATCTTGTAAACAAAATCGTAGCATCAAACAATATGATTTCCCAGAGACTTGCCTGAAATACCACGCTTTTCCTCAAACATATAGATCAGATATGGTCACGAAACAAAGGTAATTATTATCGTCCATTTGTAGTCCAAATGAACCAGCAGAAACTCCAAAATAGAATCGCAAGATAACGTCCCATGCCATTCAAGAAAAGGTTGTCAATTTCACCAGAAAACATGAAATAAATTCTTATACAGAATAGATTAAGAGATAATTAACTAAAAATTAAAATTTTATGATTAAAACATCGATGAAGACATCAGCCAATCCATCAGACCATCTAAGAAAGGGATCTGACATCTCGCAACGTTACCTTCCACGAAATAGGCTGACGAGGGCCAGCCACGGACGCTATTAAGCGAGAGGATCTCCTCTTCCGTCATCAGTTTCGCGGGCCTGCCGATGAGTTCCACCACGCCATAGGGCCGCTTCCGCGGCGGGACCCAGTAGGAGGCGCCCGGGATGAAGGGGAGCCAGTCCGGAGCGGATCGGCGGACAATAATCCCGTGGATGGCGTCCTCGAGGCGGCGCATCCCGAGGACCTCCACATCCGGCCCGGCTGCCTCCTTCTCCAGGTCCACCTCCACAAGCAGGGCCTTCTCCGGCCGGCTCGCCCGGCCGCGGCGGCCCTCGTGGCGGGCGGGCAGCGGCTGGAGGAGGCACGCTCTGGTTGGATCGTGGATTAGGGTTTGGGACTGCCGGATAAGGGTTTGAGAAAGGATGCGCGCCATCGCGACGGAGAAGAGAGAGAGGACAGAGGGGAGATCGAGAAGAAACGAGAGAGAAGCAAGAGAAAAAGGCGGTATCTTAGGAAATGGGCGTTGTCGAGGGGTCGATAGTTTGCGTTGGTTCGGAGAGGAAAGCGTGTCGGACGTCGGGCGTCGGGTCTTAGGTGGAAATACTGCGCGGCTCTTCTAGCGAGCACGAGAGATTACAGTGGGTCGTGGGCTGGCAACGGTATCCGGCGCCGGCGTTTTCCATCGCTCATATATGGATTGTCCCGCATACAAAATGCATGCGGAAAAGGAGGACCTGCCATGCACTTTGCGTCACGCATCGAGATGGCAGGACGTGAGAAGGTCAATATCTGCACCCTTCTCATTCAAAAAAACATCGTATTCATATTTATCTAAAGGTAAATAGTATAGATAATATTAAATCGGATTCCATTTTATATTTAGATTCATCAGATAAAAATTTAAATATTTAACTAATATAGATTTATATTTATAAATACCAATTTAATTTATCATTTATTTAATAATATTTTAATTTATAATTATAAAATTTAATTATGCGATATATATTTGAATCGTATCTATATTTTTAATATTTAATTTGTATTCATAACCATTTAAAATGATTATGAATTTGAATTTTTGTAGTTGATTAATATCCATATTCGTATATATAATCATCAAACAAAATAAATATAAATATAGATATCCTAGCATCCGATCCAATTTTAGTCCTATTAATTTATCCCGTATCCATTTTACATCGGGTCAAATAAAAATATTGATTAAATCAGATTGGATAGATAAGAAGGTTGGAATTGGGTCGAACAAGGAACTAACTTTTTTTTTAATAAAAATATCATAAAATAGTTATAATTTTTTTAAAAATTATATTAAAATTATTTTTAGTTGAGTTTGGAATAAACTATATGATTGTGCATATTCATTTCAAATAGTTTATTTTTTAAAATACATATATATATATATATATCCATCCTAGATTCTAATGAGGTTAGATATAATTTATTGCATTTAAATTAAATTGGATCGGATATCCAATGATTCAATTAAAAATACCATTCCTAGTCCGACATCAGCATATAAATGATTTATGACACAAATATCACACAAATAAATTATACGCCTGTTGACGCTGAACTCCAATAATCGACTTTCACTATCAGGATCCACCAGCCGGTTACCTCGAGTACCAGAAAAATAGGTCACGGACCATAAGTTTTCTAGTAGAGGACCCTCCGATACTTAAGTTAGTCGAGTTTAAGCAAACAGATGGAGAATCTTAAAGAAGTTTTGGTATCAGAGTTTTTCTCAGTTTGCTTATCCTTGGAGGTTCACTCTTATCAGTATTTATAGGCATTCATCTTAACAAAATTCGGTTAGGAGAAACTTCTTACAGTTAATCTCAACATCATCATGTTGAAGCTAACTTATTCTTGTTACAATGGGCGACCGTTATAACAATATTCTTATTATGACGGTTGTTTTCTCCTACCAACTTTATTGAATTTTTTTCTTCTTTATTGGCTAGTGAAGTTTGGTCACTAATCCATTTATTGGTAGTCTGTCTTCCGTCTCTTTGAGTTGTGTTGGTAGGATTTTATGTCACTCCTTAAAGACGAATTGGTTAGATTATTGTATCTCAAAGACAAGTTGGTCAGATTTTATATTATTGGCTATCAATTTTCCGGCCTTTTGCCAATCAGTCCGACTATTTCGTTATAACAGTTGCCCCCTACTCTTGATTTTAAAATGTCTTGTCATCTTGAAAGAAGGGAGTTGTAATGATTTTTTTGTCACTTTGAGTTCTTTCTTCATGTGCCAATTATTAATGCTTCATGGTGGGTCACTTCATTGTCAGAACCATCAGCAAAGGGGCGTCTTCTAATGATGGTAGTCCTGAAGGCTGCTGGTAGATTTGATTTATTTTTCTTTTGGATGTTTCGTCATTGCTAGGTATCGAATTCTTATTGTCAATGGGGACGTTCTCATAGATCGAGGTATCACATCAGTATTTCTTGTGGTGGCCACGCATCTTCTTCAACGCGATCCAGGTATGTGGCATGATCAAGAGCATCTCACGTCATTCAAGGATGAAATCATAGTCATTGATGTTTTTGTTATAAAGAGTTTTCTTCCTTTCTCTGGTTTTGAGCTTTTTTCATTCTGGGTATTCTTTCCTTAGGGTCTTCATCCTTCCCATGTCTTCTTTCCCTTCGAGCTTTCTACAAGTCAGATTCCATCTTCTTCCTTCTTCTTTCCCCTCTTCCTTCCACCATGATTAGTTTTAAGAGATCCCTGCCGCGGACAGATTCTCCACCCATAGGGAAGAGGCTAAAAAATAGTCTTCTGGTAGGTCTCGTCCTCCGAGAACGAGAGGTCCAAATATGGAGGATCTCCATCCTGATATAGTTAGGAGTTTCCTTAGCGAGGCTAGGATAGCCATCCTGTGGGATTATTATAAGATTTCATAGGATTTTCTGGTATTTGTCTCTCAATCCAGTGATAGGATGAATAGACCCCCTTCCGGTAGTATAGCTATATATGAAAAACATTTTAGAGTAGGCCTTCATTTTCCTCTTCATCCTTTCGTCATCCGACTCCTTAAATTATATCAAGTAGTTTCTACACAGTTGACTACGAATAGTATTTGGATAATCTGTACTTCCATCGTCCTATGTTATGACCTTCAGATCGAACCTAGGACTTCCATCTTCTGTTCTCTTTTTGTTCTTAAAAAAGATTTTCATGGCCAAGGATGGTGGGTCATCAGTTCCCATCATGGCCAGAGATTTATCACGGGTCTTCCATCCACCATGCATGGATATTGTCCGTCCAACCTTGGGATTTCAATACTGAGTAGAGAGAGCCTCATCTAACCCTGAACGATGGCAAAAAGATTTTAGTAGCAGACAAAGAGGACTTTAAGAGGCTTCTGAGAGTCGAGGTTCCTCTATTGAAGGAACTGTTAGGTGAATAGAGCCTCTTCCTTGCTAGAATTAGTATATCTCCTAGTTTAGGTATTTTCTGATGAATAAGTCGTACTCTTCCTCCTTTCTTCTCTTCCTCCTTTCATTCTTCTTTGAGTTAATCAGTTTTTCTTTTCTTCCTTTTGCAAATGAAAGCATGAGGCTAGATGCAAGGAAACTCCATCAGGCAGTTTGGAAGAGGCAAGCCATCGCTCCTTCAGAGGCTCCCCAATTTTCGAAGAGGGCGCGAGTTGCTGCTACTTCCTTAGAGGCTCTAGCAAGACAAATTGTCCCAGTCACGGTGAGGATGACTTCAGATGACGATGACACCCCACTCGCTGAACTCCGTCCGAAAGCCTCTTCATCCGTCGGCCAGTCTTTTGAATGGCCAATCATCACTCTGCCTATCAACAGTCCCTTCTTGCGAGCTGATCATTAGAATAAAGGTAAGGCTCCTCAAACTGGTATAGAATTTGAAAGAGATCATCGAGTTGAATAGAAACCAGAGACCTATGTTGATCTCAACATCTTTTCTGACAAGTCAAGGTTGGAGAACCCTGAGCTAGCTCGTTGGCTTCTAAAGGCCATCATTCTTCCAAGGGATTGGGAAATGACGAAGGCTCATCGTCCAGATGAGGTCATCCCCTCCTTCTATCTAAGCCTCCTCAAGGTATTTTTCTTCATTTCTTTTTCTTCCTTTTTCCTTTTTTATGAATACTGCTAACTTTAACTCTATTGTTTTAGTTTATCTATGAGATTTCTTTGATTAAGGAAAGCTTCTTAGGCTTCACAAAATTGAGCCATAGCCTTCAAAACCAGCTTGAGATAGCAAGGACTGAAAAGGAAGTGGCTGAAGAATTGAGGCAAAGCTTAGAGGTGAAGTTAGAGAAGAGCATCGTCACTATCTTCGATTTGCAAAAGGAGATAAAGTTGGTGCAGGATAAGATGACTGAAACTGAGGCTAAGTTAAAAAAGAAGAAGAAGAAGAAGAAGCTCCTCTCTGACAAGAAATTAATAAAGGAGCTAAAACAAAAGGCCGATGCAGCTTTGGCCCAGAAGGAAGCGATCGAGAAGAGAGCATCATATGCAAAAGATAGGGTCCACCAGGCTATTGAAGAATACAAGAAATCATCTACCTTCAAGGATGAGATAACGAAGGTAGGGAATACCAGCTATGATGTGGGTTTTGTCGACTGCAAGGAGGTCCTAAAACTCTTTATCGACTTGGATATTCAAGGTGTCGTCATTAGTATAAATGACGAGGAAAGGGGTAGTGAAAGGATAACTAAAGCACCTAATACCTCTGCCTCCCCTGAGGCCACCGTGTGAGCTGAAGAAGTCATCCAAGATGAAGGATGCACTGAGCCAGAGTTGAGAGTAGATGCTGCTGATGAAGACCAATGAATCATTGTAACTCTTCTCTTTCTTACTTTTTTTCTACACACACACATATGTGTGTGTGTATCTGTATCAATCTTCTAATATCAATTAATCTTCTTTTCTTTTCCAAAATATTCTTGTGTCATTGTGTTTGAAAAATGTTTAAGTATTACATCTTCGGTATAAGTACTAAACCTTCGATAGATTAGGTACTCGAAATACAAGTATTAGTGAATCTTCGATAGATTTAGATACCTAAACCCTCAATAAATCTCAAGTACTCAAGATATAAATAAGCAAAAGTACTGATCCCTCAATAGATTTGCAAGATTAAGTACTTAATCTTCAATAGATAGGCAATCCTTTTATCGGTCACATTGATGAGTTGAACAGGCAAAGCCAAATCTTTAATTTATGGACATACCGATTGGGTCGGGAGGCTAAGCCAACCCTTTATTTATCGGACATACCGATTGAGTTAGGTGATTAGGCCAACTCTTTATTTTATCAGACATACCAATTGAGTCGGGTGATTAGGCTAACTCTTTATTTGTCGGACATACCAGTTGGGTTGAGAGGCTAAGCCAATCCTTTATTTGTCAGACATACCAATTGAGTCGGGTGATTAGGCCAACTCTTCATTTTATCAGATATACCGATTGAGTCGGATGATTAAGTCAACTCTTTATTTATCGGACATATCGATTGAGTGGGGCATTGCAGCTTATCCATTGATATAGGGATCAAAGCTCTCATGGAAATGTCTAGAAAGAGAACTTTGTTATTGATAATACATGAGTAAGTTTCTACATTCCATGGTCGAGCAATCCGATATCTATCCATGCTTTCAATCTTGTAATTCCAGGATATATTACTTTAGTGATCCGGTATGGTCCTTTCTAATTTGGAGAGAGTTTTACTTGCTCTATTAGCCTGAATATTTCAGACCTTCGTAATACTTGATCTCTAGGCCATAAGACTCTAGTCTTAACCCGGGAGTTATAATATCGGGTGACCTTTTATCGATACATGGCTATTCTTAAATGAGCTTGGAGTCTTGTTCCTTCGAATAGGTCTAGGTTCGGCCTTCGCCATTCTAAATTATCTGATTCTTTGAAATGCTCAATCCTCTGGATTGTAAGCTGATCTTTATCGATATTATCGCTTAGCTTTCGAATGTTAAATTGAACGGTGATTCTTCGGTGGTAGTTTGGGGAATCATTCGATATGCTTAGAGGACTGAATTTAGCTCTTCGATCCAGAGTTCTTTTACTCCATTTAGCCTTATTTTTAGATCATAGAGAATTGTCCGATTTATCACCTCTACTTCATCATTTGATTGAGGATGTCCAACAGAGGTCAATTTGTGAACGATTTGATATTATGTGTAGAAATCCTTGAACTTTTGATTATCAAATTACCTTTCATTGTCGATGACAATTGAATGTAGGATCCCGAACTGATAGATTATATAATTTCTGACAAAGTCTCAACCTTCGCTTCAGTTATATGGACTAAAGGCTCAGCTTCGACCTACTTGGTAAAGTAGTCGATGGCCATAATGATAATTTTTTTTTTATCAGAAGCTGGAGAAAATGGCCCAAGGATATCGATTTCTCATTGAGCAAATGGCAAAGGAGCTGTTATTGGAATCAGTTGACTCGCAGGACGCCTCTAAATATTTAATACCTTTGGCATTGATCACATTTTTTGACGAAGTCAGCTACATCCTTTTGGATAGTCAGCCAATAGTATCCTTGATGTATTATTTTATAAGTTAGAGATCTGCTCCCCAAGTGATCATCATATAAACCTTTATGCACCTCTTTAAAGGCATAATCAGCATCTATGGGTCCCAAATATTTTAACAGGGATTGAGTAAAATATTTTTTATAGAGAGAATCCTCTATAATCACATATTGTGAAGCCATCTAGCATATCTATTTGACTTCGATGGCATCTTCAGGTAATATCTCTTCACTTAGATATTTAATTATTAGATCCATCCAACTAGGCTCTTGCTCTATCTAATGTACTCAGTACTTTCTTCAATATTAGGGGTCTCAAGATATTCAATATATGTTCGATCAAGGGAATTAGCAATTGTTGTAGCCAATCATGAAAGTATATCGGCTCGAGAAATCTCAGTTCAAGATATGTGCAATATTTTGAAGAAGTTAAATTTGATTATAAGAATTTGTACCTTCTTCAAATACTTTATCATGGTGGCATCTCAAGCTTCAAATTCTCCCTTCACTTGCTTCACAACCAATTGAGAATTCGCGAAGACTTTAATCTTCTGGACTGTAAGTTCCTTGGTGATTTTCAAATCGGCCAGGAGTGTTTCGTATTTCGCTTGGTTGTTTGATGCATGGAAACAAAAATGGAAAGCATACTCAATAATGTCTTCTTCAAGATTAGCCAAAATCAATCCTGCCCCATAATTGAAAGAGTCAAATGCTCTGTCCGTATGGACTATCATATAGGTCAGCGTTGTCTTCTTCAACCACTTTCTCTCCATTAGATAGAAGATGACTATCTTCTTCGATACTCCAAGTACATTCAGCAACAAAATCTACTAACACCTGTGCTTTCATTAACGATCGTTGCTGATAGGTTATATCAAATTTGTTCAATTTGATTGCCTATTTAGCTATTCTTTCTGATGTATCAGACACTGCAAGATTGCTTTCAATGGTTAATTTGTTAGTATTACCACCGAGTGAGCTTGGAAGTGAGGTCTTAGGTTCTTTGTTGCTACCACCAATATATATTAGTTTTTATGCTTTTGGGTGTCTCATTTCAGCATCATGCGGTAGCTTACTGGTATAATATACCGGCTTTTGAACATTGTTGGTTTCTATTTTGACAAGTATGGAACTCATAGTTTCATGTAAAGTGGCCATATATAGATACAGGGTTTTCCCTTCTTGAGGTTTTGAAAGCAAGGGTGAGCTGGTTAGATAATTCTTCAATCCTTCAAAGGCTTGTCAACAATTGTCCGACCATTCAAAATTTTTTGTTTGCCGCAGAGCTTCAAAGAAGGGTAAATACTTTTCAGCCGACAGAGATAAATTAGCTTAATGAAGTGATGCGTCCAATTAGTTGTTGCACCTCTTTTTTATTCAAAGGATGCCTTATATCGAGAATTGTTCATATTTTTTTTGGATTGGCTTCTATCCCTCGATTAGTGATAAGAAAGCCAAGAAATTTTTTCAACGTTACTTTGAAGATACACTTTGTCAGATTTAACTTTATCCGATGGCATCGTAACATGATGAAAGCTTCTTTTAAATCCTTGATATGATCTGATGCTTGAATGATTTTTACCAGCATATCATCGATGTAGGCCTCTATATTTCTTCCAAGTTATTTTTCAAAATTTTATTGATCAGCTGTTGGTATATTGCTCTAGTATTTTTCAAACTAAACGGCATTACTTGATAGCAATATAGTCCTTTCTCAATTATAAAAGCTATTTTCTCCTCGTCTTCAGGGTCTATATAGATTTGATTGTAACCTGAGAAGGTATCAATAAAGTTTAAAAGCTTATGTCCAGCTGTCGCATCAACTAACTGATCTATTTTTGGCAGAGAAAAGCAATCTTTGGGATAGGCTTTGTTAAGGTTGATATAATCGATACAATTTCTTCATTTTTCATTTACTTTTTTGACCATCACAACGTTGGCAAGCCAATCTAGGTAGTGAACTTTCCTAATGAATCCGACATTGATAAGCTTGCTCACTTCTTCATTGATAAGCCTGTCACTCAGGGTAAAATTTATTTTCTTCTATCAGACAGGCTTGTATCCTGGATCGACCTTTAATTTATGAGTAATAACTTCCAAAGGAATTTTAGGCATATTTGTAGCTGACCAAGCAAAGATGTCGGCATTGCGTTGGAGAAAGTTTGTCAGCTTTACTCTTATTTCTTTGTTTAGTAGACTTTCAATTTATATGACCTTTGTCGGATCTTCCTTTTCTAATTATACAAAGATAGTTTTTTCAGCTAATTTGCCATATCTTTTAGTCTCTATTTGATCTAATTGTTCTAAAGACATTCTACCTACTGATTGTTTGTCATGAATCATCAAACATTGCCGAGCTGTTCTTTAATCTCCTCTCATTTCTCCTATCCCATTTCTGGTCGAGAATCATACCAAAAGATGATAAGTATACATGATTGCTTGGGATTTATTCAAAGCCAGCCATCCCAATATGGCATTATACATTAAAGATGTTCAAACAACCATAAAATTGATGGAGAGTGTTTTCTATCGGGGTTCTATCCCAATGGTTACTGGAAGTGTTATTTCTCCCTCCATCCCAACTGAGTTTCTATCAAATCCTATTAGAGCTATTGATATTTTTTATAATTTATCTCCAGAGAGATTCATTCTAACAAAAGCATCATAGAGCAATATCTCAGTGAAACTTTCATTATCTATCAAAATTCTTCTTATATCATAGTTTGCTATAACGGCCAAACCAATAACAGGGTTATCATGGGGCATTTGAATGTCTCATATATCTTCATCAGAAAAGCTAATAACATTATTACTCCGATGCCTTTTCGGAGCGTCTTCTTCAATTCTCTCCTCCCTTAAGTTTGATTGGCAATGTATTATGCCGACCATTCCATCTGTGGGCTATTGGTTGGAAAGCTCTGTTCCATCCACAGTCTTTTTAGGGGCAGCAACCTCAATCCAATGTTCTTGGCTATGGACATATTTTCCTAGATATACATGCTTAATCAGATCTTCTATTTCATCCTTCAGCTAGATACATTCTTCGGTTGTATGTGCATGATCTTGATAAAATTAGAATTATTTGTTCTGTTCCGTGATGCTGAGGGTGCTCGCATTGGTCAAGATCTCTGTAAAAAATCTTTCTTCTCTATTTCTATCAATATCTTTTCTCTCGGGAGGGACAAATGAGTATATGTATCGAATTTGCTAGTTAAGTTTTTTGGCTTCGGACTTCATCGTCAAGCTTGAGCATTATCACTATTGAAGGGTCACGAATCATCATTCTTCTGATTTTTCTTTTTTGATGTTGATTTCCTTTAGCTTGGCATTGGCTAGCAGCTTGCGCTTTAACTAGCATGTATTTTTAAGCCTATACCAATAACTCCAAATAACTAGCAAAAAAACTTCTTGTCTAGGGAGAAAGTAAATCTGGATGATCAAAGTTCCTTCTTCATTACTGACATAGCTACATGTTTATTGAGATCTAGGATCTCAAGTGTGACAAAATTAAAGTGAGCCACATATTTTCTCAAGGTTTCTCCTTCATTTTGCTAGATGAAGAAGAGGCTATTTGAATTGCATGGCATTTTTCTGCATATCTTGAAATGAGCCATAAATTATCCTTCCAACTGATTGAAAGAATGAATGGTACCTAGTTTGAGGCTCGAATACCATATTCGCACAGATTTTTCTAGAGTTGCTGGAAAAGCAAGGCAATGAAGGGCATCACTTGCACCTTGAATCATCATATGGGCTTTGAAACTGTCCAAGTGGTCAACGGGTCGGTAGTTCCATCGTAGGATTCTAGCTGTGGTATTTTAAAGTGAGATAGGATTACTTTTTCTATAATTCATTAAGAAAATGGAAGTCGAGAATCATATGCAATAAATCATTCATTGCTTTTTCATTTGTCGTCCAGCTCTATAATTTGTTGCTCTAGTCTTCAAAATTTCCTTTCATAGTCATCGTGTCGTCGAACTTCTCTACTTCATTGAGTACTTCTCGGAGTAGAGTCTCTTGAAGATTCAGAGAGGGATCTTGGACATTTTTCTTTGAGTCAGCTTTCCCCATGTTCGTGGTGTCAAGAGTTTTGTCATATGGGAGACTGTCGATCTAGGAAACGTCGATATTCTCTTGGCATCGAACATCTCTCAAAGAAGATTGTTGGCTAAGTTTAGAGGCAATTGGTTGCTGTTGGCTGCGGATCATGACTTCCTGAAAATTTTGAACATGGTTAAATTTTCATCTTATTCAGAAGAACATCAATTTGTTATTGCTTCATGATCATTATGGGAGGTATATTATCATTCTCCAATGGAAGGTTTGGCGGGTCATTCTTTTTGGATGGCTAACGACCCTTGCTAGTCGAAGCATTCTGTGTCTTTTCTTTTACCATCTTCTCTATAGATTCTCCTTCTCAGTTAGGAGGTAGATACTTTTCTCTCTTCCCTATCTGGCATGCCAATTTGTTGACGCTAAACTCTAATGATCGACTTTCATCATCAGGATCTACCAGCCGGTTACCTCAAGCACTTGAAAACAAGTCCCAGACTGGAAGTTTTCCGGTAGGGGACCCTCCGATGCTTAAGTCAGTAAAGTTCAAGCAAACAGATGGATAATCTTAAAAAGTTTTGGTGTCAAAGTTTTTCTCTAGCTTGCTTATCCTTGGGGGTCTCCTATTACCAGTATTTATGGACATTCATCTTAACAAAATTCGGTTGGAAGAAACTTCTTGCAATTAATCTCAACATCATCTTGTTGAAGTTAACTTATTCTTGTTACAACAAGCGACCGTTATAACGATATTTTTATTATAACAGCTATTTTCTCCTACCAACTTTATTGAATATTTTTCTTCATTATTGATTAATAAATTTTGATCATCGATCCGTTTGTTGGCAGTCCATCCTACGTCTCTTTGAGTTGTGTTGGTAGGACTTTATGTCACTTAGAAATGAGTTGCTCAGATTGTTATGTCTCATAGACAAGTCGATCAGATTTTATATTATAAGCTATCAGTTTTTCGACCTTTTGCCAATCAGTCCGGCTATTCCATTATAACAATGCCAATGTATAGTTTTTAATTTTTAATTTTTTTTTTTTTTTCGTATGAGATTTGCATCATACTAGCATCTCTTGTACTAGGTTGAATTCTGAATGTAGTGTTTGATCCACAAGAGAAAAAAAAAATAGTTTATTTTTTCTAGATGCTCAAAAAAATGTATAAATCTACATCAATGCTTGTACGGTAGCTTTCTTTGCGACATCATATCACTAGTGTCCAGGGGTAGACATCAAATTTTTTTAAATATTATTTTTTAAAAAAATATTTACAGAAATAATATATTTTTATATATATTTATAATTTTAGAATAGTTTTGATGAGTTGGCTAACAGGTGTGAAACCGCAAGTTGAACCTACGGTTTCATTTATTGAAACCACAGGTTGAACCTACGGTTTCAATCCAATTGAATAAAAAAAGTTAGATATCCAGAAAAAAAACCTAAAATTTGAAGAATCAAAAATATAAAAATTATTAAAGTAAAAACAAAAAATTATAATAATTTTAAAAAATTAATACATTTTAAAATATCCATGATAAAATAATAATAAATATATAATTAATTAGTTATGTCTACTAATATTTTAATTAATGAAATACATAACAATTAAATATATTATAATACATTAACTTAGTAATAATATTTTTAATAAATTTATGCTATTAGAAATATAATATAAAAAATTTAATATTATACTACCTAATATTAATATATAAATAAATAATTATAAAATTAATTATTAATAAAAAAAGTTTGATATCGCTAGTCTAGTTGCTAGTCTGGTCGCTAGACCGATGCTAGTCTGATCGCCAGGGGCAGGACGGGCACCCGCTCGCCTTGTCCCAAGAGACCCAATCATGGTGACTGGACTAGCACTAGGCTGGCACCCGGACTGCTAGCAGGACTAGCGACCGGGTTAGCATGGGCCTAATAGCCGACTTGGCACCGGCTTGATAAGTGGACTGGCACCGACCTAGTGACCGGACTGGCATCGGCCTGATGGCCAAACTAGCACCGGGCTAGCGGCCAGACTTGCACCAACCTAGTGACCGGACTGGCACCAGCCTGATAGACGACTAGACTAGGCAGTCCGATCGCCAAGCCGGTGCCAAGTCCAGCCACCAATCGATGCTAGTCCGGTTGCTAGTCTGACTGGCAATCCGAGCACCAGCCTAGTACTAATATGGTCCCTAGTCTAGTCACCAGTTTAGTACCAATATAGTCACCAGTCCGGCCGCTAGGCTAGTGCTAGTTCAATCATTAGTTCGGTCGCCAAACCGGTATCAGTCTAGTCGCTAGTCCGGCCATCAGTTCGGCCACAAGTCGGTGCCAGTTCGGTCACCATAATCAAGTCTTTGGGGGCATAGGCGAGCGGGTGCCCATCGTGCCCCTAGCAATCGGACTGCACCGACCTGGTGACTAAACTAGCTTCTGGACTAACGATATTAAACTTCTTTATTAATAATTAATTTTATTATTATATATTTATATATTATATTAGATATTATAATATTAATTTTTTTTATTATAGTTCTAATAGCATAAATGTATTAAAATATTATTACTAAGTTAATGTATTATAATATATTTAAATATTATTTATTTCATTAATTAAAATATTAGTAGACATAACTAATTAATTATATATTTTATTATTGTTTTATCATGAATATTTTAAAATGTACTAATTTTTTTTAAATTATTATAAATTTTTATTTTTATTTTAATGATTTTTAAAATTTTTGATTTTCTAAATTTTAGGTTTTTTTATCGATATTTAATTTTTTTAAAAAATTTCAATTGGATTGAAACCGTAGATTCAACCTACTATTTCAATCAAATGAAACCACAGCTTCAACTTGCCATTTCACACCTGTCAGCCAAATCATCAAAACTATCTTAGATTGATAAATATATTTAAAAGTATATTATTTCTGCAAATATTTTTTAAAAAAATCTGGTAGACTCTATGCACTTGTTAGACACTTCACATGAGACAAGGTGCATGTAGTACATGGATCTCACGCATGAGCCAACCATACGCATGAGCCAACCATTAATGCTAAGTAGCTAGTATGTACCGATTGGGGATTCCATCAAGATTAGATCATTTATACTCATTTTGTGTTATAGGACATATCATCAAATATCATCATGTATTTGCCATAGGAATGAAAAACTATCAATAAAAGATGTCCAATCACTCACTCTGCTTCCTTAAACTTGCATCACAGACCAGCAACATGCATCATCTGGTTCATCTTGCCACCAATATTGATAGAAACAGAGAGTATGATGATAATATGACATCCAGTATCAATAGATTGTTCGAAGACAGTTTCAAATAAGATTTATTGTTTTGGTACTGAATCTTATACTAGAATCATCACATTACAATACTGATACACAATTTGGTATGATATGAGATAATATATCGAATATCAGTATAAAATGAAAAAAAATGCTAGGTTAGTACTTGTCAGGATTTTCAGAACTGTCCTGAATCGTCTAACTACTGTACTATACCGGTCAAGAACCAGTACATTCAATCCTAAAAAATAGTTCGAGATTTCGGACCATCAAAAATAATTTGAGCCGGACCGGTACGTATGGATCGGTTCGGTATAGTACAATCTGATTCACTTCGATACAGACCGGATTCGATCAGGTTCTAATCTCCAATCCAGTAATTTTTGTTTGAGAAAAAGAGGACCGGAATCCATTCTGATATGGTACGGTACCATGATCCCCGTACCAATTTAGTGATCCTCGGCACTGATACAATACATCCTACATTGGATGATACGATAAATCATGATTCCTAGAGAGCATGGGTGACTGGCCTGGCTCGGAAAGCTCCGAATCAGTAGTGCCTCTCATGGGCAAGCTTGTTTGAAAGGTACCTCTTGCACACAATGCAAATGATCCTCGAGCAATAATTACTCAAAACTGTGTTCCACAATTTTGGGATGAACTTATTAAAAGCCTGCCGCCAACCTAGACGAGGGAGCGGATGAACAGGGCGTGCAATCCATTACGGTCTTGCTATGTTTGAATAGAATCGACGTTAAAACTGTCTTACGCCTACATTCATCAAAGTGCACCATTTGATTGCCAGTATCATGAATACAACAAAATGGAGTCGAATTGATGCCCATTACAAAGAATGAAAGAATACTTGGCCGTGAGAAACTTCAACAACAGACTCAACTATACAAGAAGCTCCTCTCGATGCACGACGCAGCGACCTTTTGAATAATATTATAGAAAATAGAAAAAGAATACAATGCTTTTGAGGAGGACAAAAAAGGAATGACCATCTCAAATCAGATTTGAGTTTCCTTGTTGTGGAGCACTTGCACCTTGAGGGAAGCCGGCAAATGGATCACCGAAGGGATTTGCAGAGCCCGTCTGGGGATAAGGATATTGTGGTTGATGAGCGTGCGGAACCATCATCATCTGCTGCTGCTGATAGTACTGCTGTTGCTGCTGCGGCTGATAATACTGCAGCTGTTGTTGATAGTAATATTGCTGTTGCTGCTGCACCATCAAAGCCATCTGGACATTGGGTGGAGGTGCGATGCTGTTGGACATGGAAAACGGGTCCCTGGAATCGAATGGATTGGCAGATGCACCAATTTGCTGTCTCCTGGATGCATCTTCATACAGGCTATCAAGCAAGAGCTTGTCAAACCCACCAGCCTGTTCATGCCAAACAAATATAATTGAATAAGAATTGGGGATTCATGTCCCTGGAGATTTTACCAGCTTGGTAAACTAGCACCTCCAGTATAAAACTAAATAAATGATCTCTATTTCCTATGGAACTGAATTTGCATGGAAATGATGATTTTGGTGAATTATTAAAGAAAAGTTTGAGCAAAATTTCAAACTATGGAATAAAATAAGTATCATAAAGTGCAATAATAACAAACCAGTTTGCTTTCAACCACATAGCTGGTGTTGCTGCTTGGAGTAGTGACCAGTGCCACTCCCATCCTGAAGAATCAGTTCCACCACCAAGCAAGTCACGTGTTGATGTGGGCTTTGAATCATCTCCTGCAAATAAACAAAAAAAAAAGTTAAATTATGCAGAAAAGAATGATAGATCTACTCATCTACTAGTGAAAAGCAGAAAGGATCAAATATCTATATTCAAAGATTTTTTGTGCTTGCATAAGAATTTCTTTGGTTTAGGCACTCTCATGTTCAGGTATAACAAAAGGGAAACAGATCTCGATTTGCACAGGTAACGCATGGCACATCAATGACTACAAAAGTGGAGGCTTGATTTAAAGATCAGTAAAATTGCAGAGAACATGGAACTACCAGGCTGGATGATGGCTAGAGCCAATGCATTGCTTTGCTCAAGCTCAGCTGCAGCAGGATTTATTTCATCCAAACCCTGCATGATGACAAGAGAGATGGATTTAAATCTTGAATCATAGACCCACTGCAAAAAGAAGATATAAAGGAGATAAGAAAACCACCAATAAATCTCCAGTTGTCGCAGGTTGAGCTTCAGGCTCAGGGGTAGTTTCTGGTGGTGCTTCAACCTCTGCAGGAGGCTCTTTCTCCTCTTCCACAGGAGCTTTTTCGCTCTCTGAAGGAGGAGGAGCATCTTCTTCTTCTTGATTGTAAGTTAGTAAGTTTGTTTCTTGATATTCCTATTCAAAATTTGTGAAAATTAAGTTACAATTAATTTATACATGTTCCCGAAAAGCTTCCATCAGAAGAATGTCATTTTGTAAGAAATACATATATTTATAGTCTTTTACTTTATTTCATTTTGATGGTGAATGCATGCAAAATGCAACAGGTGAAAGACTAATTATGAATTGCAATGACACAATCCTTCTGACGAGCATGTCAAGAAAGAGACCAAAAAAAAAACCTTGTACGAGAGTTGCCTACTTCTTTTTCTTCTTTTTTTTTTTTTTTTTTTTTTTTTTTTAACTAACTTCAAGGCTCATTCCTACAATTAACCATATCAAGTGCACCTGAGTTTCAGCCATCTACCAGTGTAAATACGCAAAAGTGGGAAAAAAAGAAAGACAATATGAATAATAAAGAACTAAATAAACCTGATCAGATTGTTATGACCGATAACTGGCCTTTCGTGAAGCCATCATGACCAAACACCTTAAGAATGAAAAAATTTAAACAGTCCAGTCCAATAAGAGTAATAATATGAAAATGAAATCTTATGTCAAGATGCTCTCTTTATGCTGTAGCTCCATATTATTTTTCAAAAGAGACAAACAAGAAGCACAACCACCACTAATAGGTGCATAAATCAATATACATAATATATTATCCCATAAAAAATCTGGTCTCCAAGCATTTCATTGGTGAGATCACATCCATCTATCAAACACTCGATTTCTTGATTCAGTCACACACAATACACATGTCAAATAAAACTATTAATAAACTCACTGACACCAACTATTCAAAAATTAGGTTCACTGCAAAATCTATAAGTATCTAAAAACATTAATCAAGGAGATCACACAAAAGCTGTTGAGTGGGAAATCTAAGTATCTGAAAAGGCAAAAGAATTAATATAAAGAAAGCACATGATCAAGCTATCTTCATCAATCCATGACCAAGAAGCAAGGAAGAGTGAGAAGATTTTCACATAAAAGTTCTTTTTTTTCCCAGTTAAGTTGAAAAATACATACTTTGACATCTCAATCACCAGTAACATTCTTAAACTCTAAATGCAAAAATGGAAAAATATATCAAAAAATATCATCAAACTACTAGCAGCTCAAAACTGTAATATTAGTACCGATATCTAAAACAAGTTTCACACATTAGAAACTTGAATACACTTACAAGTGCCTTGCTTGATGCAGAACCAACTCGAGGTGCTTCTCTAATGTATTCCTCCATTGTTGCTAAAAATGAAGGAGGTGGCTGTAGAAAAGGTCAACCCGCCAAAAAATCACCATAAGCAGGAAAATGGTGGATAAATAAAATAATCTACCCACCAATTGGCAAGTAGGTCTCCGACCTGCCAACTGGCCTTCAAAATTTCACTAGAAGCTCCTCTCTTGTCTAAAGATGCCTTAATTGGAACATGGCACCAATTCAATGGTTAAAATCAGGTTCAGAACCAGTCATAGAATACTTAACTGTAAAGAATCTAGTTCAGCCTTATATAAACCCCATATAAATGGGTTGGAGTTTGTTAATTAAGAAATTTATATAACCCTACATGAAAAGGGAAGTAAAACCTGTCTCAGAGTTGGAAACTGAAAATTCCTGGCAAGATCCAAAGACTTGCAAAACTCATAGAAATCAGAAAGATTTTCTGCCTGTGAAGAATTATAAGACAAGCACAAGAAAATATAACTTCCGTTTTGATGGCATTTCTCTGCCACAAATGCAATAAGATTTTTGAGAAGAAAAATTGATACCTGCTGTCCAGCTCTTTTATAGATATCTAGGGCTTTGATGGCATCATATTTTGACATCTCAAAGAACTGCATCAAATTAAAAGAGGTTGAATGGAGAAATGAAAATAGAGATTGAAAATCCCATCACCAACAAAAAAGATATGTAACAAGTTAAAATCATAGTACCATATCTACGAGATTGATGATCCCATCATTAATCGCACAATAGATTTTGAAGCTCTCTTTCAAAGCCTAAATAATGAAATTGGAAAACACCATAAATTTCATTTTTATATCTGAGGAATAAAATGAAAATGTGTATCAAGTGCATCCTAGTCAATCCTAATTACTTCTTTTGATCTTTTTCTTTTTCACAGAGTATAATGCGGGTACGGAGTACGTATTTCAAGAACCTGTAAAGTGAGGAACAGTATACAGAAAGGAAAAATGCCTGACATTCACATTCAAAGGACAAATAAAAGTTTGACCAACCTCAGTTGATAGAGGCAATGGTTGGCAAACAGTTGGCAAAATTAGTAAAGGGGAAATCCTTGTACTAATGGGGAAATCCTTGGACCAACGCTAAGATAAAAGAAAGACCGAAACACTCTAAGCCTATATATCAAGGAGAAAAGGCACTTATTTCTTGATCTTTGAAAATTACTCTTTTCCTTTCCTACCAAATAAACCCCAGAAAAGATATGGAAGGAGCATCGTGTGACACCTAGCCTCATGATAATGAGAAAGAAAACAGATCAAAATGGACATCGAACATATCAGAAAAAAAGTTCCTCCATAAAAGAAAATAAAAAGGAAATATGGGCTAGGGTTCAGGCTTAGGTGATTGAATAGCTAAATTAATGTCAGATGTACTTCTCACGTTAAGGACCCAGGTTAGAATTTAGATGGCAATAGGGATAGGAAAAGAATAGAGTAAGGTTTCTAAAAGTTGCAAAAAATGTAACAAAAGTTCAGGTTTTTGAAACTTTCTGAAAGGAACTGAGCTTCCATTAAAGTGAAGAGTGAAGGATTGCAACTAACTGCTTTGCTATTTTAGTTGGTAATTTAAGGTACAAACTTTAAAAATCTAGAAATAAAATAGTTTCAAAGGGCTTAGCTCAAGACTTCCAGAAGACAAATTTAAAAAATAAAACAGAATGTTAATACATACGAAGAAAAGAAATAACTGGCTTTGATCATCACCATGTACACATATTTATTTGTTGTTGGAGTCATCACTTCAAACATGGAGTCCAACACCATAAGAAAATAGGTAAAAAGAAATTCCGTGATCACTACTTTCAGATTTGTCGTTCCTTTAAACATGCATTTGAAGACTTCTGAAATTAATCTTGCACCCATACTAATAATAAGACAAAAATAAAATTGAATCTTCCTAGCTAATTGTATTATCAAAGTTCAAATCCTGACACTTCCTACTTAACACAAACTCTTGATCCTAAAAAAAAACTTAAGGACACATAAATCACCAAAAGTCATAAGACAACTTAGAAAGCCGTGGTCTGGTTTTAAACTCATTCTGCAAAATAACATCAAAAATCAACTGAAAAGAGAATGATAGTGAGTAATAGATTACCTAAACTACTGTTAGACTGCTAATACAATTATATTAGTAAAGATAAATCATTTTTTAAAAAGAACTTACTTCTAGATCATGGTGATGCATATTCTAATGCTTATCACAATAATTAGATTGCTTTAAAAAAAATAAAAGTAACGCATACCAGAGCTAGTGCATACTGGATAAGGTAGTTTCCACATGCTGCTCCTTCAGGCTACAATAAATGAAGATGGTAAATCAGGAAAAAGAGATAAACAGAATGAAATGGAGAAGCAGGTATTAGATGCATTACTAATTGGGAATTCTTTTTTTTAATAATATTAAAATAAAATGACTAAGTATGAATCACCACCTGGCAGCTGACAAGGCGAAATAGTAGTTGTTGCAAGGCAGGCAACTGCTCCAGCAAGTCCACACAACCTAAAGTTCTTGTTCTACTATGCCCCTGAAAGTTTGCATTGAAAATGAAATATCGAGAAGAATAAATCATAATGAAATTTTTATACAGCACATAAAATCAGGAAAAAAAAACAGCCAAAGCACCTTGGGAGCCCCCTGAGGAGACCTCATCAGACGCTCTGATTCAATATCATATTTTAAAACCCTAAAACACTCGAGCCGCTCCTCTAGGAAGAGTGCATAAGTTCGAACCCATGCAGAGCAATCCCAAGCTACAAGAGGCAAAAATGGCAAGAACAAAACCAAAGTTTCTAAAACAAACATATATAAGTAGGGTCATAGAAATTAACCTAGAGGGCTTGAATCATCTTTGAAGTTTGAGATTTGTAAAATATTCCTCTATGAGCATAACTCAACATCTCCTCTTTGAATGTAGGATCACCCTCTCTCAATATCCTGTGAATAACTATTAATGTTTTCAATGCAACCTGTGGAATTTCATCAATATATAATTATTCATCAGGAAGAGATATAAACACTGCCACACTATACCAACTTTGCTAAATCCTGAGAATAAACTTGATTGCAAATGATAATTATGTGAAGCCCAAATTCAACATATTTAAAGCTCTATAATTAACTAAAGATTTAATTGGCGTAAGTTCATCCCATCTGAAATCAAGGCATGTTAAAGGATGATGGAGGGCACAATGAAAAATCGTTTACCCTTTGAAATCAATGAGTTAGCTTCAATCCCAATGAAATTCGAAAAGTACATAAAAAATTATAATTCTTTATTAACTCTTAGTAATATAAACATCATACACCCCATATAAGAGTTCAGTAAAAAGCAGTTTAGAGAATGCAATAATCTTTTCCTAAAACCTGTATATGTACCAAGATACTTACAGACCCAAAAGAAATCCAACTTAAATGAAAAAACAAGAGCAACAGCTATAATATCGATTATTGTCAACTTTGCATATGAATAGTTAATGATGGCCAAAAAATATTAAAATACGAACTATGGTCAAGAAAGAAAGAAGCTGCATAGGACTTTGACAGGAATGAACAAATTCATCAATGCACAATTAAAATAATGTCAAATGTAATTTCTATTAAAAGTTATGCTAATGAAAAGGTCCAACTATGCTAATAATGTAATAACAACCACTACAGGTAAGTCTGGTTGCTCATCAGAAAAACTTAATTCTCATGGAAAAATTTAGTTTTCCATTAGTTTATTTCAATAAAAAAATGACAATTTTGGAAAGCTTGTGGGTCTCTAAAAATATTTCCTTTTCCATATACATATTATTGTTTACCTTTTCTTTTTCATGTATTTCCTTGTAATCAATATACCCCAGAGAAACAGGTATGGAAAAAGCTACATCAATGAGAAGCAGGACATAAAGGTCCCATCAAGGAATCAGAGCAGCTTATCAGAAAATGTGGGAGTGGGTACACTGCAGTGTTTTTCAAAAATTACAAGGCTGTGTTTGAAGGTATTTAATATCAAAATCACAACTTGATCCTTTTTGGTTGTCAAAAAGAGAAGGTTCAGAAATGGAAAATGAAAAAAATATAGAATTTTGTATCAAAAGAGAAGAAGAAGAAGAAGAATAAGAAAGCATATAGAAGTTTCCAGGAGAGAAAAATCTGAACTTAGTAATTTGAAGTGCAAAATTCCTAATTTCATGGTTTTAAGGTTTCTATAAAATTTAGTAGCACAATTTCCCCATAATATCAAATCATAACTTGCAACATTAAAGCATGTAAAAAACAAAGAATTTTATAATTTTGTGATGCATCAGATGCACCCTAAATATTTACATGCATTTCATGTGATTCCATGAGTTTTTCTTTGTTACACCAGTCATTTCACACTTTCTTGTCCATTCCTCCTGGAGAAACTGAATTATATAGAGTTCCTAGTCATTTTTCCAGCAAACACTAAGCTGAATGGAACATGTTTTTCCTGGCAACTGTGATCCAAATGGAGGAGCTTATTTGTTCCAAGAATTATATTAAAGTGTCACCAACACTCCTTCCCCAAAGACTCACCTCAACAAATTCAAGGTCTAAATATTTATGAAGTCTATTTCTATCAATCACGTAGCATGATCAACATATCATGTAAAAGAGAATTTTCAATAATAAGAAACAGTTGTGCACTAAAACCATAGTTTTGAACAAGTAAAACTTAGCAGGCATCTTACCTTTTATATTTGTTTTTGTTCTGCAAACCACCTTAACATGATGCTTGTACTCTACCTATTTTGCACATTTAATATTTATACCAAAGAGAAAGCATAGAGATTTGAAAAATGAATTGCCTTTGTCAAAGAAGATTTTTAAAAAAATATTCTTGCAAGGCATTGTTGCAGAAAAAAATAGAAAGACAAGATGAGTTTCCACTTAAACTAAACCTTGTCATACAAGACTCCATCTCCCTCCACAATTATTTTTAGATGCTAACCATCAGATAGTCCAGTTACAGGACAACCACAAACACGAATGACCTTCTTTTACTAGCAAGTAACCCATTTTCAGATCTATAGCCTTCGGAATTACAAAAGAAAAGAATAATCAACTGGCAATGGGAATGTAGTTATACCACATCCCCGTAACAAAAAAAAATATCACCAACTATATGCTACATTGATATACATATTAAATTAAAAGGATTCTTTCTTTTTCAAAAAAGAAAAAAAAATACCGTCCAGTTGCGTGTCTTGGATAGCCTTCTCGCAAGGGCATATATGCAATAAGCTATATCAGCCCGCGGGCGAACCGCAGATGTAGCGGCAAATATTTCTGAAGAAAAAATAAAAAATAAAACCATAAAATATCGATACCTATCTAGTTACCAAAAAAACCGAGACTTGAAATAATCCTCCAATTTACAGAATTAGAATAACAAACATTCAAAATTTCAACATTAATCTATCGATGGCAAAAACTTCGTAATATACCAACCAAATTTCAATGGATGACAAATTCCAATTGTAAAAAAGAAAGAAAGCAGTAATCGACAATACGGCACCAAATCAACTCACTTCTAACATGCCGTTCCTTCGGGGGGCACTCGACGTGGTTCGTCGCCTTCACGATCGCAATGTCCAGATCCTTCCATCAAATCAATCAAGAAAACACGAGCAAAAACAGATCAGACGCCAGAAACCGATCAAATTCAAAGAACTAAAGAAGAAGAAGACGACAAGATCGAAAGGAGGGATGCACGAACCTTGAATTCGCTGTTGACCTTGGCAAGGCCGACCTTGGTGGAGTCCTTGATGGCTCCATAGGCCTTCCGCCAGGTCTGGAGAGTCCCCATCCCCCCGCCCGTCGAACCCTAATCCAACCCTAGCCTACCTTCCTGCCTTCTGTGACCGCCACCGCAGGAGGAGAAAGTTGATGAAAGAAAGTTTTTTTAGCCTACCTTCCAGCCGATCTCTCCAGCGATCGTAACCGCGAGTTTTATTCTAACCACCTTTGAACCTTCCCTCCTCCCGCTTAAAGCGCGCCGAGGCATAAAAGAAAGTTGATGAAAGTACTCCTATTTTGGATGCACGCACTTCACACCATTTCTCCCAGCAAAACGGCTTGAAATGAGAGTTCTTGTCATAAAATGGAGTGTATTTAAAATGTCTCGACCTCGTTGTAGTGTTCCAGAGAGCAAGTTTAGACAAAAGTATCTCGCGGGAAGGAACATTAACTGTGATGCGGTAGCTTCATCATGACCGCTGGATCGCTGTACATGGTTGGATTGACTTGCAGATTAACGCTGGTGGGGAAACTTTGGAACCAACTCCGGTACCCATTTTGATAGTGCTCGGTTCAGTTATTTCCATCTATGATAAATTTTTATTTTAAATTATTCTTCTAAATAACTATAAAAATTAAGATAAATTATTTAAATAAATTATTTTAATCAATTTTTGGTATCCTAAAATAACTATTTCATGATTGGAATACCTTATTTCAAGTTATTTTGTCTTCATATGATGAGCACCGCTGTAGTAAATATGCTGGAATAAAATTATTATTTAAGATTGTTGGGGTTAAAACATGATTACAAATAATTATATCCAGAATAAATTTTAACCCCCGTATGCTAATTAAAATAGGCAATAATCCAACAATATTAATCCAGCAAAAGCAAATCAAACCAAGCACAAGAAAACCGGATTTATGTACATGGAAAATCCTCTAATATGGAGGTAAAAACACGGGGTCTGGAACCAGATCAAACTTTCACTATAATCAAATAATGGATACAGCAAGATTTTTTTCTCTAATAAACTAGAGGCTCTCAAAAAGTATATGATGATCATCTCAGTATAATATATATAATATTACTGAGGAATACTAGAAGAAAATAGAGAAAATCTCCCAGAGTCAATATTTGTCGATTATACAAGAGGAATCATAGCGATCCGAACCGTTCACTTTGTAGAGCTCGTTGCCATGAACAACATACTAAAATTTCATCTTGATCGGGTTTTGAATTACCATCCGATCAAGACCTGGAAGGATCAAAATATATTTCCCTCTTTTGTTTCTCTCTCTCGGTGCCGCTCTGTTTCTTTTCGCTGTCGCACGGTAAAAAGAAAACTCCCATCTCAAAGCCCTAAGCCCTTTTAATAGAGTCGGGCCCCATGACATGGGTGGACCCACAACAATTCTTCCCTCATGCTTATGTGGGGAGGACCAGCAAACTAGCACTAGCTCTGCAGGTTGCAAGCTTCTCTGCAGGTAATGGCTCAGTCAACATATCTGAAGCATTATCATCTGTATGAATCTTTTCAAACTATAGCAACTTCATATGCAAAGCGTCTCGTATCCACTGATACCTCATATCATGTGCTTCGACCTCGAATGAAAAATCAAATTCTTGCTGAGATGAATTGCACTCTGACTGTCACAATATAGGACTAATTTTTTCTTGCTTCATACAAGTTCTTCAAGAAACTTTTGCATCCATAATAGCTCCTTGCTGGCTTCTGTCACTGCAATATACTCTGCCTCTATACTTGACAGAGCAATACATTTCTGCAGTCTGGACTGCTACGAGATAGCTTCCCTTGAAAAGGTTATCAAGTATCCCGATATAGATTTTCTAGAATCAACATCACTTGCCATGTCTGCATCTATATATCAATCTAATACAGATTTATCTGTACCAAAACATAGACATATTTTAGAAGTTCCTCTGAGGTACCTGAGAATCTATTTCACTGCAGTCCAATGCTCCTTCCCAGGATTATAGAGAAATCGACTGATAACACCAACAGCATGAGCAATATCCGGTCTAGTGCATACCATGGCTACATCAAACTGCCAACTACGGATGTATAGGAAATGTTCTGCATTTTCTCCTTTTCTTCCTCACCTGTAGGATACTGTTTGGAACTCAATATGAAGTGACCTACAAGTGGAGAGCTAACCGGCTTGGAGTTACTCATCTGGAACCGCTCTAATACCTTCTCTATATATTTCTCATGGGATAGCCATTGTTTCTTATTCTTCCTGTCACGAGCAATCCTCATACCAAGTATCTGCTTCGCTAATCCCAAGTCTTTCATAGCAAAGCACTTGCTCAATTCAGTCTTCAAGCTCTGAATCCTTTTAGCATCGTGACCAATAATCAGCATGTCATCAACATATAATAGGAGAATAATAAATTATCATCATCGAACCTCTTTACAAAAACACAATGGTTAGAAGTGGTTCTGTCATATCCATGATCTACCATGAAGTAATCAAATTTCTTGTACCATTGTCGAGGAGCTTGTTTCAAACTGTATAAGCTCTTCTTCAGTCTGCATACCAGGTTTTCCTTGCCTTTAGCTATAAACCCATCTTGTTGATCCATATAGATTTTCTCTTCAAGGTCACCATAAAGAAATGTTGTCTTCACATTAAGCTGCTCAATCTCCAAATTCAGACCGGCTGCCAAGCTAAGTACAACTCAAATTGAAGATATCTTGACCACGGGTGAAAATATCTCTTCAAAGTTAATACCTTTCCTTTGACTGAAGCCCTTCACACCAGTCTTGCTTTATACCTTGGTTGTGAACTGTGCTCCTCTATCTTGAGTCTGAACACCCATTTGTTCTTCAGTGCTCTCTTCCCCTTAGGCAATTCTACTAGATCAAATGTGTGGTTCTTGTACAAGGATTTCATCTCTTCTTGCATGGCTTTAAACCACTTTTCTTTTTTTGCATGTGACATAGCCTCCTGAATGCATTCTGGCTCTTCTCCATCAGTCACCATTACATACTCATATGGAGGGTATCTCTAAGAGACCGGCGCTCTCCGTAGCCTTCTCAGCTGTTGTTCTGCCATTTGCTGTGTAGGAGCCTGCTCACTATGCTCATCTATTGTACTGTCACCATGTATCGCTCATCATCCATCGCATCACCATCCTCTGCAGCCTGTCCATCATCATCTACTCTAGCTTGAGACATAGGAGAAGGGTCAACAAATAATTATGTAGTAGACTTTGGCTTATTTTCATTTTTCACATCCTCAATGGTTTGATCTTCAAAGAATACTATATCTCTGCTTCTAATCAGTTTCTTCTTTACTGGATCCCATAGCCTGTATCCAAACTGCTCATGTCTATATCCAAGAAAAATACACTCCTTTGCCTTGCTGTCAAGCTTTGACCGTTCATCTTTTGGAATATGAACAAAGACCCTGCATCCAAATACTCTAAGATAATCATAGAAAACTGATTTTCCTGTCCATACTTCTCAGGAATATCACCATCAAGGGCATATGAAAGAGAAAGATTAATTAGATCAACTGCAGTCCTCATAGCTTCACCTCAAAAGAAACTAGATAACTTTGAATGAGAAAGCATGCACCGGATTCTTTCAACAATGGTGCGATTCATCCTCTCTGCCACTCCATTTTGTTGAGGTGTCTTGAAAATAGTTTTCTCCAATCTAATGCCATGTTATCTGTGGTATCTCTTGAACGGACCTCGGTATTCACCACCATTATCTGCTTGGATGCATTTCAGTTTTCTTCCTTTCTCCCTTTCAACACTGGCATAGAATTCTTTAAAGACATATATTACTTGGTCTTTATATCAAAGCAAAGGCCCATAACTTTTGAGAATGGTCATCAATAAAGATGACAAAATAAAGTGAACCACCAAGTATCTTTATGGCTATATAGCATATATCAGTATGAACTAAATCTAGCATATGCGATCTTCTATGAAAGGAAAGCTTATGAAATGAAACTTTATGCTACTTGCCATATAAATAGTGAGTGCAAGGTCTCATGTGCATACCTTTTAAAGGAAACAGGTTGTGCTTGGATAGAGTCTCAAGTCCTTTCTCACTCAGATGACCAAGCCGCCGATGCCATACATCTGTGGAGGTTTTCTTCGACTGCATTCACCAATCCACTGTGTACTTTAACCTGCAATCTATAAAAGCCATCTTTCTTACCTTTTGCTACAACCAGGGAACCTTTGGTGAGCTTCTATTTTTCTTCTCCAAAGTGACTGGAGTAGCCCCCATCATCTAGGACACATGCAGAAATCAAATGCAATCGGATATTAGGAACATGCCTTACATTTCTTAACAACAATCTACACCCCATATTGGTCTCCAAACAAACATCTCCCATGCCAATAATGTTAGCTACTGCATGATGCGAGACGACTCTAAGATTGCTAAACATGCAGGAAAAATAGTAAACTAATTTTTTTATATTTTTATTAAATTTTAATTTGCAGGCTAAATTTTTAAAGTTAAGTAAAGACTAGCAGGATATTCAGCAATCTAAAGAATCATCATGATTGCAGGCATACTCATGCACAATAATAAAAGTTAGGATCCGAGAATTGAGAAACTCCAGGCTTAGGATAGCTAATATTCATCAAATCAGAAATCAAGAGTAGGGAATGATATTACCAGTCAGAGATTGTAGATTCAACAGATGAAGAGATCACACTCACTCTGATTGGAGCTTGGATGATGAAGCTTCCGTTCTCTTAGATTTGATGACTGATCTGGGCGGTCCTAAAGGCAAGGAAAGCCTCCTATGGGGAGGTGAAACATCTCGGAGATCCTGCAAGCATCAGAGGTCAATCAAAACAGAAAATAATAAAGGGAAAGAAACTAGGATTTGGGTTGAAGCAATATTAGGATTAGAAGCTGGCTGCCTAGAGAAGAAGGGGTTCCTTCACTTGGACGACAGCAAGGGTACTCTTCTCTTAGGTGTGGCTGATCTTCTGGGATGTAGAAGGATGCTAGGGTAGCAGGGGTTCGGCCAGGGTACAAGGAGAGCACTCAAACAAAACCAGAGAACCAACACACGAATAAAACACAGGCAATTAACTCAAAATTCAGCAAAGTTTAATTCATATGACAAAAGTTTTTTTTACAAGAGGAAGAGGGGTGGGGTATTTATAGAGTTTCCATGCCCTCTCCTAAAGGGATTACAAGTCTTCTCCTAGTTAGAATATATTTACATAATCTAAGTGGGAGAAAGACTACAAAATAAACCTAGAACTAGGAGTATACAAGTTGAATGAATTAAAAACTCAAACTCCTTCTTTCATTTGAACTCTTCCACCATGTTTGGACTTGGTCAACCATTAAGGATGTCCCTCTTGGCATGTTGGGCTTCATGGGGGGCAGCAAGGGCCGGCCAATGGCTTGGGGTGCATGGGCTTTGGGCCTCCTGGAAGCTGAGGTGCCTGGGCTGGTATATTCCTGGCATCCGACTGGAATCTTGGTTCTTAAAGGCTTAGGCCTGGTACTTAAGCTTGATTTCTTCTAGGCTGGTGCAGCTGGACCTCTGGATTCATAATATGCCCTGGTCTGGGAATATACTCTGGTATATGGAGAGAATCTGGGCATCTGGAGAGCATCTGGAAGGAATCAGGGTATCTGGAAAGGCATCTTGGATCCTGGGATGTCATACAAAATCCAATAAGCTGATGTAGTGGCCTCTGACTCTTGGATGAGACCTGGTGGAACTCCAAAATAGGGTAACCTCCTCTCTTGTATAAAAATTGGACTTATACTAAAATACAGGACTCGATACTGGATTGGGGTTGAGATGTAATCACTAGTCCCAACTTATTACAGGACTCAATCTTACTTGCTTATAAAATTGTGACACATGACTAAGGTTCTGAAAAAAATCCTAATCAGTAAACCATATGGGATCCAGTGATGTATGTCTGATCCTAGCATCTCCACCAATTCTCCTGGGACAGGAGGAACTCGACCCCGTTGAGTAAGGGTCAATTTGGCTCTCATACTGCTCAAGGAGGGTCTGGGTTGAGGCGCTGCAGATCCTCACCAGTACTCCATAAGTCCTTGGACTTTGGCCGACCTTGCCACCGGACCAAGTACCGTTGACATTCTCCATCCCGGGTACTGATGGCTTGATCGTCCAGGGTTCTCTCAATCTTTTTCTTATCAAAAGGTCAAATTGTATATGGTCGCTCTGAGGTAGGTTCACTCACAAAGAAAGGGAATGGCTCATGGGCTCGCTGGGTATCACTGCTGCTCCCTAGACTCTACAACATTTGAGATGATGAAGGTGGAGATAATACCTAAATCATGTGATATCTCAAGCGCATAAGCATTGGATCCATTACTCTTCATTATTTTGGATGGGCCAGCTTCACGAGCATGAAATTCCTTCACGATCACATAATTCTCTGCAAAAATTTCTTTATCTCGCTTTTGAAAATTAGCCAAGTTTTTATTTAATTCATTACTTATGTTCAGCTTTTGACTAATTTTCAGATGCAAATGCTGTGTAGAGGCTAGTATAGATGTAGACAAATGGGTTAGGACTGTGAATTTATTAGACTTAAAACTAACACCTAATAGACTCGACTAGACATGCCTATCAAAGGAAATTTATTGGACTCGTTGAATCAAAATCCTAACACAGTATAGATTCTCTAGGTTTGACCTTAGCATGGCATGCACATAAAAATTTACTATGGACTCCTACTAGGTGCCATAAGATTTTCCAGAAGTAAAATGCAAACATGCACAGACATGCTCAATAAATAAATGCAACATGCAAACTCCTATAAAATGCATTCTAATAGTGAAAAAATAGCAGAAGTTTCAGGAAATGGTAGAAAATAAGATGTAGGTTCAGGGTTAGTCTGGTAGGGTAAGAAATAAGAAGATGACTCAGGGTTAATCATAAAGCGTAGAATACAGGAAGGGACTTCATGGATGAGTCTTAGACTAATGAGATTGACTTTATGGGTTTGAGGTAGTCCTACAGGGTCTGCATTATAGAAGAATGGATCATTAATTTCAGGGAAGAGATTAATTTAGTCAATGGAGTGATTTCATCCTGAGGGTACTGATTTAAGGAGATCAAGTCCTTAATAAATTCTTCTGGCTCATGAAATTCAGAACTAGGCTCTACAATTGGGATCTCTCTTAAAGTCTCCTCTAACTGCTCTTCCATTATAGCTTGGGTGTGATCAGGGTCATCTAACTCTAAGTCTTCTATGAGAAACTCCTCTTCTTCCTCATACTCGTTCACTAAGCTTGGGTCAGCTTCATATATCTTCTCTTCAATGTCTTCCTAGTGAACCAATGGGATAGTAAGAGGGGGTTGACTAAGAAAAAATTGACTAATACTAGGCTCAAATCTAGGGGTATTAATCCTATAGGGTTCAGGTAGATTAAGGGATAATGGATTACACTGGGTTCATATCTAGGGACTATGGGTTCCTAGAGATTATAGGGCAAGGGTTCAGCTCTATGGACCTTGTCTAGGGTTCCTATTTGGTCATCTAATGGATTAATCCTATGAATCGTTTGGTTATTGGATTGGGTCATCTGGTTAATCTGGGCGGTTAATTAGGCAAGCTGGGTTTGGGTTTGGGTGGTTGATTGGTTTAGCTGGGTATTAGTTTGGTCAAACCTGTGGTTCATTCGGTCAAATCGTTCAGTCAAGATTTTTATGAAGGCCTCTAAGCTGGGATCCATGGTTGAGCTACGTTGGGGTTTAGACTTCTAGTATTGGGTTCCTAGTCTAGTGGTCATGCAATCAAATAATCAGTCAGAATAAGATGGTGCAGCTAAGCATGCAAAGGATCAGTAAATCTAGGATTTCCTAGACCTAGAGCCAAATTGAATGGGTCAGCTCAACTTACACTTAACCCAGCAATTAATCCTTCCTCTGGCCAGGTAGAGGGTGGAGTGTGGGAGGCCTCCCTGCTTTCGCAGGGACCCAATAAAAACTACAACACCACTTTGGTCATTTGACTCTGGACCCTCAGCCCTAGACACCAGATTTCAATAATAACCACAGAATTAAATACACTAGTTGGCTCACATAATTCGGCCCGTTTGTTGGATGTTACCTTGCCCTCTAGGGCAAATTAGGTCGAATTAATTTAGTTTAGGCTTGGGTCAGTATGATGATGGTTGTTTTGGGTCTAGGATAGGTGATGAAATCCTGCCCTGAAGTTAGATAGCAGTTGCCCTTAAGATTAGGTTAAAAAGATTATGGCAATCGATGGTCCTGATGCAACTAATCAACCAGAAAATAAAATATTTTTAAATTATTTTATGATGTGATAAGTTAGGTTTAAGTTAATTGGGGTTAGCAAACAAAGTTTGTCTTGGGATTGGGAGGTTTGGAAGTTGGTTATGTTTGGTTTAGTCAAAATGCAGAAATAGCAGAATTCAAAAATTAGGGTTTCAGATGATGCAGGTTTTGACATAGTTACCGATGCAAAAAAATCTAAAGAATTATAGAATAGAGGATGGACAGTGATGATGAACTTTACCAAATTTGATGCAAAACAAAAATCAGATGATGATGCAAATCCTAGGATTTCGGACTGATTTAGAAATATTAGGATTTTAGTTAGGGTTTTTAATATGCCAAACTTAGTGAATTAGGATTTCTGTAAAATTAATTAAAAATTATGACATTATTAGGACAAAATAAAGGACATGACGTGCAAATTTCATAAAAAATAAAATTCTTAAGTTATCAAAATCAGATGAAAAACAGACACCAATGCAGCTATCGGATGCAAAAATTGGGTTTGTGATCATAATGCAGATGAATGCTGTCCTAAACCCGTTCTGATACCAAACTGATGCGGGATGACTCTAAGATTGCTAAACATGTAGGAAAAATCATAAACTTTTTTTTATATTTTTTTAATTTTAATTTGTAGGCTAAATTCTCAAAGTTAAGTAAAGACTAGCAGGATATTCAGCAATGCAAAGAATTATCATGATCGCAGGCATACTCATGCAAATAATAAAAGTCAGGATCTGAGAATTGATAAACTCCCGGCTTAGGATAGCTAATCTTCATCAAATCATAAATCAAGAGTAAGGAAGGATATTACCAGTCAGAGATTGTAGATTCAACAAATGAAGAGATCACACACACTCTGATTGGACCCTGGATGATGAAGCTTTCGTTCCCTGGATTTGATGACTGATCTAGGTGGTCCTGGAGGCAAGGAAAGCCTCCTTTGGGGAGGTGAAACACCTCGGGGATCCTGCAAGCATCAGAGGTCAATCAAAATAGCAAATAATAAAAGGGAAAGAAACTAGGATTTGGGTTGAAGCAGGATTAGGGTTAGAAGATGGGGCCTGGAGAAGAAGGGGTTCCTTCACTTGGACGGCAGCAAGGGTACTCTTCTCTTAGGTGTGGCTGATCTTCTAGGATGCAGAAGGATGCTAGGGTAGCAGGGGTTCGGCCAGGGTACAAGAGAACCAACACAAGAACAAAATACAAGGCAATTAACTCAAAATTTTAGCAAAGTTTAATTCATATGAGAAAAGTTTTTTTACAAGAGGAAGAGGGGTGGGGTATTTATAGAGTTCCCATGCCCTCTCCTAAAGGGATTACAAGTCTTCTCCTAGTTAGAATATGTTTACATAATTTAAGTAGAAGAAAGACTACAAAATAAACCTAGAACTAGGAGTATACAAGTTGAAAAAAAAATAAAAACTCAAACTCCTTCTTTCATTTGAACTCTTCCACCATGTTTGGACTTGGTCAACCATTAAGGACACCCCTCTTGGTGTGTTAGCTTCATGGGGGGTAGCAAGGGCCGGCCAAGGGCTTGGGGTGCATGGGCTTTGGGCCTCCTAGAAGCTGGGGTGCCTGGGCTAGTATATTCCTGGCATCAGACTGGAATCTTGGTTCTTAAAGGCTTGGGCCTGGCACTAAGCTTGATTTCTCCTGGGCTGGGCATAGATGGACCTCTGGATTCACGATATGCCCTGGTTTGGGAATATACTCTAGCATCTGGAGAGAATCTGGGCATCTAGAGAGCATCTAGAAGGAATCAAGGTATCTGGAAAGGCATCTTGGATCCTGGGGTGTCACACAAAATCTAATAAGCTGATGTAGTGGCCTCTGACTCCTGGATGAGGCATGATGAAATTCCAAAATAGGGTAACCTCTTCTCTTGTACAAAAATTGGACTCATACTGAACTCATACTGAAATACAGGACTCGATATTGGACTGGGGTTGAGACATAATCAACTAGTCTCAACTTATTACAGGACTCAATCTTACTTGCTTACAAAATTGTGATACATAACTAAAGTTTTTTAAAAAATCCTAATCAGCAAACCATATAGAATCCAGTGATCTGTATCTGATCCTGGTGTCCCCACCACTGCATCATTTTCCATCCTAACATGCCCAAAATCACCTTTAGAGTAGGATGAGAAGAAGTCTCTCCGAGATATAACATGATATGTGGTAGTTGAATCAATTACCCAACTGGGTTCCTAACATGTGAGGTTAATACATGCATCACCACATGCAATAATGACCCCATCATCAAATGCAATTGCAGTCGTACTCTGTCTCTTCCTTCTTTCCATTATTTTTATCCTAATCCCTTTTATATTTTCTGCACTCTCTCTGAAAATGTCCTAGCCTTTTACAGTAGTAGCAAGTAACATCCTTATGGACTTTGACCAGCCTCTGGATTTTTCATGATTATTTTTATCATGGGACCCATCATCTCTTTTACTGTGGAAGGATCTATTTTTACTTCTCCCCCTCTGCTCTATTACTAGAATTTGTATCTGTCAAACCCTGCTCCTTTCGTCTGTTTGCTTCATTCAATATACTATCCTTGACCATAGTTAGGATAAGTTTATCACTGGCAGTGGATTACTCAGCATCACCACCAACGTCTCCCAGCTATCTAGAAAGGAACTCAGCAAGATCAATGCATGCACCTCGTTATCAAAAAGCAACTTCATTGTAGCCACTGATTTAGGATCTCCTAGAAATTATTTAAGTGCTCTGAAGCATTCTACCAATCTTTATACTTCAGGTTCACTAGTCTTCTGATCAGGTAGGCTTTATTCTGTGCATTCTTTTGCTGATATAAATCTTCTAGCATCTTCCAGACCTGATAAGCATCCATTTCTGTCGCAACATCATGGATCACACTCACATCAATCCATTGTTTAATCATAGCCGTGGCTTTCCTGTTCAACCTTTTCCACTCATCAGCTTTCATATTGTTTGGCATTATTCCCTGCAATTCAATTGGCTCAAATAGATCTCGATAATATAATAAATCTTCCATCATCATCCTCTATAAGGAATACTTTGATGAAGTTAATTTAACCATACTGGATTTCTCCTCCATTTTAATTAGCACAAATTACTACCTAACCAGGCTCTGATACCAGTTGTTGGGGTTAAAGCACGATCACAAATAATTATACCCAGGATAAATTTTCATCCCGTGTGCTAATTAAAATAGGCAATAACCCAACAAAATCAATCCAACAAAAGCAAATCAAACCAAGTACAAGTAAACCAGATTTACGTGGAAAACCCTCCAATATGGAGGTAAAAACCACGGGGCCTGGAACCATATCAAACTTCCACAATAATCAAATAATGGGTACAGCAAGGTTTTTCTCTCTAACAAACTAGAGGCTCTCCAAATAGCATATGACGATCATCTCAGTATAATATATATAAATATTATCGAGGAATACTAGAAGAAAATAGGGAAGATCTCACTAGAGTCAAATATTTGCCAATTACATAAGAGGAATCACAGCGACCCGAATCGTTCACTTTGTAGAGCTCGCTGCCATGAACAACATTCTAAAATTTCATCTTGAACAAGTTTTGAATTACCGTCCGATCAAGATCTGAAAGGATCAAAATATATTTTCCCTCTTTTGTTTCTCTCTCTCGGCGCCGCTGTGTTTCTTTCCGCTGTCACATGCTAAAAAGAAAAAACTCCTGTCTCAAAGCCCTAAGCCCTTTTAATAGAGCTAGGCCCCACAACATGGGCGGGACCCATAATAAAGATTTCCAGCCAAACAAAAATCTAAAATAACAAGAATGAATAGTTATTTCCTAAGAATTGGTATTCCTATTCTAGGAATAGTTTTTTTTATATCCAAACACTAAAGAACTCTATTTATTGCCACATATCATTAAGATCGCTGATTCACGCGCTGCACTCCATCCGGGGCTCATGTTTGCGACCCACACCAGCAGTCTGGTACTCATATTTGTGCTTCACCGTACATACTAGTAATTTTTTTCCATAAATAATTTTATCTTGCATTTGGTAAATTACCAAGCAACCTTGAAAAATAAAGTGGATTATCAATAATGCAAATTTCCAACAAAGTAGATTATAATTATTATATTTGATACATGCAAGTAATATTACATAATATAAATTAATTTTCTAAAATATTTCAAAATTAAATATATATTTTATTTATAAAAATATAATTTTATATTTTATCTATTTATTAAAATATATTTTATATATTAAATATATTTTAAAATATATTTTTTATATTTTTATATAAAAATAAAAATATTTTTATGTTAAATAAATTTAATATAAAAATTATATATTAAATAGATGATATATTTAATATATCATTTAAATATATTAAATAATATATTATATTTATATATTATATTTTTAAAGATAATATAATATATTTTATATTATAAAATATTATATTATATTATATTATATTATAATTATATTATATTATATATGTTATATTATATTATTTGAAAATGGTGCCCCTTTTTCCATCAGTCAACAGGTGGCAAGCGAGCTAGAGGATGGTCAACGACCGATGAGGGATGTCATCGATGGGCTGTGGAGGGGTCGTCGAGGGGAGGGGGTATAGAAGAGAAAAGGAAAGGAGAATGGAAGAGTATATTATCCAAAATATTACCTGAGATGTGATAATTTGGATTGCCATCCTTTTCAAAGTATTTAGATTATTTCATGGAAGATAATCCAAATTACTTGATAATCTGGACTGCCATTACAAATCATACTAAATACTGTGATATGGTGGGGCCTCTTTAAATTACTAATATCTATCTAGATGCTATCAATCTTAAAAGCCCCATATTATTGTATTTGGTAAGACTTTTTTTATGGCAATCTAAATTAGTTGATAATTTGGATTACCTTCCATGAGAAACAAGATTGTTTTTAGAAAGGGTGTAATCCAGATTATCGAGGTGGTAATCTTTTAGACAATATTACCTTTCCTTTCTCCCTTCCTCTTTCCTTCCATGCCCCTAGTGACCTCTCCACCACCTATCGACAGTGACTCCTTCACCGCTTGTTGACCATCCTCCAGCCCCTCATTTTCCATCGACTGGTGAAGAGGGACCCACGATGGAGGCACAGGAGGCTAATGGGGAGAAGATATGCAGGATTTATCTAGGATCATATGTAGAAGATCAGAATATAAATAATAAAATAAATAAAAGATTAAATCAAGCATACCTTGATTTCTTGAAAGATCTATGATTCTCGTTGCAACGATCTACAAAAAAGGATAATAGCTGTAGGTATAGATCTTCCTCTCCATCTTCTTTTTATGCATGTCTCCTTAATAGGATGGGTGACCTCTTAGAAAGATAGAACAAAACTTATGCCCTAGGATTTCCAAAGGCAAATATATAAGAGTGGAGTAAGGATCTAGTCCAATTAGTAATGTCAATGGATCAACCCATTATAAAACCCATTATCAAATCAGGCCTATACCAATATCTATTATATTATATATCTAAGATAATTAGATCCAAATAATAATATGATCATAAAATTATGGACTTTATAATCATTTATTCAGACAATAACTTAGCCTGTATTTTGAAATAAAATCAAAATCAATCCATAATCAATGGAAGCCCATCTTATAAAAATTTCCAATATTTTTTCACTTAGATAACATTGATTATTTACTTATTTATCTTTTTTAATTTTTTATTTTTATGAAAATATTTTAATATATATGTTCTTTGAAAACAACTCATAAACTAAGTGTATCTCATGTGGCCACAAATATCTTAAATAAACAATGTCTTTAGTCCAAATTTGGTCTGCCAAAAATACTAATGTTGAATTATAGCAGTCTTCATACTATTTATTGATATATGACTCCTCTATGATTATAAATATTAGTAATATTATCAATATAAATTCCAATGATGTAATGAGTGTAGTGTGAACTTTGTACCCATATAAATCAAATATATAAAGTTTATCATCAGTCCACTTTATATTTTAATTTTATCATATGTCTCAAGACGAATCCTTTATATCTTCAAGACAAACCATGATATTGATAGTATCAATTATAACTTTAACAATACAGTTATCCTTAAGTAAAATCTTATGCTCAAGACTTTTATTTAACAATATCTTTATCCTTAAAATGCTTTTATTTAAACACTATTTATATTAACCATATGTGTACAAATATAAATATCATATTTCAACATGAAATGGTAAAGAAAATGCTACAAATTATGTTCCTGCTAACCAAATGCATCAAATAGATTGGATCTAATAATTTAGTCAATAGATCTATCAACAATATATTAGTCATTATGTACTCAATTATAATATCTTTCTTTCAACCTAAATCTTTATTGACATATATTTTAATCTGTATATGAGTAGAAGCACCGAAAATCTTTATTATTCCTTGAAAAATATAGCTGTACTATTATTATAATAAGTTTTAAGTAATTTTGAGATAGAATCAATAATCATAAATTCCAAGATAGAGTTCGTCAACCAAATATCATAATTGTAGCTTTGTAATTAACAGCTACAAACTCTACTTACATAGTCAAAGATACCACAAGAGTTTGCTTTATGATATATTTTCTAAAAAATAGTCTCTCTAGTCATCTAGAAATATTTTATATAATATATATGACTAGCAAAATTAAAATCACAATATTTAGTTACTTCAAGATGACTAGACTTTTTATAATGTTAACATAAATTTTGTTTTAATTTTTTTATAATGTCTTATAACCTTTCAAGCTATGCTTCAATGCTTTATGTTTAAATTTGATATATAACCACCAAGATATTGGTAGCATATGCTATATCCGGACTATTGTAAATTTGTTGCATGTGTTAAATTACACACAGTAGTAAAATGAGATACATTTTTATTGATTCTCTTTCCATATTATTCGTAAGATAATGGTTTCTGTTAATTTATCTTTCTGGAGCATATATACATCTTTCGATTTATAATTATGCATACCAAATTTACTCAAAATCATTATTAATAAATATATATATCTAATATATAAAATATAAATATAAATTCACTTTCACTGATCTCAAGATATATATGTATTCACTTCATTCTTTATAAATTTAAGAGAACTTATAACATTATTAGATTTAACATATCATTACCTCAATGTTAATTCAAAATAACTATTTTAACATGTATCTAATGAAGTTCTAGGTCATAATGGACTATTGATGATATAATTATTCTAAAAGAATTCTTATAAGAGATGGAAGAAAAAAATCTCATTGCTATCTATACCTCTTTCTTGTGTGAACTTTTATATAATCAGCCTAGCAATTAGTCTTTCTTTATTTTAAATGCATACCCGCTCCTTATAGGTTTATATCTTTTAGATAATTCCTTCAAATTTTATACTTTATTTTTAACTATAGATTGTACTACATCACATATAGTTTCAAGTTATTTAACTTACTCGGAATTTGTAATAGTTTAATCATATATTTTTTAATACACATGGCCAATATCATAGATATTTTAGCTAGATAAACCAAGTAGTCTTTAAGAATGATAGATATTCACTTTTTTAATATAATTTCTTTACTAGTTCTTCATTAATCGACTATAAAGGTGCTATAATTATTTTACATGTTTGATATTTTTCTTTTACTATCCTTTTAATATGATGAAATATGATAATTTCTTGAACAAAAAAAATAAGTATAATCACTTATCTTTTCTCTAATATCATATTTCCAGTATAAGAGCATCTACAATGATCCATATCAGACTCTATAATTTTGGTATGATTAGATTCAATAATCTTTATACCTCTATCAGGATAGTAGATCTATGTTGTTGCCGATCTCGCCGCCGCGCCCGTGGCCTCGGAACCACCGATCCGACTAGACCGTCCTGCCCCTGGGGCCTCCTGGCTGGACCGAACCTGCAAGGTAAGGTCAGAAATCCTGGCCGGGATTCTGGCGAGGGAGCTCCGACGATCAAGTCAGTAGACGACGAGAGGGAACAGGATTTCTGGGACGGACCCCCGAAGGAGTTCCAGACTCAGAGAATGTGCTAGCAAGAAAGATGCCAGAGAGACCAGAAAACTGACTGGATTCCTTTGCCGAGCTTATGCCAAGCGATCCCCTCTTGGGACCTTGGATCTTGCTCTTGGAGCGGAGCTTCCAGCCTCTGTTTCTCACTTGTCTCCCCTTACCTGGTCGTCTCTTCTCTCTTTCCTTTTATCTCCTCCGTTGCCTGCTCGTTTTTTCGCTCCCGGAGGCTCCCTTGTCGCTTTCATCTCCTTCCCCCCCGCCCCTTTCTCTTTCCCCTCCTGGTTCAGAGAGCTGGGCGGCTTTTCGACCTTGTTTGCCGAGCCCAACGGGGAAAGAGTAAGGGAGGGGGGGCGCTGGTCAGCCTGCCGACCAGACCTCGGCCGAGCATGAGCGCTCTCCTTCCCAGGCGCCGGCACTATCCGTTATCGGGTCCTGTTTTGTCAGAGCCTCGTCTCTCGACTGCGGAACCTGTCGGGCCGACGTAAGTGATGTTTAGTGTGCCGCCGCCGTTCGTACGGGATGCCTTTCTCGAGGTGCGGCGCGCATGGCTCGAGGGCAACCTCGGAGCCGCGCCTCCGTTCTTCAGAACCTTCTCTGTACGAGCTGGCCGACCTCGGCCGAGGTGGTCCCGTCTCCGGGCGCCACCTGGCGAGGGAGCGGGGAAGCTGCTGACCTTAGCCGAGGTGGACCCCTCCTGGGTGGACACCTGGCGGAGCGGCAGAAGGACGCTCGGCTTCGATCGAGGTGGTCCCATCTCCGGCGCACACCTGGCGAAGGAGTGAAGGGGCCCGGCTCGACCTCGGCCAAGGTGGTCCCGTCTCCGGGCGCCACCTGGCGAGGGAGCGGGGGAGCTGCCGACCTTGGCCGAGGTGGACCCCTCCTGGGTGGACACCTGGTGGAGCGGCAGAAGGGCGCTCGGCTTCGGCCGAGGTGGTCCCGTCTCCGGGCGCCACCTGGCGAAGGGGCGAAGGGGCCCGGCTCGACCTCGGCCGAGGTGGTCCCGTCTCCGGGCGCCACCTGGCGAGGGAGCGAAGGAGCTGCCGACCTTGGCCGAGGTGGACCCCTCCTGGGTGGACACCTGGCGAAGCGGCAGAAGGATGCTCGGCTTCGGCCGAGGTGATCCCGTTTCCAGGCACCACCTGGCGAAGGGGGTGAAGGGGCCCGGCTCGACCTCGGCCGAGGCGGTCCCGTCTCCGGGCACCACCTGGCGAGGGAGCGGGGGAGCTGCCGACCTTGGCCGAGGTGGACCCCTCCTGGGGGACACCTGGCGGAGTGGCAGAAGGGCGCTCGGCTTCGGCCGAGGTGGTCCCGTCTCCGGGCGCCACCTGGCGAAGGAGCGAAGGGGCCCGGCTCGACCTCGGCCGAGGCGGTCCCGTCTCCGGGTGCCACCTGGCGAGGGAGCGGGGGAGCCGCCGAACTCGGCCGAGGTGGACCCCTCCTGGGTGGACACCTGGCGGAGTGGCAGGAGGGGCCGGGCCGAGCTCGACTTCGATCGGGACGGTAACATCTCAGGGTGCCGCCTGGCAAGGCGGCAGGAGGGCCCGGGCCGAGCTCGGCTTCGGCCGGGGCGGAGCCGCAACTGACTTGGCCAAAAAAACTCTACGTGGCTCGAATCACGCCCAACGAAATCTGAGGCACGCCACGTCACCGTTACGGCCGTAACATATGTCATTTTATATTTTTAAAAGATTTTCAATAACTGATACCATGATCTAAATCATCCAAAAAATAATTATATTGATATGAATATATTATACAAAAAATATAAGTAATCATACTAGTAATCATAAATATCTATCATGACTCATATTAATTAATCAATTAGCTATCTAGCCTCTACCTTATCAAATTCTATATACTTTTTAATAACGAGGTCAAAGAATTATCTAACATTACCATTTTCAAGTATAATATCTAAACATTACTATTCTCAAATATAATATCTAGAATGGTATCCAAAGGAATCCTTTTATAATCTCCAGGTTAAGATAATTTGCTATTTATCATTTGTCATGAATAATTTTTATTCTTAAACACTCTCACTAGTAATTCAAGATGGAGGATCATTATATAATATAATATCTAAATTCTATCAAATCCAATGCTAACTCTATTTCACATTTTCATATTTTATAGTTTATTAAAGTTAAAGTCTCAATGAAAGCTATAATATTATTTAGTTCAAAGATATTAACTGCTAAACAACCTTATATAGATAATTAATGAACAAATATAGATAAATTATATGCTTCAAAATATTTATAAGCTATATTTTAATGAGAGCCTTTGGTGCAATACCATAATTTTTTTCAGAAAAAATGTGGCTCATATAAGGTATATCTTCAATATTTAGAGAAATCAATTAATAAGGTACCAGTAACTTTCAAAAATCCACTTACTTTAGTAGATGAATTCCTAGACTATGCACACTCACTAATCACATAATATTTTACTTCAAAATTATATTATACAATAAGCTTCCTTTGGGGAGAAGATTGTATGCTATAATTTTATGATGTATCTCAATTCTTTCAAAATATCATATTGAAGAATCTTGCAAATCTTAGCAAATGAGCCACTTTAGTGGTCACCATCCATTGAAATCCACAAATCTTCAAATCAAGATCAATCAATCATGCCTATAAATCCATTTATTTAACTTGATGCACCAATAACAAGAAATAAATTAAAATTTAACATAATTGATGCTTTGAAATACCACACAAAGGAGTCCTGCAAATTTAAATGAATGAGACACTTTAGTGGCCGCCACTCATTGAAATCTACAATTATCAAATTAGAGGATCAATCCGTTATATTCATAAATATATTTATTCAATTTGATGTATCAATAGTAAGAAATTATTTAAGTTTTTTACGTTCTTGATTTGTTGAAATATTAAATAGAGAAATCCTACAAATCTCAATGAATGGGCTACTTTGGTAGTTACCATTCATTGAAATCTACAACCTTCCATCTCACCCATCTAAATATCAAACATGATGACTCTTCTTTGAGAGCAATGCAACATTTTAGTAAATTAGACGTAATTATGATGCTATAATACTTTATTAGATCAATTAAACATATCCAAATAATACTTTGTAGAAATTTTATTTTTTTCAAGTTCATGGTTATTTTATTGATTACATTGAATCAATCAAACCAAAAATTTCTCTTCTTTTATAAACAGAATCTATAAATTTTACATGCAAAACATGGTATAAATGCATCATCAAAAGTATAATAATAAGTCCATAATTCTTTATTCATACTAAAACAACATTCATTTATAAGTGTATGGACTTTAATGTAATAAAATCATTTAACAAAATCATAATCATAATTATTAGAGCATGTTTATGTAATAACAACTTAAACGATGACTTAAATATAATCCAAGGGTTTATATAATAAGCTTTATTATAGGCATCTTGCTGTAATTTTATATAGATCTATATGTAATTATAAATATTTCAAGGACTAAATTGAAAAATATCCCAAACTCAACCAAATTGGCTGAATTTGGTCTGGTAAAGCTAATTGATCAAACTTAAGTTAATAGATATAGATTTTAGGTTAATATCTGAAAACCTAAAACCCAAATCTATTAAAATATTTCTTCTTCCACCTCCCATCGATCAAAACCAAGAGGCCAAAACTTCCATAGCTGGATTTTCCAAGCTTGGCATAGCCCCTACTGGTGGGTCATCGGCTAAGGTTGATCACCCATGATCGTCTCCCAGTCGCCGATGACAATGAGATCCACAGTCTTTAATCCTTTTTTCTTTGATTAAATTAATTAAAATCATCTTAATCTAGTGAGAAAAGAGAGGGAGAGGATTAAATTAAAATAATGATAAAAAATCCTAATCCAAATCCCTCTTGATCCTCCCTAATTTATTTATTTAATTAATCATCAATTAAGAATAACCTAAAACCTTGATTAAAAAACTTTAAAATAAATAAATCAATCATTTATTATAGTTTTAAAATAATCATCATGGTTTTAAATCGTGATGACTTGAATTAAAGGTAACTAGCCAGGATGGTTGGTAAGATTCACATGGGCCTCCTAGCAAGTAAGATCCACAAGGGCTTCAATCTTCAAGCCAAAAACTTGATTAGCTCTAATACCATAATATTAAAACTTTATGGAACTTTTCTATAAAACAAGATCTATCAAAAATCAACAAGGATCTAAATGTAAAAGTATTAGAAAAGGACTCTGTTATGACTAAACAACTGCTCTGGGGCTTAAAAAAACTAAAGGACTTTTATCAGAATATGCAAAATCGAAGGGGTCAAATTGTAAAATATGCCCTTTTATCGATTGGATTGGATTGGATTTTTGGTTCAAAATCCAAAACTTGAAATCCAAACCCTTTTCTCTTTCCTTACGATGGACAGAGGAGGCGGTGGCCAAACCGATACCCCTCTTCACCTATTCTTGGCTAGTCAACCATCGGGGCCTTCATTTGGTGGCCAGCGTTGTCACCTAACCAAGCCATCGATGGTCAAGGGAGGAGAACTTCCAGTAGTGAAGGGGATCCATAGGTTTTTTGATGTTAAATCTAGCATAGGTCTGTTGCATGATCCTTCACCAATCCACTGCTAGCCATCCGACCTCGATGCCAGCACCCGTCGTTGCCCGTGTTGAGTTTGCCAAACACTTGCCTTTTTTTTAAAAAAAAAATGTTGGTTGATCTTGAAAGATCACTGTCAAGAGAAGATGAAGGGCTTGCGACTAATGCCACCTCCCACCGGATTGCTGCCATCGCTTGAATGGCTACCATCTTCCCGTATGACTGCCAATCCATTGTATGAGAGGAGGAGGGGGTTTAGCGATAGGGACTTGAGCACTACTAGCCTAACTTCTTCCTCCCTTTTGTTTTGGTTTGATCTCTTAAAAGATCACAGGCAAAAGAAGGGCATGCAACTAGCATCATCGCCCACCAGATCGTCGATGCCTGCTCGAATAATGCTGGTTGATCCCAACCGACTACCGCATGCGACGGTTGGGAGGAAGAAGGCACGGTGTCTATCCTTTTCTTTTTTAAAATCTATTGATTTGATTATAATCTTCTACAAGAAATTCTGTACTCTTATACTAATTATAGGATTTATCTGGGATCATATATAAAAGATCAGAACATAAAATAATAAACTAAATAAAAAATTAAATCAAACATATCTTGATTTCTTAGAAGGTCCATAATTCTTGTTGCAATGATTTGTGAAAAAAAATATGAGCTTTAGATATAGGTCTTCCTCTCCATTAGAGCTATCAATTGGCCGGGTTTGTGTTGGAACCCATATATCTAAACCCGTACCCAATCTTAGTTATTGGATCCGAACCCAGATCCGGATCCAGACCGGAATGCCCGACGGGTCTAGTTTTAAAGTATCAAATCTGGATTCTAATGGATCCCGGTATTTAGACCCGAATTCAATAATTGAATGGGAGATTGATAAATTATATAAATATATTAAGGAAGTATCAATTTATTTACTAATTAATCTTTATTATTTAAGAATTGATATTTTTATGTCTTTTCTAGAAAAGTTGATAATCGATACAAGGAGCTCGATATGCACGTCACAATGGATCAAATGAGACTCATATCGGACTCCAAACTGATTCTAAATGAAGGTTCAAAGGTGACCCAAATCTAGACTAAATTTTGATCAATTTGGATTTAAATTCAACCTAGAAATTCACTTGAATTAGATCCGGCACTATTTTTAGGGTGACCGGTCTATACCGCTTGGTGTACAAGGACTCTCCATGAACCATCCTCATCCCCGTCTTCCCTGATCCATCATCAGCCTGAGACATCGCCGTATTGCCACACTGTCGCAGTGCCGCCATGCCACCACCGATCATACCTATTTGCCCATCATCTCTGCCATGAGCTGCCACCTGCTGCCGTCGTCATCTACAGCCGCTTGTTGGAGCCACTACGCCACAACCTTCTCCTCTCGAGTCCCTATCCCAAGCCACCATGCCCATCTCTGCCGCAGTCATCGGCCATCCTCTGCTCATACTGCTGTTATCCCTGTCATCGTCGCAGCCACCATGCCGCTTCATCGTTGCTGATGCCTCTGCCACGAGCCGCCATTGCCGCCACCTCCTCCCCATCACAAATCATTGGTTGCTACTTCTTTGTCACTGTCGCTACTCTCTGTATCACCGACAGCCGAAGAGAGGCATGAGCAAGGTGAAACTGCCGGCTATCCTCCTCTTTCCCATCATTGATCTGGCAGTCTTCTTTAGCCCCATTGCCACCCTAGCTTGCCATTGTCGCCACCCCAGTTCACCACCGTCGTCTTCCTCAACCCTGTTGCCATCTCCCATGCTGCCGTCGCCGCCCTTCGCTACTATTTGGTTGATTTGGGAAACAAAGCACCAGGAAGTTTTGATGTTCTTCTTCCTGTGGTTCTTTGATTCTCACCAAAAGAAAGCTTCATGCGGCATATGGCTCGATCCAGGGGTTGTCTCTTGGTCTACGATGCGGTCCAGCACTAGCGGACGGCTGGGAGTTGATCTGGGCAACGATCCAATCGTGGGGATGCAATTCCAACATGTATGAGGATTTGGATGAGGAATTTAAGCGGCGATCTGTGCTAGAAATTGATTGGAATGAAGATCTAAGGGCCTAATTTTATTCCAATCGAGTTTAGGATAGTATGAAGTGGATTTGGAATGATTTTGGGGCATCCAATCGGTATCAAATGACCAAAATAAATGCATGCAGTCAGATCAGGATTATTCTCCTATTTTTAGTGGGATTCAACCTGAATTGGGCCCTATTTAACGGGCAACTGTGGGGGTATCAAAGCATCAGTAAGCAGCAGAGCAAAACAGAGAGCTTGTTTTTTCTTTATTTTTGAGTGTTGTAAGGGGCTTCTTTAAGGGAGAAAAGTAGGATGGCTGCAAAGGGTCTTCTTCCTTGACTTCCTTCCGCAATGGCAATGCTTGAAGGTACTATGCATGACTGAAAATTTTCAAAAAATAAAGAAAGATTTTTTAGTATATATATATTATTTTTTATGTAATTAATCTGAAATATAATAATTTTATCTTTCTTGAATAAAATTATTTTTTATTATTTTAATTATTATATGTTTGAAATCTTTGAATAGTCTATAACTATGTAAAGATAAATTATGGTCCAAGAATATGATTTGTACTTGACAAGATACACTATAATCAAAATTTAATTCTAAAATATTTATTTATTTTTATAATTTAATTCTTAAAATAATCTATGATTAAAGTGAGATTGATTAGTGATGTGACTGGATAGCTGACGTGGAGCAAGAAGCCTGACGTGGAGCTCTCGTCGGATGCTGTGCTGGATTCCTATCATGGACCCCTTCGTCAGGCTGAGCTCCTCGATCTCAACAGGGCCGCCCGTCGAAGCCCGGTTCCGTCCTCCTCCAGGTCGGTCCCCGCCAGGTCGGAACGCCTAGGTCGGAGCCAAGCTCAAACTCCACCAGAGGCAGACCTTTCGAGCCCGATGTCGGGCCCCGTGACCTGGAGCTGAGCTCAAGCCTCCTCCACCACGTGGAGCCCCTTCGAGGCCGGGTCCCCTGGACTGGGTGCACCTCGTCCACCTCTGCCAGCCCGAGCTCGATCAAAGCTGGGCCCCCTTGGCCCGAAGCCGAGCTCAGCCTCCCTTCGCACAGCCGAGCCACCGCGAGGAGGGTTCCCTACAAGTGGGCCCCATCTTCCCAGCTTGGCCCCCAGCTCAGATCGAGGCACCAACTACCAAGGGAGCAGCACGCCCCCTCCTGAAGATGGTGGCGGGCCCCCCGAGGACCATACGACAGCACCCGCCACGTCACCATCAATGCCCACGGCCGCCATTCACACCAGAAAGAAAGGAAGCTCACATCAAGGCACCATGCCCTCCACCGACCTGCCGTACGACCGGAGAAAAGACCCCACCAAGGAGCACAATTCCCGAGAGCTGCGGCACAACAGTCAATGTCCTGCCAGGCTTCCAGAAAAGGCAAATAGAAGGAATGTCAGAGGCATGTAGAAGCTTCCCCAGCTACCCAATAAAGAAGGCATCCCGTCTACGGCACGATATCTCATCATACCTGTCTGACAGCACGAGAGAGCCCCGAGGCAAGCCAAAGTAGAAAACTCGGTCAGAGTAAGCAAAAAGGAGGTAACAGCACTCATATTGCAACAACAACATTCTCTCAACAAGAGAGGAACCAATTTTTCCAACAACACAACCACCACAAAGAGAAAGAGGAGAAGGGGGAGAGGCCAGACAGGAGGGCAAGACCACCTCGGCCACCATATCCCCCAACTCACACTCACACTCTCATACACTCCACTCACTCCTCCTAGCATGGAGCTCATCCAGAGGGGCTCGACTAGGAGGATCTGTTCCCCTGGATCGTCGCTGACTTGACCGTCGGAGTGCCCTCACCAGAATCCCAGGCCCGGGTCACTAACGTTGGCTTTCTTGCAGATCCCGAGGCACCGGAGGCATCTCCCGCGAGCGGACGCGGAATACCCGACGCCACCAGCAACTACGGGCCACAGCGATCTGGGCGGCAACAGATTGGCATGCCAGGTAAGGGCGTCAGAACGATACTTGATCCAGTTCAGGCCCCGCTTAGCTAGTCCATCGGGAGGATGGTGACCACCCGGGCTAGGGGAGTGTCTCCCAGCCGTGCGGAGGCATCCCCTTCCCACGGGAACCCGCACGGACCGGAGACGGAGCTACCTGCCCCGATTCAACTGCCCCCACTAGAGACCCAACTGACCGCACTTGCCCAGCAAATGCACACTCTCACTGCAGAAGTGCACCAGCTCTAACATCAATACTAGCATCGGTCTCTGGCTATCCACTGGCAGCCGGAAACCCCCACGACCCACGCCACGGTACCCTGTGATAGCCTGCGTTCCTTCCACGGAAGGCCTTCACAGCTGCGGGCAGTTACAAACCCTCGGGGTATCCATCAGGCCCCAATGAAGCGACGGCGGGCCAGCTCTACTGACGAAGAAAGCTGCTCGCCGCACCTTGATCGGGGGGCACCCAAACCCTACCAAGGTAGGAGGGGCAAAGCTTCTCGCCATGGGCGCCGCGTGTCCGCATCACCTTCCCCGCCCCTCTCAGTGGAGGGGTCCACAGACGAAGCCATCAGGCGCATGGCGGAGAAGCGCCTGGAGGAGCATGACCGCAAGCTGGCGGAGTTTGCCCACCGGTTCGCCAACTTTCCTCGCTCCACTAGTGAGCCAGGGGCTATGACGCCCGCCCCCTATTCTCCTAGGAGATCCAGGCGGAGCCGATTCCTCGTCGATTCCGCATGCCGCAGTTGGATCCTTACAACGGGACCACCGACCCCCTGGACCACCTGGAAAGTTACCGGGCCCTCATGAGCGTCTAAGGGGCCACTGACGCTTTCTTGTGCGTCGCATTCCCTGCTACCCTTCGGAAGGCAGCTCGGGTATGGTTCACCTATCTCGAGCCGAAAAGTATCAATTCCTTCGCCCAGCTGGGGCAGAAGTTCATAGCTCATTTTGATGCCTATCGGAAAATGCCACGTGAGGCAGACAGCCTCTTCTCCATCAGGCAACAGGACCGTGAGCTGCTGCGGGACTACGTGGCCTGCTTCAAGGCCGCTGCCTTAGAGATCTACAGCCTGGAGGAGCCGGTTGCAATGCTGGCCCTAAAGCGAGGGCTCAGGACTTCCGCCTAACCTACTCGCTTGATAAGAAGCCCCCAAAGACCTATGCCGAGCTGCTCTTCCAGGCTTAGAAGTACATCCATGCCGAGGAGGCGGATCGTACGAGGCGGGAGCTCGACGAGAAGTCGCTGAAGGGGCCAGCACCCGCTGAGGCGCCTAGGGCGCGGAGGCTGGGACTGCCAGCTCAGAACTCCCAACCAGCACCAAGGCCAAGGAACGCTCCCGTCTCTTAGGGAAACTTCACTCCCCTTCTCGCCCCAAGGACGAAGATCCTCATGGAGATCGAGGGCGAGACCTATCTGAGGCGTCCCCCACCGTTGAAGCCATCCTTCACCCGGGATAAGATGAAGTACTGCCGCTTCCACCGTGACCACGGCCATGACACCGAGGAATGACGCAATCTCAAGTGGGAGATCGAAGAGCTCATCAAGAGGGGCTACCTCGAAAAATATGTGGGGGGCAAAACTCGACCAGAGTCCCAGGCGCTCGTTGCTTTCCCGCCAGCTCCAGCCATCGACAACCGTCCCACCGAAAAGCCGGTGGGCAAGATCTCCTGGGGAGCTGAGCACGCGTCCAAGAGGACCCGGGGGGCTGGGGACTCTGAGAATGTACTCCCATTTATGAGGGAGGGGGAGGACAGGGAAAAAAATGTAAATAATGATGCTGTGGTCGTTGAGATGATGATCGCAAAGCATCCTGTAAAGCACATCATGGTAGATAGTGGAAGCTCCACGGATGTACTTTTCTACGATGCTTTCTCTAGGATGAATCTCTCCCCTACTCAGCTCAAGCCAGTATATACCCCCCTTGTTGGTTTCACGGGAGACTCCGCAAGGGTGGAGGGAGAAATCACTCTCCTGGTCACTGCCAGGACCCCACCTTGGCAGAGCATTGTCATGATGACGTTCACGGTTGTCAAGCTCCCTTCGCCTTACAATATGATTTTGGGCCGACTTGGGCTCAATCTCCTCGACGCCGTCGTCTCCACCAAGAGGCTGCTCGTACAATTCCCGACCCCTTGCGGCGTGGGGGAGATGAGGGGTACACCTCAGCCAGTGCAGCACTATTTCCAAACCCTCTCCGGGGCCCGGGTGCCCGAGGAGGGCTCCAGAGCAGACGAGCTCGACCAGAGTGCCCAGGACCCAGGGGAGGCCTGGTCGAATGCTTGCTTCCCTGCCAGCTCGGGGCCGACCAGATGAAGACCGTGCAGATTGGAGCCCAGCTGCCCGAAGAAGAGAAAGCTTCGTTGTTGGAGTTCCTGCGGGTGAATGCGGACGTATTTGCCTGGACGGTAGCGGACATGCCAGGTATTCCCCTGAAGTCATCACCCACAAACTTAATGTCGATCCGAAGTACAGACCGATTCGATAGAAGAAGAGAAGCTTCGTTCCAGAAAGGCAAGCGGCCATTAATGAGGAAGTTGAGAAACTTCTAGCCGCCGGCTTCATCCGAGAAGTACAGTATCCGAGCTGGCTGGCGAATGTGGTGATGGTGAAAAAGAATAATGGCAAGTGGAGGATCTGTGTGGACTACACCGATCTCAACAAAGCGTGCCCGAAGGATAGCCTCCCTCTGCCAAGGATAGATCAGTTGGTAGATGCCACTTCAGGGCGCAAGCTGCTCTCCTTCATGGATGCATTCTCCGGGTACAATCAGATCCGGATACACCCAGGGGACGAGGAGCACACTGCCTTCATCACCGATCGAGGGACATACTGCTACAGGATGATGCCCTTTGGCCTGAAGAATGCTGGGGCCACGTACCAACGTGTTGGCTTTGACTCCTTAGTTTTGATGATTAACAAAAGGTTGAGTATATGTTTGGACTAATGTTTAATCTCAAGATAAAGTTTCAGGACTTAGGTTATTCAAAAAGAGTATCATAAGGACAATGATGAAACTAAGTTTACCTGATTTGGAAATGAGCTCTTCTACCTTGAACAAGATCAAAATTCTCATAATGGACCTTCTTGTTAAGAAATATTTGACAAAAGAAACAAAGGCTTAAAGAAACTCAAGCATGGCACGCACATCTCAAAGAGTTTCAGAAAAATTCAGATCAGAGGTCGACCACCAGAGGTCGACACCTTGTCAAAGGTCGACCACCAGAGGTCGACTCATGAAGAAAAGGAAAGTTCAGCATGGCCGGCACGGCAAAGTCTCAGTGGCACGCTTCAGAGGTCGACCACCAGAGGTCAACACCTGTCCAGAGGTCGACACCAGAGGTCGACTCATAGCCTGAGAATTCAAATAGGCAGAACTATGGTATTCTGAACTTTTGCCTAAACTTTACTGGAGGTCGACTCATGAGGTCGACACTTGATCCAGAGGTCGACTCATGAGGTCGACTCATGGCATAACGGCTAGTTTTTCTGAACTTCTGATTTGATTTCTAACGGCCATAAACGGCCATATTTTTGAATCTAACGGTCTTGTGGAGTTGTTTCAGCATGAATGAGGTATTTAACCTCCACCAAACTTCAAAAAAGACAAGGAGACAAAGTGAAAAAGTGTTGATTCAAAGTACAAAGCCTTCAATCACTTCCAAGCAAAAAGAGTGAGAAAACCAAGAGATTCCCTAGCCAAAAAGTCTTCCATCTTTGAGGAATCCAACATTCAAGTGTTTGGCATTTAGTGAGGTCCAAAGATTCCAAGGGAAAAGGCTTGAAGAGTCTCCATCAAGAGCTTCAACGAATTTATTATTGCTCAAAAGGAGTTTGTTTAGTTTTCATAACTTGTATTCATACTCTTTTGTCTTTAGCTAGTTTCAAGGGAATTTGAAACTAGAGTGAGGTTTGTTGGTGAGCCAATTGATAAAACCAACTAGGGTTGCTTGTAAGCCCGAAGCCAAAACAAGTGAGTGAGGTTTGTTGGTGAGCCAATTGATAAAACCAACTAGGGTTGCTTGTTAGCCCGAAGCCAAAACAAGTGTGTAAGGTTTTGACTTGTGAGCCTGGTAAAACAAGTCGGCTGTAATCTAAAGATTATAGTGAAATTCCCAAGTGGAGCTTGGGGAGTGGATGTAGGTGCTGGGTGCACCGAACCACTATATTTCTTGTGTGTTTGCATTGGTTTGCTCTTTAGCTTCTTTAGCTCATTAATTGTCATTTTATTTCGTTGCTTCCGTTGCACAATTATTAAAGCACTATCACTCTTCACTTTTGAACTTGATAGCACATATATTGCCTTTAATTTATAAAATACCCAATTCACCCCCCCTCTTGGGCACCATATCTGGGCAACAAGTGGTATCAGAGCACCGGTACTCTCTTGTAGGTCCAACGATCTTGAGTGAAAGATCATGGCCGCTCCAATTGGAATGGGTATAGTTGAAGGACAAGCATCAAATCGTCCTCCTTTCTTTAATGGCACAAACTACACTTATTGGAAAACTCGTATGCGTATTTATTTACAAGCTGTAGATTATCATATCTGGAGAGTAATCACTAAAGGGCCTCATCAGCCCACTCACTTGGTTAATGGCATTATCACCCCAAAATCTGAAGAAGAATGGGATGACAATGACATCAAACAAGCTGAGTTAAATGCTAAGGCGATGAATTTGTTATTCTGTGCACTTGATCCTAGTGAATTCAACAGAATATCAAATTGTATTTCCGCCAAAGAAATTTGGGATACACTTGAGGTTACCCATGAGGGTACACATCAAGTGAAGACCACTAAGGTGAACATGCTCATTCATACGTATGAGATGTTCAGGATGGAACCAACTGAAAGTATAAGTGAAATGTATACTAGATTTACCAATATAGTAAATGGTATGAGGAGTTTGGGAAAAATTATATCTAATGGTGAACTGGTTAACAAACTTCTCAGGTCTCTTCCGGCTTCATGGGATGCGAAAGTTACAGCCATAGAAGAAGCCAAGGATGTCAACACTCTGCCTCTCGAGCAGCTTCTTGGATCACTGATGACCTACGAGCTTTCACTAAAGCAGAAAATAGTGGACAATGACAAGAAAAAGAAAGCCATAGCATTCAAGTCCACTACAAAAGAAGAGTCAAGTGATGAATCTGAAGAAGAAGCTGATGATGATGAGACAGCCCTAATTACTAGGAAATTTAAAAGATTCATGAGAAAGAAGAAGGACTTCTACAAGAAAAGGCAACAAAAAGGTGATCACAACAAGGAGAAAGAGAAAGAAAGGGATCCACCCATCTGCTTCGAGTGCAAGAAGCCTGGACATTACAAAACGGATTGCCCTTTGCTTAAAAAAAGTAGAAGGATGTTGAGAAAGAAGGCCATGATGGCTACCTGGAGTGAGAGTGAGGACTCCAGCAGTGAAGAAGAGCAGCAGGTAGTCGCCAACCTATGTTTCATGGCCAATGAAGATAATGAGGTAAATTCTGAACCTGAAACTGAATTTACTTTCAATGAATTGCATGATGCTTTTGATGACTTAGTAATGGAATATGAAAAATTAAAATTAAAAAATAAGAAATTAAGAAAGCAAAACTTTGAACTTACAAAAGATTCAGAAAAGTTTTCAAGTGAAATTGAAAATTTAACTCAAGAAAACAAGAAATTAAAAGAACATGTAAAGACTTTGACAAATGACAAAGATAATCTTGTTAAAGAAAATAATTCTTTGAAAAATAATAGAAGTCTTAAAACTAATGAGAACATTGAAAAACAAAACAAAGAACTATTGCTTCAAAATAAGAATTACAAGGAAGAGTTAGAAAGAGTAAAACCTTTTGTAGAAAAGTTTACCTTTAGCTCAGAAAAACTAAATATGCTTTTAAATAGCCAACATGCAGTGTTTAATAAAGCTGGACTTGGATTTAAACCACACAATCAGCAAAAACTTTACAAAAACTTTTTCATACCTGCATCTTCTAATATTACCTGCTATGCATGTGGTAAAGTAGGTCATAAATCATATGTTTGTAACAGAAGAAAATCAAATACCTTTAGAAAGATTTGGGTTCCAAAAGGAACCAACCTGACTAACCCTAAAGGACCCAAGATGACTTGGGTACCTAAAGTTTCAACTTGATCTTTTTTTTGCAGGTGTGCCTTGCAACCAAAAATAAAAGAAGAATGTGGTATCTGGATAGTGGTTGCTCAAGGCACATGACTGGGGATGTGAAGCAATTCTCATCACTAGCTGCAATTGATGGTGGAAATGTCACTTTTGGTGATAATGGAAAAGGCAAAATCGTCGGAATTGGTAAAATCCATATCACCCCTAATGCTTATGTAGATAATGTATTATTTGTTGATGGATTGAAGCATAATCTTTTTAGCATTAGTCAGTTTTGTGATAAAGGTTTTAAAGTAATTTTTGAATCATCTTTGTGCATGGTATCTAGTCTAGATGTCGATGGCATCAAGTTCACTGGTCTTAGACATGGAAACATTTACATGGTTGATCTTGATGATCTAGCCATGGAAAGTGGTCAATGCCTAGTGGCTAAGGAAGCCAAGGCAAGTGAAACTAGTTGGCTTTGGCATCGTAGGCTAGGGCATGCTAGTATGCAGTTGATTTCAAAATTAAGCAAAAAGAATCTTGTAAAAGAATTGCCAAAACACACTTATGAAAAAGATAAAATTTGTGCTGCATGTCAATTTGGAAAACAAACTAAATCTACTTTCAAACCTAAAGGAGTAGTATCTACTACTAGACCCCTTGAATTATTGCATATGGACCTCTTTGGACCAACCAGAACAACTAGTTTGGGAGGTAAAAAATATGGGCTAGTAATTGTAGATGATTACTCACGATTTACTTGGGTAATGTTTTTAGCTCATAAAGATGAAACATTTTCACTTTTGTTAAATTTCATAAAAGGTTTCAAACGAAAAAGATCTCACTATTGTTTCTTTGCGTAGTGATCATGGAACTGAATTTGAAAATCATGATTTTGAAACTTTTTGTAATGAAAATGGTATTAGTCATAATTTCTCTGCACCTAGGACACCTCAACAAAATGGGGTGGTAGAAAGAAAAAATAGGACACTTGAAGAAATGGCACGCACAATGCTTTGCGAAAACGATTTACCTAGATATTTTTGGGCAGAAGCCATTAATACTTCCTGTTACATTTTAAATCGTGTTTTAATTCGACCTATTTTGAAGAAAACACCATATGAGCTTTGGAAAAATCGAAAACCTAATCTCAAGTATTTTCGTGTGTTTGGTTGCCGCTGTTTCATATTAAACAATGGCAAAGACAATATCAGTAAATTTGATGCCAAGTCAGATGAAGGTATCTTTTAGGATACTCTACTTCTAGCAAGGCATACAGGGTCTTCAACAGAAGAACACTTCTGGTTGAAGAATCAATTCATGTAGTGTTTGATGAATCTAACGAAAAATCTTCTAGAAAAGAAGATTCTATTGATGTTGAAACAGGTACAAAGAAACTTGAACAATTGACAATCAATGAAGATGAGCCCAAAGGAGATGATGATCAAGAAAGTCAAGATCAAATTCAAGAAATCAATGCAACTTCACCAAAACCTTTACCTAAAGAATGGAGGTATGCACATGGACACCCTAAAGAGCTAATAATAGGTGATCCATCAAAGGGGGTAAGTACACGCTCTTCTATTAGAAATGTGTGTGATTATTTAGCTTTTGTATCTCAGATAGAGCCTAAGTCAGTAGAAGAAGCTGAAAAAGATTGTAATTGGATTAATGCTATGCAAGATGAATTAAATCAATTTAAAAGAAATAATGTTTGGACTTTAACTGAAAGACCCCTTAATGTTTCTGTAATTGGCACAAAATGGGTTTTTAGAAATAAACTTGATGAACATGGTATTGTAATTAGGAACAAAGCTAGACTTGTTGCTAAAGGCTACAACCAGGAAGAAGGAATCGACTTCGATGAAACCTTTGCTCCTGTTGCTAGGCTAGAAGCAATTAGACTTTTACTTGCTTTTGCTTGTTTTATGGATTTCAAGTTGTTTCAAATGGATGTAAAGAGTGCCTTTTTAAATGGATTTATTGAAGAGGAAGTTTATGTTGAACAACCTCCTGGTTTTGAAAATCATGAATTTCCTAATCATGTCTTTAAATTGCATAAAGCATTGTATGGTTTAAAGCAAGCTCCTAGAGCTTGGTATGATAGATTAAGTTCATTTTTGATGAAAAATGATTTTTCTAGAGGTAATGTAGATAATACATTTTTTTGAAAAAGAAAAATGATGATCTCTTAGTAGTACAAATATATGTAGATGATATTATTTTTGGTGCTACTAACGAATGTCTTTGTCAAGAATTTGCGAAGTTAATGCAGAGTGAGTTCGAGATGAGCATGATGGGAGAACTCAACTTCTTCCTCGGACTCCAAATTAAGCAAACCAAAGAGGGGATCTCCATCAATCAAGCCAAGTACACAAGGGAAATCTTGAAAAAGTTTGGGATGGAGACCACAAAACCAATAGGTACCCCTATGAGCTCTTCATGTAAATTAGACAAAGATGAATGTGGTAAATCAGTAGACCAAAAATTATATAGAGGCATGATTGGTTCATTGCTATATTTAACTGCCAGTAGACCAGATATAATGTTTAGTGTTTGTATGTGTGCACGTTTTCAGTCTGCTCCTAAAGAATCACATCTCTTAGCTGTAAAACGTATACTTAGATACTTATCTGGGTCTATCGAAATTGGTCTTTGGTACTCTAGGGAGTCATCATATGAATTAATTGCATATTCTGATGCTGATTTTGCTGGGTGTAAACTTGATCGAAAAAGTACTAGTGGAACTTGTCAATTCTAGGAGTTAATTTGATTTCATGGAGCAGTAAGAAACAGAATTCGGTTGCTCTATCTACGGCAGAAGCCGAATATATAGCAGCTGGAAGCTGCTGTGCTCAGATTTTATGGATCAAACAACAACTCGAGGACTTTGGCATCAAACTAACTAAGACACCCATAAGATGTGATAATACTAGTGCAATCAATTTAACGAAAAATCCTGTACAACATTCAAGAAGCAAGCATATTGAAATAAGACATCACTTCATAAGAGATCACGTTCAAAACTCTAATGTGTTATTAGAATTTATATGTACTGATTATCAATTGGCTGATATATTCACAAAACCATTGAATGAAGATAGATTTTGTATGATTAGAAGAGAACTGGGAGTCATTGATCCTCTTGCTTGAATCTCTTCATTTTTCATCAAAATTCCTCAAAAATGATTTATAAATTCTCAAATATGTTTAAAGGTCATTTTTCTAAATTTTGTCAATTTTTTTAAAATTTTACAGAATTTTATTTTGGAAGATTTATTGTTGGAGGTCGACACTTGAGATTTTCGGAGGTCGACACTTGAGGTCGACACTTAAGCTTTGGAGGTCGACACTTGAGGTCGACCCCTGAAAATTCTCAGAGGTCGACACTTGAACGAAAATCTGCGTTTTTAAAACCCGTCCGCAAGCCCTTTTCTCCCATTTTTTTTCCTCCTCTCCTTCGTGTGGTCCCCCTACAACTTCCCTAAACCTCCAAATAGTGGATTTCCACCCTCTCCTCGATCTTTTGGGAAATCCTCACCTCCTCTCTTACTTTTCTTGGAATCAACTCTCTTTTTGACCGTTTTCTTGATTTTGGACAACCGAAAGCCCTCGAATCCTTCAACCCTCAAATCTCGGTTGTTTTTCAATTGAAAACACATATTTCTTTCGTCCGTTTCTTACCTTTTCCTCATTTACTCTCGATTTTCACCAATCTCTCAAACCCTATCTCACTATTTCACATTCTCCTTCTTTTTCCAATTAGTGAATATCTCTCTGCCTTACCTCTTTACATTTCTCCCTAAGTTACCCCTCATCCCTACACATGGGTCCGAGAAAACACCTGGCAGTAAGGAAAAGGAGATTGGAACAGGGGCAGGGTAGTACTGAGCGTCGAAGGAAAGTCAGACATGAGCGTGAGCAGACCCCAGAGGCTCCTGCACCAGTGCCAGCCAGCCTAGTCCGGAAGAACATTGCTTATGGGAGGCGCGTAGATATTCCATTCTGGGATCAGCATCACTTCTTCATTGGAGATGTACTGAGAGATGCAGGTCTGGTTCATTTTTGTACCATGTCCGAGAGATACTACCCAGACCTCATCAGAGAGTTCTATGGATCCATGGCCACTGATGGCATTAGATGGTCTGCCACAGTTCGAGGGATCGAGATTCCAGTGACACCTGAGGTCATCAGTCGCATCTGGAGGATTCCACTTCATGGCACTGCTGCCACTACGATCAGCGACAGAGAGCACGCCTTCAGGTGTATCCTAGAGCGTGAGGATGTTAGCGGCATTTCCACAGTGTCCGCTAACCAGCTTTCACTGGAGATGAGAGTGCTGCATCACATCATCGCCCGTATCTTGATTCCGAAGAGCGGGAGATTTGATTTTATCACTGAGCGTGAGCTGGTGTTGATGGTGTCCCTGAGCCAGCGGACTCCCATCAACCTCCCCAGGATCATGCTTCAGCAGATGGGTGAGGCAGCTTCTCACAGGAGACTCGTTCAGCCGTACGGTATGGGACTGACTCAGATATTCAGAGAGCATGGTGTCTCATTCGACGGCATACCCTTCAGTCAGCTACAGCACACAGATACTTATGGAGAGAAATCCCTACATCGGATGGGATTTCGACTGATCAGTGATCGATGGGTACGACGAGAGTCTGGCCAGGAGCCAGATGAGGAGGATGAGATCCGAGCTGCTGAGGCAGGGCCTTCAGGGCCTACTGATCATGGTACACCTCCTCGCCCAGCACCGGAGACAGAGACTACGGAGCCTGAGCCATTCACGCCACCACCTTCATCAGCTCCGGTACCTACTGCTACACCACGGAGGACTTCAGTGAGGATATCGGACTTCGAGCAGCGAGTGACTGATCAGATTTCAGAGGTCCGGACAGAGATCACTGGTGTACGGCAGGAGATTCATGATCTGCGGATACACACAGACACACGCATTAGTGCTCTCTCAGCTAGTATGGATACAGGATTCAGACAGATCCTCAGCTTATTGAGATTAGCACTGCCATCAGGGACTGCAGATCCGACAGTATCTCCTCCACATGATGATGATGATGATGATGATGGTGATGATGATGCTGATGACTCTAGTGGATACAGTGACAGTGATGGAGATCAGCCTGGAGCAGGTAGATCTGATGTTCCACCTGCAGAGCCGATTCCAGAGATTCCCCCTTCAGCTGATCTTCCTTCCACTGATTTTCAGAGTTCAGATCCTCCAGCCACAGCTGTGCCAGTTGATGTTGAGCCTACAGAGTCACTATTTGAGACTATCACTGGGATTCCGGATGACAAAGATGAGCATACAGAGACAGACATCGATGATCCCACAGCTTATGAGCTAGTCAGCAGGCAGACTCCAGCTCAGTCTACTCAGCATGCAGATCCGTCCACTCCTTCAGCTACTGCCTCTGTCTCGACTTCTGTGGAGCCCTTACCTAGGACTTATAGATCTCGTAGGACTACCCCTAGGTCTGGTCCCTCTCTGAGGACTCGGAGTTCCTCTCATAGGACTCCAAAATCCTCATCTAGGATCATGGCTCCTGTATCTTTTGACATACCTTCTGATGAGGAGTAGCCTCATAGTTTGCTTTTGTATGATCTGATGTATCAGTGTTTTGTGCCTATTTTGTAAGCAATTCTGTAACTGAATACATTTGCTTTTATCCATATTGTGCCATTTTATCTGATACCAGCTCTTAACATTTAACTTCTTAAACCCTCAAGTTAGAATATTTTGTTGTATGCACAAATTGAGGGGGAGCATATATTCTATACTTCATTATAATTGAACATAAGTCTCATTACCATATCCTTCTCTATAACAATAAACTTTTTGATTCTTGACAAAAAGGGGAGTAGAAAAGTAGAGTAGTATATATGTATTTATGAGACTCCATCTTATGAGTAATAAAGTTTATATGATTCTTATCTTTCTTGACTTATGAGAATGTTTTCACAAAAAGAAAGAAATAAATGAAAAGTAAAATCTTTTTGACTCTTGAGAATATTTCCACAAAATTTTTATGATACACTCTTGCATGAAAGGATACTTTGAAAATTTTTATTATTGCTATATTTTGCTCTTGGACTTAATTGCATATATACTCAAGGTTTTGTCATCATCAAAAAGGGGGAGATTGTTGGCTTTGACTCCTTAGTTTTGATGATTAACAAAAGGTTGAGTATATGTTTGGACTAATGTTTAATCTCAAGATAAAGTTTCAGGACTTAGGTTATTCAAAAAGAGTATCATAAGGACAATGATGAAACTAAGTTTACCTGATTTGGAAATGAGCTCTTCTACCTTGAACAAGATCAAAATTCTCATAATGGACCTTCTTGTTAAGAAATATTTGACAAAAGAAACAAAGGCTTAAAGAAACTCAAGCATGGCACGCACATCTCAAAGAGTTTCAGAAAAATTCAGATCAGAGGTCGACCACCAGAGGTCGACACCTTGTCAAAGGTCGACCACCAGAGGTCGACTCATGAAGAAAAGGAAAGTTCAGCATGGCCGGCACGGCAAAGTCTCAGTGGCACGCTTCAGAGGTCGACCACCAGAGGTCAACACCTGTCCAGAGGTCGACACCAGAGGTCGACTCATAGCCTGAGAATTCAAATAGGCAGAACTATGGTATTCTGAACTTTTGCCTAAACTTTACTGGAGGTCGACTCATGAGGTCGACACTTGATCCAGAGGTCGACTCATGAGGTCGACTCATGGCATAACGGCTAGTTTTTCTGAACTTCTGATTTGATTTCTAACGGCCATAAACGGCCATATTTTTGAATCTAACGGTCTTGTGGAGTTGTTTCAGCATGAATGAGGTATTTAACCTCCACCAAACTTCAAAAAAGACAAGGAGACAAAGTGAAAAAGTGTTGATTCAAAGTACAAAGCCTTCAATCACTTCCAAGCAAAAAGAGTGAGAAAACCAAGAGATTCCCTAGCCAAAAGTCTTCCATCTTTGAGGAATCCAACATTCAAGTGTTTGGCATTTAGTGAGGTCCAAAGATTCCAAGGGAAAAGGCTTGAAGAGTCTCCATCAAGAGCTTCAACGAATTTATTATTGCTCAAAAGGAGTTTGTTTAGTTTTCATAACTTGTATTCATACTCTTTTGTCTTTAGCTAGTTTCAAGGGAATTTGAAACTAGAGTGAGGTTTGTTGGTGAGCCAATTGATAAAACCAACTAGGGTTGCTTGTAAGCCCGAAGCCAAAACAAGTGAGTGAGGTTTGTTGGTGAGCCAATTGATAAAACCAACTAGGGTTGCTTGTTAGCCCGAAGCCAAAACAAGTGTGTAAGGTTTTGACTTGTGAGCCTGGTAAAACAAGTCGGCTGTAATCTAAAGATTATAGTGAAATTCCCAAGTGGAGCTTGGGGAGTGGATGTAGGTGCTGGGTGCACCGAACCACTATATTTCTTGTGTGTTTGCATTGGTTTGCTCTTTAGCTTCTTTAGCTCATTAATTGTCATTTTATTTCGTTGCTTCCGTTGCACAATTATTAAAGCACTATCACTCTTCACTTTTGAACTTGATAGCACATATATTGCCTTTAATTTATAAAATACCCAATTCACCCCCCCTCTTGGGCACCATATCTGGGCAACACAACGTTTGGTCAACAAGGTCTTCAATGACCAGATTGGTAGGAATGTGCAAGTGTACGTGGATGATATGCTCGTTATGAGCAAACCGAGCTCGGACCACATTGCCGACCTCGCTGAGGCCTTTCACAGTCTCTGGAAGCACCAAATGAAGCTCAATCAAGCGAAGTGTGCCTTCGGGGTGGCGGCCGAGAAATTCCTCGGCTTCATGGTCACCCAGAGAGGCATCGAAGCAAATCCGGAGAAGGTCCAAGCAATCCTTTACATGGAGCACCCAACATCCAAGAAGCAGGTTTAACGCCTGATGGGAAGGGTCGCAGCCCTAAGCCGGTTCATCTCGAGGTCGGCTGACCGCTGCCTCCCTTTCTTTAAAGCGTTGCACAAGATGCATGACTTCACCTGGAATGAGGAGTGCAAGATGGCCTTTGAAGAGCTGAAGGAGTTCATAACCTCCCCATCTCTGCTGTCTAGACCAGAAGAAGGAGAAGAGCTCCTGCTCTACCTAGCGGTCACACTAGGGGCCGTCAGCTCGATCCTTGTCCATACAGACCAGGACGGATCACAGAAGCCAGTATACTACACCAGCAAAATACTCCATGATGCGGAGATCAGGTATACCCGCTCCGAAAAATTTATTTTTGCACTAATAATGTCTGCTAAGTGTCTCGGGCCCTATTTCTAAGCGCATTCCATCATGGTTGTGATTGATCAGCTGCTGAGGACCATGCTAAGCCACCCCGAGACTTTCGGAAGGTTGGCCAAATGGTCCCTGATGCTGAGCGAGTACGACATTGCATATCGGCCGAGGTCATCGTAGAAAGCCCAAGTCCTAGCCGACTTCATGGTCGAATGTACAGGGCTTCCCGAGGAACCAGAGCGGATGGTCTCGGAGAGCCAAGCTGAGCTCGGCCCACCTGGGGACCCTTGGGTCCTTCACGTGGACGGAGCCTCCAATTCTTGCGGGAGTGGAGCAGGCCTCATCCTCGCTAACTCCGATGGAGTGGTGACAGAGTGTGCACTTCACTTCAAGTTCCCCGCCACAAACAACCAGGTAGAGTACGAGGCGCTCCTCGCGGGCCTGAAGGTGTCCCGTGAGCTGGGTGTACAGAACCTCAAGGTTTTTACCGACTCCCAACTGGTTGCCGGACAAGTCTCTGGAGAGTACGAGACCCGAGATCCCCAGATGATGAAGTACCTGGAGAAGGTCCATTCGAGCGCGGCAGGATTCCGTTACTTCCGTGTTTCCCACATCCCCCATGGAGAAAATGCTCGTGCGGATGCATTGTCGAGGCTTGCAACCCTACCGGACTCATCCCTGAGGCACGCCTACATTGAATATCTCGAGAATCCAAGCCACAAAAGCCCCGAGGAGGTGCAATAAGTAGCCCATGAGCCAAGCTGGATGGACAAGTACATCAAATACATCCAGGATGGCCTATTGCTAGAAGACCACAGAGAAGCTAGCCTCATCAGAAGGAAGGCCACCCGCTTTGTCTTGATGGACGGCCAGCTCTACCGCCGATCTTATTCCTGTCCCCTCCTGAAGTGCCTCAGGCCCATGGAGGTAGCCTTCGTGCTCCAGGAGATACACGAGGGTCTCTGTGGGAATCATGTAGGAGGGAGGACTCTGGCGTACAAGGCCCTTCGCCAGGGATACTTCTGGGAAATGATGAGGGATGACGCCGTCGACTTTATCAAGAAGTGTGACAAGTGCCAGCATCATTCCCCCATTCAATGCCTACCGGCTGCACCAATCTCCCAACTGTCATCTCCCTAACCTTTTGCATAATGGGGGATGGACATCCTGGGACCATTCCCCACCGCGCCTAGGCAACGGAAGTTCCTACTAGTGACGATCGACTACTTCACCAAATGGGTCGAAGCAGAGCCGCTAGCTCAAATTACAGAGGCCAACGTTTGCCAATTCTTTTGGAAGTCTGTCATCTGCCACTTTGAGCTCTCCAATTGCATCAACACCGACAATGGGCGACAGTTCGACAACCGGGAGTTCGAAGGGTTCTATGCCGAGCACGGGATCCAACACCATTTCACCTCGGTTGTTCATCCCTAGACCAACGGTGAAGTCGAGGTGACAAATCGAACCATCCTTCAAGGACTCCGCACTAGGTTGGACCAGGCGAAAGGCAGATGGGCAGAAGAACTTCCAAGTGTCCTATGGGCCTACCACACAACGCCCAGAACAGCAACGGGCGAAATACCCTTCAACCTCATTTTTGGATCTGAAGCGGCGATCCCAGTCGAGCTCAGCGTGCCCACACTCCGGGTGCAGCGGTACGACGAGGCCCAGGACTCGGCACATCTCCTGCTCAACCTTGATCTCCTCGAAGAGATGAGGAACAAAGCCCGGCTCCGGATGGTGGCCTATCGACAACGAGTCATCCGATATTACAACGCGCGGGTGAAGCAGAAGATCTTCCGACCTGGCAACCTGGTGCTGTGCCGGACAGAAGCATCCCAACCCCGGGAGAGCGGCAAACTCTCGCCGAACTGGGAGGGCCCTCATAGGGTGGCCGAGGCCCTCTCCCAGGAGGCCTACTACCTCGAAGATTTGGATGGCGCCAGATTTTCCCGGACCTGGAACGCTTGTAACCTGAGGAGATATTATCAGTGATGTAAGTGTCCCCTCCATGAGAAATAAAGATTCCTTTCCGCATAACAATTTATCTGCCTTGCAGGAAACTCAAGCCTCGAGCCTAGCTCCTCGGCGACAAAGCTCGGAGAAAAGTCCTCCGTCACGAAGACCTGGGAAGCCCCCAGGCACTCAAGCCTCGAGCCTAGCTCCACGACAACAAAGCACAGAGAAAAGTTCTCCGGCACGAAGACCTGGGAAGCCCCCATGCACTCAAGCCTCGAGCCTAGCTCCTCGACAACAAAGCCCGGAGAAAAGTCCTCCGACATGAAGACCTGGGAAGCCCCCAGGCGCTCAAGCCTCGAGCCTAGCTCCTCGGCGACAATGCCCGGAGAAAAGTCATCCGGCACGAAAACCTGGGAAGCCCTCAGGCACTCAAGCCTCGAGCCTAGCTCCTCGACGACAAAGCCCGGAGAAAAGTCCTCCAGCATGAAGACCTAGGAAGCCCCCAAGCACTCAAGCCTCAAGCCTAGCTCCTCGGCACCAAAGCCCGGAGAAGAGTTCTCCGGCATGAAGATCCGAGCCATGCCCTCAGGACATCAAGTTCTCACATTTTCGAGCCCGGCTCCAAGACGACAACTCCTGAGCCATGCCGCTCTCAGCCATCAACATCCCGAGCCCAGCTCCAGGATGCCAACCCAAGACTGGAGCTCAGATCTCTGGCCAAGGGAATCCTCTAGCCACATCGCTCTCAACTGTCAAAGTCCCCGAGCCCAGCTCCAGGATGCCAACCCAAGACCGGAGCTCAGATCTCCGGCCAAGGAATCTTCTCAGCTATCATCGTCTTCGAGCCCAGCTCCAAGACACCACCTCCTGAGCCATGTCCTCAAGCAATCAAGTTCTGAAGCCCAGCTCTCCAACAAGCAAGCCGCGAGCCTAGCTCCTCAGCACCAAAGCCTGGAGAAGAGTCCTCCGGCATAAAGACCTGGGAAGCCCCTAGGTACTCAAGCCGTGAGCCTAGCTCCTCGGCACCAAAGCCCAGAGAAGAGTCCTCCGGCACAAAGACCTGGGAAGCCCCCAGGCACTCAAGCCACGAGCCTAGCTCCTCGGCACCAAAGCCCGGAGAAAAGTCCTCTGGCACAAAGACCTGGGAAGCCTCCAGGCACTCAAGCCACGAGCCTAGCTCCTCGGCACCAAAGCCCGAAGAAGAGTCCTTTGGCATAAAGACCTGGGAAGCCCCCAGGCACTCAAGCCCAAGACCGGAGCTCAGATCTCCGGCTAAGGGAATCTTCAAGCCAAGCAGCTCTCCAGTCAACAACGTCCCCGAGCCCAGCTCCAAGATGCCAGCCCAAGACCGGAGCTCAGATCTCCGGCCAAGGGAACCTTCAAGCCAAGCAGCTCTCCAGTCAACAACGTCCCCGAGCCCAGCTCCAGGACGCCAGCCCAAGACCGGAGCTCAGACCTCCGGCCAAGGGAACCTTCGAGCCACACAGCTCTCCGGCCAGTGCATCCCCGAGCCCGGCTCTGAGGTGATGTTCCTTAGGCCCGACTTCTGAAGATCAAGCCCCGAGCCCAGCTCCAAGGCATTCAAGATATGGGCGGCCCTCGGGCACCCGAGTTCGAAACTCCTCCCTACACCCTCCTCGCATAGAAAGGAAAGAGAAGAGAGGGGAGAAGAGGAAAAGAGAACATTCGCATCACAAAAAGAAAGAGACTACGTTTATGAAGTCCATTTCTATTACTTTGAAGAAAGATGTACATCATTTTCCGGGCCCTGACAGACCAGGCATCCCGGTTCAAAGAAAAAACAAATAGCAGAAAGTACAAAAGGAAAATAAAAGGGACACAAGAGAAGTCCTATACTACGAGGCCGGCTCCTTCCCTGGGCGGTGCACGGCCGGGACTTCCCCTTCTTCCACCCCCGGCGCAGGGTCGCGCGCTTGAGCAGGCTCTGTTGGAGGGGTGGACTCAGCTACGACTGTCGAGGAGGCCGGCTCGATTGCCTTCTCCTGTGATGCTGCCCCGGCCGTCGCCACAACCGAGGTCGGCTAGGCAGCCTCCGGGGCCACTTGCGGAAGTGACCTGACCAAAGTGGCCCCTTGCCCTCCTACAGCCGCCTTCGGAGCAGGAGCTTTCTTCCCCGGGGTCCGGAGCGCGGCCAGTCACTCCTCGGATAGGATTCCCCGCAGATGTTGGCGACAGTATGCGAATCCCTTGGCAAAGAAGTTCGTCGCCACCTCCTTGAAGTCTTTGATATATTCGGGGGAGGCCTTGAAGGCGGCCACCGCGTCGGCGGCCCTCTTTCTCGCAGCCTCCTCCCGCTACCGCAACTCCTCTAGCTGCTTCTGGGCATGCTCGTGCTGTCGGGTAGCAATCGATGCCTTCTTCTTGGCGATCTCGACAGTGTGGCTGATGGCGGCGATCCTCTCCTCCGCGGCCGCTACTTTCTTCTCGGCAAAGGCAGCCCTGTCCTTTGCTACCTCCACCTCAGCTTGGAGCTCCTTCACTCGAGTCCTCTTCGACTCGAGCTCTCCTTCGAGCTCCTTTTTTGTTCGGGCAGCGTTGGCGATCTCAGCCTAAAGGCTTTTAGCCTTTGAGTTGGCCTCCCAGACCTCGGCGTCCTTCCGGCCCACCTCAGCCTTCAGGGATGCGAGCTCCGCCTGCTGCTCCTTATCCCTCCTCGTCCAATTGCGGCAGTAGTCTTTGATGAGGATCAGTTCCCTGCCATGCTGTACCAAAGGGAGTACGTCAGTTACAATGCTGTGCTGAAAAAGACTAAAGAGTACCGAAATAAGGGAGAAGGGACTTATGGCGTACAGGTTGGTGAAGGACGAGCTGATGACGTCCCCCAGGAGCCTCCCGCTCTCCTCTCGCTTGTCGCAAGACAGGACAGAGAAGTCCATCATCCGCTCGGCAAGCACCGGGTCCTTCACCAGCGATACATTGGGCCCCGGGCGAAAAGGGACTCGGCGGTAGTCCCTGTCCTGCCCCCTTGCCAGCTTGGATCCCTCGGTGGTTGGAGGCCCGTCTAGCGCCGGCTGCGAGCTCGGCACCACCTCGGCCTGTGCTTGAGGTGCCGGCCTCGCTTCTCTTAACCTTCCCTCCTCGACATCAACGGCCTCCGAAGGAGGGACTTCTGTCCTGGCGGTGGCAGCAGCGGACTTGGCACGGACGACCACCTCGGGCTCGGGCGCCGACACTAGCTCTTGCTGCCCTAAAGACTCGCGGGCGGGCTCGGCCACCCTCTTTCGCCTCCGCTCTGAAACAGGTGCATCCGGCCTGGCCTGCACCGGCCTCGCACCGTCGTCAACTCGAGCCCTCTTCGAAGCGGGCTCGCTTGTCTTGGTTGCCTGCTCTCGCTCCTCGGTAAACGAGAGTAGCTCATCCATCGAAAATTTCATCTCTGCACCAGAAAAGACGAGGTTAGCCCCCCCCAAAAAAAAGAAAAGAAAAGTAAAGTAAGAAACGAAAGGGGGGTGGCCAAGTCAAACTCACCCAACTCCCGCGCCGAGCTGACCCCGGCCTCGCGAAGATTCTGCTTCGATAGCAAGACCTCAAGAGATGGGATCTCGGCCGATCTGAGCAGCTCATACAGGTCAAGGTCGGCTGCTTTGATGGAGGAGTTCCTATTAGGAGATCGATTTGGGTCGCTCCAAGCCCAGTCGATCTCCTCGACCAAGGTGAAAAAATACTTGCTCTTCCATCCTTTGATGGAAGAGGGGAGCTCGAAACGGATGCCCCGAGGGCGAGAAGAGAGGGACCACCACCCCTCCTCGGTGGGGTAGCGTTTCAGGGTGAAGAAGGCCCTGAACAAAGAAAAACGGGCAACAATCCCGTGAAAGTGGCACAGAACGATGAAGCAAAATATCGTTCTGATGGCATTAGGAACCAACTGGGCAGGAACAAGTCGGTAGTTGGTCAAGAAAGAAAGGAAGAATGGATGGACAGGAAATCAGAGACCCCCGGTGAAGGTCTCCTCATAGAAGGCCATCTGCCGAGGGCCACTGGACGTGACCCTCTCCCCAGGACGGGGGACAGAGAGCCGGACGGACTCAGGGATGTCATATGCACCCCGGATGGCCACCAGATCCTCGACAGAGATCACCGAAGCAATCCCTCCGGGACCTGTCGACCGAGAAGGCTCGGGCTCAGGAAGGGAAACAGGAGCAGGAGTAGGAAGGAGAGCCAAATGGGGAGGAGGAGAAGACCCGGGTTCCCTAATGGCTAAAAGGCCTTGAGAGGGCCTCTTACTAAATTCATACCGCGCCGCCTCCATCTCCTCTTCAGAGGAAGGAGTTCTAGGCAAGGAAGGTCCAGCCTCGGCTTGGCAGGAAGGGTAGAAGTTTAGACCGAAGCGATCCATGGAGGAAGAAGAAGAAGAAGAAAAAGGAGAAGACGATGAAGGAGGACCTACGGCAACCCCTAGTCGGCTAGAAAGGAGAAAAAAGAGGAGGCTAACCTGCTAGGATCCTAAGCGGACGACGACGATCGGAGTGGTGGAAGGAGACTGTTGCACAACGTCGAGCGCGAAGAATTCGAAAAAAGGTATGGTTCGAAAAGACTTACTCCTTTTTCTCAAGGCAACCTGCGCCCGATCGTACCATTACAGCTTCCCCAAGAGTCTCACCATGTGTCGCTGATCAACGGGCCAGCACCCCCAATCCGACCGCAATCGCTCTAACTTCCGTGCCCACCATAACTACTTCCTAGACGTGGCCACGTGGCACCCCCGTACAGGCTCAAGGGCCCGCCGGGCGAGAAGCCACCGATATCGGTCATTATTGCACCAGATCTTTCCACCTTTCCACGTCAGCACCATAATTACTCCCTTCGCCCCGAGCGCCGCGCGACAACGGGCATCGGGAGTGGGGGGCAAATGATGTGACCGGAGCCTGACGTGGAACCCTCATCGGATGCCGCGTTGGATTCCCACCATGGGCCCCTTCGCCGGGCTGAGCTCCCCGATCTCAACAGGGCCGCCCGTCGAAGCCGGGTTCCGTCCTCCGCCAGGTCGTGACGCCTAGGTCGGAGCTGAGCTCAAACCCCACCAAAGGCAGACCTTTCGAGCCCGATGTTGGGCCCCGTGGCCTGGAGCTGAGCTCAAGCCTCCTCCGCCATGTGGAGCCCCTTCGAGGCCGGGTCCCCTGGATTGGACGAACCTCGTCCACCTCTGCCAGCCCGAGCTCGGTCAAAGCTGGGCCCCCTTGGCCCGAAGCCGAGCTCGGCCTCCCTCCGCACAGCCGAGCCGCCGCGAGGCGGGTCCCCTACAAGTGGGCCCCATCTTCCTAGCTCGGTCCCCTGCTCAGATCAAGGCACCAACCACCAAGGGAGCAGCACGCCCCTCCTGAAGATGGTGGCGGGCCCCCCGAGGATCGTATGACGGCACCCACCTCGTCGCCATCAATGCTCGCGGCCGCCATTCACACCAGAAATAAAGGAAGCTCACATCAAGGCACCATGCCCTCCATCGACCTGCCGTACGACTGGAGAAAAGACCCCACAAAGGAGCACAGTTCCCGAGAGCGGCGGCACAACAGTCGAGGTCCTGCCAGGCTTCCAGAAAAGGCAAACAGAAGGAATGTCAGAGGCATGTAGAAGCTTTCCCAGCTACCCAATAAAGAAGGCGTCCCGTCTACGGCACGATACCTCGTCGTACCCGTCTGACAGCACGAGAGAACCCCGAGGCAAGCCAAAGTAGAAAACTCGGTCAGAGTAAGCAAAAAGGAGGTAACAGCACTCATATTGCAACAACAACATTCTCTCAACAAGAAAGGAACCAATTTTTCCAACAACACAACCACCACAAAGAGAAAGAGGAGAAGAGGGAGAGGCCAGACAGGAGGGCAGGACCACCTCGGCCACCACATCCCCCAACTCACACTCACACTCTCATACACTCCACTCACTCCTAGCATGGAGCTCATCCAGAGGGGCTCGATCAGGAGGATCTGTTCCCCTGGATCGTCACTGACTTGACCGTCGGAGTGCCCCCGCCGGAATTTCCGGCCCGGGTCACCGACATTGACTTTCTTGCAGGTCCCTAAGCACCGGAGGCATCTTCCGCGGGCAGACGCGGAATATCCGACGCCACCAGCAGCTACGGGCCACGGTGATCTGGGCGACAACAATTATGATAAAAAATTATTCATAACCGTAATAATTATATGATTAAAAATTAATTTATATTTATGAAAAGTAACGGATCGAAATTTTAGAACGTTCTTTTTATTTATTTGCTTATTAATTTTAATCTATGTTTACTTTGAATTTTTACTTTCTTTCAATCATATCCTTATTGTTTTCTTATTTTTAATACTTATAATTTAACTAAACGTTTTAAAAATTTTAAAGTGAACGTGATCTCAGTAGTCCTGAAACAATTTGTTTAGTTATTTTTGGTGTTATTGATGACGGTACATCAGAGATCAGAGGGCTCAGGAGCACAGGAAAAGATCTATTTGCTTGCCGACCGCTGCAGCCTGTAGCTCTCGACCGACCACCGCCGCCGCATGTCGCCAGCCCACCGGATGGTCTGGGAGGAGAAGAGGGAGGGGAGGGGAGGGGAGGGGAGGACAGGGAGGAGATAGCCGGTGACATCGGCGGATGCGAGGAGGACCGATAGTTTTGCTAGGCGACTGCCACCGCCTGGAGCTCTCCACTGCCTGCCTCCCCTGCGTGTCGTCGGCCAACCGGATGGTCCGGGAGGAGAGGGGGGAGGGGAGGATGGTGAGGAGACAGCCGGTGATGCCGGCGGATGTGAGGAGCCAACGGTGACAAGAACCATAGGGACCGTGAAGTAGGACTCCACCAGAACGGAGTCGCCAAGTAGGACTCCACTCATCGGTTTCTGAAACAAAGGAGACCATCAGTAAAAGCTTGTCAAGGACTAACACTAGAGAAAGATGATCAAATGAAACAGAGGAAATCAGACCATCTTCTTGCGAGCGGTGGCATTAGAAGAGGGTGAGATCTGCGTGGTGGAGGCAGGGCTGAGCCTCGATGGAGAGGCCGAAGCTTGCTGTGAAACCTGCTCTCCACTTCCAGATCCATCTGAAACCCAACATTCATGTGACCTTTTTATAGAAGCTGCAACACCAATCAAGGGAAAGAATAAAACCAAGGGCTTCAGCAAGACTGGTCGTGAAATATAAAGGAAAAAATATTCAAGAAACGAGAAATTTTCGCCCTCCAACTCCCAACCCATATCTACCCTCTATAACTCTCTTCTCCCCATGCCTGACTGGGCTTTTCTAGGCACCGAGAATCTGATCATCTCGTCTGGCTTCCAGGCCATCGTGACCTTCTGCTGTTGGTGGTTGTGATGGTGGTTGCTATGAGCTATGGAAGAGGACGGGAGGCCGGATTCGACGGAGGAGGATGTTAGATTTTAATATCTAAGTCATCTAATTGTCACTTGGTCATTTTCAACTTAATCAACCATATAGATTAAATTAGAGTCTAATTGGTGAAAAAATAATATTTTTGATAAAATTGATCTTACCAATCAAATAGAATTGGAATAAAATTTTAATTAAAATTTTAATCAGCTAATGAAAGAGATATATATCTCTATAAATATAGAGATTATCTAATCCCTTTTCTTCGATTCTCATAAGAACGGTAAATAATTTCTCATCGATCGTTCATATAAAGAGATGTAAGGAGAAAGAAGATAGTCATGAAGGAATGACATCTCAAGAATTGCACTACAAACCGGAATAATCGTGCATGGTATATCTTTCCTGTAATTTATGGTTTTGAATATATACAAAAGCGCGATTTAGGCATGAAAGATTGAAGGTATTTCAAAGCACGATTCCATGTTTTATGTTCATGCAAAAATTTAAGATAAATTTTGGTCTAATTTCAAAATATTAAAATTATATTTTATATTTTGAAATTAAATTAAAGATTAAAAAATTAATTCTGATTTCTTTATAAAATTAAAATAAAATATTTTTTTCTGTGAAAAAGATCCCGGTTTCCTTTTCCATTCGACCGCCAGCAAGGTGGTTACCAGACCACTGTATCGAAATATATCCTGTTATTATATTATATTATATTTATTTATTTATACTGGATTATAGTTTAAATTAATAAATAAATAGATAAATAAAATATATATACAAGGGTGAAGTATGTGTTCTTCCTCCCTTCCGGTCAAGTTTCTGATATGAGATTACTTCAAATGGAGGTAGTATTAGGAAGAATTCTTTGAAATTGAGAGCTCTTATGTGAAGGGCTATCAAGATGCAAGCTTGACTGGACGAAGCACATAACCAAAGAAATTTGTTCCAATATGAAGTTTAAACCATACAGATTTTTTCCAAGGAGCCATTATATTCCACTAAGCCCAGACACCCTTTAAAACATCTTAGTTTGATGATTTGGAGCCCCATCCCCATCAAAGTTAGCATCGTGTGAAGAACATTTTGTTAAGCTTGGATTGAAATCGGCCCCATTCAAGGATCTAGGTCATCGCTGCTGGTTCAACTTATTGGTTATCAATAGCATCATCTTTTGCATGGCAAAAGATCCTTCGATGCCTAAGGGCAAGATGAAGCAAGCTATGGGGTTGGCTCGAGGAAGAAATCGGACCACCGACGAATGTCACCAGTGACCAGGAGATGGTCGACGATTGTCGATTTTAGCCAATGATCTTCCGCAGCAAAGAACCCATGCATTGGAAGGCCATTAATAGCATTTTGAAGGTCTCGTGTTGCCCAGTGATGATGCAATCCAAGAGGGAGGTGAATTGGGTTTTAAAAATTATTTGAACTATTTCAATGGATATAATACAAGTATGTGCCAATTCACATCAAGTACTTATATTTTGTCAAAGTGTTTGTATGCTTAATAAAAATATACAATGAAATTAATAAAGTTAATGCAAGAGTAAATAAGTAATAAATAAAAGCAATCACAAATACAAGAATATATAGTGGTTCGGTGCATTCCAAGGCACCTACATCCACTTTCCAAGTTTTTCTAGGGTATTTCACTATAATCACCAAGATTACAGTTGATTAGTTTTCCGGGCTCACTAATCAAAACCCAACTTGTTTTTCCGGGCTTACAAGTCAAAATCCTTTATTGGTTTTATAACTTAGGCTAACCAACAACCTCCGATGGTTTTACGAGCTCACCAACAACATATGTTGGTTTTACGGGATCACTAACTACCTATGTTCGTTTTACACAAAGGCTAACCAACAACCTTTTTGGTTTTCCAAGGCTCACCAAAAACCTTGATACAACAATGTAATAATGAAAGTAAAGAATACAATAAAGCAAGTATCTTATTGAGGTACTTGATTGATGTTATTGAGCTTGTCTCCATGTTGATGTTGAAGCTTCAATGGATGCTTGAAGATGTGGTCTTGGAAGCTTCTTCACTCATTTCAATCCTTGGAGGCTCAACTCTCTCAACATTGAATCCTTAAGAATCCTTCACATATTTTTACTTATAAACCAAATGATTTATCATTCAAACCATGAATTCTCTTCTTTCCCAAGAGCCTGGTGGTGTATAAATAGCCCTCCATACCTTGATGACCGTTGGAGGAGAAAATATAACCATTGAAGCCAAGTTGGAGAAGTTCTGTGCTTCAGAAAAACTAGCTGTTATAGCAAGTGTCGATACTTCATCTTCATGAATCGACACTTGTTTAAAAAAGTCTTCTGAAGCTTTCTAGAATGCACTGATGAGTCGACACTTCATCTGGTGAGTCGACATCTTGAGTCGATACTTCAGTCCATGAGTTGATACTTGACCAAACTCCTGAAATCTGCTCGTTCTGTCTTCTATTTGGTCTCAGGCCTTGAGTCGATACTTTACTATTCATGAGTCGACACTTGGATTTCATGAGTCGATACTTGGCTGTACCAGTATCGAAACTTTTCTAAATTCAAATCTCGAGTACCTGTAACTGATTAATACACTTAATGTATAATTAGTACTTAAATATACTTAAATATTTTGTCATAATCAAAATCAGAGTCAACATATCGATTTGGTGATGTCAAGGAAGAGAAACAATAATTTTTTTCTCTTTACCCGATGGCATTTAGCCATCGTGTGATCAACGGGAAGCTCGCCGGTGGCTGGGAGATGGTCACCGGACTTTTGGATTGGCTGATGATGTACCGACGAAGGGAATCCCGAGCTTTAGGTAGCCATTAGTGGAAGCTTGTGGATGGTCAGCAGTGGAGAAGAAAGGAGAAAGAAGATAGAAAGTTTTGGGTTATTGGTTTAATAGGTTTTGGGTTTTAGCCTGTTTAAATCCAAAATCAATTAATTAAGGTAAGTCTAATTAATGAATTGACCAAACCCAATCACATTGGGTCATACTTAATTTGGATTAATGAGATTTTTATATTTTAGCCCCTATAAAAGTTTAAATCATATATAAGTTTAAATTAAAATTATATTTAGGTCCCTATTAGTTTTTTTAATTCTATTTTATAGAAAGCCCCTATATTATTTGCTATTTATAGCTCAGTCCTTTCTTATTGAATTTCATTAAAATTACTATAACTTGCTTATTTTACATTTGATTTGAGTGATTTTTGAACCGTTAGACTCGTAATGATTTAAAAAATATTTTATTAAATTCTTCATATATGGTAAAATATTTAAATATTTTTTAAATTATTTATATATAATTTTGTTCACTATTATATTATTCAAGTGTATTTTTGTATAATCCCAAAGAGCTCGAAGCACTCTATGGATTTTGAATAGCTGAGTTATTGAGGCCTAAGAATTTTCTCTTTCATTATATTTGAAATTGAGTTATTGAATTCTAAGGATTTTGAGTAGCAGAGTCATTGAGGGCTAAGGATTTTCTCTTTCATTATATTTGAAATTACATAAAGATATGTTTATTATAATTGACTCAAAGGTGATGTAATTAGATACAAAATTAACAGTTATAGGTTGACCAACTTGAATTGTATAAAGACGGGAAGTTCTACACCTAAAGATAAGAATAACCTCGGATTTTTATAATCATAATTGATTAAATCACTAGAGGTGTAACTAATATAATATATCATAATTTAAATATAAATTATATATTTATGTCATAATTACTGTTCTTATCTATATATTTCATATCATTGTTAATTATGAAAATTTTATACTTGTGATTTATATAATGCATGTTTTGGTATTATTATGTTTAAATTTGTGATTAAATTAGTTACAACACTTATTATATACTATAATTCTTGTTTAAAGGTGTTTTCTTGTATAATAAGTATTATTGGCAGAATTATCATTTTTGAAATTTGCATCATGAAAGTAACTGTATGGATATTCTTTTATTTATAATTATGATCCCTGCTTTACTCTCATCGTATCTAACTAATATTCTCACACTGAATGGATCGAATTATTCTTATTATTCTAGGATGCCTAGATTTAGATTTGTTCTTCGTAAATCTTAGCTTGATTCACTAACTCTCACTAATTCTCTTGATCAAAAGAAATTATATGAAAAGTGAGATCATTTTAATAAATTGTCTCTCATGATCATTAAAAGCTTTATAGCAATAGATATAAGAAAATCTATTCCTGATAATGAATTAGCTTCTGAGTACATTTTCTCTATAGAATAATAATCTACTAAATCAAATAAAGTCGAACAAGTTAACATCTCTGAAATATGATAAAATTTCTGGAGTACTAAAGCATATTATGAAAATGTGTGATATAGTTGGAAAACTAAAAGATCTAGGAATGATAGTATCTAAAAACTTTCTTATCTAGTTTGGTCTCAATTCTTTTCCATCATAGTTTACTCAATTTAAAATCTACTATAATACACATAAAGAATCATTGTTAATAAATAAGCTTATCTCTCAATGTGTACAAGAAAAAGAGAGATTGAGATAGAAAGGGGTTCCAGTTATTCACGTGGTTTCTAAGAAGCAATTTTTTAAAAAAAGGCGAAGAAAGGAATAAAAGACCGAGCAATCCACCAAAAAAATGTTCACACAAATTAAAATAATTTTTCTATAATAAAAATAGACATATCAAAAAAGATTATGAAAAAAGAAGGAAATGGTTCGAAAAGAAGGGTTTTCTCTTATCACTTATTTTTTATGAAACCAATTTTAGTAATGTTCATTTTGATACTTGATAGATTGACTTGGATGCTGCAATTCATGTTTCTAATTTATTACAGGGATTTCTTTGAAGCTGGAAATCAAATAATAGAGAGCGATGGATCTTTATGAGAGATCAGATGAAGTCCAAGATTATTTCAATTGGAACCTATAGATTTATTACAGACTGATTTCTAATTAGATCTATATGATATTCATTATATTCCTTCAGCATTTAGGTATTTAATATCATTAGCAAAACTTGATTTAGAAGGTCTTTCATTTACTTTTATAAATTTAAATTTAAATTTATGAAAAAATTTATTTTATTTGGTATTGGGATATTATGCAATGGATTATATAAAATAAATTTAGATTTATTTTTTGCATAATATTTACATGTTTTAAATGTCAATGTCGGAATGAAATACGGTATTATAAATAAAAGTTCTTCAATATTGTGGCATAGATGATTAGATCATATATCAAAAAAAGGATAACTAGATTGATTTAAAAAGATATTTTACCAAATCTAAATTTTAGTAATTTTGGTATGTACATTGATTGTATTAAAGAAAAATAAATTAGAAGGTATAAAAGGCATGCCACTAAAAGTTAATTACTCTTAGAATTGATACATGCCGATATTTGTAGCTATTTTTTATCTTGTTTTAGAGGACAAATATATTTTATCACATTTATTGATGATTTCTTACGTTATGATTATGTTTTCCTATTACATTAAAAGTCTGAAGCTTTATAAACTTTTAAGGTATACAAAGCTAAAGTAGAAAATCAACTGGATAGAAAAATTAAGATTGTGAGATCTGATAAGGATGGTGAATGCTACCATAAATGATAAATCTGGCCATAATCCTGAACCTTTACCAAATTACTAGAACAGTATGGCATTGTAGTACAGTACACTATGCTAGAAAATCTTCAACAACATGGTGTGGCTAAAAGACATAATCATACCTTGATGGACATGGTGAGGAGTATGGTTAGCAATTTATCATTACCTTTATATTTATGAAAAAAGCTTTGACAATCGTTATGTATATCCTAGATCATGTTCCTAGTAAAGCAATTTCTAAAACTTCTTTTGAGTTATGGATGGGTGAAAAATTGCATTTAGCACATCTACATTTAAGGTTATCTTGTAGAGGGTACGAGCTCGATTATATAACTCACAAGAAAAAAATTAGATCCCAGAACTATTAATTATTATTTTATTGGAATCTAGAAATATCAAAAGGTTTTAAATTTTGTTGTTCATCACATACCACAAGAATTGTTGAAACTGGAACTGCTAGATTCATTGAAGATGATGATAACAGTGGGAGTGGTAAACCATATAACATGGTATTAAAAAAAATAAGAGAATCTTTTTCTATTACAATAATATATCAAGATATTCCATATAAAACTATTTATCCTGAGACTATGGAACATCAACAAAAAGTTGATACACCACCTCTTGAATAGCCTATGAATGAATCTGACCTGATTGAAAATAATTACAATAATATTGAACCTGGAGTATTAGGAGATTTGCTAGAATTAGGAGGATTATATTATTTATTTATAAGAATATGATTATGATATTGGGATTAAAGATGATCTAGTTTTTTTAAAGATGCCATGAATAGTGATAATTTTGAACTTTGATTAGATACTATGAAAAATGAGATGGAATCCATGAATAAAAATTAAGTCTGAAAACTTATCGAAATACTTGAAAAGTTTAAGCCTGTTGGTTGTAAGTGAATTTTTAGAACCAAATGAAACTTCAAAGATAATATCAAAAGATATAAGGCTAGACTTGTAACAAAGGAATTCACTTAAAAGGAGGGCATCAATTACTTTGAAATATTTTTATATATTTCCAAAAATGATTCATTCAGAATTATTATAGCATTGGTAGCTTATTTTGATTTAGAGCTATATCAAATAGATATTAAGACTGTGTTCTTGAATGGGGATTTACAAGAAGAAATATATATGGAACAACCAAAAGGGTTTTCAATATAAGAAAATAAAAGGTTAGTATATAAATTAAAAAAATACATATATGGTCTTAAGTAAGCTTCCAGATAATGGCACTTAAAGTTTAATGATATCATTGCTTCCTTCACATTTTAAAAAAATATTACTGATTGTATGATCGACACCCCAACCACTATCTAAAAGGAACGTCCCTATTTAGAAGTGATGGTTTATCATTCTTAAAGCAAGCAGCGCAGCAACCCCAGGGCGCACAAGTCGACCCCCCCACCGAGCACCGCAGTACCAACCCAGCGTACTATCACCGAGCCAGCTTCTACCTGGGGACGAGTACTGCAACACCACCCAAGAGGCGTTGATGTGGCACCGGCCTCACCTTAACAGTGACACCCACATTATGTGGGCCCATACCCCCCATCTGGATGAACCAAGAGGGTGTGAGCTGGCCCACCTAACAATCCTCCCAGTAAAAAATTTCTCGATAATTCTGCCTGCGGGGACTCAAAACCGTGACCTTGGCTCTAATACCAACTGTAGGACCGATGTCCCAACCAACTATCCAAAAGGAATGTCCCTATTTAGAAGTGACGGTTTATCTTTCTTAAAGCAAGCGGCACAGCAACCACGGGGCGCACGAGTCGACCCCCCCACCGAGCACCGCAGCATCAACCCAGCGTATTATCACCGAGCCAGTTCCCGCTTAGGGACGAGCACCGCAGCACCATCCAAGGGGCATTGACATGGCACCAGCCTTACCTTAACAATGGCACCCATATTCCGTGGGCCCAGACCCCCCATTCGGATGAACCAAGAGGGTTTGAGCTGGCCCACCCAATATTGATCAATATATATATCTGAAGGTGAGTAGGAGTAAGTTTATATTTTTGATTCTATATATGGATGATATCTTACTGGCCAGTAGTAATTTGGATCTTTTGTATGAAACTAAAGTTTCTTTTCGAATATTATGATATGAAAGATTCTTCTTATGTTCTTGGTATAGAATTTCATTGTACTAGAAAAGGTTGCTTGGTTTATCTCAAAAAAATTATATTACTAGGATCTTAAAAAGGTTTGGAATGTCAAGTTGTTTATTAAGTGAAGTGCCAATTAATAAGGATGATAAATTTAACAAATTTTAGTATCCTAAGAACAAGATTGAGAGAAATCAGATGAAGGATATAGCTTATGCATCTATAGTGAGTAGTCTGATATATGTTCAAATATATACTCGTCCTGATATTAGTTTTGCTTTAAAAATACTTAGTAGATATCAAAGTGATCCAGGTATGGACCACTAGAAGTCTATCCAAAAAGTGATGCACTATCTTCAGAGGATTAAAGACTACATGCCCATTCATAGAATGATCGATCAGTTAGAGGTGATCGATTATTCAGATGTAGATTATACCGTTATCTTGATAGCAGGAAGTCTACATTATGCTATATTTTTTTGTTGGCTGGTAGAGCAATCTCATGGAAGAGTGCAAAATAGTGCATTATTGTTCACTGTTGCCCAGATATGGTGCCCAAGAGGGGGGTGAATTGGGTATTTAAAAAATTAAAGCAATATATGTGCTACCAAGTTTTAAGGTGAAGAGTGATAGTGCTCAAATAATTGTACAACGGAAGCAATAAAATAAATCAACAATTAAAGAGCAAAAGAAGATAAAAAGAGAAGCAATGCAAACACACAAGAAGTATAGTGGTTCGGTGCACCTAGCACCTACATCCACTCCCCAAGCTCCACTTGGGAATTTCCACTATAATCTTTAGATTACAGCCGACTTGTTTTACCAGGCTCACAAGTCAAAACCTCACACACTTGTTTTGGCTTCGGGCTTACAAGCAACCCTAGTTGGTTTTATCAATTGGCTCACCAACAAACCTCACTCACTTGTTTTGGCTTCGGGCTTACAAGCAACCCTAGTTGGTTTTATCAATTGGCTCACCAACAAATCTCACACTAGTTTCAAATTCTCTTGAAACTAGCCTACCACAAATAGAATTTGAATACAATGAATAAAAATAAAACAAACTCCTTTTGAGCAATAAGAAATTCGTTGAAGCTCTTGATGGAGACTCTTCAAGCCTTTTCCCTTGGAATCTTTGGACCTCACTAAATGCCAAACACTTGAAAGTTGGATTCCTCAAAGATGGAAAGCTTTTGGCTAAGGAATCTCTTGGTTTTCTCACTCTTTTGGCTTGGAAGTGATTGAAAGCTTTGTACTTTGAATCTATACTTTTCCACTTTGTCTCCTTGTCTTTTTTGAAGTTTGGTGGAGGTTAAATACCTCATTCATGCTGAAACAACTCCACAAGACCGTTAGATTCAAAAATATGGCCGTTTATGGCCGTTAGAAATCAAATCAGAAGTTCAGAAAAACTAGCCGTTATGCCATGAGTCGACCTCTGGATCAAGTGTCGACCTCATGAGTCGACCTCCAGTAAATTTTAGGCAAAAATTCAGAATACCATAGTTCTGCCAGGTTTGAATTCTCAGGCAATGAGTCGACCTCTGGACAGGTGTTGACCTCTGGTGGTCGACCTCTGGTGCGTGCCACTGAGATTTTGCCGTGCCGGCCATGCTGAACTTTTCTTCTCTTCATGAGTCGACCTCTGGTGGTCGACCTTTGACAAGGTGTCGACCTCTGGGGGTCGACCTCTGATCTGAATTTTTCTGAAACTCTTTGAGATGTGCATGCCATGCTTGAGTTTCTTTAAGCCTTTGTTTTTTTTGTCAAATATTTCTTAACAAGAAGGTCCATTATGAGAATTTTGATTTTGTCCAAGGTAGAAGAGCTCTTTTCCAAATCATGCAAACTTAGTTTCATCATTGTACTTTTGATACTCTTTTTGAATAACCTAAGTCCTGAAACTTTATCTAGAGATGAAACATTAGTCCAAACATATACTCAACCTTTTGTTAATCATCAAAACTAAGAAGCCAAAGTCAACAATCTCCCCCTTTTTGATGATGACAAAATCTTGAGTATATATGCAATTTAGTCCAAAAGCAAAATATAGCAATGATAAAAATTTTCAAAGAATCCTTACATGCATAAAAATTTTACTTTTCATTTACTTCTTTCTTTTTGTGAAAACATTCTCATGAGTCAAAAAGATAAGAATCATATTTTACTTTACTACTCATAAGAAGGAGTACTTTACTACTCATAAGAAGGAGTACTTTACTACTCATAAGAAGGAGTCTCATATATACTATACTCTGGTATCATGAGTCTCATATATACTTTACTACTCCCCCTTTTTGTCAAGAATCAAAAAGTCCATTTTTGTAGTGAAAGATATATTAACGAAACTTATGTTCAATTATAATGAAGTATTTAGGTGCATAAAATACAAGCTCCCCCTCAATTTGTGCATTCAATATAACAAAATATTCTAACTTGAGGGTTTAAAAGGATAAATGCTAAGAGCTGGTATCAGACAGTAAAATGTCACAAAATGTCACAATATAGATAAAAAGTCACAATATAGATAAAAACAAATGTATATAGTTACAAAATTGCTTACATAGTAAGCACAAAAACACTGATATAACAGACCATACAAAGCAAACTAAGTACAACAAGTAAATCTATGAGGCTACTCCTCATCAGAAGGTATATCAAAAGATACAGGAGCCATGATCCTAGATGAGGATTTTGGAGTCCTATGTGAGGAACTCCGAGTCCTTAGAGAGGGACCAGACCTAGGGGTAGTCCTACGAGATCTATATGTCCTAGGAAAGGGCTCCACAGGTGTCCCGACTGAAGCAGTAGCAGAAGGAGTAGACGGATCAGTATGCTGAGTAGACTGAGCCGGGGTCTGCTTGCTGACTATCTCATAAGCTATGGGATCATCAATGTCTGTCTCTGTATGCTCATCTATGTCATCCGGAATCCCAGTGATAGTCTCAAAAAGTGACTCTGTAAGCTCAGTATCAACTGGCACATCTGGAGGAGCTGTACTCGGAAGATCTGTAGCTGGAGGATCAGTAGCAGGGGGTATCTCTGGAATCGGATCTGCAGGTGGAACCTCAGAACTCCCTGCTCCAGGCTGATCTCCATCACTGTTACTGTATCCACTGGAGTCATCATCATCATCATCATTATCATCATCATGTGGAGGAGATACTGTCGGATCTGCAGTCCCTGATGGCAGTGCTAATCTCAGTAGGCTGAGGATCTGTCGGAATCCTGTATCCATACTAGCTGAGAGAGCACCAATGCGCATGTCTGTGTGTATCCGCAGATCATGTAGCTCCTGTCGTACACCAGTGATCTCTGTCCGGACCTCTGAAATATGATCAGTCACTCTCTGCTCGAAGTCCGATATCCTCACTGAAGTCCTCCGTGGTGTAGCAGTAATAGTAGGTGCTGGAGCTGATGAGGGTGGTGGCGTGAATGGCTCAGGCTCCGCAGTCTCTGTCTCCGGTGCTGGGCAAGGAGGTGTACCATGATCAGTAGGCTCAGAAGGCCCTGCCTCAGGAGCTCGGATCTCATCCTCCTCATCTGGCTCCTGGCCAGACTCTCGTCGTACCCAACGGTCACTGATCAGTCGAAATCCCATCCTATGCAGGGATTTCTCTCCATAAGTATCAGTGTGCTATAGCTGACTGAAGGGTATACCGTCGAATGAGACACCATGCTCTCTGAATATCTGAGTCAGTCCCATGCCATAAGGCTGAACAAGTCTCCTGTGAGAAGCTGCCTCACCCATCTACTGAAGCATGATCCTGGGAAGGTTGATGGGAGTCCGCTGTCTCAGGGACACCATCAACACCAGCTCACGCTCAGTGATAAAATCGAATCTCCCGCTCTTCGGAATCAAGATACGGGCGATGATATGATGCAGCACTCTCATCTCCAGTGAAAGCTGGTTAGCGGCTATTATGAAAATGCCGCTAACATCCTCACGCTCTAGGATACATCTGAAGGCGTGCTCTCTATCGCTGATCGAAGTGGCAGCAGAGCCATGAAGTGGAATCCTCCAGACGCGACTGATGACCTCCGGTGTCACTGGAATCTCGATCTCTCGTACTGTAGCAGACCATCCAATGCCATCAGTGGCCATGGATCCATAAAACTCCCTGATGAGGTCTGGGTAGAATCTCTCAGACATCGTACAGAAATGAACCAGACCTGCATCTCTCAGTACATCTCCAATGAAGAAGTGATGCTGATCCCAGAATGGTATATCCACGCGCCTCCCACTAGCAATGCTCTTCCGGACTAAGCTGGCTGGCACTGGTGCAGGTGGCTCTGGGGTCGGCTCACGCTCATGTCTGACCTTTCGTCGTCGCTCAGTACTACCCTGGCCTTGTTCCAATCTCCTTTTCCTTACTGCCAAGTGCTTTCTCGGACCCATGTGAAAGGAAGAGGGGTAACTTAGGGAGAAGAGCAAAGCGGCAAGGCTAAGAGGAAAAGAGAGGGAAAGAGAGGTTCACGGATTGGAAAAAAGAGGAGAAGGTGAAATGGTGAGATAGGGTTTGTGAGAATGGAGAAAATAGAGAGTAAATGAAGAAAAAGTAAGAAACGGAGGAAAGAAATACGTAATTTCAATTGAAAAACAACCGAGATTTGAGGGTAGATAGGTGCGAAGGCTTTCGGTTGTCCAAAATCAAGAATACGGTCAAAAAGAGGGTTGATTCCAAGAAAAGCAAGAGGAGAGGAGAGGATTACCCAAAATGATGAAGGAGAAGGGTGGAAATCTACTATTTAGGGGTTTAAGGAAGTTGGAGGGGGACCACACGAAGGAGAGGTAAGAAAAAGTGGAGAAAAAAGGCTTGCGGACGGGTTTTAAAAAAGCAGGTTTCCGTTCAAGTGTCGACCTCTGAAAATTTTCAGGGGTCGACCTCAAGTGTCGACCTCCAAAACTTAGGTGTCGACCTCAAGTGTCGACCTCCGAAAATTAAAGTGTCGACCTCCAACAATTAATAAAATTCTGTAAAATAAAAAAAAATTGATAAAATTTAGAAAAATAACCTTTAAACATATTTGAGAATTTATAAATCATTTTTGAGGAATTTTGATGAAAATTGAAGAGTTTCAAGCAAAAGGATCAATGACTCCCAGTTCTCTTCTGATCATACAAAATCTATCTTCATTCAATGGTTTTGTGAATATATCAGCCAATTGATAATCAGTACAAATAAATTCTAACAACACATTAGAGTTTTGAACGTGATCTCTTATGAAGTGATGTCTTATTTCAATATATTTGCTTCTTGAATGTTGTACAGGATTTTTTGTTAAATTGATTGCACTAGTATTATCACATCTTATGGGTGTCTTAATTAGTTTGATGCCAAAGTCCTCGAGTTGTTATTTGATCCATAGAATCTGAGCACAATAGCTTCCAGCTGCTATATATTCGGCTTCCGCCGTAGATAGAGCAACCGAATTCTGTTTCTTACTGCTCCATGAAATCAAATTAACTCCTAGGAATTGACAAGTTCCACTAGTACTTTTTCGATCAAGTTTACACCCAGCAAAATCAGCATCAGAATATGCAATTAATTCATATGATGACTCTCTAGAGTACCAAAGACCAATTTCGATAGACCCAGATAAGTATTTAAGTATACGTTTTACAGCTAAGAGATGTGATTCTTTAGGAGCAGACTGAAAACGTGCATACATACAAACACTAAACATTATATCTGGTCTACTGGCAGTTAGATATAGCAATGAACCAATCATGCCTCTATATAATTTTTGGTCTACTGATTTACCACATTCATCTTTGTCTAATTTATATGAAGAGCTCATAGGGGTACCTATTGGTTTGGTAGTCTCCATCCCAAACTTTTTCAATATCTCTCTTGTGTACTTGGCTTGGTTGATGGAGATCCCTTCTTTGGTTTGCTTAATTTGGAGTCCGAGGAAGAAGTTGAGTTCTCCCATCATGTTCATCTCGAACTCACTCTGCATTAACTTAGCAAGTTCTTGACAAAGACATTCGTTAGTAGCACCAAAAATAATATCATCTACATATATTTGTACTACTAAGAGATCATCATTTTTCTTTTTCAAAAATAATGTATTATCTACATTACCTCTAGAGAAATCATTTTTCATCAAAAATGAACTTAATCTATCATACCAAGCTCTAGGAGCTTGCTTTAAACCATACAATGCTTTATGCAATTTAAAGACATGATTAGGAAATTCATGATTTTCAAAACCAGGAGGTTGTTCAACATAAACCTCCTCTTCAATAAATCCATTTAAAAAGGCACTCTTAACATCCATTTGAAATAACTTGAAATCCATAAAACAAGCAAAAGCAAGTAAAAGTCTAATTTCTTCTAGCCTAGCAACAGGAGCAAAGGTTTCATCAAAGTCGATCCCTTCTTCCTGGTTGTAGCCTTTAGCAACAAGTCTAGCTTTGTTCCTAATTACAATACCATGTTCATCAAGTTTATTTCTAAAAACCCATTTTGTGCCAATTACAGAAACATTAAGGGGTCTTTCAGTTAAAGTCCAAACATTATTTCTTTTAAATTGATTTAGTTCATCTTGCATAGCATTAATCCAGTTACAATCTTTTTCAGCTTCTTCTATTAACTTAGGCTCTATCTGAGATACAAAAGCTAAATAATCACAAACATTTCTAATAGAAGAGCGTGTACTTACCCCCTTTGATGGATCACCAATTATTAGCTCTTTAGGGTGTCCGTGTGCATACCTCCATTCCTTAGGTAAAGGTTTTGGTGAAGTTGCATTGATCTCTTGAATTTGATCTTGATTCTCTTGATCATCATTTCCTTTGGGCTCATCTTCACTGATTGTCAATTGTTCAAGCTTCTTTGTACCTGTTTCAACATCAATAGAATCTTCTTTTCTAGAAGATTTTTCATTAGATTCATCAAACACTACATGAATTGATTCTTCAACCAGAAGAGTTCTTCTGTTGAAGACCCTGTATGCCTTGCTAGAAGTAGAGTATCCTAAGAAGATACTCTCATCTGACTTGGCATCAAATTTACTGATATTATCTTTGCCATTGTTTAATATGAAACAGCGACAACCAAATACACGAAAATACTTGAGATTAGGTTTTCGATTTTTCCAAAGCTCATATGGTGTTTTCTTCAAAATAGGTCGAATTAAAACACGATTTAAAATGTAACAGGAAGTATTAATGGCTTCTGCCCAAAAATATCTAGGTAAATCATTTTTGCAAAGCATTGTGCGTGCCATTTTTTCAAAAGTCCTGTTCTTTCTTTCTACCATCCCATTTTGTTGAGGTGTCCTAGGTGCAGAAAAATTATGACTAATACCATTTTCATTACAAAAAGCTTCAAAATCATGATTGTCAAATTCAGTTCCATGATCACTACGCAAAGAAATAATAGTGAGATCTTTTTCGTTTGAAACCCTTTTATGAAATTTAACAAAAGCTGAAAATGTTTCATCTTTATGAGCTAAAAACATCACCCAAGTAAATCGTGAGTAATCATCTACAATTACTAGCCCATATTTTTTACCTCCCAAACTAGTTGTTCTGGTTGGTCCAAAGAGGTCCATATGCAATAATTCAAGGGGTCTAGTAGTAGATACTACTCCTTTAGGTTTGAAAGTAGATTTAGTTTGTTTTCCAAATTGACATGCAGCACAAATCTTATCTTTTTCAAATGTGAGTTTTGGCAATTCTTTTACAAGATTCTTTTTGCTTAATTTTGAAATCAACTGCATACTAGCATGCCCTAGTCTACGATGCCAAAGCCAACTAGTTTCACTTGCTTTGGCTTCCTTAGCCACTAGGCATTGACCACTTTCCATGGCTAGATCATCAAGATCAACCATGTAAATGCTTCCATGCCTAAGACCAGTGAACTTGATGCCATCGACATCTAGACTAGATACCATGCATAAAGATGATTCAAAAATTATTTTAAAACCCTTATCACAAAACTGACTAATGCTAAAAAGATTATGCTTCAAGCCATCAACAAATAATACATTATCTACATAAGCATTAGGGGTGATATGGATTTTACCAATTCCGACGATTTTGCCTTTTCCATTATCACCAAAAGTAACGTTTCCACCATCAATAGCAGCTAGTGATGAGAATTGCTTCACATCCCCAGTCATGTGCCTTGAGCAACCACTATCCAGATACCACATTCTTCTTTTATTTTTGGTTGCAAGGCACACCTACAAAAATTGATCAAGTTGAAACTTTAGGTACCCAAGTCATCTTGGGTCCTTTAGGGTTAGTCAAATTGGTTCCTTTTGGAATCCAAATCTTTTTAAAGGTATTTAATTTTCTTCTATTACAAACATATAATTTATGACCTAATTTACCACATGCATAGCAGGTAATATTAGAAGATGCAGATATGAAAAAGTTTTTATAAAGTTTTTGCTGATTGTGTGGCTTAAATCCAAGTCCAGCTTTGTTAAACACTGCATGTTGACTATTTAAAAGCATATTTAGTTTTTCTGAACTAAAAGTAAACTTTTCTACAAAAGGTTTTACTTTTTCTAACTCTTCCTTGTAATTCTTGTTTTGAAGCAATAGTTCTTTATTTTGTTTTTCAATGTTCTCATTAGTTTTAAGACTTCTATTATTTTTCAAAGAATTATTTTCTTTTAAAAGATTATTCTTATCATTTATTAAAGTCTTTACATGTTCAGTTAATTTCTTGTTTTCTTGAATTAAATTTTCAATTTCAGTTGAAAACTTTTCTGAATTTTTAGTAAGCTCAAAATTTTGCTTTCTTAATTTCTTATTTTTCAATTTTAATTTTTCATATTCAATAACTAAGTCATCAAAAGCATCATGCAATTCATTGAAAGTAAATTCAGTTTCAGGTTCAGAATTTACCTCATTATCTTCATTGGCCATGAAACATAAGTTGGCGACTACCTGCTGCTCTTCTTCACTGCTGGAGTCCTCACTCTCACTCCAGGTAGCCATCATGGCTTTCTTTCTCAACATCCTTCGACTCTTCTTAAGCAAAGGGCAATCCGTTTTGTAATGTCCAGGCTTCTTGCACTCGAAGCAGATGGGTGGATCCCTTTCTTTCTCTTTCTCTTTCTCCTTGTTGTGATCACCTTTTTGTGGCCTTTTCTTGTAGAAGCCCTTCTTCTTTCTCATGAATCTTTTGAATTTTCTTGTAATGAGGGCTGTCTCATCATCATCAGCTTCTTCTTCTGATTCATCACTTGACTCTTCTTTTGTAGTGGACTTGAAGGCTATGGCTTTCTTTTTCTTGTCATTGTCCACTGTCTTCTGCTTTAGTGAAAGCTCGTAAGTCATCAGTGATCCAAGAAGCTGCTCGAGAGGTAGAGTATTGACATCCTTGGCTTCTTCTATGGCTGTTACTTTCGCATCCCATGAAGCCGGAAGAGACCTGAGAAGTTTGTTAACCAGTTCACCATTAGATATAATTTTTCCCAAACTCCTCATACCATTTACTATATTGGTAAATCTAGTGTACATTTCACTTATACTTTCAGTTGGTTCCATCCTGAACATCTCATACGTATGAATGAGCATGTTCACCTTTGTGGTCTTCACTTGGTGTGTACCCTCATGGGTAACCTCAAGTGTATCCCAAATTTTTTTGGCGGAAATACAATTTGATATTCTGTTGAATTCACTAGGATCAAGTGCACAGAATAGCAAATTCATCGCCTTAGCATTTAACTCGGCCTGTTTGATGTCATTGTCATCCCATTCTTCTTCAGATTTTGGGGTGATAATGCCATTAACCAAGTGAGTCGGCTGATGAGGCCCTTTAGTGATTACTCTCCATATATGATAATCTACAGCTTGTACATAAATACGCATACGAATTTTTCAGTATGTGTAGTTTGTGCCATTAAAGAAAGGAGGGCGATTTGATGCTTGTCCTTCAACTATACCCATTCCAATTGGGGCGGCCATGATCTTTAACTCAAGATCGTTGGACCTACAAGAGAGTACCGGTGCTCTGATACCACTTGTTGCCCAGATATGGTGCCCAAGAGGGGGGGTGAATTGGGTATTTAAAAATTAAAGCAATATATGTACTACCAAGTTTTAAGGTGAAGCGTGATAGTGCTCAAATAATTGTGCAACGGAAGCAATGAAATAAATCAACAATTAAAGAGCAAAAGAAGATAAAAAGAGAAGCAATGCAAACACACAAGAAGTATAGTGGTTCGGTGCACCTAGCACCTACATCCACTCCCCAAGCTCCACTTGGGAATTTCCACTATAATCTTTAGATTACAGCCGACTTGTTTTACCAGGCTCACAAGTCAAAACCTTACACACTTGTTTTGGCTTCGGGCTTACAAGCAACCCTAGTTGGTTTTATCAATTGGCTCACCAACAAACCTCACTCACTTGTTTTGGCTTCGGGCTTACAAGCAACCCTAGTTGGTTTTATCAATTGGCTCACCAACAAACCTCACACTAGTTTCAAATTCCCTTGAAACTAGCCTACCACAAATAGAATTTGAATACAATGAATAAAAATAAAACAAACTCCTTTTGAGCAATAAGAAATTCGTTGAAGCTCTTGATGGAGACTCTTCAAGCCTTCTCCCTTGGAATCTTTGGACCTCACTAAATGCCAAACACTTGAAAGTTGGATTTCTCAAAGATGGAAAGCTTTTGGCTAAGGAATCTCTTGGTTTTCTCACTCTTTTGGCTTGGAAGTGATTGAAGGCTTTGTACTTTGAATCTACACTTTTCCACTTTGTCTCTTTGTCTTTTTTGAAGTTTGGTGGAGGTTAAAAACCTCATTCATGCTGAAACAACTCCACAAGACCGTTAGATTCAAAAATATGGCCGTTTATGGCCGTTAGAAATCAAATCAGAAGTTCAGAAAAACTAGCCGTTATGCCATGAGTCGACCTCATGAGTCGACCTCTGGATCAAGTGTCGACCTCATGAGTCGACCTTCAGTAAATTTTAGGCAAAAATTCAGAATACCATAGTTCTGCCAGGTTTGAATTCTCAGGCAATGAGTCGACCTCTGGACAGGTGTTGACCTCTGGTGGTCGACCTCTGGTGCGTGCCACTGAGATTTTGCCGTGCCGGCCATGCTGAACTTTTCTTCTCTTCATGAGTCGACCTCTGGTGGTCGACCTTTGACAAGGTGTCGACCTCTGGGGGTCGACCTCTGATCTGAATTTTTTTGAAACTCTTTGAGATGTGCGTGCCATGCTTGAGTTTCTTTAAGCCTTTGTTTCTTTTGTCAAATATTTCTTAACAAGAAGGTCCATTATGAGAATTTTGATTTTGTCCAAGGTAGAAGAGCTCTTTTCCAAATCATGCAAACTTAGTTTCATCATTGTACTTTTGATACTCTTTTTGAATAACCTAAGTCCTGAAACTTTATCTAGAGATGAAACATTAGTCCAAACATATACTCAACCTTTTGTTAATCATCAAAACTAAGGAGCCAAAGTCAACATTCACTTTACTATGAAAGCTGAATATATAAGCTTCTATGAGGCTTCCTCACATTCTTTATGGCTGAGAAAACTTATCTTAAGGCTAGGAGTTTTGGATTCTATTTCCAAGCCACTGAGAATTTATTATGATAATTCTGCTGCAGTTTTAATCTCCAATAGTGGCAAGATTACCAATGCAAACAAGTGCATTGATGTTAAATATCTTGCAGTAAATAAGAAAATTAATAATCATCAGATATCTATTGATTTTATTGGTACTATTTATATGTTAGTAGATCCATTTACTAAAGGTTTAGTACTGAAAATTTTCAAAAAGCATGTAAAATTTATGGATGTTTATCATTGAGATATTTAATTTATAATGAACACTTATTTGAGATCTTTTAATAGTTTATTGACTGCTATTACTTCTGTTCAATTATTATTTATATACATTATGGTTAACTTTTGTCAAAATTAAAGTAAATAGAAGAGTCATTTATATAATATTACATGGGATCATTATGATAGGTATTATGATTTTGATAGCCTATATACTCCAGTATATAATACTAAGTTAAGTTAGTATTATTGATATCATGATACATGGAAGAAAGTATATTAATCGAGATGTATGACCACCATGATCTGCAAAAATAATTTTTTTACTTAAACAAAGTATAAAAAATTTGTTAAGGAATAGATAATTGGATAAATTTTTAAAATGAGTGCACTCATCAGGTCGATTTCAAAATTTGATTCATTACTATTATTTTATTTTAAAAATTAAAATATTTTATTTTTTCAAAGTAAAATATTTTGATAGAATCAAGGGATTATTTTTTAAATGATAATATAGGCCAAGTGATGGGGACATCAGGATCAACCCTAGTTCACTATGGGTCCCTGAATTTTGAGTCACTTAGTCATTTTTCAAATTTTGTCTTTGAGTCCAATAATCAAGTCATGTTAGTCCTTTGAGTCTTGTAAGTAGGGCTTAAGTCACCTGAGTCATTTGGAGTCCTGTAACAAGGGTTTTATCTTGTAAGCCCAATGCAGCCCTTTGTGTTCGATAATTAGGGTTTTATTCAGTAAAGCCCGATTGTGCCTATTAAGTCATGTATTTAGGCCTTGAGCTCTGTTATACTTGAGTCCTGCATTTAGATTTGACTCATGCCATTAGGGTTCATGAGTCAAGCTTGGATTATGTTTAGCTCATTCGAGTTTAGTTAATCAAGTCAGCTCATTATGGGTCTTTTGTTAATTTTGAGTCTTGTAATAAGTTAAGTTGTCTCAACCAGTCCAATTGAGTATTGTAAGTTTGTCCAGTACAAGTCCAGTTTTATACAAGAGGAGGAGCTCTAGCCAAAGCCTTCACCAGGCCCTCCCAGGTCAAAGCAAGTCCAAGCCCATGAAGCCCTCCACTTATGAAGATTCCAAGTGCCACCAGGGAATATTCTCCAGTCCAAATTCAGCCCATGTGCCAAGCCTTGCACCAAACCTTTGGAGGCCGTCGAAGCCCAAGTTGGAGGATGCCCTTGCTGCCTTAAAGCCCAAGCCCAATTCATGTAGGCGTCCAAGCCAAGAGAGGGGCCCTTTGACCAAGCCCAAGGCACCCTTGACCAAGTCAAAAGAGGAGAGGAGTCCACTTCCTTTTGGGATTCAAGTTCTAATTTTATTCAACCTTGTAATCCTTTTCCTATTCACATTATGTACTCATAGTCCTAGGCAAAGTTTGTATTCCTATCCTAATAAGGAGAGGGTATGGAATATCTATAAATACCCCACCCCTCTACTCTCTTGTAACAATTGAATGAATGAATGTGTGAGTTTTGATGAAGGATGAGTATTCTTTCTTCTACTTTGCCTTTGTTCTTGTAAACATTGAGCTCTGTGAGGGAGTGCTACCTTTGCTCTTTGAGCATCGAGGGGTGTGGGCCCTGTTTATCAAAATCCTAGCCACCATCCACCTGGACACCCATCTTCCCGCTCTCATCCTGGCCGCCCCTGTTATCCTTTCTCTTCCTTTCTTCTTCAGTGATTCATCCATTTTCTCCATGTTTTTATAACCCTCCTTTGGTGTTTTGCAGATCCCTCGAGTTTCATGACGTTAGGGTTCCGTTTGCCTAGCCGTCGAGTCAGCGGATGAAAAGCCGACGGATCCGTAGGTTTTTGGCTTGACTTTACAGGCCGCATCCGAGAGCGTAGAGTGATCTCTTCAAGGAAGTAGCATCAATCATTGCTAGGTAAACACACCCTAACCCTCTAGATCGGGTTATTGCAGAAGATCTAGTCCTACCGGGGTTTCTTAGCCCTGGCGGTCCTGTTTTCATCTCTTTAGAGGGCCTTTTTTGCATGCTTATGGTCTAGAATTTTTATAGGATTACCCATTCATTTATTTGACATGAAATTTGGGAATTAAAATCCTAACTTAATACCGAATCCACGAAAATTTTCTTGCATGCTAATTAGTCCCACATCACCAAGTAAAAGAATGTTAGTTTTAATATCTAATATATAGCCTAATTGTCACTTAGTCATGTTCAACTTTTGGATCAACCATATGTATTGAATCAAAGTCCAATTGATTAAGAAAAACTATTCCTGATGAAATTGATCTTATTGATCAAACAGAACTAGAGTAAAACTCTAACTAAAGTTTTAGTCTTCGGATAGAAAAGACATATGCAGCTTAATATAGAGATTATCTGGTTCCTTTTCTCCAACTCTCATAATAGTGATGAACAGTTTCCTATCGATTGTCCATACAAGAAGAAGAGGGTGAGTGAGAGAAGACTAGTACCTTGCGATGAAGGAAGGCCATCTCAAGGACTACACAATCTAAAGACCGGAATAATGGAGCAATGTATGTCTTCCATAATTTATGGTTTTGTATGTATACAAAAGCACGATCCATGCATGAAGAATTAAAGGTATTACATAATAGAAGAGGCAACAGTGGTGCCAACCAAATAGACATGGACACATCATCCTCATCCTCATCGTCCTCCTCAGTGATGCTCTCTTCGAAGCTATCATCCCCTTCGTCTTTGTTACTCCCCTGCAGCATTTACTCATCTCTCCTCATCTTTCTACATCAAGAAGGTAGCACTGGTGGTGATGGATGGTGCGGGAGGCAGAACAGCAAGGGGCCCAATAGGGCAGTCATCCTCCAATGCTGCCATTGGGTGGAGAGAGGGGGCTCGCCGAGGCAGGGAAGGAGAGAGGGCTAGGGCCAGCTAGCAGCGACCCAGTCTTTCAACCTCCTTGCATAGATTTTGAGCCATTGGATCTTTATCCAATGATTCATAATATTTTTAATAAATATATATTATATTATTTAGGTTTTGGATCTATCGGGTCTGGATATTAAGTCCCTAATCATTTATATGATAGTTAAACAGATCCGAATAAACAGGTCTTATATTAGTACCAAATCCAGACTTGTTGGATAAATACCTGCAAGTCTCATATCTAGACCTGGCCCATTGATAGCTCTACTTTTCATCTCCTACTTATGCTTGTCTCATGGAATAGGTGCTCTCTTAGGAATATGAAACAAAACTTATGACCTAGGATTTTTACAAGCGAATATATATAAGAGTGGAAGGAGATCAACGCAGTTAGTAATATCAGTGGCTCAACCTACTATAAAACCCATTAACTAAATCAGGTCTACACCAATATCTATTACATCATATATCTAAGACAATTGGACCTAAATAATAATATGATCATAAAAATTATGAGCTCCATAATCATTTATTCAGATAATAATTTAGTCTGTATTTCAAAAATAAAATCAAAATCAAAATAAGTCCATAATCAATAGAAGTTCACCTTATAAAAATTTTCAACACAGATCGCCATCGTTGGGACTCACGAGGAGGGGGTAGACATCACTAGGGCTTGTTGGGTTGGGGGTCACCATCGCTTAGGCTCGCAGGGATGGGGGTCACCGTCACCGAAGCTCGCAAGGAAGGGGAAGCCCTCGTCGTGGCTCGTGAGGGAGGGAGTTGCCGTCGCCGAGTCTCGCTGTGTAGGAGAAGTCGTTGCCAAGGTGGGGGGCTGTTCTCTGTCATCGGAGCCTCCTTCATCTTTTATTTTTTATATAAAAATATATTTTTTGTATATTTTATTTTTTTAATATAAAAATATAAAATTTATATTTTAATAGATAGATAAAAATAAAAATAAAATATATATTTAATTTATGAGTAGTTTAAAATTTTAATTTTATATTATGCAACATTACCTATATACACTAAATATAATAATTCATATTATTTGAAATCTATATTGCTGGCAATCCACGTTATCTTTCAAGATTGTTTGGTAATGTATCAAATACAATCTTTCGAGATTGTATTTAAACCATGGTTTAACCATTCCTTACCTTATATATATATATATATATATATATATATATATATATATATATATATATATATAACCATGGCCATTGGAGTAAACTCGGCACAAATTTAGAAGACACTACTTATCTCATGCAAAGCATCCTTCTCTTTATATATATATATATATAGACTGAAGACTGTTGAAGACACCATTGCTCACCTACAGGATAAAGAAGACATATTAGGTTGTTTATCTCAACCTGATCTAATCAGTCTTCGGGCCCACCTTTCCTTGCACCACTCTCTGCTTCGCCATCAGGAGGTATTCTGGAGACAGAAGTCCAGAGTTCAGTAGTTACAGGATGGGGACAGAAACACCCAATTTTTTCATCAGGCCACTATTATCAGGAGACACAGAAATGCCATCCAGGTGTTATGATCCTCTGAGAGTCAGCTGTTGGAGGAGGAGGTTGCTATTCGAGAGGAGATCCTTTCATTTTTCAGATCCAGATGGACCGACGTCACCGGTTATTCCTTCAGTTTCCCACCTCCTCCCCTCCTCTGTTATCCATCATTCTCAAAATGCTATCTTGCTTGCTCCGATTCTCCGGGAGGAGATCTGTGCTGCCCTGTGGGACCTTAGGGAGGATAAAGCCCCTGGCCCTGATGGTTATCCTTCCTTCTTCTTTCGAAGGTATTGGAACATTATGGGCTCTGACCTTGTTGCTGCTGTGCAGTACCTTTTTGTTTCAGGTTCTATGCCTGATTCTTGGAAGAGGACCTTTATTATCCTCATTCCCAAGCATCCAGATGCCTTGGAGCCTGCTCATTATCGACCGATCAGCTTATGTACTATCTTTTATAAAATTTATGCTAAACTGATGATCAATCGGATGCGAGCCATCCTTCCTCGCCTTATCTGTCCTGAGCAGGGTGCTTTCCTCGCGGGTTGGAGCATTTCTGATAGTGTGTTTATTGCCCACAAGTTTATGTCTGATCTCAGCCATGCTTCGTCCCATTAGAGTCTCATGGACATTAAGCTGAATATGGAGCGAGCCTATGATAGGGTTAAGTGGGACTATCTCCTCTCGGCCCTGCAGGCTTTCGGCTTCCACCGAACTTGGATATCTAGGATTTTGGCTTGTGTTATCGGACCCTCCTTCTCTCTGCTGATCAATGGTTCTCTTACGGAATTCTTCTCTTCAAAAGTGGGCCTCCGTCAAGGTTGTCCCCTTTCTCTATCCATGTTTATTATTTGTGCTGACCTCTTATCCAGGGCGTTGCGCGCTTCGGTCCGGGATCTTGGCATCCAGCCGTTTATCCCTGCGCCTAGTGCTCATCCGATCTCTCATCTCTTATTTGCTGATGACTGCTTACTGTTGGGCTGGGCCTCTATTTTTTCTGTCTAGGGATTTCATAGGGTCCTCCCAAGTTATTGTATGGCTTCTGGTCAGACGGTCAATTTTCAGAAATCAGCTATTTATTTTATCCCCGAGATCTCTATGCATTTTTGACAGCGGATCTTGGACACCCTTGGTATTCAGGAGCACCGGGGCCCTCTCACCTACCTGGGAGTGCCGATCTCCGGGACCAGACTCTCTAGATCGGATTGTGCTCCGATGTTGCACGGTGTGCGCAAGCGGATTGAGGGATGGCAGGGTAGGGTCCTCTCATCCATGGGGAGGATTACCCTTATCCGCTCGATCCTGACCTCTCTCCTGGTCTATCTCCTCTCTCATGCCGTTATTCCTAAGACTATTATCATGTCCGTGGAGCAGTTAATCCGGGCTTTTCTTTGGAATTCTTCTCCGAATCATCACAGGATCCATCTCGTTAGCTGGCAGTCTGTCTGCAGGTCGACCGACCAGGGCGAGTTGGGTATTACCTCCCTACTTAGCATGCATGAGGCTCTGCTCAGTAGGCACCTAGCCAGGTTCTTCCTATATCCTGACAGCATGTGGTCGACGATGCTTTCTGCCCGCTATGGAGATTACTACTCTGTCATCGATGGTTCCCTTTCCCCTCCGAGATGCTGCTCGGCTATCTAGAGGGAGATGATTCTAGGAACCCCTCTTATTACCCCCACCTGTTTTGGGTTATTAGAAATGGCAGATTTGTCAGAGTTATGACGGAGCCATGGATTTCTGATACCCCCCTTTGTAGATAGCCTACCTTTGTCTCGGTTGACATACCTGTCACTATGACTATGACTGACCTCATTATTCCGGGGGAGTCTCGATGGGATAGTCGGCTAGTGTTGTCCCTCTTCGGGAATATCCTAGGTCCTTGGGTTCTCTTGATCATTCTGTCGGTGGTCTCTGCCCCTGATGTGAGAGTCTGGAGGCACTCTTCTTCCGCCTGGGTTCCCATGTCAGATTTGCTCTCCATATTCTCTCCGACAGCACTGATGGACTCATCCTTCTGTTGGATCTGGGCTATTCCTGTTCACCCCAGGATCTTCTACTTTATATGGAAGCTTGTCCGAAATTGCTTGCTGACCAGGTCTTTTTTGGCTTCCAGAGGTATTCACATGCCCCCTGGTTGTCCCATATATGGATTGGAGGATGAAACCCAGACCCATGCCCTATTCTCTTATGACTAGGCCTCGAGGATTTGGCACCTGGCTGGCATTGCTGGGTTTATCTCCCGGTCTCAGGATGTCGTTCACTCTTTCCTTTCTACCCTGAGATCTGCTAGGGAGTTCTCCCAGGTTAGTCTCCTAGCTTATCTTATTTATCATATATTCCTTTCTACCCTGAGATCTGCTAGGGAGTTCCCCCAGGTTAGTCTCCTAGCTTATCTTGCTTATCATATATGGATTGCTAGGAACGAGCGGGTCTTTGCTTCGATCACATGCTCTTCCCGGGCGCTGGTCGACAGGGCTACCGCTTCAACCTATGATTTTTTGTGCTCGACTGGGAGGTCTTTGGAGATCTGGGATCCCTTCTCTGCTCCTCGAGCGTCCCGGGTGGTATATGTCTCCTGGGCACCCCCCCTCCTCTGCACTTCACGGTCAGCTTCGACGGGAGTCTCCGTCATAGATCTGGAGGCACTACTTTTGTCATTCGAGATGCCCATCTAGGTTTCCTGGTAGCATGTGGCTTCCCTCTCCTTGATTCTTCCGTCCCTGGGATGGAGTTGCATGCTGCCTGGGCCGGCATCTGGTATGGCCGCCAGATTCTTCACCTGGACCGGCTCATCATCGATGGAGATTCGTTGACTGTCATATCCTTGATTCGGCGATCTATGATGTCTCCCCCTGCCCATCCCATCCTGCGGGACATCTACTTTCTCTTATGGAATTGCGTGTCCATCCAGATTCGTCATATTTTTAGGAAGGCTAACTCGGTCACTGATTGGATAGCCTCCTTTGTCGCTCGCCATTCTATTCCGTCGATCTGGATTATTGGCATACTATCCCTCTATAATTTAGGAATATTATTTTTTCTGATTTTTTGAATTGTATTCACTTTCATTCGCTTTAATGAATATCCCGTTTCAAAAAAAAAAAAAAGAAAAAAAAAGAAAAGAAGCATTCTTCTCTTTGACATACTATTGCTCAACAGTGATGAATCATCTTATAGGACGTAATTTAGTTTAGAAAGTTCAAATTATATGTCTACAATTTTCGAGCACGATGGTATCTTTTTCATTAATGAACCGTGCAGTATAAGAGAAAAAATAGCTGCTGCATTGAGGATTAGTTGCTAGCCAGTTTTTAAGTAAATTATCACCATAATTCTATCAAAGCGTTTGTTATATCGGACTAGCATGAATAGCATACCTTGGATCATGCCCATTTGCAACCAATGGCATGGTTGGGTTCTTTGGAGCAACAAAGAATATCTGGGTGCTCCGATCATAATCATAATTTAAAAAAAAAAAAAAAATCGTCAAGCTACATGTCTAAATCCAACCATAATCATAATCACGTCTTTAAAAAATGATCACAAAAGCATATCTAGATGGAATAGATATTCAACTAATGCTGGTATTTATCACGATCTAGATTAATCTACTCAAAAGATACAGAAATGGCTTGGAATAAAATGCTGATCAGATCCGGAGACCATCCCAAACCTAGAATTCAGAGCTATCACTTGGGTTTGACCTAGTTAATTTTCACCTTTCCCCATGGCTTTTCATTCTATATGAGAATACTAAATTGCAAATTTATCATAATAATCATGGTTTAACGAGAAAATTGTTAGTTTGAGATCATAATTCAATCATAGGCCTGGTAGCGGATCCCGAAGAAGCGTCGAGCCCTAACATAACGCTTCATCCCCGCCGTCTCCGAGTCTCCCATATCCAAGAGAACTTGCCTGCCGTAAAGATCCCACCGTCAAAAACCCGGGAGGCCACATCAAGTGGACGGCTAAGATGATTTGACAGGAACACGAAGGAAAAAAAGAAAAAAACATATTGAAAAGCGTGATTTATGTAGCCCAAATAAATTGTGTGGTATATTTTTTGTCCCACGTGGGCGGTAGCGGTGTACAAAGACTTTCTTCCATATAGAAATAATGCAAAGGCCGAGGCCAGAATTAAGCTTGGGCCGCTGTTACTCGCATGAAAGATTACATTGGAATCTTCAGGCCCAGCAAGGAAATAATTTACATCCTCTGGACATCAGACTTCAGGATGACGCTGAAATTACTTTCAAGAAAGGCCGGAACCCGGGTGCTGGAATTTAAACCAGCAAACTGGAAATTTAGGAATTATACAAATCATAATTCAACAGAGTTGGACTGGATCTTACAAACAAAAGAAATGAAGAAAGCATTAAAAGAAAGAATAAGAATAAATCTAAAAAAAAAAAAAAAAAAAGAAAACAAAATCTTTTTAAAAACTCCGAAGCCATCCCAACATAAGGAAATAAGGGTGTTTGCAGGTGGAACTCTCTAAATCACAAAAAACCTTGAACCTGCACCGACTCGGATAAAGTAGCAAATCTAAATCTTTGTGGGAGCAAAAAGAAAAAGATAAGATCCTGAAATCAAAACTTGAAAAGCTCCGAAAGAACCCATAATAATCTTTGTGGAGCCAGATCACGATTAGATTGCGCACAATATTGCACTTGTTGAGCTTTCCCTCTCGGTTGGATGCATAATTAACCCATTAAAAATTCTGAACACTCTAAGAATTGTATATGAGCTTTTTAGAGCAAGAGGCTGTAGCAGATCAAGGTGGTAATCCAATCCAAAATCCAGTGTTGAGTGAGTCACTTACCGGGCTTCCAGGCCAGCTCATAGGGGTTTCGAACTCGGTCCATATGGCTTGGACTCGGTCAGAACCTGTACCCTCTGACCACCTTGTGTTGAAAGCGAGAAATGAGAAAATTAATGTATACCTATACCTCCCTTCATTGCGGCCAAGTTCTTGATCCACTTGATCAACACTTAAATGTGAAACTAGAGCATTATTGTAAAGCTGTTCTATATTTCGAACACTTAGATCGCACCATCATTTGGAAATTGGAAGAGCCCTGCTCTCGTGGTTTGGAACAAAAAACGCCATGTCAAATTTAACGTGGATGCCCATTCGATCACACTTTGAATCCTTGAATCGCCTGGGTCAAACTTACACCAACGGTCCCTGTTGTCAAGTCCTGAATGCGGTTTCACAAATCAGTGCACAGGTTTTAAAGAGGGTGGGCCCTTGGCTAACAAGACATTAAAACAGGGAAAGCAACAATGCGGTGAAAAAGAAGACCCCACCAGCAAATCTATTAGGGAGGGTTTCATGTGTCTAACTTATATTTTGCTTCTCTTGGGTAGTGTCCAATTTCTCCTGGCTCCTAAAAGCTAGTTATCTGGAGTTGTCTTCTGTATTCAAAAGAATTCAAGTTAGAGAAGTTTACATTTACTCTAGGCGAGCATGCATGACTACAGTTTGGTGATCACACTTTGTATTGTACGGGTCCCATGATGGATTAAAATCCTCAAAAGTGGTGGACATTTTCCATTCAAAAAAGGGAAAGAAATAAATAAAAAATAAAATAGTTAGAATTAAATTGAACTCAAAAAGTTGTATCTGTTTAATTTAAACTCGAAGGGTTATGTTTGTTCCAACAGACACGGCCCAATTGTAATGTCTTGTCCAAGGGACATCGGTGGTAACCTTTGGATGGCTATAAATATGAAATGTTTCAAGTTTAATATAGGATCATTTCATCCAAATTTCTGCAAAATCTCTCTCTCTCTCTCTCCCCCGGTGTATGTGATTAACAATCTAACAACGAATTCATTGCCATTTTGAGTTCTTTAGGACCAATAGTGGCATCAGAGCTAGAAAATTGCCAAAGAATCATTCTTGTGATAGTTTATAAATGGGTTTTCAAAAGAAAATTAAAAATAAGTAATATCTTAAATAAATATAAAGCAAGATTGGAAGTTAAAGAATTTATATAGCAACCCGAAGTAGACTTTGTTAACACATATTTACTAGCAAGAAAGTTCGCATCTATTAAAATAATTATGTCGATCGTAGGTAGGATGAATCTATAATTGCACCAATTAGATATTAAAATTGCTTTTCTAAATAAAGAGTTAAAAGAAAATATCTATACGATACAACTTGAAAGCGTTCAAGTAAAAGGACTTGAGGACAAAGTTTATAAGTTGAAAAGATCATTGTATGGACTTAAACAATTTTCAAAACAATAGTATTTGAAGTTCTACCAAGCTGTTCTTGAAATATGATATGAAGTAGGTATTGAAGAATTCCACATGATTGTGGAATACGGATCCCTATCCAAGACTACAATGCCGATGATAATGTTGATAAAAATAACCACAAGAGGAGAGAAGAAGAGAAAAAAACATGAACATAATTAATTGGACATATAAAGCTTTACTATGAGAGAAAAAATAATTACAAAAGGAGAACATATACTCTCAACCCTTATACCAAAAAAATTCTTCAACAAGAAGCCTAGATCCCTCACAAAACTCTCTAAAAATCTTCAAGAAGACTCTCTGGCCACTCTCTACCACCACATGACCCGTAGAGCTGTCTACGCTCTTTTATAGAGTCCAAATCGAGTTTAGAATAGAAAAAGACTCCAAAAAATCTTTAAAATCACATCCACCATACACACCACTCCAAAACTGCATAAATCCCCACATCCTATACATAAACTGTGTATGAACTATACTAAACTGGTCCCCTACACATACACTGCATGTAGACCCCGTAATAGAGTGTGTTCATGCATGGATCACATGGATGTTTGTAGTTTGCGCATGCATGTAGGCAGCATGCATTGAGGCACCAACCCAACAATCTTCATCTCGATTCATTGTTCAACCTCCATATAACTTTTGAAAGCTTGTGAATGATCTCACCCCCATGTCCAAGGGCAAATGCTTGACTTCTTATGGATGGGCAAATATGGAAGTTAAGCCAGGTCACTTGATTCTATCTCCATTATATATTGTGAACTACTTGACCCAAAACTTACTCAAGATAGCTTTCAATAGTAATAGAAACTTTACTTTATAATATCGTCTATCATCCTTTTCGGTCTCCAATCTCATACCCAACTACCTATACTGGAGCTCCACCTCGCGCCGAGCTTCCACTCGAACTTAGAAACTTTATCTCATATTGAGCTCCGACTCGTACTTCGAGATCTATCTCGTGCTAAGTTTCTATCAAGAGGTAATGTCCTTCATATTTTTTTCTTTTAAAATAACCCTATTACCATGCACAATCTTTATGATTCAATCATTAGCTCCCTATCTATAGTGCTTGAATCCAATCTGCGTAGTGAAATCAGATTTCTCCTAAAAATAGATATATATCAGACCTCATCCAATTTATTCACTGCTTCATCATGTGTGTCTGCAAGCTGATTATCCTAATGCATTTGAATTACACAACTCAATTTGTCTAGTAAATGAACAGTATCCTCACTACTCTCTAGATAGTCAAACAGTTCCTTTCTGCAACAAACATAATACAAACAAACTAAATCTAAAATCTACTGAGAGGAAGAAGTAGATATCTCATTAGAGACTATATACATCTCATCACAATTATTAGTATCACTATCATGGACCACCACTGTAGTAGCCTTTATCTAATTTTTGAGTTATGGATAATCTCTGACTCAATATTCCAACTTATCACATCGATAGCATCTGATCTTGTTCAAGTCCCTTGACTTGGATCTAGATCACCCACCTTGCAATTCTTTGTCACTTTGTCCTTTGCCACCTCCATCTCTAGTCATTACCAAAGCCGAGTTGCTACTTAAACTCGAAGCTCGATTCTCTCGTCTGAGAATCTCATTCTAGAAAAATACAGAAGTAATCTCATCCATCTTGATAGTACTCTTTTCTACAAGGAAAGTAGTCACCAAAGACTCAAAAAAGAGAGAAGTGATGAAAGCAAGACCGACACTTTAGTTTTCTCCTTAACCTTCTCACTAATATTAAGGAGATAGAGAAGAATATTCTGGAAGTTACTAAGATACTCTTACATGCTCTGCCCCTTACTTATCCGCATATGGTAGAATTGCTTCTAGAAAAAGAGAATGTTGGTAAGTGACTTCACCATATATATTTCCTCGAGTTTCATCCACATTACCAGTAAAAAAGTTTCACTAAGTACATGGATCATCATGTTATCTATTAGGTGTAAATGAATCATGCTTATCGCCTATATCTAGAGTCACTTCCAACTTTTATCCTTTATGGTAGCTAGTTGTTTCTCATATATGAAAGCATCAATCAATCTTTATTGGATGAGCACATCTTACACCATCGCTTGCTATAAGGAGAAATTATTCTTCCTATCATACCGGTTGATTTCTTCCTTGATTATACTTATCTTCTCCATCTTCGTCTATCTCGATCAACAGTACCGCAACATGAATAACTTGGTGCTTTGATACACTTATTGGGGAATCCCGCTTATTTTTTGAAATATGGATCTCCATTCAAGACTGCAACACTAGTGACATTGTTGATAAAAAAAATCATAGGGGGAGAAAAGAAGAGAAAATGCACGAACACAATTACTTAAGCATATAAAACTTCACTATGAGAAAAAAATAATTACAAAAAGAGAACACACACTCTCAACTCTTATATAAAAAATCCCTTAATAAGAAGCCTAAACTTCTCACAAAGCTCTCAAAAAATTTTCAAGGACTCTTTAGCTTCTCTTTACCATCACTTGACTCATAAGGCCATCTACCCTTTTTTATAAAGTCCAAATCGAGTTCAAAACAGCAAAGAACTCCAAAAAAACCTTCAAAATCATGTCCACAATGTGTACCGCCCTAGAAATGCATAAATCCTTGCATCTTGCATGTAAACCATTCATGAACCATGCTAAACCTCCCCTCGCGCATACGCCATGCGCTGACCCCATAATCGCACATGTTCATGCATAGACCATGTAGGTGTCTGTGGTCCGTGCATGGTTGTGGCCATATATGCATCGAGGCTCCAACCCAATAGTAAGTGCTTTAGATCAAGTATATATTTGAAAAAATGAACATAGGCTAGCTATACTATCTCTATATGTAAATGATATCTTATCAACTTGCACTTGTCCTGACATGCTGCATAAAATTAAAGCATATTTAGGATCCAAATTTGAAATAAAAGACATGGATGAAACCACCTATATCCTAGGAATAAGAATCTTCTATGATGGTGATTCAAAATTGTTATGGTGTAGGGGGGCATCATGAGTCCCACATTGGTTGTAAGTTAAGAAAGACTTAGTTTCTATAAGATGGGATCTACCTTCTCCAGTGAGGTACCTTTAAAGGTTAAAACCATGAGGCCCCGTGCCATAGTAGCCTGAGGTTGAAATAGATAATATTTCACATGCGGGAGTGAAGGCTGACCCACCCGAGCCACGAGTCCTTGGTTGCCTAAACTACCGGTCCTTGGTTGCAATACAAGTTATTATATTTGGATCAAGAAAAGTATCTAGAGAAGGTACTCAAGAAATTTAACATGTCAAATATCATATCTACAAAGGATTGATACTAAGCAAAATCATATGCCCACATACAGAAATAGAGACAAAACAAATGGAGAGAATTGATTAAGCCTAAATTATAGGCAATCTAATATATGCAATGACAAGTACCGGACTAGATATTTATTACGTAATTGGGTTGGTTAGCTAATATCAATCCAATTCGAGAATGGCACATTGGCAGGCAATTAAGAGCATACTTAGATACTTAAAAGGTACATTGGATTTAAAGTTATATTTTGGATTGTTTGATCTAGAGATTGTTAATTACATATATATATAGATTTTGCTAAAGACATTGATGATAGAACATCGACCACCAGTCACATGTTCTTACTTGGTAGAACAATTATTTCTTGGTTAAGCAAGAAATAGAGTTGTGTAGCAAAGTACATGATTGAAGCATAATATATAGCCTACAATATTGTGGTAAGTAATGTTGTTTAGATTAAAGAATTTATAGATGATTTGAAATTAGATATACTTAGCAAGCCGGTCAATATATTTTGTGCCAATAAGTTTGCTATCTCTCTAATAAAAAGTGGAACCAATAGATATAAGGAAAGCACACTATATTTAAGAGAAGATATAGCAGAAATGTGTAAAATTGAAGTCAACTATATCCCTATGAAAGAGAAGATGGCCGACCCTATAGTTAAAGGGTAGTCTCTAGAAAAACTCAAAGAATATGTAATGGCTATGGGATTAAGGTCCATCAAGAAATAAGGAGTGTTATATGGTACGCATCATATATTGGGGGATGCCTAGATGAACAATGAGATGCGGCTCTACTCGACATTATAAAACTTGGTTAGACGGAAGTAAAGGACACTTGCAAGGTAACAAGGATTATATCGATGCTCATGCATGTAAAGTCTATTTAAAGGCACCATAAGAAATGCAGGTAATCACTTAGGCACAAAGTATAAAGTCGTCAATAAGGTGTGTCAAGGAAAACCTTTGAATTTGGTCTAAGAGAGAGTAGTTTATCGAAATTTTGAGTGCAGGTTAGACATGTTATGTTTGACTAGAGTCTTCAATGATACCAGGGTGTGGTTTCGCTTTTCTTCCTGGTTTGAATTATTGATGCCATTCACTTGAAAGATGGTGAAACGAAGTCGCCATGTATATGCTAAGCCGGTCTGAATAGCATATGGACCGAGGCTACTTATCAGATACCATGGCTACTAACCATGCACACATTTTTATTTTGTGTAGATCCCCTGATAGATTAAAAACTCCGAAATGATAGATGTTTCCCACTCAAAAGAAGAGAGATAATTAAATGAGAAATAAAAGAGTTTGAATTTTCAGACATGTCCTGCCTATAATTATTTTAGGATTATTAAGGTTCTCTTTCTTTCTATTCTCTTTCTTCTTCTTTTATTTTTCTCCTCCAGAGATTGGAACAGAGCAGACAGCAGACAAGCTATTCGGTGCTTCAACCTCATTTCAGTTTTGGTTGGCCACCGTCTGCAAATTTGTTTTCAGTTTTAAGAACTACTGCAGAAAACGCGTATAACATATAATATAATGCCTTGGATGTTTCTTCTGCGAGGTCTTCTACAATTTGCACATGCATGAACTATTTTATCATTGCTCTGTCTTTGTGATCCTTTATTCTATCCGCATTCCGATTAGATCGGTTCATGAAAAACCCCTTTTATAACCTTAATTTGGATGTATCTGAGAATCATCATAGATTGAAATCCTGTAAATGTAAGGAAAAAAGTAACGAAATTTCGAATAACTGTTGCAATGAAATAATGTTCCAAAAGCTTATGTCTACCACTGAGATTTCCAAAATCTGTGGTTCTTGCTCTATTTTGGCATCCATATTAGTATGCTTTTTTATCGGCTACAGAAACCAAACAAAACCACCAAAAAAACCCTTCTCTTTTTTATTGTAAATCAAGAATCTTTTATGGCCAAAAACTTATAATATATATATTATTATTATTATTATTATTATTATTATTATTTATTATTATTATTATTGATGACTTTGAAAGTGTTGATTACTCGCCGGGTTCACGGGGTCCACTTCTAATAAATTTGGGAGCTTTTTGTAAGCTGCAAGCCTCCTTGTTTCCTAGAAATTATGTAGCTGGGTTGTTAGTAGGATCCATCACATTGTTAGAGAGGCTAAAGTAAATGTTACGTATAGCCTTACCAAACCCATTATTTGTCACTAATTAACTATAATAACAAAATCACCGTGATTTCCTTCTTAGCCAAGAAAAAAAAAAAAAAAAAAGGGTTGAATTTGTTTGTTTAGCCAATAGAATAATGAAGAAAATATTCCGCTGCTTAATGACCAAATAAATATGCCACACCACTTGTACCTTCTCCTCTTGAGCGCCGTTGTTACGTCCATCTTTTTCACCCAACTGCCAAGCCTGTTCGAAGAGACCTAAATTTATATATATTTATATAGTCTTTTTTTTTTTTTCTTTTTTCCACGGATGACACCTCCCGAGAAACGTGATGGAAAGCAAGTTGGGAACTGCCATGGAATCTCACCTAAAAATCCTCTTGACAAGGTGGTTATCTAATGAAAGCTCTTGTGCCAAGAAGATCTCTCTAAAAGCCCCGATTGCCTTTTTCTCTAGGTAAGGCGTTCACATCAAGCTGGCCCAAACGGCACAAGAGTGGTTTTGGAGCATCTTCTGGAGTCTAAGTGGCCTGGACAACTTTCTTATAAAAATGTTCGGTTCCTGACTCATTTCTTATTTGGTTTTGGCGGATGGTTGTTTTTCTTATTTCGTTCATACGCGTACCAAAACAACTCTGCCTATTTATTTATGTATACCGCGCATACATGTACATCAAGTCACGGAATATATATACATATATATAGCATTGCTAATTTTCTGTTCCCTACTTGATATTCAACCCCTGCAACTGCCTTAAAATTGTTTATCCATTTCCTTGGATGCTACTAAATGGAAGAATCTTGTCGATGCCTATGAATGATAGATGTATCGGACTACCGAATTAAAAAAAATTAGATGCTATTTATTGTATCCAAATTGATGTGATGCCCAAGCTTTGACAAGATTGTTGATGATAGCTTCACCTTGCAGATCTAGCTCTTCTTCATTGATTGATGAGTGCCCTCGTCCACTGGATCGATCTCCTTCCAGTCTTGCAAGCAAGTCCACTCACCGGGAAGGCTCCAGTGGGAGGACACTCCAACGCTCAAGTCAATCACAGGGTCTAGATTAAACAGATAAGATCCGAGAGAAAATTGAGTTCAGGGTGTGCAAGAGTTCCTGTTGCTTGAAATCTTAACCGTCATATGCTACTATATAAGCATCATCTCCTCTAATCAAATAGATTTTCTTTCATTTCAGTTTTTCACCCCTTAGAAGTAGAGAAACTTCTTTCAGGTCGACTTCTCTTCTTCTTTTTCTTTTCTTTCAAGTTAATCTTCCTTTCTCTCTTCTTCTCTTTCCATGGCTAGGATCTTAGAAGTCAGTCGCACTAATGAACCCGAAGGTTCTACTTCTTAGAAGAAGAAGAACCAAGCTGAATCAATAAGGATAGATGCCGTTAGAACCTCTCTAACTGAACATAGGGTTTTTACGTTATAGAGATATTATAATATCTCAGACGAATTTGTAGTAATCACTCCAGATCCCGAAGGACGAATAGATTAACCACCCCCAAGCAGCCTTGCGATTTACGAAGAACATCTTAAAGCTGGACTCAGATTTCCACTTCATCCCTTCTTTATCCACATCTTCAAATTATACGATGTACTTCCTACCCAACTGACCCCCATAGTATTAGAATAATCTGTGGCTTCTTAATTCTTTGTAAGGATGTCAATATACACACCAGAACCTCGGTTTTCACTGTTTTTTTTATTTTGAAAAGGGCCGCAAGCTCGGGATGCCTAGGTTGAAGCCGTCTTCCGCCCTCCAGAGCGAGACCTTCGGAGGCTAGTGCCCAGCGGTCGAGGTTGAGCCAAGAGCTCACTCGCCGATGTGGAGCCTCTCCGAGCGTGCACCTTCTGGATCGGGTCCGTCTTCCGCCCTCCAGAGTGAGACCCTCGGAGGCTAGTGCCCTGCGATCGAGATCGAGCCAAGAACTCACCCACCGATGTGGAGCCTCTCTGAGTGCGCGCCCTCTGGACCGAGTCCGCCTTCCGCCCTCCAGAGCGAGACCCTTGGAGGCTAGTGTCTGCGGTCGAGGTCGAGCCAAGAGCTCACCCACCGATGTGGAGCCTCTCCGAGCGCGCACCCTCTGGACCGGGTCCGTCTTCCGCCCTCCGGAGTGAGACCCTCAGAGGTTAGTGCCATGCGGTCGAGGTCGAGCCCAGCGCTCACCCGCGATATGGAGCCTCTCCGAGCGTGCACCCTCCGGACCGGACTCGCACTCTGCCCTCCTCCACCAAGGCGCCCCCGCAAGCTCGGAGCGTTTAAGTCGGAGCGAGTCTTGCCATCCCAGCTCGACCCCAACCCGGACGAGATCTCACCAGCCCAGAACACCGGCGAGTCGCCCGAGGACTGCACTGAAGTGCCTTCTAGGCCATACTGACCACATGCGATCGCCAATTACACCAGAAAGGCAAGCAGCACGTTGATCGAGATGCCACACTCCTCACCAACCACTCAAATCGCCCAAGAGAAGAAGCCAACCAGAAGATTCGAATCTCGCGGACGGTGGCCCGCCAATCGAGGCACTGACAAGTTTCCCGGAATGAGACAACCCAGAGGAGTGCCGGAGCGCCTGACAACTCTCCTTATCATGAATCAGGAAAGACTCCTCGGGATACCACCGTATGCGCCTGATAGCCCGACGGGGATCCCGAGACAAGCATCAACGGTAACCTAGTTTGCAATAAACTCAGAGATAACACGACAACTCCAACACAAGCAGAAAACACAAGCCAGAGAGAAAAAAGAAGGGGTGCAACCCCCACCAGCAAGAGGGGCATGGCACCACCACCACCACGAGCACAAGCGCAAGCCCGACCAAGAGGGCGAAGCGCCACCACCACCAAAATCATATCTGAGGAAAAACGAGAAAACAAGAGAAGCGGAGGAGCAGGGAACCCCTGTCCCCGCTATCAGTCTTCCACTGCTATGTTTTCACCTCCACACATCTTTCACTCCTCCTAGTGCAGAGTCCATCAAGAGGGGCCCGACCAGGAGGATCTGTTCCCCTGGATCGTCACTGACTTGATCGTCGAAGTACCCCCCCGGAAACCCTGGCCCGGGTCTCTGATCCCTGTCTTGCAGGTTCGGGAGCGGAGGACCGCCGGGCAGCGGGGCCACACCCAGCACGGAGGTCCGGGAGCCTAGGATGGTTGAGCGGCAGGGGGAGCGCATCTCCGGTGCCGACAGCAACTACAGGCCATGACGGTCTTGGCAGCAATAATCGGCTTCATGCCTCTCGAAAGTCGATTCATTATTCGATCAACCATGTTCATTTTAGTCGACTAAATACAAATAGATTAAATCTGTCATATCTCAACACTATTATGTCTCTTTATCTATAAAGAAACATGTAAGGCCAATTCCATTTATAATTCCATCAATTATGTCTGTCGAAAAAAAAAAACTTTGTTACCTTTGGTTAATCCTCTTATACCCATGGCTACAAACCATCATATAAAAATATCCATGTAACCATGATGTAATCGTATGCACAAATAAGAAACTCAACATACGATATCATAATAATGCAGAAGACATCATTGATCAAGAAAGAAATCCTAAGTATCCAAAATCTATGTAGCCTACAACTTATATGGACTAGATATATTTTGTTATAAGTCATTGTGAACTATATAAGGCTAAAACTAGCTAAAATGCAATACATATCCTACAATCTCATGGGCCACCTTGTCCATCGCTCACTATTTATTTATTTATTTATTTTAAGTGAATTGAACTATACAAAAAAAATTAGAAACTATCAACTATGCAATGATTAAGAGGTAGTTGATTCCTGACTGACTAGATCATCCCCAGGAGGCTAAATATCTGGACCCATCCATTTAAAATCATGTCAATGTCGGGTCAATCCAGAGCCATTCCAATTTATGCAAAACCCCTTCCAAATCTATTTATGTTGGGTGGATTTTTGCATGTTGGCAGGATAAGTCAAAATTTACCACCTCTATTCAAAATCAAATATAAGATAATGAGATGTGTCCCCATGGTGGCAAAAAACTAATTTGAGTGCAGAATAATACTCGTTTTGTATCTTGTTTAGTTAAATGATTACAACATTATTTGTAGGGTTTTGCGTAGTGCTCCTAAGCTTGGAGAGACTTGGAAGGTCATGGCAGGGATGTTCGAGGCAATCCTTGGGAGCTTGAAGGTGTGCCAAGTGATTCTAGAGGGTTCCAAAGGTCCTGGACGTGTTCCAGGGAAGGCAACAAGGTTTGGAAGGCTTAGATTTATAAGCTCTCGAGGGCCCTAGAGTCATGTTGAGTCAGGGGATTTGATCCAGGGTTAGAGAGCATGTGAGACATGGGTGTACATGGGCTCGGTTTAAGGGTTTTCTCAATTGACTTATTGGGAGAAGTTTTTGAGAGATTGTAACATAACCCTATGGGTTATGGGGTTTAGGTCCGAAGGTGTAGTCGGTTGCCCTTTGATGTGAAAGGGGTTTGAGGCTAGGTAGTTATTTGGTTAGTTGGTTAGTCGGTTAAGTGGTTGAGTCCTAACCATCCAAGAGGTATAACTAACTAGGAGGTCTAACCAACTAAGGATCCTAACTACCTAGGGTCCTAACCACCTTAAACCTAACCGTCCAAGTCCAAGAATAGCTAGAACTAAACCACCGTCCCATGTGCTTATAAAATAATGAGGGGGTCACAGTTTGGGCATGAGTGAGAAAACAAGAGGGCATGCATGAGGGAGATATTCATGCATGGAGACTCTTGTGCATGAGGGCTTGGGACTGTGGGGTGTTCCACTCGGTTTTGGAGAAGGGAACCTTGCATGAGATATTGTCCACAAGTGGGAGCCTCTTCTTGGGTTTGTGAGAGGAGGTTAGTATCTCTTGTCATAACAAGTTCTTCTCCAAGGATTAATAATACAGTCTCTCTTTTCTCCTAATCTCTTCTCTATATCTTCTCCTACTTCTTGGTTTAAAAAGAAAGCTGCCATCATCGCGTCATAAACTCTCTCTTGTTGCTTTTGTGGTATATACTCTGATCCGGGATTCTCAACAAGTAGTATCAGAGCGAGTTCGAGCATGGGAGAGGAGGTTTCTATCCCAGGATCCCTTCGTGGTTTCTCTAGGATTTTGGAGGAAGATTCAGATCTAAGATTTTTTCAAGGTGTTGAGAGGGAGGATAAGATCTGGGGCTGCTATTCACCCCCTTACATCAAGTATCTTCTTCAAGGTATTCAATCTTTTGCTGTTTTGTGATTGTTTTGGATCATGGAAGGCAGCGAGATGAAGATTGGTGTAGAGAAGTTTGATAGGAAAGAGAGTTTCACCATGTGGAAGGTCAGGGTGGAAGACTTGCTGATTCATATGGGATTAGATCTGGCTTTGGAAGATTAGCCAGGGGGTATGAATGACAAGGAGCGGATGTCTTTGGAGAAAAGGGCATATGCTACAATTAGGGCTTGTCTTGCTGATGAGGTTTTGTATGGCGTGTTAGAGGAAAAGACACCCAAGGGATTGTGGTCGAGGTTGCACACCATGTATATGGAAAAGAATATGTGCAATAAGTTGGTGCTGAAGAAGCAACTGTACAGCCTTCGGATGCAAGAAGGTGAGGATGTTGCGGGATACAATCAGCGGTTCGACCAGATGAGCATGGATTTGCTCAATATTGGGATGGATTTTGAAGAGAAAGATAAGAGTCTGCTGCTTTTATTTCACTACCCGGGAGCTTCGATCCATTGGTGACTACACCGCTATATGAAAAGAGATGTTGGTGTATGAGAAAATCATATCAGTGCTAAGGTTCAATGAGCAGCGGGAACGGATGACGAAGAGGGAGGTCTTCCAGGAGGGTTTGGCTGCATCAGAGAGGCTAAGAAAATAGAAGAAGAAAGGTGAACAGGTAGGACGGGTACAGTACAGGAAAGGCAGCATGGCGGGCAAGTGCTACAGGTGTGGTGTAGTAGGGTACTTTAAGTGGGAGTGTCCATTTAGGAAGAAGTGCAGGGATGGAGAAAAAAGTCTGGATTTCTCAGGTTCAGTCGCTGGGTCAAAAGAAGAGTTGGATGAACTCTTGGTTGTTTCGGAGGAGCTTGCGGGTTGCAGTGTATCTGAAATAGTCTTGGAGGGATTTGCAGGTTGTGAAGGGTCCGAGGAGGCAGCGACTGGGTACGAGGTGTAGTGGCAGGCTCAGCAGGGCAGCATTGAGTGGCTGGCCTCAGGATTTCATTCTATGACATCAGGGGGACTTCAATCTCAGGTGGATAGCCGGGGAGAGGTGGCTTCATGGGTGGAGCAGGATTCGATACAAGGTCAGAGCAGAGGGGTGCACGAGGAGGAGTCATATCCCAGCACCAGTGCCAGGGGTGCACCGAGGTAGGTGGAGTAGCATGCACAGGTAGTCAGGCATGGCTCTGAGAATATTGTGTTAGGTAGAGCTCCAGTTACAGTGAGTACCGGTTCAGGTTCGCTGGGGTCTCTCCAAGAAGTCCAAGAAAAAGACTGATGCAGCTGCCAGGCAGAAGGAAGGCTACAATGATGGTGCTAAGGTACAACCAAGGATCTTCAGCTCGGGAGGCGGTCATCCTAAAGGCCTTCAAGGGTGCGCAGCAATTGAAGGGTGTTGGCAAAGGCAAGGAGATCCGTACAAGAGGATGTCAGGACACGCAGTTACAGTGGGATTGTGCAGGAGGACATTGCCAGGTTTGCCAAGAATTGGGGGCACCAAGGTAGAGATTGTAGGGTTTTGCATGGTGCTCCCAAGCCTTGGAGAGATTGGGAGCCATGGCAGGGATGTTCGAGGCAATCCCTGTGAGCTTGAAGGCGTGCCAAGCGGTTCTAGAGGTGTTCCAGGAAAGGCAATAAGTTTTGGGAGGCTTAGGTTTATAAGCTCCTGAGGGCCACAGAAACATATTGGGTCAGGGGGTTTGATCCAGGGTTGAGAGAGAGCATGTGAGACATGGGTGTACATGAGCTCAGGTTTAAGGTTTTCTCAATTAGCTTATTGGGGAGTTTTTTAGAGATTGTAACATAACCCTGTTGGGTTATAAAGTTTAGGTCCAGAGGTGTAGTCGGTTGCCCTTTGATGTGAAAGAGGTTTGAGGCTAAGTGTTAGTTGGTTAGTTAGTTAGCATGTGGTTAATTGGTTAGTCGGTTAAGTGGTTGAGTCCTAACCATCCAAGAGGTCGAACTAACTAGGAGGCCTAATGTTGGATCGATGCCCTAACCATTCTTATAAAAGGAACGTCCTTATTATAAGAGACAAGTTTATCTTTCTTAAACTAGCAGCGCAGCAGCCCCGAGGCACTCGAGCCGACCCCGCCGACCCCCGCAAGAGCAACCCAATGTACTAGCCTCCTCGAGTCGGCTCCCTGGGGACGAGCACCGCAGCACCGACCAAGGGATGTTGACATGGCACTATCCTCACCTTACCAGTGGCACCCACATACCCGTGGGCCCAGACCCCCCATCCGAACGAACCAAGAGGGTGTGCACTGGCCCACCCAACAATCCCCCCCCCAGCGAAACCACCCGAAAAAGCATTCCGCCTGTGGTTCGAACTCGAGACCTTGGCTCTGATACCAGTTGTTGGATCGATGCCCCTAACCATTATTACAAAAGGAATGTCCCTATTATAAGAGGCATGTTTATCTTTCTTAAACTAGCAGCACAGCTCTGGGGCACTCGAGCCGATCCTACCGACCCCTGTAAGAGCAACCCAGTGTACTAGCCTCCTCGAGTCGACTCCCTGGGGACGAGCACCGTAGCGCCGACCAAGGGACGTTGACGTGGCACCAGCCTCACCTTACCAGTGGCACCCACATACCTGTGGGCCTAGACCCCCCATCCGGACGAACCAAGAGGGTGTGACCTGGCCCACCCAACACCTAACGAACTAAGGATCCTAACTACCTAGGGGTCCTAACTACCTTGAACCTAACTGTCCAAGTCCAAGAACAGCTAGAACTAAACCACCGTCCCATGCGCTTATAAAATAAGGAGGGGGCGACAGTTTGGGGTGCGAGTGAGAATACAAGAAGGCGTGTGTGAGGAGATATCCGTGCGTGGAGACTCTTGTGCGTGAGGGCTTGGGACCGTGGGGTGTTTACGGGATTTTGGAGAAGGGACCTTGCGTGAGGTATTGTCCGTAGGTGGGAAACTCTTCTCGGGTTTGTGAGAGAAGGCTGATATCTCTTGTTGTAACAAGTTCTTCTCCAAGGATTAATAATACAGTCTCTCTTTTCTCCTAATATCTTCTCTATATCTTCTTCTACTTGGTTTAAAAAAGGCTGCCATCGTCAGAAACTCTCTCTCGTTGCTTCCGCGGTATATGCTCTGATCCGGGATTCTCCACATTATTAGCTTAGTATAGATGAACCTGTTCTATGCCTAACTCAAGTACAATAGTTCCTTAAAACTCCACCATTAGCCTAATTGGATGAATTGTCACCAAAGAAAAAAAAACCCTAGCTGGATGGATTAAAAATCTCTTAAAAAATCCAATATGCTGCCAATTTTATTTTTTATTTTTTGATAGCCCAACTTTTTCATTAGTACAAAGTAATGCAACATCTAAATTAACCCCATTTTGAATCAATCTTCAATTATCCAATGCGCATTTTGCAATCAACTCACGCTTCATTCATTATCCATATGCAGCAATAATAATCTATTACAATTAATATTCTTTTTTTTATTTTCATTTTTTACAATAACTAATTACTTCAAACACAAATTAGTATAAATTTTATAAATAATTTCTTTTTAATTGGCAAAACAATTGGTTTTTTTTTTTTTTTTTTTTTGGCTCCATTAAAAAGATCAAATCAGCATTATTAACAAAATTGCTTGCTTCAACATGGTATTTTGTCATGGTTGCATTTTAATATAAAGATAGAGTGAAGATGAATAAGGGAAAATTCCGAGAGAAATTAATGATTGCATCCTATATTTTTTAATCCCTCTAAAAGCAATCAAACCTCTCGTATCTCTGTTGATGGTTCCGCTTGTTTGTTCTAATGTTGCATTCAAACTGTTGACCGTGGATTTGTTCGTTGGTCTCCACCTTTCTTCCACGCCATGCGTTTGGAACATATATCTCCGCTATTGTTCGAGAAAGGGAACACGAGGAAAGCAACGGCGAAAATAAGGGTACACATATCAAATAGAATCAAAGCCACAAACGCTTTCTCCAATATGATCACAGCCATCCATATTTTATATCACGCGCATAGCACGTGAGTCTCGGTTGATTGGGACGAATCGGGACGGCTGTTTCGCACCACGCCTTCGTTCGCGCCGCGCGTCGTAATCGCCGCGGAGGAGAGACGGCGGCATAAAAGCTGGAAACATAAGGCGGGGGCAAAAATGTCCAAAAGACCGCTTGCTCCCTAACGTAATGTCTAAGCCAGCTCAAACTTAGCCTTGGTGGGAAATAATAACCATTGACCATTAAAGGTCCGGGCCCCCAGGTGTGTTGTATTCTTGGATTACCCAGTCCTTGCGGTTGATTTGCCAGACTACCCAAATCACCCTCGTCCTTTTTCTTTATTGGCTAATCAGTCCTCCATTTTTGATGAATTAAGCCCATGTTAAACCAATAAATCAAGCCATTGCTACCAATTGATGCCCGGATCTTCAATAGAATCGGATGTGCAACATATGCATGGCTTTTAAAATTGAACTCGATGCAATCAAATCAATATGACTCGGAGCTTGCTTAACCTCACGATTTACAAAGAAACTGTTATACATAACCGGCCTTTCTTCGAATCAGATCGGAACCGATGGCCCTTCAGCTAGATCCGACCGACCCACTTCAGCCAAGCCCATACCGGTCTAAAACGGGCCGCTCCAAGGATAGCCCGGAGATCCCAAAGCCCCTTCCAGCTGGTACCAGAATTATGTTACAACAGATTCCTAACATCTCAGTGCTACTACTTTGCCGATCCCACGACGTCACTCTGTCCTGGTGCCACCTGGCTACTACTAAGATTTCTCTAAGGGTAAATCGACCAATTCCAACCTAGTCCCTAACAGATTCCGGTAAAGTTTCGTGCCTATATAAGGTAAAAGGGGGACCCTGAGATAGGCAGGCTCTTCCTTCCCCACGAGCTATCTCTTTTGCGATCACTTTATTCTGTTGCTCCCAGTCTCCCACTGACTTAGCCATCGGAGTGTCCCCCGCCGGAATACCACCGGCCTATGGGACCTTTTTTATAGGAACCGGGAGACGCGCACTCCAACCAGCCCGATCGAGAGAGCTCGGTCCGGGAGATTCAGCGGCAACATATTGGTACTAGAGGAAGGGGAGCCTGGACCTTCGCCCTGATGTTCTTTCTTCAAAAGTTGGGACCCACCGCTGACAAGATGATGGTGAAAGGAAGAGCTCAGAATACCTTCATCAGGAGAGGCCACTCACAAGCAAGCTCGGGAGAACCTCTCAGAGAGAACGACGCCGTCCATCCTACCATCATCCTGGGACAATAGCAGTTCCAGACCCTTCTGAACCGCATCAATACTCTTACCGCCGCGGTTCAGAACTTCCAAGACGCGGCCAACGACGGACAGCAGTCACTCACGGCATCCAGAACCAGTCATCGACCTGCTGCTGAGGGAAGTCAACAGCAAGGAGTCCCTCGACTCTGCTCCCACACAACCCCGGAGCCTCGGAGGTCGTAGAGGACTCATGCCGATGGAAAGAGAGTGAGGTCCGTCTCGCACTCTTCAATGGATTCGGTCTCCGAAGATGCCCAGCGATGCGATGGAGACCCGAGGGACTACACCAGCAAGCTCTAACGCATGGAGGAGCAAATTGCCGAGCTGGTCGATCGGTAAAAGGAAGAAGAAGCGCTGATGTATGACTCTGCCCGCCATTCTCCGCTAGAATTATGGGGAGAGCTATCCCCCACTTCAAGCTCTCCCATGTGGATGCTTATGATGGCACCACCGACCCTCGGATCATCTGGGCACTTATAAGCCCACATGATGGTACAGGACGCCTCCGATGCCCTCTACTACATCGCCTTCCATGCGACACTCAAAAAGGCGGCCTGGATGTGGTTCTCCGCTATTCGATCAGGTACGATCCATTCCTTCTTCCAGCTGGAAAAACTCTCTTTGTCCCATTTCAGGATCTGTAGCCGGATGCTGAGGAACATGGATTGCCTCTTCCTCGTGTAGCAGAAGGAAGGAGAAGCCCTCCGGGATTACATGGCCCGATTTAATTCGACGATCATGGAGATCCCGGACCTCAACAAGCATGTAGCTATGTGGTCTTCAAGAAGGGGCTGCGATCGTCTAGGCTCACTTTCTCACTGGACAAAAAGTTCCCGACAAGCTACTCCGAACTACTAGCCCGAGCTAAGAAATACACCCTGACAGAAGAACAAGCGACAAGCCAATACCAGGCTGAAGGGATGTTGGCTCCCAAGAGGAGTGATAGGTGATGTGGCGGGATCGCTGACGTGGGACTCCATCAGGTGGCACGTCGGACGAAGCTGCCACGTGGGATGCCTCGCCTGGACACCCGGGATCCAGATCAGCTCCACCTCGAAAGAAGAGATCTACAGTCGAAGGAAATCACCGCTCTTCCTGGATGGAGGCCCGATGCCTGAGGACCGTGAAAAGATGCTTGCCAGGCCGCGATGATGGTCCCACCTGCCACTTACACCAAAATGGAAGGAATCCCCCGATCGAGGCTTTGCACTCTCCACCAACCGTCTGCACCCTCCAAAAGAGGAAGTCAACCGGCAGATCCAGATCTAGGAGGTGGTGGCACGTCAATCGAGGCCCTGCTAAGTTATCCAAAAGGGAGCGACCAGAAGGAATGTCAGAGCAAACGGTAGCTTCCATATCACCAAAATGGAAAGGCAACCCGTCCACGGCACGAAACATCGTCGTACGCGCCTATAAGCATTAGGAAGATCCCGAGGTAAGCGGCGCGCAACGCCCCCAACTAAAAGGGATCTCCCAGATTCAAATGAGGTAGGTTCAAGCTGAAAACTCAAGCTAAGATTCAGTCGAGTGAGGTCCAACGAGCAAGAAGGGGGCAACGCACAGGAAGACTATCGCTTGAGGCTACCGGGAAACCCCCATGAGGGGTCTAGACGGACACAGCCACTCAGTTCGAGCCCTCCTCTACTACCACTCCCATACTTCGTTCTCGGCCCACTCGCACTCTATCACTTCATAAATCCTCCTCCTAGCATGGAGTCCACCCTCGGGGCTCGACCAGGAGGATTTGTTCCCCTGGATCATTACTGACTAGAGCGTCGGAGTGCCCCCGCCAGGATCACCGCCTAGGTCACTAACTTTTTTTGCAGGACCGGGCATCCGAGCAGGATCCCGAGCGACAGGAGCGCATTCCGAGCTGACCTCAGCTACAGGCCACGCAATCTTGGTGACAACAATAGGGCTCCCAAAGTCCGACCTCCCAGCGATGGCACCAACTCGGCCCGATGCCGTAGCCCTAAGGCGAAGGACTTTCCCAGGAGGTTTGAGACTTACACACCTCTCTTCCTCCCGAGGGAGAAAATCCTTATGGAGATAGAGAAGGAAACCTTCATGCAAAGGCCTCACCCGATGAGGAGCCCCTCCACATCAAGGAACAAGGACAAGTACTGTCGGTTCCACTGTGACCACGAGCACAGCATAGAAGATTGCCTCCAGTTGAAGGATGTGATCGAAGATTTGATCAGGTGGGGGTACTTGCACAAGTACGTCCACCCCAGAGAAATCGGGCCAAAACTTCCATCGCTAGAAACCCTCCTGAGGAAATAGAGATGCTCAACCACACCCCACCAATGGAAATATTGGCATGATTCACCGCCGATCTGACTAGAGGGATGAAGGAGGTCAAGATATCTTGAAGAGGCCTCGGGGTTCTAATGTAATTAGTTTCTCCGACGAAGACCTCCGAGAGACTCAGGTCTCTGGGAATGATCTTGTTGTTGTGTCGGCAATAATTGCCAATGATGATGTAAGGAGGATCCTCATTGATAATGGAAGTTCCATCAAAGTTTTACTGTATGATGCCTTTATCAGAATGAACCTGCCTAGAGCCAGGCTGCAAGAATCCCCAATACCGTTAACTGGGTTTCGAAGGAAATTCCGTTGGCGTAGAAGGAGAAAAAACTCTGCCCGTAACCATCGGATCAAAGCCTTATCAAAAGACCCTCCCTATCAATTTTATGGTCGTCCGCACGACATCTGCTTACAATGCCATTTTAGGATGACCAGCCCTGAACAAATTCCGAGCCATTGTGTCTACTTACCGCTTGTTGGTAAAGTTTTTGACTCGAAACAGGGTCGGAGAGATGAGGGGGGATTGCAGGATGGCCAGACAGTGTTTGACCATTCAGGACAGGCAATTGGGAGATCATTCCATCTTGGAACAACTTGATCCCAGGTCCGAAATGACTACTACAGAGAACCGATCGAGAGGATCCTATTCGTACCCCTTAGGGAGGACGATCCCACTAGGGTCCTGCAGATCAGGGGCATGCTCAGCGAGGAGGCCACATCGGAGCTAGTCGGCTTCCTATGGGACAATGCCAACATCTTCGCCTGGTCGGCGTTGGACATGCCAGGCATCCCATCGGAAGTCATAACCCACCGGCTTAAGGTGGATCCTAGCTGCAAGCCTGTCCAATAGAAGAAGAGGAACTTCATCCCTGGGAGACAGAGGGCAATTGATAAGGAGGTCAAGAAGCTCTTCGAAGCCGGCTTCATCAAAGAAGCCCACTACCCCGACTGGCTGGCGAATGTCGTGATGGTGAGGAAAGCCAGCGAAAAGTGGAGGATATGTGTGGACTATACTGACCTCAACAAAGCTTGCCTGAAGGACAGCTTTCGCTTACCAAAAATTGACCAACTGGTGGATGCCACTACCGGTCACCAGCTTCTGAGCTTCATGGATGCCTTCTTCAGGTACAACCAGATCAGCATGACCTAGAAGATGAGGAGAAGACATCCTTCATCACTGACAAAGGGCTATACTGCTATAAAATGATGCCCTTCGGCCTAAAGAATGCCGGAGCCACTTTCTAGAGGCTGATCAACAGGGTCTTCAAAAGGCAACTTGGAAGAAATATAGAGGCATATGTTGACGACATGATAGTCAACATATCAAGGATCTGGAAGAATCCTTCGATACCCCGAGGCACCACCGGATGAAACTGAACCTGGCCAAGTGTACCTTCAGGGTGACCTCGGGAAATTTTCTCGACTTTCTGGTCACCCAGCAAGGAATTAGGTCAATCCAAATAAAATTAAGACTGTCATCGACATGGACATCCAACCAACAAGAAGCAAGTACAATAACTCACAGGTCAGATAGCCTCTCTCAGTCGCTTCATTTCTAGGTTAGTTGAAAGGTGTCTCCCTTTCTTTAAAATACTGCGGCAGTTGGATCACTTTCTATTAGACCGACGAATGTCGGTCGGCCTTTGAAGCACTGAAGACATATCTGAAGACTCCTCCCTTACTTGCCAAGCCTTTGGAAGGAGAGTTCCTGTATTTGTAGCTATCAGCATCGGATGAGGCTATGAGCACCGTCCTTGTCTGGATTAGGGAGAACAACCAGCAAAGGCCAGTCTATTATATCAGCAAGGTACTCCACAATGTCGAAACAAGGTATCCTAAAATACGGAAGCTTATCTACTCCCTAATTATAGTAGCTAAGCAATTGCGGCCCTACATTCAGGCGCATGCAATTATCGTCCTAACCAATCAACCTCTCAAGGTAATCCTCAGGAGTCCCGATACCTCGAGACGGCTTGCCAAGTGGGCTGTCAAGCTTGGCAAATTTGACATCTCCTTCCGGTCTCGATCAGCCATGAAGGCTCAGGAGATTGCCGACTTCATAGCAGAGTGTACCTGGAGATAGGAGACACCTCTATGAATAGTCGACACACCTGAGGATGATATTGCTGAAGGGTCAGACCTCGCCTGGACACTCCATGTGGACGGGGTGTCTAACCTTGCTGGTTGCGGAGCAGGATTAATCCTGGCCGACCCCGATGGATAGAGCCTAGAATATGCCCTACATTTCGTATTTCAAGTATCAAATAACCAAGCGGAGCATGAAGCCTTCCTTGTGGGATTGAGGATAGCTGATTGATATGGCTACAACGCTGATGTGGAGCGCGTGTCAGGTCCAGCTGGACATGGTCAGTACCACGTGGATTTTTTTTTTCAAAAGATCCTCCGTTTGGGAAGAAGTGCTCCTGCTCTTTCGCCAGGTGGCATCCCAAGATGGGTCCACCTCAGCCGAAATCGAGCCTCTTCTGCCACTCCACCAGGTGTCCACCCAGAAGGGGTCCACCTTGGCTGAAGCTGGCGGCCCCTCGCTCCCTCGCCAGGTGGCACCCCAAGACGGGTCCACCTCTGCTGAGGTCGAGCCAGGCCCTCCTACTCCTTCGCCAGGTGCACCCCAAGACGGGTCCACCTCGGCCGAAGTTGAGCCTCTCTCTGCCACTCCTCCACCAGGTGTCCACCCAGGAGAGGTCCACCTCGGCCGAAGCTGGCAGCCCCTCGCTCCCTCGCCACGGGGCACCCCAAGACGAGTCCACCTCTATCGAGGTTGAGCCGGGCCCTCCTGCTCTTTCGCCAGGTGGCACCCAAAGATGGGTCCACCTCGGTCGAAGTCGAGCCTCTCTCTACCACTCCGCCAGGTGTCCACCCAGGAGGGGTCCACCTTGCTGAAGCTGGCGGCCCCTCGCTCCCTCACCAGGTGGCACCCCAAGACGGGTCCACCTCTGCTGAGGTCGAGCTGGGCCCTCTTGCTCCTTCGCCAGGTGGCACCCCAACACGGATCCACCTCGATCGAAGTCGAGCCTCTCTCTGCCACTCCGCTAGGTGTCCCCCCACGAGGGGTCCACCTCGACCGAAGCTGGCGGCCCCTCGCTCCCTCGCCAGGTGGTGCCTAAGACGGGTCCACCTTTATCGAGGTCGAGCCGGGCCCTCCTGCTCCCTTTGCCAGGTGGCACCCCAAGGCGGGTCCACCTCGATCGAAGTCGAGCCTCTCTCTGCCACTCCGCCAGGTGTCCACCCAGAGGGGTCCACCTCGTCGAAGCTGGCGGTCCCGCTCCCTCGCCAAGTGGCACCCTAAGACCGGTCCACCTCTACCGAGGTCGAGCCGAGCCCTCCTGCTCCTTCGCCAGGTGGCACCCCAAGATGGGTCCACCTCGGTCGAAGTCGTGCCTCTCTCTGCCACTCCGCTAGAGTCCACCCAGGAGGGGTCCACCTCGGCCAAAGCTGGTGGCCCCTCGCTCCCTCTCCAAGTGGCACCCCAAGACGGGTCCACCTCTGTCGAGGTCGAGCCAGGCCCTCCTGCTCCTTCGCCATGTGGCACCTCAAGACGGGTCCACCTCGACCGAAGTCGAGCCTCTCTCTGCCACTCCTCCCGCCAGGTGTCCACCCAGAGGGGTCCACCTCGGCCGAAGCTGGCAACCCCTACTCCACCGCCAGGTGGCACCCCCTGACGGGTCCACCTCAGCCAAGGTCAGCCCTACTCTGCAAAGCTTCGGGGAGGCAGAGACACGGGTCGCGAGGTTGCCACTAGAGCCAGCGCGCGTCGTGCTCCGTACAAGGCACCGGTATGGCCTGTAGTGATATGCGAACCTCGTTTACACCAGTTAATCAGGGCCCTGCAACTGAGGAATAAAATCCTAGCGAGCAAGAGCCTGAAACGATTGGAAGCCCACCGTCAATGCCCCGAAAGGAGAGCTCTCGCGCTCGGCTCAAGGCCTCCCCAGTCTTTCCCCTTTCGTGACACACTACGGACGAGGCGGGCTGGCCACTTAACTTCCAGACTCGAAGAAGAAGGGGAAGGAGAAGGTCCAGAGGTCTCAGAGAGCCCCCTGGAGGGGACGTGGGCTGAAGGCAATTCGGTGATATAAAAGGGACGGTAAAAACGAATGGAAAGGTAGGTGGAAAAAAGGGGAAAACACCAAAAGAATGATCCGGGAGGATCTCGGGAAGTCCTCAGGTGAGAGCTCGGTGGCCCTAGCATGGGAGGCCGAGCCTCAACTCCTCTCTTCCCCACACTTCTTTCATTTTACATCTTCTCTAAGCACAGGGATCCTTCGGGAGCCCGCCTTAGAGGTTCTTTTCCATTTTGCCGCTCTCTGACTTGATCGTCAGAGTGCCTCCGCCGGAACCCCCGGCCCAGGTCTCTGACCTTGTTTTGCAGGTCCGGAAGTTTGGAGATCTCGAGGTGAGAGAGTCCGAGAACCGGCGCTAGCTCACGAGCTACAGGCCATCACGTTGAGATCGGCAACAGATTGGCGCACCAGGTAGGGGGGTGCAGAACAGTAACCCCTGTACAAGCAAGCTCTCCGTGGGCGAAAGCGTGCTCCGACCATTGTGGTGACACATGGACGCGAAGCATCCACCATCCGAGCAGGAGAAGCTCCTTCTCCCCAAGGGTCGCATAGCCCAGAGGGGAACTTCCTGGTCCACCTCCTCCTCCTCAGCCATCCTCGGTGGACAGTCCTTTTGCAGCTGTCGTCCAGTAGATGCAAACTCTGACCACTACTGTGCGGCAACTGCAGCACCAGCAGTGCTCCCTGGCCACTCAGCCCCAGCCAGGGACCCTTACGGCTCGAGCCATGGGCCCCCGCGGAAGCCTGCGCTCCATCCAAGGCAGGCCCTCCCATCCGCGGGCAGTTTCCAACCCCCACGGAGCCACCAGACTCCCACAAATAGGAACTACTCCAGTTCGGCGGATCACAAGAGTCGATCCTCGGCCAACAATGCCGAAGCAGTGCGGCGCAGCAGGCGCCATCGGGGCATGGCCCCCCGTCGAGACCGATCGGCACCCCCTTCTCCAGCGGCCTTAGTGGAAGACTCCACCGACGAGGCCATTAGGCACCAGGCGAGAGGCGCCTGGAGGAGCACGAGTGCAAGTTGGCAGAGTTCGCCCCGCTTTGCCGACATGCAGAGCTCCCCAACCGATCCAGCGGGCTACAATGCTCAACCACCCTTCTCCCGGAAATCCAAGAGGAACCGATCCCGAATCGGTTCCGCATGCCTCAGGTGGATCCCTACGATGGGACCACCGATCCCTTGGACCATTTAAAGAGCTATAAGGCTCCCATGAGGGTCCAAGGAGCGACGGATGCTCTTCTATGCATTGCCTTCCCAGCCACCCTCCGGAAGGCTGCTCGAGTTTGGTTCACCCGCCTCGAGCCGGAATCCATCAGCTCCTTCCATCAGCTATAAGGAAAGTTTGTGGCATACTTCAACGCTTGCTAAAGGTGCCAAGAGAGGTGGATAGCCTCTTCTCTATCCGCCAGCAGGACCGGAGCTGCTGCGGGACTACATCACCTGCTTCAGGACCGCCGCATGGAAATCTATAGTCTGGACGAGCCTGTCGCCATGCTGGCATTGAAGCGCGAGCTCAAGACCTCTCGTCTGACGTATTCCCTGGACAAGAAGCCCCCCAAGACGTACTCTGAGCTCCTCCTCCATGTCCACAAGTACATCCGAGCGGAGGAGGCCGATCGCACCAGGTGAGAGCTAGACAGGAAGCCTGCCCCAAGGGATGTCTCCGAGACGCGGAGGCCTAAACCACCTGTAAGTTTTTGTCCAGGCCCGAAGCCGAAGAATGGTGCTACCCCAGAGAGAACGTTCACCCCTCTCCTCGCTCTCAGAGCGAAGATCCTCATAGAGATTGAGGGTGAGCACTACCTCCATCGACCTCCTCCTCAGAACCCAAGGAACATCCGTGACAAGACAAAATATTGTCAATTTCACCGCGAGCATGGCCATGACACGGAGGATTGCCGCAATCTGAAGCAGGAGATTGAGGAGCTGATCAAGAGGGGCTACCTCAGGAAGCTCGTAAGAAACGAAGCCCCGGCGGAGGGTCAGCCGCTCGCAGCCCTTTCCCCCGTCCCTGCAATTGACAACCGTCCAACGGAGAAGCTGGTGGGCATGATCTCTTGGGGGATTGGGCGTGTGACGAAGAGAGCCCGGGAGGCGGGAGACCCAGAGAATGTACTCCCCTTTGAAAGGGGAATAAAAATGAAAATGTAAACAATGATGCAGTGGTGGTCGAGATGACCATCGCGAAGCATCCTGTACATCGCATTATGGTGGATAGTGGGAGCTCTACTGACGTGCTTTTTTATGATGCTTTCTCCCGAATGAATCTATCTCATGATTAATTAAAGCCGGTGCACACCCCTCTCATGGGCTTCACCGGAGATTCGATGGGGGTCGAAGGAGAGATCACTCTCCCTATCACTACCGGATCCCCACCTCGGCAGAGTACGGTCATGATGACATTTACCGTCATCAAGCTCCCATCACCTTATAATGCCATCCTCGGCCGTCCAGGGCTCAACCAGCTGGATGCTATCATTTCCACTAAAGGTTGCTGGTGTAGTTCCCTACAGCCTCTGGGATAGGAGTAATGAGAGGGACGGCCTAGCCCGTCCAGCATTATCTACAAACGGTCCCGGGGGCCCGGAGCGCTGAGCTCGGCTCCGATGTCGATGACCTCGACCTAAGAGAGCAAGACCCCAGGGGAGGGCCCGTGGAGTGCTTGCTGACATACCCCCTCGGCTCAGACCCTCAGAAGACAGTGCAGATAGGAGCCCAGCTCTCGGAAGAAGAGTGAGCTCGCTTGCTAGACTTCCTCCGAGCGAACGCTGGTGTGTTCACCTAGTCCGCTGCTGACATGCCAGGTATCCCCTCGGAAGTTATCACCCACCGGTTGAACATTGATCCAAGGTGCCGCCCTGTCCACCAAAAGAAGAGGAGTTTTGCTGCGAAGAGACAGAAGGCCATCAATGAAAAAGTATAGAAGCTCCTCACCGCCGGCTTTGTACGAGAGGTACAGTATCCCAGTTGGCTGGCAAACGTGGTCATGGTGAAGAAGAGCAACGGCAAATGGAGGATCTTTGTGGACTACACCGACCTCAACCGAGCTTGCCCGAAGGATAGTTTTCCTCTTCCAAAGATCGATCGGCTCTGGACACTACTTCAGGGCATCGCCTCCTCTCTTTCATGGATGCCTTCTCTGGGTACAACCAGATCCGAATGCACCCGGAGGATGAGGAGCACACTGCTTTCATCACCGACCGCGGAACCTACTATTATAAGATGATGCCATTCGGCCTCAAGAACGCCGAGGCCATGTACCAACGGTTGGTCAACAAGGTCTTCAAAGACCATATTGGCCGCAACATGCAGGTGTACGTGGACGACATGCTGGTGATGAGCAAGCTCACTTCGGACCACGTCGACGACCTGGCGGAGACCTTCGGTAACCTCCGGCTTCACTAAATGAAATTGAACCCGGCGAGAAGTACGATTTTGGCGTGTCCGCTGGGAAGTTCCTAGGGTTCATGGTAACCCAAAAGGGATAAAAGCCAACCCGGAGAAGGTCCAGGCTATCCTGGACATGGAGCAACCCACCTCCAAGAGGCAAGTGTAGCGACTCACCGGCCGGATAGCCGACCTGAGTCGATTTATCTCAAGGTCCGTTGACCGCTGCCAGCCCTTTTTCAAGGCGCTGAGGAAGATGAATAACTTTACTTGGACGGAGGAGTGCCAAGAGGCGTTCGACGAATGAAGAGGATACTGGCATCTCCACCGCTGCTTTCCAGGCCCGAAGAAGGAGAGGAGCTCCTCCTATACCTGGCGATCACCCCGGAGACCGTCAGTTTGATCCTGGTTCGGATCAATGACAAGGGAATGCAAAGACCGGTGTATTACACAAGCAAACTCCTCTGTGATGCAGAGCTCAGGTATTCTCGATCCGAGAACTGATTTTTGTGCTAATCGTGTCCGCTCAGCATCTCAGGCCTTATTTTCAAGCGCACCCCATTACTATCCTAATGGATCAGCCGCTGAAAGTGGTGCTCAGCCGACCTGACACGTCTGGACACCTGGCAAAGTGGGCGCTCAAGCTCAGCGAGTTTGACATCATTTACAGGCCGAGGTCGGCCATGAAGGCACAGGTACTCGCTAATTTCTTAGTTGAGTGTGCAGGCCTGGACGAGGGGCCGGAAGAAAGCCCCCAAGATCGGTAGCTGGAGCCTGGACCAGAGGAAGACATCTGGATCCTTCATGTAGACGGAGCCTTGAACTCCAGCGGGAGTGGAGCTGGACTCATCCTCGCCAACGGCGAAGGAGCTGTCACCGAATGTGCGCTCCGCTTCCAGTTCACCGCCACTAATAATCAGGCAAAGTATGAAGCGCTCCTCGCAGGGCTAAGAGTGTCCCGCGAGCTGGGCGTGGCCAACCTCAGGGTCTTCACCGACTCGCAGCTGGTAGCCGGGCAGATCTCGGGGGAGTACGAGGCCGGGACCCCCAAATGGCGAAGTACGTGGAGCTCATACGAACGAGCCCGGCAGGATTTCGGCATTTCAGCATCTTCCATATACCTCACGGCATCCGGGCAACGGAAATTCTTGATCATGGCCATCGACTACTTCACGAAGTGGGTCGAGGCCGAACCCTTGGCCCGGATCATGAAGGCAAACATCACCAAGTTCCTCTGGAAGTCAATTATTTACTGTTTCGACCTACCGCACACTATTATCACCGACAATGGACGTCAGTTCGATTATCGGGAGTACGAGGAGTTTTGCAGCAATCTCGGCATCCCCCATTGTTTCACTTCGGTGGCGCATCCTCAGACGAACGGAGAAGCCGAGGTAACAAATAGGACCATCTTGCAAGGCCTCCGGACAAGACTGGACTAGGCCAAGGGTAGGTGGGCAGAAGAGCTTCCGAGCATCCTTTGGGCATATCACACTATCCCAAGGATGGCTACGGATGAGATCCTGTTCAACCTTATCTTTGGAGCAGAAGACGGCGGCTTATACCAGTTGAGCTCAGCCTACCGACCCTACACGTGGAACAGTATGACGAGGCGGAAAACCCTGCCAGGATGCTGCTAAACCTGGACCTCCTTGAAGAAACGAGGGACAGGACCCGAGTTCGGATGGTGGCTTATCGGCAATGGGTGGCCAGATATTACAACTCCAGGATGCGACCGAAGTCCTTTTGCCAGGGAGACCTGGTGCTCCACCGCGTTGAGGCTTCCCAGCCACGGGAGTGCGGAAAGCTCTCCCCTAATTGGGAAGGGCCTTATAGGGTGGTGAGGCGCTTCCCCATGTGGCGAACTACCTGGAGGAGCTAGGCGGATCCCGGTTCCCTCGGACCTAGAATGCCTCAAACTTGAGGATGTACTACCATAGTGTAAGACCCCACAAACTTTAATAATAAAATCTTTTTCACCAAATTCCTACTCTTGTCTCGTAGGGTAAGGGCCACCCAGCTCTAAGTTCAGCGCTTATGGACACGGCAGAAGATCCGCGAAGGCGCGTGTCCCTCTCATAAAATTCTGGAGTTCAGTCTGGAGTCGCACAGAACTAAATTCTGACAATCTGAGAATGCAGGTCTCCGGAGTTCAATCCGGAAGAGGTCCCGAATACAAGGTCCAGTCCTACAAAATCCTGGAGACAGCTTGGTAAGCCGTGCAGGGCTCAATTTCAGCCGCGCGACCCCAGGGTTCAGTCCGGAAGTTCGCAAGGAACCATTCCAAGCGAAGTCCCGGACTTCGATCTGGAAGGTGGGGCAGAACCTAGTTCGCCTCACACCAGAGTTCAGCTCGGAACATCCCTATGTGGACTTAGTCCAGTAGCGTAGCACCGGGGTTCAGTCCCCAAGAGCACAAAAAAAAAAGAAAAACCAAGAGAGTGCAGACAAAGGAACAGGTTAAAAAAAAAAAAAAAAAGAGTGACATTTATGGAAAAAATTTTCATTGCAAAAAGTTCCTTACACAAAAGGGCCCCGACAGGCCGGGAGATCCCAAAGAAAGAAAATACAAAAATAAAATAAAAGTTGCGGAGCTACTTCGGTGCAGCCGCATCCTTCTCGGGCTGGAGGCACCCTCCTCCACCGCGCCGTCGACTGGAGGCTGCTCGGGAGCCGCCACCCTCATCACCAGCCACCACCGAAGCTCCTCTAGTGGGCTCTTGCCTCCTGCCGCCTAGTACGACCCCGCTAAGGTCGAGCTCGGGTAGAAGGAGCTCACCTTCTCCCGGCATACCTGTAATCCCTTCAAGAAGGAGTCCATGGCCGCCTCGCGCACCTCAGCGACGTGCTCCTCGGAGACCCGGAACTTCGGCACGGCCTCCAGCGCCTCCCTCTTGGATGCCTCCAGCAGCCCGTTGACGTAGGAGTTCTTCTCCTTGGCCGCGCTCAGCTCCTTGAGTACCTCTTCTACCCGGCGCTCCAGTGACCGGGACTAATGCCTTGAGGCGGGTCTTCTCCACTGCGTCCTCCTCGTTGCGGCACTGGTTCGAGATCCTCTCCTCCGACGGAGAGGTCTCGAGCTCCTTGACGTGCCCCTCGGCGCGGACCAGGTCGGCCTGGAGAACCTGGTTATTCCCTCGCAGCTCGACCCACTTCTCCATGAGGTCCTTGACATCGGCTGCGAGTTTGCCGAGCTTCTACTCCTTCTCGGTGTCATTCTTGGCATAGCCGACAGGAAGTTCCTCATCAACAGCACGTCCATCCCGATCTGCATCGAAAGAGACACGGAGTTAATAAGATCCAACTGGAACTTTAAGGGGTCGGAGCTCGTAACTCACCGTAAAAAGCTGCGGGAGGATCCCGAGCAGCGCCTCGGTGTAGTCCCGGCCGCCCCTTTGATGGCGGTCCCGGGAGGTGCTGCGAACATCCATGACTCTCTTCGCGAGCCCTTGGTCGCGAAACACGGAGCAACGGCTGGTGAGACTTGGAGGTGGGATGGCCCGTCGGCAGCAGGCTAGGTGACCATCTCTTCGACAAGTGGTGCGGCCGTCGGTGGAGCTGCCACCACCATGGTGGCCATCGCGAAAGTGGCCGGTGGGCGGCTGGAGCAGGCGTCGCCCGAGGGTTCCGGCCCCCTCTCTCCGCCGGCCCTATCGAGTCGATGACAGGGACACAGGGCACCCGGGCCCGAGGCGGCCTGGGAGCAGGGAGCCGCCGCCCCCAGGGCCAGTAACGCGTCGGCGCAAGCACCCTGGCTCGCGGCTCAGTGGTTAGCCCTCTTCGCCGGGGGTCAGTCCCATTCGCAGCATTCCTCTCCATGATGCCCTCCATCAGGTTTTCCACAAGAGAACTTCATACCTGAGAAAAAAGCGGGGGTTCGTTAGGCCAGCTTAAGAAAAGAAGTGCCGAACTAAATAAAGGCGAGGAGCAAGATCCGAAGCCTCACCCAACTCCCGGATGGGACTGATCCACCCTCGAATAAATTCTGCTCCAGAGAGCAGAATGTCGAGATGTTGGGATCGCGTCACCCAGCAGCAGCAAAGTCACCTGATCTGCCGGCTCGACCTGAATTCCGTTCGGGGATCGGTCTGGCTCACTCCAAGCCCAGTCGACGTTCTCTACCGAGGCGAAAAAGAGCGGTTCTTCCAACCCTTGATTGAAGAAGGGAGGTCGAACTAAGGCACCTAGGCCGGGATGAAATGTACCACCAGCCATCATCGGTGGAGTAGCACTTCAGGATGAAGAGAGCCCTGAAGAGGGAGAAACAGGCAACGAACCCTTGGAAGTGGCAGAAGATGACAAAGGCAAAGATGACCCGAATGGCATTAGGAGCCAACTGGGCTAGGACCAGACGATAATGGCTGAGGAACGAAAGAAAAAAGGGATGAAGGGAAAAATGAAGACCCCCACTGAGGAAGTCCTCGTAGAAGGCGACCCTCCTAGGGCCACTCGAGTTACTCGATCCCTATGCCTTGGGAGGGAAAGGCGGATTGAATCCGGGACCCCATAGGTGTCCCGGATCTAGGAAAGATCGTCTCCAGTCATCGTCGAAGCGTAACCGGAGGGACCGGAGGAAGAGGCCTCCGGAGGAAGAAGAAGGAATGGAACGCGCAGAAATTATGGGAGGAGACCTAGGATCCCTAGGGACACCTATGGTTACGCCCCGGTTGGAGCTGCCTCCGGACCTCATTCGAGATCTCTTCCCCCTCCGAGGAGGAAGACGATGGAGTCCTCGGTCGGGAGGGGCCGGCCTCGTCCGGGTTGGAGGAAACATAGCAGCAATGTGCCATGAAGGAAGAAGAAACAAGAAAACTGGCACAAGGAATAGAAGATAGAAGAAGAGGAGAGGGGGTCGCAGACACTCATCGAGATATTTTTTACCAGAGGAATGGCAACCCCGGAAGATGAAGGGAGACCACTGCAACCGCCGCCGGAGTGTGAGAAAGTGGAGAAACCTTGTTTCTGGAAAGTCCCCATTTTTTCAAACTCAATTGACAACAGTCGTACGCCTCTTTCCGTTCATCCGAGCCATCAGATAACTACCACGTGGATCACGCCACACCAACACTTCGGTTCGGTGGAACCGCCTCGATTTTGGAATGGTGCGTTAATGGGCCATCAGAAGTGTACACGTGGCGGCCTCTCAAAGGGTCTATGGTTTCGACAGAAGTGGCGACAGAAATCATGGCAATTATGGCACGAGATTTTTGCCTTCTCCATGTCATCTCCGCATTAAATCCCTACATCCCAAACACGATGCCTCGATGGAACCTGGGGATGGGGGCACTGATATGGCTACATCGCTGACGTGGAGCGCGTGTCAGTTCCAGCTGGACACGGTCAGTACCACATGGATTTTTTCTTTCAAAAGATCTCCCATTCGGGAAGAAGTGCTCCTGCTCCTTCGCCAAGTGGCACCTTAAGACGGGTCCACCTCGGTCGAAGTCGAGCCTCTCTCTACCACTCCGCCAGGAGTCCACCCAGGAGGTGTCCACCTCGACCGAAGCTGGCGGCCCCTCGCTCCCTCGCAGTGGCACCACCCAAGACGAGTCCATCTCTGTCGAGGTAGAGCCGGGCCCTCCTACTCCTTTGCCAGGGTGGAATCCCAAGACGGGTCCAACTCGGTCGAAGTCAAGCCTCTCTCTGCCACTCCGCCAGGTGTCCACCCAAGGAGGGATCCATCTCGGTCGAAGCTGGCGGCTCCTCGCTCCCTCACCAGGTGGCACCCCAAGATGGGTCCACCTCTGCCGAGGTCGAGTCGGGCCCTCCTGCTCCTTCGCCAGTGGCACCCTAAGATGGTCCACCTCGCCGAAGTCGACCTCTCTCTGCCACTCCTCCAGTGTCCACCAGGAGGGATCCACCTCGGCCGAAGCTGGCACCCCTCGCTTGCTCGCCAGGTGGCACCCCAAGACAGGTCCACCTCTGCCGAGGTCGAGCTGGGCCCTCCCGCTCCTTCGCCAGGTGGCACCCCAAGACGGGTCCCCTCGGCCGAAGTTGAGCCTCTCTCTGCCACTTCGCCAGGTTTCCACCTAGAAGGGGTCCACCTCAGCTGAAGTCGAGCCGGGCCCTCCTGCTCCTTCACCAGGTGGCACCCCAAGACGGGTCCACCTCGGCCGAAGTCAAGCCTCTCTCTCCACTTTCGCCAGGTATCCACTCAGGAGGGGTCCACCTCGGCCAAAGCTGGCGGCCCCTCGCTCCCTCGCCAAGTGGCACCCCAAGACGGGTCCACCTTTGCCGAGGTCGAGCCGGGCCCTCCTGCTCCTTTGCCATGTGGCACCCCAAGACGGGTCCACCTCGGCTGAAGTCGAGCCTCTCTCTGCCACTCCGCTAGGTGCCCACCCAGGAGGGGTCCAACTCGGCCGAAGCTGGCGGCCCCTCGCTCCCTCGCCAGGTGGCACCCCAAGACGGGTCCTCCTCTGTTGAGGTCGAGCCGGCCCTCCTGCTCCTTCACCAGGTGGCACCCCAAGACGGGTCCACCTCGGCCAAAGTCGAGCCTCTCTTCTGCACATCCGCCAGGTGTCCACCCAGGAGGGTTCCACCTCGGTCGAAGCTGGCGGCCCCTCGCTCCCACGCCAGGTGGCACCCCAAGACTGGTCCACTCTGTCGAGGTCGAGCCGGCCCTCCTGCTCCTTCGCCAGGTGGAACCCCAAGACGGGTTCATCTCGGCCGAAGTCGAGCCTCTCTCTGCCACTCCGCCAGGTGTCCACACAGGAGGGGTCCACCTCGGTCGAAGCCGGCGGCCCCCTCGCTCCCTCGCTAGGTGGTACCCCAAGATGGGTCCACCTTTGCCGAGGTCGAGCCGGGCCCTCCTGCTCCTTCGCCAAGTGGCACCCCAAGATGGGTCCACCTCGGTCGAAGTCGAGCCTCTCTCTGCCACTCCTCCGCCAGGTGTCCACCTAGGAGGGGTCCACCTCGCCGAAGCTGGCAGCCCTTGCTCCCTTGCCATGTGGCACCCCAAGACGGGTCCACCTCTACCGAGGTCGAGCCGGGCCCTCCTGCTCCTTCGCCAGCTGGCACCCCAAGACGGGTCCACCTCGGCCGAAGTCAAGCCTCTCTCTGCCACTCCGCCAGGTGTCCACCCAGGAGGGGTCCACCTCGATCGAAGCTGGCGGCCCATCGCTCCCTCGCCAGGTGGTGCCCCAAGACGGGTGCACCTCTGCCGAGGTCGAGCCGGGCCCTCCTGCTCCTTCGCCAGGTGGCACCCCAAGACGGGTCCACCTCCGCCAAAGTCGAGCCTCTCTCTACCACTCCACCAGGTGTCCACCCAGGAGGGGTCCACCTCGACCGAAGCTGGCGGCCCCTCGCTTCCTCGCCAGTTGGCACCCCAAGATGAGTCCACCTATGCCGAGGTCGAGTTGGGCCCTCCTGCTCCTGCGCCAGGTGGCACCCCATGACGGTCCACCTCGGCCGAAGTCGAGCCTCTCTTTGCCACTCCACCAGGTGTCCACCCAGGAGGGGTCCACCTCGGCCGAAGCTAGCGGCCCCTCGCTCCCTCGCCAGGTGGCACCCCAAGATGGGTCCACCTCTACTGAGGTCGAGCCGGGCCCTCCTGCTCCTTTGCCAGGTGGCACCCCAAGACGAGTCCACCTCGGCCGGCCTCTCTCTGCCACTCCGCCAGGTGTCCACCCAGGAGGGGTCTACCTCGGCCGAAGCTGGCGGCCCCTCATCCCTCGCCAGGTGGCATCCCAAGACGGGTCCACCTCTGCCGAGTTCTAGCCGGGCCCTCCTGCTCCTTCGCCAGGTGGCACCCCAAGACGGGTCCACCTCGGCCGAAGTTGAGCCTCTCTCTGCCACTCTGCCAAGTGTCCACCCAGGAGGGTCCACCTCGGCAGAAGCTGGCAGCCCCTACTCCACCGCTAGGTGGTCCCCCTGACGGGTCCACCTCGGCCGACGTCAGCCTTACTCTGCAAAGCCTCGGGGAGGCAGAGACACGGGTCCCGAGGTCGCCACTGGAGCCAGTGTGCGCCGCACTCTGTACAAGGCACCGGTATGGCCTGTAGTGATACGCGAAACCTCGTTTACATCAGTTAATCAGGGCCCCACAACCGAGGAATGAAATCCTAGCGGGCAGGAGCCTGAAACGGCTAGAAGCCCACCGTCAACACCCCGAAAGGAAAGCTTCTGTGCTCGGCCCAAGGCCTCACCAGTCTTCCCCCTTTCGTGACACATTGCGGACGAGGCGGGCCGGCCACTTAACTTCCAGACTCGAAGAAGAAGGGGAAGGAGAAGGTCCAGAGGTCTCAGAGAGCCCCCTGGAGGGGACGTGGGCTGAAGGCAATTCGGTGATATAAAAGGGACGGTAAAAACGGATGGAAAGGTAGGTGGAAAAAAGGGAGAACACCGAAAGAACGATCCGGAGGATCTCGGGAAGTCCTCAGGCGAGAGCTCGGTAGCCCTAGCACGGGAGGCCGGGCCTCAACTCCTCTCTTCCCCACACTTCTTTCATTTACATCTCCTCTAAGCACGGGGATCCTTCGGAGCCCGCCATAGAGGTCCTGTTCTATCTTGCCGCTCTCTGACTTGATCGTCGGAGTGTCCCCGTCGGAACCCCCCAGCCCAGGTCTCTGACCTTGTTTTGCAGGTCCAGAAGTTTGGAGATCTCGAGGGTGAGAGAGTTCGAGAACCGGTGCCAGCTCACGAGCTACAGGCCACCGCGTTGAGATCGGCAACACTGATGAACTAGGCATCGATCGGATCAGAGCCTTCTCAGATTCCCAGCTAGTGGTCACCAGGTGAGAGGCGAACTCGAGGTGAGAGATCTAACCTGGGCAAGTACTTGAGTAAAGTGCAGAGCCTTGTGGCTCGACTCAAGATTTTCGAGATCATCTACATACCCCGGGTGCAAAATTCTTGGACGAACGCCTTGTAACGGCTGGCCACTGCTGTCACTGATCTCTCTGACCAGACTTTCGTGGAGCACCTACAAAGCCCAAGCATTGCTGAAGAGACATTGAAAATCTATCAAGTGGAATGAGAGGCTTGTTGGATGGACCCCATCCTTGTGTTCCTCAATGAAAAACCTTGCCAGAAGATAGGGCCAAAGCCTAACATGTGCGCTGGACGGCCTCAAAGTATATCGTCCTCGATGAGACCCTCTACAAGTGATCGTTTATGCAACCACTGCTCAAGTGCCTAGGGTCATCGGACGCTGATTATGCACTCAGAGAAGTGCATGAAGGCATATGCGACAACCACCTGGGAGGTAGATGGGAGGTAGATCCTTGGCCTACAAGATTATTTGGCAGGGCTATCACTGGCCAACCATCCAGAAGGACGCTGCTGACTTTGTCAAAAGGTGCAACGCATGCCAGAGGTACTCCAATGTTCAAAGGTGACCAGCTAGTCAGCTAACCCCACTGACCGCCCCCCTGCCATTCGCATAATGGGGAATGGATATTCTCAAGCCATTTCTCCCAGCATCCAGACAACGGAAGTTTCTAATCGTAGCCATCGACTACTTCACCAAGTGGGTGAAAGCTGAACCACTGGTGCAGATTACCGAAGCCAAGGTAGAGACCTTCATCCGAAACTGCATCATTTATCGATTCAGCATACCGCAAGCAGTCATCACCGACAATGGAAGGCAATTCGACAACTCAAAATTTTAGGATTTCTGCCAGCAGTATCATATCTCCCATCGGTTGACTTCAATCAGACACCCCTAATCTAATGGGAAGGCCGAAATCACCAATTGGATGATTCTGCATGGCCTGAAGACCCAACTGAATGACACCAAAGGACTTTGGGTCAAAGAACTCCACTCGGTACTCTGGGCCTACCAGACTACCTCCCACAGGTGACTGGGAAAATTTCATTCAATCTCACCTACGAGAGCGAGGCAATCATACCAGTAGAAGTCTCCTTGCAGTCCCTCCAGATTTATCATTTCGTCGAACCAGCCAATTCTGAGCAGAGAAGGGCTGACCTCGACTTGCTTGAAGAGATCCAACTCCAAGCGAACCTGAGGATGGTGACCTATCATCAAAGAATGGCCAGATATTACAATTCTCGAGTCAAGGCTCGAAGCTTTCGGGTCGAAGATCTAGTTATGCGGAGGTCAGAGATATCTAGGCCAACTTAATAGGGAAAGCTCCCCCCAACTGGAAAGGCCCCTATCGGGTAGTCGAAGTAATCCGGACCGGAACTTACCGACTTAAGCATCTAAACGGACGATAAGTGGCATGTCCTTGGAATGTAGATAATCTCCACAAATATTATCAATAAAGGCAGCAATTTACTCTACAAAGAAGTCCGATTCCAATCGACAAAGGCTCTAGTGCAGCCCACTCAAATCTGACCCCAATCGGCAAAGGCTCTAATGTAGCCCACTCAAGTCTGACCCCGATCGGCAAAGGCTCTAATGCAGCCCACTCAAGTCTGACCCCGATCGGCAAGGCTCTAGCACAGCTAACTCAAATCCGACATCGGTCGGAAAGCACTTTGTGGGATCCTTAAACACTTAAGGTATTTGATGGGGACATCTCAAGCACGGATCTTGAAGCAAGCATAATTCTTGGAGTGGCACTGATCTTGAAGCATTTTTGGAATAAATTTATTTAGGATTTATCTTTTGTTTAAAATTTGAATTAGGATTTGGTTGGTTAGGATTGATATATGGATAGGCTTATCTTATCCTATCTTATATTTGAATTTGATTTAGGATTTGGTTGGTTAGGATTGATATATGGATAGGCTTATATCCTATCTTATATTTGATTTGATTCGTTCTTATCTTTTTATCTTGTATTCAAATTCAAATGAGGGTGGAAAATCTATAAATACCACCCTCAGCCTTTTGTAACAGGAGGATGGATGAATAAATTTCTATTGTTCTGTGTGAAGGATCTGTGTGATCCTAGGGTATCTGTATGATCCCTTCTCCATCTTCCCAGGGTTTCTGTGTGATCCCTGATTTTGGGCATCTGTGTGAGCCCAGGGCATCTATGTGAGCCCCTTTGCTATGTGATTGTTCTTCTAGGGCATCTGTATGAGCCCCTTTGCTATGTGCTTGTTCTTCTTGGGGAATCTATGTGAACCCAGTATTTTATCTTACCCTGCACCCTCTTCTTTCCTAATTTGCAAATCCTAATCCCTGGTGACTTTCATGCTCACCAGCGATCCAGTCCAATCCCTGTCCCGCATCAAGTGGTATCAGAGCTAAAGGATTAGGATTTTCTTCTTCATCAACCGGCCCACTGTTCTCTTTCTTCCCTGTTTCAAATCTCGTCCACGGATCCTTCCCCAACATCGACATCGGACCATTCTCCCCCCAGCCGTCCTCAACCCCAGCTCCCAGCCGCTCCGTGAAAGACTGGTCCGCCGACCTCACCGAGAGATCACCTCCGAGCCCACCGGCGGTCATCTTCTTCTCTCCGTCAACGACATCTCCCCTACCTACAGCCGGCGACCCCACCTGATTCATCGTCGCCCTCAAGCTTCAGATTGAATGCTCCACCAGATCACCTCAGTGCTCTCCGTTGGCTAGCCGCATTCCTCCGCCATGGCCGCCACTGTCATCAACCTCGCTCAGCATCGGAGTCCTTTTTGATTGTTTCAGTTCCATCAACCTCGCTCAGCCTGATTCGATGGAGTCGAGTTCACCCCACCGTAGGAGAATGATGGGACATCTCAAGCACGGATCTTGAAGCAAGCATAATTCTTGAGTGGCACTGATCTTGAAGCATTTTTGGAATAAATTTATTAGGATTTATCTTTTGTTTAAAATTGATTAGGATTTGGTTGGTTAGGATTGATATATGGATAGGCTTATCTTATCCTATCTTATATTTGAATTTGATTTAGGATTTGGTTGGTTAGGATTGATATATGGATAGGCTTATCTTATCCTATCTTATATTTGAATTTGATTCGTTCTTATCTTTTTTTGTTGTATTCAAATTCAAAAGGGTTGGAAAATCTATAAATACCACCCTCAGCCTTTTGTAACAGGAGGATGGATGAATAAAATTTCTATTGTTCTGTGTGAAGATCTGTGTGATCCTAGGGTATCTGTATGATCCCTTCTCCATCTTCCCAGGTTTCTGTGTGATCCCTGATTTTGGGCATCTGTGTGAGCCCAGGGCATCTATGTGAGCCCCTTTGCTAGTGCTTGTCTTCTTGGGGAATCTATGTGAACCCCAGTATTTTTCTTAACCCTGCACCCTCTTCTTTCCTCCTTATTTGCAAATCCTAATCTCTGGTGACTTTCATGCTCACCAGCGATCCAGTCCAATCTCTGTCCCGCATCAGTATTTTCCTACAAACAGCTAGTTCGAAGATCCCTTAGAAATATTTCTAAAGGAGATGAGTTCAGACTAAGCCGACCTCTCAACACTTAGAAATATTTCTTATAAATGGCTAAGTTAAAAGACAATGGAACACTCGCAACCCCATAAAAGGCCGTTGGTCGGCGACAAGAGGCAAGAATAGCCCATTAAAAAAATAATAATAATAACAAGACGAAACAAAAGATGAATATCAAGATGTCATTTCATTAACTAAAAACTTTTGTACAAGATATGGGTAGACTTTTACAGTTGGTCTTAAGCCTTGCCAAGTATTTACAAAAGAGGGAGATCCTTCCCAATCGCCAAAAGAGCTTCAGCTTCGACCTCCCGCGTAGCATTCGAAGCCTCGACCAAGAACTCCGTCGGTCTCGCATTGGCAGTGGTTTGGGCGTCGACCCTGGTGTCGGTCGTGCCCTCTTTTTCTTCGGACGGGTGCATTAGCTGTATTGAGGACAGGTCGAGCTCCGGAGAAGCTTCGACCACCCTCTTCAGGCAGTCGTCGAAGTCGTATCGTAGCTCGCCATCCCAACCTCCTCCATCTCATCGTTGAAGTCGGCTGAAGCCTTATATTCTGCCATGGCATCGCAGACTTGCTCCGCTGCCAGCTCCTTCGCCACTTTCAGTTCAGTCAGATACCTTCCCGCTAATGCCTTGTGAGACCGTGTGCTCCTTTCGGCATCGACAGACCGCTCCACCTCGTCAGACAGCCGACGGATCAAAGACCTGACCCTTTCCTTCTTCTTCTTCAACTTGGTCTCCTGCTCGGCCAGCTGGGTCTGCAGGCCCTCTTCCTGCTCTTCAAAGATTCGACTTTGGCCAAACTGGCCGAAAGCCTCTCCTTTGTGGCCTTCTGCGATACTACTACCGCCACCTTGGCCGCCTTCAGTCCTTCAGCCTTCCCAGTCGAGGCCTCTGCTGCGTAGGCCATCTCGCCGAGGCCTTCGTCCATCATCGATACCTCGTGAAAGAGCTACAAGCAACGGAACATATTAGTCATGCATAAGAAAAGAAAAGAAGGATGAAGAAAATGAAGGGACAACAAAAGTACCTTCATCAATTGAGGTAGGCACCCCTTGCCATCTCGTGCAACTTGCGCTTGCTCGACTCCTCCCAATCGGCCTAAGTGATGGCCCCCTTTAGTAGGTCTCTGGCCTACCGGGGGTTGTGAAGAGCGTGCCAATGCTGGAAGGTGTCATAGCTGACTTCTTCAGCCTCTACCCCTCTAGCCACCCTTTTCTTCTCATCTGCGGGGCGGGCCAACTCTGTCCGCTCTGGTCGGACGGCTAACTTCCCGAATGCTTTTACCGCTAACCACTCCGACAAAGGCATATTATCCTCGTTGGAGCTCGATGCCACGATGATCGCGGGCTATTCTTCCACCTACTATTTCTTTTGCTTGCCTGTGGTTGGCTCCGCGGACTGGGTGGCCCTCTTCCTCGTTGCCCGCTCTACTATCCTTGCACGGTCAGGCTTCATGTTTCTTCCTGTTACAAGAATAAGATCAGAGTAAGGAAGGGAGGAATATAGCCAACGGAATAAAAAGTCCGACGATAGTGATTTCTACCCTACCTAAGTGTTCATGATAGCTAACTCCGATCGAGCGGAGGCTGTCCTCCCGAAGCAGCTCCTTCACCATGGTGATATCAACTGCCTCTAACTCGTTGAAGTCGGCTTGGTTGGCCATGAAGACCGCCATCCTTTACCAGCGGTCGGCCTCGGTTCTCCCATGACGGGTTGAAGCTCCAAGGCTGAAGACTGTGTATGAAGAAGAACTTTTTCTTCTACCCATGAATGGCCAACGGAAGACCTTCGATTATCTTCTGCCTGGGACGGGGGTTGAACACCCACTACTCCTTGCTCCGGAAGTTTTTCTTCAGGACAAAAAAGTTTGCAAAGATGGAAGTCCTAGTTTCTACTCCAATCCTCTGGCACAAGACCACGAAGCAGCTAATGGCCAGAATACTATTCGGGATCAGCTATGCAGGGGTGACTCGATATAGGTTGAAGACCTGGACGAAAAAGTCGCACAAGGAAAATCGAAGGCCGGCCTTCAAGTGATCCTTATACACCGGGAGGGCTCCCGGGCTCGGCAGCCGGGTCACCCTCCCTTCCTGGTCCAGGATGGTGAGGTGCAGGGTGGAAGGGATGTTGAACTTAACACTAAGGGCCTCTATTTGATCCTACGGCTAGAGCTCCGGCTACCAGAGGCTATTACTACGGGGCTTGGAGGGAAGAAGAACTGACCTAAGGGCTGGGTTTCCTAAAAGGTTGAAGACGTTAGAGCAAGCCGAGATCTCTCTTCAAGGGCGGTCTCTCTCCAAGGGCGAAGCAGCAAAGGCTTCGCCCACAATCTCAACATCCCCTTTTATAGCCCTAGAAAGAAGCGGTTGTCACCATTCCTTGAGCGCCGCGATCCAGACGTTAGGCAGTACAACTTTTCATGCAGCAGAAGTCGATGCGATGAAAGGAAGCATAGTCTAGCCACGATCCATGTGATCACCGGATTAGCGATGGATGGGTCACCCCCAGCGCGGCACCAACCGCTCAAATGTTGCCACGTCATCCAAATCACCTCCAAGCCTGACGCCGAGCGGGCGGTCAGTTGGCCGCTCATTATTGCACCCCTTCTGCATTAACTATCATTCCCTTCGCTTCCAATGCGGGATCGACACCTGTCCCAGGCGCAAGCTTCTGGAGTGGGGAGTGATCAGACGCAGCCAACCTGATTAAATCCACAATCCTGTCAAGGACGGATGCATTTAATGCAATAATGATGCTCTTGCCCTTCGAAGCTACAAGCCCTCCCGAAGGCCAAGAGCAAGGGGCAATTTGTTATACACAACCAGCCTCCCTCTGAACCAGATCGGAGCCGATGACCCTTCAGCTAGGTCCGATCGGCCAACTAGAGATTCGACCGACCCACCAGGGGTCCGACCGACCCATTTCAGCCAGGCCTATATCGGTCTAAAACGGGTCGCTTCGAGGACAGCCCGGAGGTCGCAGAGGCCCCTTCCAGCTGGTACCAGAATTCTGTTACAACAGATTTCTAACATTTCAGCGCTACTGCTCTGCAGATCCCACGACGTCACTTCATTCTGGTGCCACCTGGCCACTACCAAGATTCCTCTAAGGGCAAATCGGCCATTTCTAGCTGAGCCTCTAACAGATTCCAGTAAAGTTCCGTGCCTATATAAGTGAAAAGGGGACCCCGAGTAGGTAGACTCATCCTTCTCCACGACCTATCTCTTTTGCGATCCCTCCATTCTGTTGCTCCAAGTCTTCCACTGACTTAGCCATCGGAGTGTCCCCCGCTGGAACACCACCAGCCGATGGAACCTTTTTTCAGGAACCGAAAACACGCACTCCAGCCAGCCCGGTCTAGAGAGCCCGGTCCGGGAGATTCAGCAGCAACAGAAACCATACCAGAATAATTTATTATCACATAAATGACTTTTTTTTTTTCTTTTATAAAATGTTTATTTGTATAATTGAAGTATATTTTTTTTTCCTATTAAAAATATATATTTATGATTTAAACAAACTAAGTAATTAGAGTCGAATATAAATTGAATCCATCAACCGACACATAGATAATGTGGTATATACCTGATCGCTAGATGCTTTGCAATTGTAAATTACCCGGTTTAAATAAAGTCAAAATTCATAATCATAAATAAAATAACAGTTTAAAAATATTCAAGTCAAACATTTGAAGAAATTAATAAAATGTTGTAATTCGCAGTAATTACGTGCTTATATCAACTTGCAATATGGTACAAGACTATCCATGTTCTCTGGTTTCATAATCACATGAATCAATGTTTAGGGGCCATTTATGCAAACTTAATCATTGGATCATCCCCTAATTGTTCCATGGACAACCCCTAGAAGGCATAATTTGGTCAAATATCAAATAGCTCGTTCCATATATTATATATATATATATATATATATATATATATAGATATATATATATATATATTATATATATATATATAACGACATAATCCGTAGTTGGACTTTACCTAGTACCAATCCATACAAATTGATGTGTCCAGGGGAAGTTCTTGATTAAGTTGGCTTCAACAAGACAGGATAAAGTTTTGTTTTTACTTTAATACAAAGACAGATAGATCTTCTTAACTGTGGGCCACTGCTGATGACCGATTAGGTGCCAACAAGAAAGCCAATGGGCTTGCTGGCCCACCTATTGCAACCATGTGATCATGGCACCAAGCAAATGGCATTTTGGAACCACCTCACCGCCTGCGGGTGGATTTCATGCCCATATGCGGCCAAAGCGATGAAACATCATACCCAAAAGCAGTGTGCGGTACTCACACCATCATTGCCGCAACCGAGTGGGATTCTCTCTCATAATTCCTTCAGCCAATGGCTCCCAGCCAGCAGCGAAATTTAGACAGAGATGGTTCCTGCGACGGAGGACAAAGACGCAGTAAATACTGGAATTGTTGCCAAACGCACAGTCTCGGTTGATCATGAAATTGCTAGGTTAGAAATCGTAGATCCGGTAATTTTTTCTTAAAAATTTTACCGAAATATTATTTTGAAAAATTATGAGAAAATCTAAATAATAGATAAAATTGATATAAAGTAAATACATATAGTTTTTTAATCAAGTTTAAAATTGAATAATATTTTTTTTAGATATTTGATGTACAAAGTGGTAGAAATTTATAGTACAAAGGGTTTAGCCTGGTCACTACACTGTTACAATCATGGTATGACATGATTATCTATTTTAAAAATTTTGATAAATATATTTTTTTATTAAAACAATGATTATATTATAAAAAATTTAATTTTGTTTAATTATATTGTAAATTATATTATTTTTATAAAACTGTGGCTAGAAATGAAGGGTCAAATATTTCAATAATTATTTATATTAATTTTTTATAAAAATTATATTAATAATGAAAACTTTTATATGATGTTATTGAGTTATTCGAACTAAGGTTAAATGGACGTGAGATGAGGTGTTATCTAACTGCGCTACCGTTGAACAGTCATCAAAATTAAGAGTGAGTTATCAAAATATATGCTTTTTACGTAAAACTTTTTCTGAAAATAGTACATGATGTCAACACTCACTAACGCAAGACCCAAGGGATATTTTGGTCATTGGAGAGATCGAAAAAGATCAGTGGTGAAAGATAGAGGGTGGAGGTGGAAGGTGTGCTTCGACTCTTCCTTCCCCTCTTATTGCCTTTTTTTTTTTTTTAATCTTCCTCGCCCTTCTTAGGAGGTTTGTGGGACAGAACGCACAGTAGAGACAGGCAACTCTCTCTCTCTCTCTCTCTCTCCTCTCTCTCTCTCTCTCTGTGGTGATGGCGATGGCGATTGTTAGCAGCTTAAGCCCATCCCCTTCCTCCTCCTGATCCCCCCTATTCGCTTCCAAGTCAGCTATCTCACGACTCCTATCGGCTTCCCCAGGTTCGCAGAGATCTCTCTCTCTCTCTCTCTCTCTCTCTCTCTCTCTCTATGTTTCCCTCCTTGGTGGGAGTTGGGATCTCGAATCTGGGTCTCTGATCCATCCCACCGTGCCCATTTCATTTGGGACTGGGAATGTGGTCTTGTCTCCTTCCTCTGGTTTGAGATCCGGGAGGGGGATGGCGGGAAAGTCCGGTCTTGGGGGGATTTTGGTCGCTCTACCTGGTTTTGGTCGATGCCGTTCGGTCTTCCTTCGATGGGAGTGGGAATGTGGGCTTGCTTTCTTTCCAGATTTGGGATCTGGGAGGCAGGGATGTGTGTGGATTCATATATGGTAAAGGTCGTTCCTTTTCTCAGGGAAGTCTGGAATGTAATGGGATGGGTTACTTTGTCCCTCGGTTTACTACCTTCCAGTATGGGATCTAGAGTACTGGTTTTGGCGACCGACTTGTGGGAAAAAAAAAAGTTCGGATCTTTTGGAGTTCTTGCAGTTTTTAGTGTTTCAGTTGCCCATGACTCCAAAATATTGTGGGAAAGTGGGAGGATTTTTTGTATGTTTGGACTTACCAATTGAGATCTGTGACCTGAACCATATTTGTTCAGTAATCCTATGTCCGTGGGGTTTTCGTTGTAGTTCCAGACATTGTGAACACTTTTGCCTCGCCCTTAGAGATCTAGGTCTTAATCTTGGAGTAATGGATCTTGGTGACTTGTAAGAATTTTCCCCAAACTTGGCTTCAAATCTTGGCCCCTTTTTCTGGATTTGAGGTTGGGGTATTTGTGCACCCCCACGATGTGATATGTGTTTTAGTTTCTGGTTTGCAGGTGATGGAAAATGGTAATTTCGGGCAGGATCTCCATCCTTGCACGCGCTTCTTTTTTTTTTAAAATATATTCACTTTTGGGATGAGGTTTTGGGTATTCTCTTACTCCTGTTAATAGATCTGCTCTTAGGTGGGCATATCTTGCCTTGCAGCCTGTTTCTTCGCTTCCGCTTACTTGTTGATGTTGAAGATGTTTGATTATTTAATTAATCCAATGCAGACTCGATGGCGAGCTACGTGGCTACCATACTGGATCTACATTCGGATCCTTCTACATATCTTCCGCAGCAATTTTTTAATATTTTTTTCTGATTTTCATGGATGTATGTAACTCACCTTAAGTATTAAATGTCAGTTTCAGTTTTGTCAGTTCTTCTTCCTATTATACATACTTATTCATTCGAGAGTTATCAATTCTATAAAGGGTTAATTGAGAATGTTCTTTTCCTTGACATTAGGTGTATACTCCGGGTGTTAAAGATGGTATAATTTCTGTAATTCCGCATGGTTTTTAGTGTTATTAGTCAGACATGACCTGATTTCAGTGGAAACAAAATGTCTACTTGTATGACATCAATCTTGACCTGGGATCAGGGTTTGCATTTCTACAGTAGTAGGTTGACATTCGTACAACCTCCATTTAAATAAATATCTTTTTTTATTGGAGTTCTTTGCAGTAGCATGTGTTACAATCCTGCAATGGTGTAATTGAGCTGAACCAGATCACATTTTCCATTTTTGTGCATCTATTGTGCTTGAAGCCCCGCCTTAATACATAAGATATCACAAGTCCTGATCATGAGATCAGTCACCTTTCTTAGAAATGGGTGACTAATGGGAAGAAAATTCACCAAATATGCAACTTAGAACCCTAAGTTAGTCTAAGCTTCTGCTGTAATTAATCAGCATGATGCCTTTGTTTCAATTTGCTGACATAGGTGGGGAAGTCTTTATTGTTGAACCAGGGAGATAGTATCTTACCAGAATATGATTAACACCATGATGCCTGCTGGATATAGGAATGTGTAGGGCTCCAAACAGGTTGGATTGGGTCAGGGATAGGCTCAACCCATATTGAATCTGTGTTTGGATTGGGTTAAAAAACTGAACCCCATCCTAATCCAAATTCATTTGGCTTAGACCAGATTGGGTATAATATTAATTTTATCAATCCATTGGGTTTTTTGGGGTCAAATCAGGTGAACAATATTCCCATTGCAATCCATATAAACAAATATAAATTGATTATCTAATTATATTATAATATAGTTTGAAATAAAATAATGGTATGCAACATATAAATGTTATCAAAACATTTTCGATATGGAATTTGATCGATAGTCATATATAGTTATAAGTAACAACACGTTATTACTAACTATATTACAAAAGACTTGGAAATTTTGAGAACTTGCGTGAACATTTCCATCATTAGGATGAAATTGTGAGAAAGAATTTTTTTTGACTGTAAAAAGGTTTCAGCACCTAGGAATTTTGGCAAAGAATGGTCCATAAAACTACAAAGTTGTTGGAATGAGGTTTGATGTTAACATTACCATAATTATGATGCAGTTTGCTTCCATGCATATGCACATATTGCATAGATATTAGAGTGAAACTAATTCCCACGGTTTCATTGTCTTTCAGTAATCTTTTGTAAACCCTTTATTTCATATAGCTTTCTGCCTTCATGGACATAAATTCATTGATATCTGACATGGTTCACAGGTTCTGTCTACAAAGTGGTCGAAGAGAAGTATGCTGTGAAATGGTACTTCGGTGTAAATTCAGCCTCATGATCAAAATGTCATTGAATACTAGAGCTCAACTTTGATCATTTGGACTATAGCAGATATTTGGCATTTTGTCTGCTGAGATCTAGTAGAGCAAATTTGACAAAGCTTGATGGGTTCCAGATTCCCATCGCATCAGCTCAGCAATGGCCTATATGTTTCAGGCCGCCAGAGCAACCCAAGGAGAAGCCTCCAACAATGAGCTCTACAGCCATGCCATACACAGGTGGAGATATCAAAAAGTCTGGAGAACTTGGAAAGATGTTGATCTTCATGTGGAGAAGTCAAGAAAATCTGGACCACTTAATAATGCCCTTCAAGGAATGCTTCATTTGGGGGTGCAGCTTCACACTCAGGACCTATCATGCCTAATGCTCCTGGTCGCTCTAGCTACTCCTCTGGTCTCTTATCTGTTCCACTGTCCCGGTCACTGGAGGCTCAAACAGACAGAAATCCAATTCTGGACCGCTTAACAGACATGGAGATCCAGTTAAGAAGTCATCTGGTCCTCAGTCTGGAGGGGTCACTCCAATGGCTCGCCAAAATTCTGGCCCCCTTCCACCAATGCTTCCTACTACCGGGCTAATCACATCTGGACCAATTTCTTCAGGGCCACTTAATTCATCTGGCGCCCCTCGAAAAGTCTCTGGTCCTCTTGATTCTACCGGGTCAATGAAGTTACATAGCATCTCCATTGCTCATAACCAGGCTGTCACCAATCTCAGCCAGGAGGATGAAACTTCATTCAAGGGGAGCTTGCCCAAGCCAATATTGTGGTCTGTTGTTCTGCTGTTTGTGATGGGGTTTATTGCAGGGGGTTTCATTCTTGGTGCTGTTCACAATGCCATTCTTCTCATTGTTGTTGTGGTTATATTTGGAGCGGTTGCTGCTCTTTTCATTTGGAATACTTGTTGGGGAAGGAGAGCTATCATTGGATTCATTGGCCGCTATCCTGATGCTGAACTTAGAACTGCAAAAGATGGTCAATATGTTAAAGTCTCTGGGGTATGCACCTTCTTTCAAAACATTGCTGGATATTTTTGAACCTAAAGAGGAGAGTAATCTTGAAATTAACATTATTGAACAGATAATATTTAGTTGTTTTAGATGAGCTATACATTAAATGGAAAGCATATGCAGGGGTTTCCAATTAATTGCACACTTTCCACTTCACACTGTTTTTGAAATTCTATACATGTCTTGGTTAACATGATATCTAAATTTGGTGAACAAAGGAAAATTAATTAATGTCTTCCAGTGGTAGACAATCAAATTATATAAACTCATAATTTTAGGAAGTTTATATTATAAAGTTATTAGTTATGGATTTTCATTGTATATAACTATGGAAATTTTAATGTGTTTAACATACTGTCTGCTGTCTTTTCCTTGCTTCTATTGGGTTGAAGTGTTATGGTTTGATATTCAGGCACATAGATCTTCCACAAATTTTTCTAGATGACTACTTTTGCCTCAAGTTCACTCTTTCAATTATGTACTGTGTTTACCTTTCAGTTCAATAGAGGGCTAGCTCTTTGTATTGTTCAGATCTTTTAGTATATTTATTTTTTCCTATCCTCTTTTTTGTCAAGTTTTGATGGCGGTGCCGCATCTTTGATTTTCACATGGACTCATGCTTCTTGTAGGTTGTTACATGTGGAAATGTCCCGCTGGAGTCATCATTTCAGAAGGTTCCTAGATGTGTATACATCTACTAGTTTATATGAGTACAGGGGGTGGGATTCAAAGGCCGCCAATTCCAAGCACCGACGTTTTACGTGGGGACTAAGGTCATTGGAGGTAAGCGGCTTTCTTATATTGTTGAACTTTGTTTAAGACCAACAAATAAATTATGATTCAAAGAGCACGCAAGTGACTGGAACTCTGCTGTCACAATATAAAATCATTCACATTTTTTGGACTTCTTGAATACTTGTTGGGTTTGTCTTTATTACAACCATCCCAAATGCTCTTTTATTTTGGGTAATTTGTGACCTTGAACTGACTTTCCATCCATCATCAAAAACTGGAACTTTGGCAGAGGCATGTGGTTGACTTTTACATCTCTGATTTTCAATCTGGGTTAAGGGCCTTGGTCAAGACAGGCTATGGTGCAAGGGTGACCCCATATGTGGATGAGTCTGTTGTTGTTGACATCAACCCAAACACAAAAGATTTGTCTCCTGAATTCCTCAGGTGGTTGCGGGAGAGGAACCTTTCAAGTGATGATCGTGTAATGCGCCTGAAAGAAGGGTAATCTGAAACTTATGTTTGGTCATAAACATCTGTCAAGTTAGAAGCGTTTGTTGCTTTTCTTTCTTTGTTGGACTTGTGCAAGCTTTTTACCCAGAAATATCCAAATATTATAAGCACGGTAGAATAACACCTTTTTTGGGGAGAAACTTTGATGCATTTCCTTCTGTACACAGTGTGGGCTAGCATCTGGACTGATTTGGCATAAAGCAGGAAATTGGAAAGAGAACTGTCGAGAGAATTTGCTGTTAGAACTTTGTAGTTAACTACTTTGTCTTTTTCACCTGTAGGTACATCAAAGAGGGCAGCACTGTTAGCGTAATGGGGGTTGTCCAAAGGAATGACAATGTGCTTATGATAGTTCCCCCCTCAGAGCCCTTTTCCACGGGATGCCAGTGGGCGAAGTGTATACTCCCAGCAAACCTTGATGGAATAGTTTTGAGATGTGAGGACACTTCAAAGATCGATGTTATACCAGTTTAGTGGATACAGCAACTGGGTGCACATTGTGGGGATGTTATGTCTGTCAACTCCAGTATTTGTTTGTTGGCTGTTGGCATTGGCAATGTCTGAAATGATGACGGTGACCTATGATGGATTAAGATGGAGATGCTGTTTCCCTTGTGTTCGATTGTATAGCTTTTATGTGTTTTCTACCTTTTTGTTTATTAAGCTTGAATACTTTTGTAACAAGGTTGGTTTGGTCAGTATAGTAGAGGGATCTTTGATGTGTTGGAAGAGAAGGATAAAGTGGCATTTGGTTTATATGTTCTGGAGTTACTAAAATTTGGTTTGACGGAGAACTTTATTTTCTTGTTGCTTCTCTGGCCCTTTTCCTTTCTCAACTTATCTAAATGTTTTAATGGTTTAACATGTGTTTCTCATGTGGTGGCCATTTGATTTTCTTTTGGAAAAAAAAAATTTGGAGCAGCACCCAAATTGTTTTGTGTATATCAAAATGGTTGCTAACATCTGGTTGGCGTGTGAATTCTTTGGTTGCAAAAAGAACAAATTTGGCTTTACAGGTATTACAATGGACTGTTTGACTTTAGAAATTAGATGACAAAATCCTTATCCCATCGTTAGGTATTTAGGTGTTATCTCAGCAATGCATTATTGTGAATCAACGTCTCCAGTGCGGGGTGGGGAGATTTTTGAACCCAGAGGTCTGATCAGGTGCACCTGAAACGTGATGCATTTGAACATGCATATAAGTTTCTGATAACTCTCTCTCCGGTCTTCACCATATGTTCCGAAATGTGCCTTAATATCTACTGTCTCAAAAAGTGAAAAGCTGTACGTAAATCCTTGTGTCACATCAGGATCTCTTGACGATTTAAATATATATTCAGATATAGCAGAGGTGCAATCCGCGTATCATTATTCGGTACATGAAAAAGTCTGGGTACACGAAAAAGTCTTTGTGCACCGCGTGCAGGGAATCCAGGGGCCTACACCGTATTTGTTTAACGATTCGATATATTTACTGTAGCATGACGATAGAAGTTGAGCATGACTAACATTAATTACTATTCAATTTTTATTTAAAATTTTTATTCATATTAAAATATCCTTCTTTCCGGTCCTTCCGGTCCCTTTTCTGCAGGAATATCGTAGATTTTGAACTAAGATATCGTAGCTTTTGAAATAGGATGTTGTAATATGTTTTTAGATTTTATTTTATATTTTTTGCAGGGATGTGTAGGTTTTGAACTGGGATGTCGTAACTTTTGAACTAAAGTGTCATAATACTATTTCGGTTTTATTTTATATTTTTTCTGTAGGGGTGTCTTCGGTTTTGAACTGGGATGTCGTAGCTTTTGAACTAGGATGTCGTAATACTGTTTCAGATTTTTATTTTATATTTTTTTGCAGTGATGTCGTAGGTTTTGAACTAGGGTGTCGTAATTTTTGAACTAGGATGTCGTAATACTATTTCAGGTTTTTATTGTTTTATTTTTTCTGCATGGGTATAGGTTTTGAACTAAATGTCGTAGCTTTTGAACTAAGGTGTTGTAATATTGTTTCTGATTTTAATTTATATTTTTTGCAAGGGTGTCATAGTTTTGAACTAGGGTGTCGTAACTTTAAAACTAGGGTGTCGTAATAGTGTTTTTGGAAATTTTTGAACCGGGTGTCGTAGGTTTTGAACTAGGATGTAATTTTCTATTCGGTCGTGTTCGTCCGTCGGTTTCTATGATGTATATCTGTTTCAGGTCATTTTTGAACAGGATGTCGTAGATTTTGAACTAGGATGTTCGTAGTTTTGAACTAAGATGTTGAAATACTGTTTCAGGTCATTTTGAACCAGGATGTCGTAATTTTGAACTAGGATGTCGTAGATTTGAACTAGGATATCGTAAGGGTATTTTGGTATAGATGAAAATTTCAATTAATGCTAATCATCTCAGCTTTTGTCCCATCATACTATAGTGAATATTTTTAGATCAATAGAAGCGTACAATGTAAGTCACGCTAAATTTACTGCACCGCATACGGTGCACAAATAATTACTCTTCGATACATTTACTCTAGGTAATCTGTTTCTTGTGCTTGCCCTTTAAAATAAACCTGTTTTAAACAGAGCGCCTTTTTATTCTTAATTTTAAATTATGTTGAAATACAATATAGGATAGGTATTATCAGGTAGGTAACAGCATAAATAATAGAATAGAATAGATATAAAAATTTTATTTATTATTTAAAATAAAGAATAGTACCAATGATAGCACTAATGCAAATATATATATATATATATGATATGGCAAGATCGCTGGCATGGAGCCTACGTCAGACCCAGGTGGTGATCAGGTAGTGCCGCGCAGTGTCCTCTTCCGAGCTCTCTCGCCAGGTGGCACCCTCAGATGGGTCCACTTCGGTCGAAGTCGAGCTTGCCTCTGTCCCTTCGCCAAGTGTCGACCCAAGAGGGGTCCACCTCGGTCGAAGTGGGCCTGCCTCTGCTCCTTCGTCAGGTGTTGACCCGGGAGGGGTCCACCTCGATCGAAGTCAAGCTTGGCACCTCTGCCCCTTCGCCAAGTGTCGACCCAGGAGGGGTCCATCTTGGCCGAAGTGGGCCTGCCTTTGCTCCTTCGCCAGGTGTCGACCCAGGAAGGGTCCACCTCGACCAAAGTCGAGCTCGACACCTCTGCTCCTTCGCCAAGTGGCACCCCCAGATGAGTCCACCTCGGCCGAAGTCGAACTTGTCTCTGACCCTTCACTGGGTGTCGCCCAGGAGGGTCCACCTTGGCCGAAGTGGGCCTACCTCTGCTCCTTCGCCAGATGTCGACCCAGGAGGGGTCCACCTCGGCTGAAGTCGAGCCCGACACCTCCGCTCCTTCGCCAGATGTTGACCCAGGAGGGGTCCACCTCGGCTGAAGTCGAGCCCGGCACCTCCGCTCCTTCGCCAGGTGGCACCCATAGATGGGTCCATCTCGGCCGAAGTCGAGCTTGTTTCTGCCCCTTCGCCAGGTGTCGACCCAGGAGGGGTCCACCTTGGTCGAAGTGGGCCTGCCTCTGCTCCTTCGCCAGGTGTCGACCCAGATGGGTCCACCTCGACCGAAGTCGAGCCCGGCACCTCCGCTCCTTCGCCAGGTGGCACCCCCAGATGGGTCCACCTCGGTCGAAGTCGAGCTTGCCTCTGCCCCTTCGCCAGGTGTCGACCCAGGAGGGGTCCACCATGGCTAAAGTGGGCCTGCCTTTGGTCCTTCTCCAGGTGGCACCCCCAGATAGGTCCATCTCGGCCGAAGTCGAACCTTCTCCATGGAACGCCCGGAGAACCGAGAGCGCAAGCCCCGAGGATGCTGCTAAGGACGGCGCGCACAGTGCGGCGTGTCCAGTACGGCATTCCCAGATCTGTGACGGTGCGCAAAACCTCATTTGCACCAATTTACGATGGACACCTCGATCAAGGTAACATATCCTACGGCCAGTGACCTGGAACCCTCTCGAAGGGGAGGGCCACGGTCAACGCCCCGAACCAAAGGACACCTACACATAGATCGAGGTCCTGCTTGGCTTCCCCTTTCATGACTGCACGGCAGACGAGACGAGCTCGCCACTTAACTCCCAACTGTAAGGGGAGACGACAACAGGAGAATAGCCAAAAAGCACCGTTGACCTCAGGGCCTCTCCGAAAGGGGAGAATCGAGGCACCGAAGCACCCGATGATATCAACAAGGCACCAGCGAGCGCGGAGAAGATAAGCAACCAAGAGGGAAAACACACGGAAAGAGAGAACAAGCGACTCTAAGACAAAGGTTCCAAAGGAACTCTCAGGGGCGAGGTCGGCGAGCCCGGTCGCAAGAACCGAGTGTTGACCTCTCTCATTCTCGATCATTTTCATTCATCTCCTCATCAAAGATTCCTCTAAGCACGGAGACCTAGCAAGGATCCGCCTTAGTGGATCCGTTCCACTTTGCTGCTCTCTAACTTGATCGTCAGAGTGCCCTCGTTGGAAATCCCGGCCTGTGTCTCTGACCTTGTTTTGCAGGTATGGGAACGTGAGGATACCGAAGTAAAGGGGACCGCAGTCCGACGCCAACTCGCAGTTGCAGGCCACAGCGGTAAGGTCGGCAACAGATTAGCGCACCAGGTAGGGGGAATGAAAGCCCCTGTACGAACAAGCCCCCCTCGAGCTTGAGAATAGCTTGACTCCAAGCATGGTGGTAACTCGCGGGCGTGAAGCTTCCACCAACCAGGCGGGAGAGGTTTCCTCTCCCCTGGCCCCTCGCAGCCCAGAGAGGGAACTTCCCGCTCCTCCTGCTCCTCCTCCTCAGCTGCCCTCGACAGATGGTCAGTACGCTGCACTTGTCTAACAGTTGCAGACACTGACCACGGCCGTGAGGCAGCTGCAACATCAGCAGCGCTCCCTGGTCACTCAACCCCAGCCAGGGACCCCCGCGGTCCAAACAACGGGTCCCCACGGAAGCCTGTGCTCTATCCAAGGCAGGCCGTCTCATCCGCGGGCAGAAACCAAACCCCGCAAAGAGGAATCACACAGGGTTGGCAGACCACGAGAGCCGATCCCCGGTGGACGACAACGACGCCGCCGGGGCAAGGCCCCTCGCATTGACCTGTCGACCCCTCCTCTGGTAACCTCGGTGGAAGGTTCCACTGACGAGGCTATCAGGCGCTAAGCTGAGAGGCGCCTGGAAGAGCAAGAGCGCAAATTGACGGAGCTCTCCCGCCGGTTTGCTAACCTGTAGGGCTCTCCCGATGAGCCGGTGGACTATAATGCCCGACCCCCCTTCTCCCGAGAAATCCAAGAGGATCCGATTCCGAGTCAGTTCCGCATGCCTCAGATGGATCCCTACGATGGGACCACTGACCCCCTGGACCACCTAGAGGCTATAAATCTCTCATGAGAGTCCAGGGGGCGACGGACGCCCTCCTATGCATCACCTTTCCAGCCACCCTCCAAAAGGTCGCTCGAGTCTGGTCCACCCGTCTCGAGCCCGAAAGCATCGACTCCTTTCAACAGTTGGAAAGGAGGTTTGTGGCACACTTCGATGCCTGTCGAAAGGTGCCAAGGAAGGTGGATAGCCTCTTCTCCATCTGGCAGCAAGATCATGAGCTTCTGTGGGACTTTGTCACCCGTTTCAAGACTGCTACCCCTGGAGATCTACAGTCTGGATGAGCTCGTCGCCATGCTGGCGTTGAAGCGAGGGCTCAAGACCTCCTGTCTGACATATTTCTTGCATAAAAAGCCGCCCAAGATGTACTCTAAACTCCTCCGCGTCCACAAGTACATTCGCGTTGAGAAGGCTAACCGTACTAGGAGAGAGCTGGATGGGAAGCCTTCGAAGAAGCCTACCCCAAGGGATGTACCTGGAATCCGGAGGCCCGGGCTGCTGCGGACTTCCGGTCGGGATCGAAGCCAAAGAATGGTCCCGTTCCGGAGCAGACCTTCACTCCCCTCCTTGCTCCAAGAACAAAGATCCTCATAAAGATTGAAGGGCAAGTGCTACCTCCGCCGACCTCCTCCTCATAAGCCAAGAAATAGTCGTGACAAGATGAAGTACTGCCAGTTCCATCGCAACCATGGCCACGATACTGAGGATTGCCGCAACCTGAAGAGAGAAATTGAGGATCTGATCAGGAGAGGCTATCTCAGAAGTTCGTGGGATGAGAGGTTCCGACAGAGGATCAACACCACTTGCAACCCTTCCCCCTGTCCTTGCGATCGACGACCGCCCCATGGAGAAGCCGATGGGCATGATCTCTTGGGGAATAGGGCGCGCATCAAAGAGAGCCCGGGAGGGAGGTGACCTGGAAAATGTACTCCCCTTTGAGAAGGGAAAGGGAGGTGAAGATGAAAATGTAAATAATGATGCTATCGTAGTCGAGATGACCATCGCTAAGCATCCTGTACATCGAATTATGGTTGATAGTGGGAGCTCCACTGACATGATTTTTTATAATGCTTTCTCCCGGATGAACTTGTCACATGATCGGCTAAGGCCATTGCACACCCCTCTTGTGGGTTTCATCAAAGATTCTGTGGGAGTCGAGGGAGAGATCACTCTCCCTGTTACCGCTGGGACTCCTCCCTGGCAGAGCACGGTCATGATGACCTTCACCGTCGTCAAACTCCCGTCACCATACAATGCTATCTTGGGCCGCCCAGGGCTTAACCAACTCGATGCAGTTATTTTCACCAAAAGATTGCTGGTGCAGTTCCCTACCATTGTTGGGGTAGGAGAGATGAGGGGGGTAGTCCAACCCGTTTTGCATTGCTTGCAAGCTGTCCCAGGAGCCCAGAGTGCCGAGCTCGATGCTGACATCGACGACCTCGACCAGAGGGTGCAGGATCCCAAGGGTGGCCCAGTCGAGTACTTACTGATGTACCCCCTTGGCTCGGACCTGAAGACGGTGCAGATAGGAGCCCAGCTCCTGGAAGACGACCAGGCTCGCCTGCTGAGTTTCCTTTGGGCGAACGCGGACGTGTTTGCCTAGTCTATGGCAGATATGCCAGGTATCCCCTCGGATGTTATCACCCATCAGTTAAAGATTGATCCGAAGTGCCATCCAGTTCGGCAGAAGAAAAGGAGTTTTGCCGCAGAAAGGCAGAAGGCGATCAACAACGAGGTGGAGAAGTTCCTAACGACCGGCTTCGTTCGCAAAGTGCAATACCCCAGTTGGCTGGCGAACATGGTGATGGTCAAGAAGAACAACAGGAAGTGGAGGATCTGTGTGGATTACACCGACCTCAATCGTGCTTGCCCAAAAAATAGCTTCCCCCTTCTGAAGATCGACCAGCTCGTGGATGCCACTTCGGGACACCGCCTACTCTCCTTCATGGATGCCTTCTCCGGGTATAATCAGATCTGGATGCATCCGGAAGACGAGGAGCATACCGCCTTCATCACGGATCGTGGGACATACTGCTACAAGATGATGCCCTTCGGTCTAAAAAATACTGGTGCCACGTACCAGCAGTTGGTCAACAAGGTCTTCAAAGATCAGATTAGCCGCAACATGCAGGTGTACATGGATGACATGCTCGTGATGAACAAGCCGATCTCGAACCATGTCGATGACCTGACGGAGACCTACCGCAACCTTCGCCTCCACTAAATGAAATTGAACCCAGCGAAGTGTGCTTTTGGTGTGGCGGTGGGGAAGTTCCTCGGCTTCATGGTGACCCAAAGAGGGATAGAAGCCAACCCAGAGAAGGTTCGAGCGATCCTTGACATGGAGCTGCCCACCTCCAAGAAGCAAGTCCAGCATCACCAGCCAGATAGCAGTCCTGAGCCGGTTCATCTCGCGATCTGCCGATCATTACCGGCCCTTCTTCAAGCGCTGAGGAAGATGCATGACTTCGCTTGGACGAAGGAGTGCCAAGAGGCATTCGAGGAGCTGAAGAAGACCCTAGCATCACCACCACTACTCTCCTAGCCAGAGGAGGGAGAAGAGCTCCTCCTGTATATGGCGGTCACTCTGGAGGCCGTCAGCTCGGTCCTAGTTTAGACGGATGATGGAGGGATCTAGAGACCTGTATACTATACAAGCAAGCTTCTCCGTGATGCGGAGCTCAGGTACTCTCGATCTGAGAAGTTAATTTTTGCACTCATTATGTATGCCCAGCATCTCAGGCCTTATTTCCAAGCGCACCCAATCGTGGTCTTGACGGATCAACCATTGAAGGCCGTACTCAGCCGACCTGACACGTCTGGACGCCTGGCGAAGTGGGCGCTGAAGCTCAGCGAGTTTGACATCGCCTATCGACCAAGGCCATGAAGGCACAGGTACTGGCTGACTTTCTAGTTGAGTGTGCAGGCCTGGACGAGGGACCTGAAGAGAGCCCCTAAAATCAACAACCAGGACCTAAACCAGAGGAGGACATCTAGGTCCTACATGTGGACGAAGCCTCTAACTCCGATGGAAGCGGAGATGGGCTCATCCTCGCCAATAGCAAGGGAGTCATCGTCGAGTGCGCGCTCCGCCTCCAGTTCGTCGCCACCAATAACCAGGAAAAATACGAAGCGCTCTTTGTGGGACTGAGAGTCTCCCACGAACTGGACATGACCAACTTGAGGGTCTTCACTGATTCGCAGTTGGTGGCCGGGTAGGTCTCCAGCGAGTATGAGGCGCGGGACCCTCAAATATCGAAGTATCTGGAGTTGGTGCGTGCAAACTCAGTGGGTTTCAAGCGCTTCAGCGTCTCCCGCATCCCGCGCGGTGAAAATGCCCGTGCTGATGCCCTCTCCCGGCTAGCAACCTTACCGGGCTCATCATTGGGCCGCTCCTACATTGAGCATCTTCAGGTCCCAAGCTATGAGGCCCCCAGAGAGGTCCAACAGGTCACCCCAGAGCCCAGCTGGATGGACAAGTACGTCAAATATATCATCGATGGTACCTTGCCCGAGAATCAGATAGAGGCGGGCCTCATCAAAAGGAAGGCCGCGTGCTTTGTGCTGATAGATGGATTGCTCTACCGGAAGGTCCTACTCCTATCCACTCCTCAAATGTTTGAGGCCCACGGAGGTAGCGCACGTGCTCCAGGAGATCCACGAAGGCCTCTGCGGGAACTATGTGGGGGGCAGGACTCTGACATACAAGGGCCTCCGCCAAGGATACTTTTAAGAAATGATGAGAGAGGACGTAGCCAACTTTGTCAAGAGGTGTGACCGTTGTCAACGTCACGCCGTTGTAAAGCGCCAGCCGGCTGCGCTGCTGGCCCAACTCTCCGCCCCTTGGCCTTTTGCCCAATGGGGCATGGACATCATAGGTCCATTTCCTCCGAAGTTTGGGCAGCATAAGTTCCTGATAATCGCCATCGACTACTTCACGAAGTGGGTCAAGGCCGAGCCGTTAGCCCAGATTACGAAAGCAAATATAAGCAAATTTTCTGGTAGTCAATCATATGCCGCTTTAAGCTTCCTCATACCATCATCACCGCCAACGGATGCCAGTTCGACAATCGGGAATTCGAGAAGTTCTGCAACGACCTCGGCATTCATCATCACTTCACCTTGGTAGCATACCCTCAGACCAATGGGGAGGCCGAAGTGACCAACCGGACCATTCTTCAAGGCTTCGGACTAGATTGGATCAGGCCAAGGAAAGATGGGCTGAAGAACTTTTCAGCGTCCTGTGGGCATCCCACATAACCCCAAGGACGTCCATGGATGAAACTTCCTTCAACCTCGTCTTTGGTGCAGAAGTAGTAATTCCGGCGAAACTTAGCCTGTCAACGTTGTGTATGGAGCAATACGATGAAACTGAGAACCCAACACGGCTCCTGCTCAATCTAGACCTCCTTGAGGAAACGAGGGACAAGGCTCGGGTTCGTATGGTAGCTTACCGGCAACGGGTAGCCAGATACTACAACTCCAGGTTGAGACCCAAGTCCTTTCGCCCAGGAGACCTGGTGTTGCACCGTGCCAAAGCTTCCCAACCTCGAGAGTGCAGTAAGGTCTCTCCAAACTGGGAAGGCCCTTACAGGTAGTCGAAGCACTCCCTCACGGTGCCTACTATCTTGCCGAGCTCGATGGAGCTTGATTTCTGAGGACGTGGAACGTCGCAAACTTGAGGATGTATTACCAATGATGTAAGACTCCCTGAACATTAATAATGAAATTTCCTTTTTGTGCAATGCTTGTTTCTGTCTCGTAGGACTAGCATCGGCCGGCCTTAAGTATGGTGAACAAAAGTAAGGCGGAAGTCCCGCGAACGGTCCGTGGGAAATGCGAAGTTTCGGACCTCAGTCCGGCAGATGGCACAGAACCTAGTTCCTCCATGAAGTCCCGAACCTTAGTCTGAAAGATGGCACAGAACCTAGTTCCTCCATGAAATCCTGGACCTCAGTCCAGAAGATGGCACGAAACCTAGTTCCTCCAAGAAGTTCCGGACCTCAGTCCGGAAGATGGCACGGAACCCGGTTCCTTCATGAAATCCCGATCTCAGTTCGGAAGATGGCCCGGAACCCAGTTCCGGCAATCAAAGTCTTGACACCAAAAAAAAAAACTCATAAAATACAAGCCGGAAGCTCCAGGGGTTCGTTCCCGAAGCCGGGAGGCCTCCTAAATCTGGTTTCCAATTAAGAGTCGACGTCGAATCAGAGTTGCAAACTTGGCTCCCATGAAAAACAATAACAAACAACGACAAGGAATTCAGACACACCATCAACAAAAGCAGAATAGAAAGTTAAGACAAAAGTCATGAGAAGTGAAGGGAAGAAGAACTTCATTTCCAGTGTAAGGATTTCTTACAAACAAAAGGGACATGACAGACCGGGTGACCCAAAGAACAAAATGAAGCCCTACACTAGAATAGAGAGTGGATGACCCAAGGTCACTCAGCCGCCGGCTCCACCCCAGGCTAGGAAGCCTTCGCATCGCCGGTTGCCTCCTCGGTAGGTTGCCCGCGATCTCCTCATCGGCAGCTCTTTGCGCTGCTGCCCCCTCAAACTGCTCCCTAGGGCCGCCCATAATGATCCCAGCCAAATCCAGCTCCGAGAAGAGGGAGGCCACCTTCTCCCGGCAGACCCCGAAGCCCTTCAGGATGGAGTCCACGGCAGCCTTGTGGACCTCGTCCTTGAACTCCTGCGAGGCCCGGAACTTCGGCACGGCCTCCTGGGCATCCCTCTATGCGGCCTCCAGCACCCGAGACGTAGGAGGCCTTCTTCTTGCCGTCGCCAGCTCTGCAAGGACCTCGTCGACCCAGCTCTCCAGTGACTGGGACTACCCCTGAGACGAGAAATCTCTACCGCGTCCTCCTCGGCACGGCATTGGGCCGAGATCCTCTCCTCGGATCAAAAGGCCTCAAGGTCCCTGATACGCCCTTCAGCACAGGCCAAGTCCCCTTGGAGAGCCTCGTTGCTCTCCTTCTGCTCACATCCCTTCTCCATCAGATCGGTCACGTCCGCCACGAGCTTGGCCAGCCTCTTCTCCCTTTCGGCCTCTTTCCTCGTAGAAGAAGCAAGGAAGTCGCGGAGAAGCAGGACGTCAGTCCCAATCTGCATCAAAAATGAGGTTAGAACCCCTTAGCAACCCAACTGGAACATTAAGAAGGGAGGTGATGAATACTTACCATGAAGAGCTGGGGAAGGATCCCAAGCAGTGCAGCCGCATAGTCCCGTCCACCCCTCAAGCGGCGGTCCCGGGGCTAGGCCGCGTACTCCATCATCTTCTCTGCTAGCCCCTGGTCTTGGATGACTGAGGCATTGCCAGGAAGCCCAGCCGGTGCGGGATGGGGCTCAGAGGAGGGCTGAGAAAGAGTCCCTCCGGCTGGCTGAGCCGTGGCCGCAGGGTCGCCACCGCCGTCATGGCCACTATCGGAGCGCTGGTCGCCACGGCCGTCGTAGAAGGCGTCGGTCGCTCCTCCTCCCCACTCCCGTTGATGTCGATGACCTCTGGGGCGGGAGCTTGCTGCTGAAATGGCTAGGGGGTTGCATCCACCGCCCTAGGCTCCGAGGTCGAAGCAAGCCTTGGCCCCTAGTCTGTCTCCACGTGGGCCCTCTTCGGCGAAGTCTCCTGGGCCCCATCCGAAGCACCTCTTTTCCGGGCCCCCTCCATCAGGCTGTCCATAGAGAACTTCATCCCTTAAAAGAGAAAAAGTCATAGGAGATTTAAAAAAAAAGAGAGGCCCGGAGCCTTACCAATCATCTGGATTGGGCTGACCCCTGCCTCGAACAGGTTCTGCTCTGAGAGCAGAACCTGAAGGGAAAGGACCACATCACCCAACAGCTGAGAATAGACATCCTGGTCAGCCGGCTCAACCTGAGAGTTCCGGTTCGGAGACCGGTTTGGCTCACTCCAGACCTAATCAACGCCCCAACCAAGACGAAGAAGAACAGTTCTTCCACCACTTGATTGATGTGGGGAGGTCAAACCGGAGGCACCTGGGCCGGGAGGAGAGGTACCACCAGCCGTCATTAGTAGAGAAACGCTTCAGGATAAAGAGGGCCCTGAACAGCAAAAAATGGACGGCAAACCCATAGAAGCGGCAGAAAACAATGAAGGCGAAGATGACACCGATGGCATTAGGAGCCAACTGGGCCAGAATGAGGTGGAAGTTGCTAAGAAATGAAAGGAAGGAAGGGTCAAGTGGAAAACGAAGACCCCCAGCAAGGAAGTCCTCATAGAAAGCGACCCGGCCAGGGCCGCTCGAGGTGACTCGCTCACCCGGTCTCGGGAGCGAGAGTTGGATGGAATCCGGGACCCCATACATATCCCAGATCCAAGAAAGATCGTCTCCAGTCATCGTCGAAGCAAAACCAGAGGGACCGGAAGGAGTCTCTACCATCGAAGGGGTGACGATAGAGATGGGAAGAGCAGGGATAACGACAGGAGGCCTAGGAGCCCTAGGGACTCCAATGGTAATTCCGCCCGGCCGCAACCACCTCCGGACGTCAAGGGGAACATCGTCCTCCGACAAGGAGGACGATGGAGTCCTTAGCCAGGACGGACTGGCCTCGTCCGGGTTAGAAGAGGAACAACGACGATGACCTGAAGGAGCCATCGAGAAGGAAGAGGTTAGAAAGAGATCTAGTTCGCCTAGGACAAGGGAGGACTGGAGTTTGAGAAGAAGCAAAAAAAAAAATAAGGGTCAATAGGAACTCACCAGGCTGTTTTAGCGAAGAAAGGCGACCCGAAAGATGAAGAAGGGCTGCTGCAACCGCCGGCGAGGTGCGAGAAAGCCAAGAGACCTCGTTTCCAGAAAGTCCCCTCTCTTTTTAAAACCAATCGACAGTAGCCGTACATCCTTTTTTTGTCAACGGATGAGTGCCACGTGTGGAGACACCCGATGATGATGCTTCGGTTTGCTGAAAATCGCTTCGAGTCTGGCACGGCATAATTATGGTCCGTCGAACGTGCAGACATGGCGCCTGCACATTAGATCTCAGACACGATGAGCGGAGCGGCGACCATCGCGGTAATTATTGTACAAGATTTTTGTCATCCCACATCATTTCTGCATTAACTCCCCACGTCCCAGCCGCAGCGCTTCGATGGGACTTGGGAGTGGGGGGCAACTGATATGGCAAGATTGCTGACGTGGAGCCTGCACTAGACCAAGCTGGCGGCCAGGCAGTGCCACGCGGTGTCCTCTTTCGAGCTCTCCCGCTAGGTGGCACCCCCAGATGGGTCAACCTCGGTCAAAGTTGAGCTTGCTTCTGCCCCTTCTCCAGGTGTCACCAAGGAGGGGTCCATCTCGGCCGAAGTAGGCATGCCTCTGCTCCTTCGCCAGGTGTTGACCCGGGAGGGGTCCACCTTGACCGAAGTCGAGCCTGGCACCTCTGCCCCTTCGCCAAGTGTCGACCCAGGAGGGGTCCACCTTGGCCAAAGTGGGCCTGCTTCTGCTCCTTCGCCAGGTGTCAACCCAGGAGGGGTCCACCTCGGCCAAAGTCGAGCCTGGCACCTCTATCCCTTCACCAGGTGTTGACCCAAGAAGGGTCCACCTTGGCCGAAGTAGGCCTGCCTCTGCTCCTTCGCCAGTGTCGATCCAGGAGGGATCCACCTCGGTCGAAGTCGAGCTTGTCTCTGCCCACCAGGTGTCACCTAGGAGGGATCCACCTTGTCGAAGTGGGCCTGCCTCTGCTCCTTCGCCAGTGTCGACCTAGGAGGGGTCCACCTCGGTCGAAGTCAGCTCGGCACCTCCGCTCCTTCGCCAGGTGGCACCCACAGATGGGTCCACCTCGGTCGAAGTCGAGCTTGCCTCCGCCCCTTCTCCAGGTGTCGACCTAGGAGGGATCCACCTTGGTCGAAGTGGGCCTGCCTCTGCTCCTTCGCCAGGTGTCGACCGAGGGGTCCACCTCGGTCGAAGTCAAGCTCGGCACCTCCGCTCCTTCGCCAAGTGGCACCCCTATGGGTCCACCTCGGTCGAAGTCGAGCTTGCCTCCACCCCTTCACTATGTGTCGACCCAGGAGGGGTCCACCACGGTCGAAGTGGGCATGCCTTTGCTCCTTCGCTAGGTGGCACCCCCAGATGAGTCCACCTCGGCCGAAGTCGAGCCTTCTCCATGGAGCACCCTGAGAACTGAGAGCGCAAGCCCTAAGGATGCTGCTAAGGATGGCGCGCACAGTGCGACGCGTCCAGTTGCGTTCCTAGATATGTGATAGTTCGTAGAACCTCGTTTGCACCAGTTTAGGAGGGACACCTCAATCGAGGTACCAGATCCGGCGGCCAGTGACCTGGAATCCTCCAAAGGGGAGGGCCATGGTCAACGCCCCGAACCCAAGGGCACCTATGCATGGATCAAGGTCCCGCTCGGCTTTTCCTTTCGTGACTGCACGGCAGACGAGACGAGCTCACCACTTAACTCCCAACCGTAAGGGAAGACGACCACAGGAGAATAGCCAAGAAGCGCCATTGACCTCCAGGGCCTCTCCAGAGGGGGAGAATCGAGGCATCGAAGCACCTGATGATATCAACAAGGCACCAGCGAGCACGAAGAAGGTAAGCAACCAAGAGGGCAAACGCACAGGAGAGAATAAGCGACTCTGAAACAAAGGTTCCAAAGGAACTCTTAGGGACGAGGTCGGCGAGCCCAGTCGCATGAACCGGAGTGTTGACCCTCTCATTCTCGATCATTTTCATTCATCTCCTCATCAAAGATTCCTCTAAGTACGGAGACCCAGCGGGGATCCGCCTTAGTGGATCTGTTCCACTTTGCCGCTCTCTAACTTGATCATCGGAGTGCCCCCGCCGGAATCCCAGCCTGGATCTCTAACCTTATTTTGCATGTCCGGGAACGTGAGGATTCCGAAGTAGAGGGGACCGAAGTCCGACACCAACTCACAGCTGCAGGCCATAGCGGTAAGGTCGGCAATAAAATATATATTATTTTTTGATAAACAAAAAGGATAAGGGGACTATCCCCGCAGGCTCCATCCATCAGGTAATGTTCGATTCAAGACATTCAAATTTTTGCAGCCTCTTCCCATCTAATGCAAATATCTATGTGGCAAATGGAGAGTTTAGTGCAAACGGTGCCTCTATTTAGATTTATATAATAGGTAATAGAGAAGATAATAAAATAAACTTGATATAAGAGTCTTATTTATTATCCAAAACAAAGAATCATTTAATAATATCATTAATATGGTGTCTACGTGTGAATGAAGAGCTTAGCATAAACTGTAGTTCTATTTTAATTTTATATAATAGATAATAAAAAGTTCTACTAATTATTTAAGATAAAATATTATATAAACGATACCATTAGTAGATGTCTCAACACGGAGCTTAGCATGAGTTGAGCTTTCATTTTAGTTATATGCTAGTATATAACCTGTATGATGGGTAGGGTATTTTTTTTCCCCACTTTTCCAACTATTGATAAATTGTGTTTCTTATCATCAATGATAATATGGAATATGAGAAAGATTTGAAGCCTATTTTGGATATATGTAAGATAATAGATGCCTGAACTACTTAGGTGGCAACCCTTCAATTTATCCCTCCACCCTCTCATTTGAAATTCGAGGTGATTAAAAGCCCAATATGTTACTGGTAGTGAGTGTTTTGAGTGCCTCGAAATAAGCAACAGCGAAAACGATGACGAATTTGGGCGACAAAGGTAAAGCACCACTTAGGATTTCCTCCGATCTCTCGAGGAGGATGGGAGAGAAGCCTGCGAGTAAGGAGAAAGCATCCTGGAGGCTAGACCTCCGGAGGGCGAACTTAGTGAGCAAGGATAGCAAAGGGCAGGGGTCTTCGTCCTGCCAATTGATGTACAGATGCCAGACAAACCACCTCATCCTCAACCTGCGAACAGATATCTTAATGTGGAGGACCAAGGAGCTTCCTCAGCTCCCCAATCAAGTCTCAAAGTCCCGATTTGGGACTTGTCGATCCCAAATACCAGGAGCAGAGATGGAATTCCGGATCTGTCATGAAGTTGGGTGCAGGTGGTCCAAGGGATTCGGAAATATAGGTGGGAATCATCGAGAGCTTCTTCGGGTGACATCGAGGCCCTGGAAGAGAGGTTCTCTAAGGTTATAGATTTTTTCGATGATGAGGTACGTATTGCTCGATCTCTCCTTAAATTTGTGCTTCTAGGAAAATTTTTGGGATGGGGTCTTCCTTTGGAGTTCATCCAAAAGGAGCTTAAGCTTCGATGGGGGATTAAAGGGGATCTCAATGTTGCCTCTCTTTCGGATGAGGTTCTGCTCTTTCGGCTATCGTCCGAAGAGGAGAAATTAAGGATCCTCCACAAAGGTCCTTGGTCCCTAGCTGGTCAACTCCTGGTCCTTGAGGAATGGCGTCCAAACTTCAGACCTAGCCATGATAGTATTAATTAGGTTAGGGTTTGGGTTCGGATGCCTGATCTGCCTGTTGAACTGTGGGAGGGGAAAAGATCTTAAAAGTGGCATCGCCTGCGGGCACTCCTCTGTTCCTTGATGAATGGACAGAAACTACCACAAGAATGGGGTATGCCAGAGTCTGTGTGCTTATTGATGTCTCTTTACCTATCTATCCGGGAACTAGACTGAGGGTTAGAGATGATAGCAGGTGGCAAGAGTTTATTTACGAAGAGCTTCCTGAAATTTGTTATACTTATGGCCAGTTCTAATTAGACCCAAACACCGACTGTAAATGCTTGAACTTACCTGAGCATCTTCGTTCTAAGCCTATTTATGGCCCCTAGATCCATGCTGTGAAAGTTTTGGTACATCCTCTACCTACTGGCAGAACTGCTAAGACGCTACCAACACTGAAATGGATGGGCAAAACTCTCCATGGATCCGAGGCAATAAACAGACCAAAAGGATTTCTCCCACTAAAAATAATTCGATAGTGCTGGATGATTCTCCTAAAGGTTCTCAGTTTGCTCCTTTGAACCAAGACCATGGGGAAAATGTAAATTCAGCCAATAAATCCCCTGCATCCTCTTCTCATCTAGCTGAATCAACTTTGGAGGGTGTTATTAAGGAGAAATGGAAGTGATCCCCTCTCAAAGCGACTTCTAAAGGAAGTACTCCAAGATCTGATGGTTGTCCCTCTTCCAAAGTCCTCATCCGGGAGGAAGAGACTCATATTCAAGACTCTAGCAAGCAACTTGTCTTGTATACGCCAAAATCTGGGAAGAATGCGAATGTCTGGGAGATTTGGAGGTCGGTCACAATTTTGCAAGCTTCAATAGCCAACATAATGATGGAATGTGATCAACCCCGCATGACTAATTCAGCTGAATCCAAGATACAAAAGAAGGAAGACTGAGGTATGCACAAGAACTATATTTCCCAATTAGCAAAAGTAGTTAAAACCCCACCTCATCTCGAGGATCAGGTACCATCCTCTCATTCTACTCTTTTAGTTACTGTTCCTATTGTTGAGTCTTCGGTTATTAATTCTCTCCTAGATTATTCCAAGGGGGAGCACAGTTCCATGACTCCCAAATAAAGATCTTAGTCTGGAACTGTAAGGGGGCTGCGAAAGCCCCGTTTGTTAATTATATGAAGAATATGTTACATACCTATAATCCTGATATATGCTGCTGTCTTGAAACTCGGTTGTCCATCCAGGCGCTTGATCGTGTTAAATGTATCATGGGTCCCAAATAGCAGGTATTCATGATATCGGCTATGGGCTTGTCTGGGGATATCATCATTGTTTGGAAGCTCGATCTGGGTCAACTAAGCTTTATGCATACCAACAGACAAGTGGCCTTTGGGATCTTTACGCCTACCATTGGTCAATCATGGATGATGGCCTTTGTATATGCTAGTACTAAGGGTATTAAGCGTAGGGAGCTTTGGAATCAAATTTTATTAGCCAGCTCTGTCTCTTTACCGATGCTTGTTATTGATAACTTTAATTGCATTCTCCACAGGGACGACAAGAAAGGAGGTAAACCATTTAATGAGACAAGAAACATTCGAGAATTCAATCTTTGTATAGCCAGGACTGGACTTACGGATCTCATGTTTAGGGCCCCCAGTTTATTTGGTGTAATAACAGAATAGGCAATGCCAAGTATGGGAGAGACTAGATCAAGCATTTGCTTCACAGAGTTGGCGGCTTTATTTCTTGACTAAAAACTTCAGCATCTCACTAGGTTTGTGTCTGATCATTGTCCCATTCTTTTGACAGTACTCGCGCATCATGGAGGTGCAAGGACCCCATTCAGGTTTGAGAAAATATGGCTCAAGTGCAAAGGAATCCAACAAACCATCACCAAGGCTTGGCACTCAAAAGTTTCGGGATCACCTCCAGTAAGATTATCTAAACTGCTTTATAAAACTAAGAATGCTTTGATTAAATGGAAGAAACACTTGGGGAATATCTTTTAGAAAGGTCAAAAACTGCAACATTGTATTTATGAGCTTCAACTCAAAGAAACCTCCTCGGGGGGTCTTTCGTCTCATGAACACAGTTATCTTCTCACTCTCATCCGGGATTACAATGCTAATCTTTATGCTCAAGAGACCTTTTGGCGTCAGAAGTCCAGAATTGCTTGGTCAAAAGAGGGCGATTCTAATACCAAATTTTTTCATCAATCGACGATTCTGCGAAGGAGACAGAATTCTATCCATAGCCTTCAGGATCATAATGGCAACCTAATCCATGATAATGAAACTATAAGAATCATGATTTATATGCATTTCCTTCAGCGTTGGCAAAATCTGGACCTTCACCAGTCTGATGACCTTTCATTTGCTACTAACACAGTTTCTTTTGTGCAGAATGACATGCTAACACAACCCATTACGGTGCAGAAAATTTTGCATGTGGTTAAGGAAATGTCCTCTGATAAAGCTCCGGGGCCAGATGGATTCTAACCTTTCTTTTTCCATAATTTTGGTCCATCATTCATAAAGAGGTTATACAAGCGGTGTTATTTATTTTTAACCAAGTTTGTATGCCTGGCAGTTGGAAGAGAACTTTCATCACTCTCATCTCCAAGAAGAGTAATCCACGATTCATCACTGATTATCGCCCCAAAAGTTTGTGTAATACCACTTATAAAATTGTTACCAAAATATTGGTGAACCGTTTTCGGTCTATTCTTCCGTTGATTATATCCATTGAGCAGGGGCTTTTGTTCCTCCGCAGTATCATGGAAAATATTCTTATTATCCAAGAAATCATGCACTCCCTGTACTCGACCCCTAAGACCCGTGGGCTTATTACCATGAAAGTGGATTTGGAAAAGGCCCATGACAAGATGTTATGGTCTTTCCTCAATAGGGTCATGTAGCTAGTGGGGTTCCATGAGAGATTCATTCATCTAGTCACACTTTGTGTCACCAACTATCAATATGCCATCCTTATCAATGGACCCCTACGCCTTGGATCTCGCCGACCAGAGGTCTCCGTTAAGGTTGCCCCCTATCTCCTTACCTTTTTATTCTATGCACTAACATTTTCTCCAAATTTATGCACTTTGCAATTAGCCAGAATCTGCTGAAATCCTTTGTACCGGGCACCAATGGTCTACAGCTTTCGCATCTTCTCTTTGCGGACGATATGCTGTTTGTCACTCGGGCAACTACAGCTAACGTTCTGTCTCAACGCAATCCTTGATGCTTACAATTATATGTCGGGCCAAGCCATCAATGTCGCTAAGTCTTATATATCATTCACCCTCGATATCCCGACAAATACCAGGAGGAGAATTTGCTCGGCCCTCCATATCTCGGAAAGAAGAGAAAACTGGAAATATCTTGGTCTTCTCCTCCCTTATACAAATTTAACTATTGCTGATTATGATTACCTCTTTGACGCAGTAAACAAAAAGATTGATGCTTGGAAATGGAGATCGCTTTCCTTTGCTAGCCACCTCACTTTAATCCAATATGTGCTTTCACCGCTTTTCAATTACACAATGGCTGTGCTCCACATTCCCACTTCCATCTTAATCAGACTTGAAAGGCATATCCGCGCGTTCCTTTGGGGTCATCCAATAGATCGTAAAGGTTTGCATCTGCTGTCTTGGGAGAATACCTACCTTCCCAGAAAAGACGGGGGTTTGGGTATTACTTCGTTGAGGGACAAACAGCATGCTGTGTTTGCTAAGTTGGCTGCCCACATTGTGCTTAACCCCACTTCTTTATGGGCCCAAACTATTTCTGCCAAATACCTTTAATTCCAACTGGTATAACTATAAGAAGCCTCGAAGATGCTCTGCTACTTGGGCCCATATTATCAAGTGGGGTTATATAATTCGCTTATATTCATATGGACAATAGCTTCAGGGAATCTATTAATTTACTCTCGGATCCCTGGATGTCTTCTATTCCCCTTTCTGTCATGCCAACTTATCTTAATATGGATATTGATATCCAGGATCTCAACATTAATAAACTTATCTTGTGGGATAGAACCTGGGATACTAATCTCTTGCACAATTTATTTTCGACTGAAATGGTGCAGCATATCACTTCTATCTAGATCCCGATGGATTCCTGGTGGGACACTCTTGTTTGGAATCCCACGGGACAACAACAAGTCACTCACAGGGATATGCATGCCCTATTCTCTCCGTCTGACAAGGTAAGTATTATCCCCTGTAAATGGATCTGGAAGCTTCATATTCCTATGACTGCCAAAATATTTTGGTGGAAGTTGGTCAGACGCAGACTTCCCACCAAAAGTTTTCTGCATCATAAAGGTATCATCATGACAATCAATTATATTGTGATATCTGTGACTTCGAAATTGAGGATCTTGACCATATTTTTATTCTCTGCCCATATACGACGGACTGTTGGAACCTGTTGACCTCTACCTATGCCCGGTCGTATGTTTTTCATACTATTTCTGATATTCAAGCCATTTTGGCTGACACTCATACACATGACTTTAACAAAGCCACCGTTGCTTTTGTGGTTGGGCAAATCTGGAAAGCTCAGAATGTTAGACTGTTTCAAAACTACTTTATTTCTCATTTGCAGCTTGCAAGAATTATTCAAGCTTTCCGTATTGCCAGCATCTCTGTGGATCATCATATTGAGTTTAAGAACCACTCACGGAACTGGGAATGCCCTCCTTCATCATCCTTATTCTGGAAGGTCTCACATTGTGTCTGTTGGCTTCCCCCATCTATAGGAACTCTCAAATTCAACTTTGATGCTTCTATCACGACCGATACTACCTTTATTGCTTATATTATTCGTGACTACAGAGGTCTTCTTCTTCAGGTTAGTGGAAAGATCATCAATAATTTACCATTCCGAACGTAGAACTCGTAGCTGCGTGATATGGTATCAAGACTGCTGTGCTTCAATTGCAAGTGCAACTATTATTGTTGAAGGAGATTTTTAGATGATGGTCGACTGGATTAATCGAACCCGGACGCCTCCTTCTGCTGCTGGTCACTTTCTTCAAGATATTTGGTACTGGAGGTCCGCTTTGTATTATTTTCAGATCCGGCATACTTACAGAGAGGCTAATCGTGCTGCTGATTGTTTGGCTTCACTAGCTCGGAACGGGGATTTCACAATCGATAATTCCGCTGCTATTTTGCCAAACTTGGCGTTTAACATGTGCTCTGATTCTAATGGTATGCTTTCATCCCGAAAATGATTAAGGTTCACAGGCGCATGCTCGCCGCTGCTGCTACAGCTTTAAATGTTACTTCCATGGATTTCTGGTTGGGTATGTTCATTACGAGGGAGTCAGTCAGTTTTGTCCTTGATTCCTCCATTCATGGGAGACCTATTATGATTGCTTACCAAAGTGGGTTTGCTCCTTTGCACTTTTGGACCAAATTATGGATCAGGAAGAAAAAATAATTAGAACTAAAAAACAAAAAAAAGGAAAAAAGAAAACTAAAGAAAAAAAAATAAATATTTACGGAATCAAAAGGAAAAAAAAAGAAAACAAAGGAAAAAAAAAAGGAGGAAAAACGATGATGAAGATCGAAAGAATAAAACAGAAAATAAAAAGGAAAAGCATAGAACATTCTATTCACCAACTTTTATAACTCTCTTACAGGTGTTAAGGTCGGTTCACAGCTTCTTCAGCTACTGGCATCTGTTACTACACATTGGAGGTTCACGATACTTTGTCTTGCCTTACTTCATATTCATTACAATGGGTTGTTATCTCCGCACTGCATTCCTTTATCTTATATTTCTCGGCACTCATGTAACTCAAGTATATTTTCTTGTGTGCTGTGGATATTTGTATGTCATATCACATCCAAAGCTTTGCGTCCTCCTTAGTCAGGCCAGGGAACTTAGCTCCTTCTATTTCAGAGCCACTTGCTCTACTATACATCTTGCTCTCACTAACAACACTGGCATTCAAGTATTGATATACTATTCTAGTAAGAGCCTTGGTTTTTATTCCCCAAAGGTCAATTTTCATGGCTCACTCTCTTTTGCTGTTCCGGCTCAAGTTACTGGCCTGGTAGGCCATTGGCAAGTACATCAACAACTGGATTCTGGGCTAAATCAATGGCAGGTTTTGCAATTTATCAGATATTTTTCTTTCTTCTGCCATCCCCGTTCAAGCACACATACTTCACAAAAGCAGGTTCATCACCAGGCATTATTAACTAAATCTCAGAGGCAAGCTCTCTTTCAGGTTTCTAAAAATATCTTGGGGATGCTTGGTTCACAGATGGAGGATGACATTATACTCGGATTCTGCTCATCTTTACTTTGTAATGTTACACTTATCTGGTTCTATATGATGGTGTTAGGCTCTACTCGACTGTTTTTCTTGTCCAATATCTATAACATTGTTATAACATCTCAGCTCAGTTTCTCTGTGTACTAGGCTTTTTCGACCTCATACTCTGACAAATGCTGGAAGCGGATCTTATTATTCATTATTACAACATCGCATGGTCTTCAAGGCAATTATAATTCTCCTCTGTCATCAAAATTCTATTTATTATTGTTGGATGTATCACATCTCAGTCTATCCGGTATTAGACTCTGTTTTTACGGCTGCTTGTTTCATTTACTATGCTGGGTTGCTAACCTATTCCATCACTGCTGCTGCTATGTTGCAATACTACCCCACTGTGCAACTCAAACTAACTTCCTTCATCTGGGGTTCTTTTGACCTCTGGGAGTTGCAACGTACGCCAGGCTATTTCGTATCTAACTCTTCATTTACTGCTCATTGCTCCATCTACTATGCTAGGTTGCTGATCTCTCTCATCACTACTGCTGTTATGCTCTGATTTTACCCCACTGTGCTGCTTAATCCAACTTCTTTCAAATGGGGTTCATCTTATTTCTGGGTCCTGCAAACTTTGGAAAGCTTGTACGTGTTCCTAACAGCTATGAGGATTTCTTTTATTACAACCACGGATGCTTTTCATTTCTCCTTATCTACAGCTTTTTCCTGCTGGTTCATGCAATTTGGTGTTTTCAATTGCAAGTTACAAAGCTTTTTGTATGCTGTATATGTATTCTTCTTATATTTTTGGTGTATATTTGGACTATTTAGCTCTTCTCTCCTGTATATTGGGTCTACGTCTCTTCCTTTGTAATTTGGGTTTTCTTTGTACTGGGTTTGTATTACTTTGGACTCTCTTTATATCTTTATATTACAGCCTGGGTTGGGCTTTCTTACCCAAAAAAAAAAAAAAAAGCCCAATATGTTCTATCTCTGATTTTGAACTTATACAATAGATCTTGTGTTCTCCCAAAATATTACTTGAGTTAATGACATCATCTGGATCAATAGCAGCTCATATTGGTTTCAACTTCTTAATCATAATGTTGATCTATGCAATACACGTGGCAGATGGGGACCTTGGTACAAATTAAACCTCCATTTTATTTATATATAATAGATAACAACTATAATGAAATAGAGTAGTTTTAACAGCCTTATTATCCAAAATAAAGAACTGTATTGATGGTATCATCAATACAAGCATTAACATGATAAATGAAGAGGTTAGCACAAACTTAAGTTTTTATTTTAGTTGTATATAATAGAAGCTATGGTTGCCTCAAACATCTTACAAAGATGTTGCCAAAATCATTGCCAAGCCTGAATTTGTATTCTTATTGTCTCCAATCTCTCTCCTACTGGTTCTTCCAATCAAGATGATATCCCTTGTCATGCACTTGATAAATTTTCTTAGCGATTATGCTTGCTTCATATTTCTTTAATTTCTTTTTAGGGGTTCTATCTTAGTCTTATTTATTCTAGGTAATGCCAATTGTTTTTTATTGCATCCTTTGCTTTATTTTGTGCTATGAATTTATGAATCGAAGATTCATATGCTGATCATTTCAGGACTGCTGTTTAACTTGGAATGGTTGTGGTTGTAACTAGATGTTTGGATGCTTCTCTCTTTTTAGACTAATCTTCTCTTATTCATTTATCCTATTACTATTTGTAACACTCAAATCATGATGTTGTACATCTCCATTTCTTTTCTGATATAAAAATTTCTATTGCTTTAATATTGAGTGGGTGGTTTGGCAAATATGGAGTGGTTGCTAGGGTTGGTGAGCATTAGGTTGGCTATCTGCTCCTATTGGTCTGTTGCACCATTTGTGTTGGTTCTGAAGTTAGTTTTACACTTGAGAATTCGGTTTAGTTTTACACTTGAGAATTCGGTTATCTTTTGGAGCTACCACCATCACCTAGTACTGGTACACATAATGATCTCATGATGATTTTTGTCAGCTAAATTTAGTTTACAATCAAATTGTTTGCTCCTCACCTTTATCTATAATAGTACTATTAGGATATTCATTGTTTGCTTTTACCATCAAGCCCAACGAAGTTTTTCCTGATTTATGTTCTTCCATTATTGGAGCAGCTGTCAAAAAGTTTTTCATTTTATAGTCTTTTTCTTTTTATTCATTTTGGTAGTGAGGTTGATTTCTTGAGGTTGATGGCATGTTAAAATTTTCTCTTCTAATAACTCTTTTCTTCGTATATTATTGTTGGATCAAGTGCACCAACTCAGCCATGGACTAGTCTAACCATGAACATGTACTATGATAGATAAAAAAGAAACTAGAGAAAGGGAGCAATACGAACAAAAATCATATGGGACGGCACTATAGAATATTATATGAAATGGGTTTCATAGCATGTCATGTTTCTGTCAACATCAATTTTAAAGAGTAAGTCTAAAAATTAAATACCTTTTTTACTAATAAAGTTATCGGTTCCATGATTATGATATTTCTTTCTTTCTCGTTTTCAGCATATACTTTTTATTAATATATAGTATGCATCAGTAAGCTATTTAGTATGTATCATTTGATCATATACTGTATATTCACGAATGTCTTGTTCCAGAAACTATGTATTAATTTATCTAAAAGTATGTATTGGAACATCGGATGAATATTTGCTAATTGTATATCATTTGGCCGTATAATGTATATCGATGAATACTATATTCAAAAAATTATGTATCAATTATTTATAGGTATGTATTAGATCGTTACTAAATATGTATAAAAAAAAGTTTACATTATGTATCAGTAAGCCATCAAGTGTATATCATTTGATCATGTACTATGTACTAATGAGTATCATATTTTAGAAACTGTGTATCAATTTATCTAGAGATGTGTATTGGAACGTTGAATGAATATTTTTTTAGGTATACATTAACTTGCCATATATTATATACTGATAAATACCATATTAGGAAACTATATATCAATTTATTTGTAAATATGTATTAGATTATTGCCGAATGTATATAAACAAGCTTACAGTAATGTCAGTAAGCTATTAAGTATGTATCATTTGATCATGTACTATGTATCGATGATCACTATATTCTGGAAACTGTATATTGATTTATGTAAATATGTGTATTGACTTATTTGATAATAAATTTGTTTAGTGCATATCATATAACTAGTTAGTACATATCAATAAAAAGTATGTACTGAAAATGAGCAAGAAAGAGAATGCTATAATTATGGAACTAATAAATGCTATAATTGTAGAACTAATAACTTCATTAGTAAAAAATATTTTGACTTTTAAACTTATTCTTTAAGATTGATATTAAAAGAAATGTTACAAACCATGAATCCCATCTCATATACATTCTATGGTGCTCATCCCATATGATTTTTGTTTGTACAAGCATGTTGGTTCACCAGCTCAATGGTAGACCTAGTCCAACTAAAATTTCACCCTTTTTCTTTTCCTTCTAATATTTGAGAAGAAAGGGAGGGCTAAACTACCAAGTACACTTCTAGCAATTTCTTAAATTGCTTTCATTTAAGCTTCCTAGAATTACCGGTGAACTCAAGGTTTGGGCTCCCTTACAGCTCTAGTCTCTTTTTCCTCTTTTGATTATGGAACGTCCCCTGAAAGTATGACCACTTTCTGCTCTTGTTTGTTTCTTTTCCAGTTTGTTAATTCATTGTGGTTAGCTGTTTTGTTTGAGTTCTTTAATTAGTTACGAAATACTGAGAGAAAGTGTTCGATGGCAACTTTATATTTCTATCCCCAGGAACTACCTTCAAGTGCTTGTTAAATTACTAATGTGGAGGTTCTGGTTCATATATCAACTTGTCCTCAGTGGATCTTATATTTAGTCGAATTGATATGAGTGAGTTATAAATTAACATTGAATTGCATGCTGGAGATGAGATTCTGACGTGTTATGTGCCTATTGACAATTGAAGGTGTCTAGAAAGTAAGAATTATAGATGTGACACAAATTTTTAGCGAAGAATAAAAGATAAATATACACAATTTGAGAAAATAGGAATTGGACAAGGTCTCGGAAGCTGGCCTGTCAACCATGACACATCAGTGTGCCACAACATTACACATCTAACGGCAGAGCAGAAAGCATTTACAAGCAAAGAATGTGTTTAACCTTTGACATCAGATTAAAGGATATAAATTGCAGAATATCAGTGACTAGAATTTTAACCGATGACAAATAAACAAAAGCTTCAATATATTTTTCAAGAAATATGCCAAGTGAGTTTGAAGTCATATGTTTAGGCATCCGTAGTTTGGTTGAAGGATATGGTATTGATAAAATTTTCAAAGTGAAGAATTGCAGTAAGCTTGGTGCTTTTGTGGATTAACAACTAGTTGCATCACTGTAATAAGTTTTATATAAGAAACTTAAAATAAAAGCATCACCTTTTCAAAATGGAAAAGCTTTCGGCCAACAAACTTTTAAAAGTTTCAGCAAAACATTCTTAAGGGAACCTAATCTTTTCTTCAACGAACCTTTACTTTTCTCAAAAAATTTCAGATGTACCATGACCCTAAGTTTGCATGTGCTTTTCTTCCTTTTTATAACTTGTTAATGTTTAAGTACACGAATTTGTGACCCGAAGATTGAAATGTGAAAATTAAAATTTGAAGGTAATTAGATTGATTACAAGTCTTGACTTGTAGAAGTTGAGTCTTGAGTTTAGTCTAGGATTCTATTTACAGCCAATTAGGGAAGGAAAAGAGAGTATTCCGACCATCTCTGACTTGAAGCTCCATGAACGAATCTATCAATCATGCTTAAATTTCTCTGGTTTCAGAATATCTTTTGGCATTCTGATACAACACCGATCTTGAAATCTTTCCTCTGCTCTTTCTTATTTATTTGTATCATGTCAACCGAACTTGGTGCTCCATCACTCTTCCTAATATACCCACTAACCATTTTGAGTTGTAATAAGCATCTTCCTGATTTAATTATTCAATTGCTATCTTTCTTTGCTGGGGAGCTTGTTTAATGTGACTCAAGTATCAGAGAATAATTTACCTTCCTGATTTACTATATCACACTTCTCTTTTTGATCAATATGCTTTTATTGACTGGCTGCAATGAACAAAAAACCAGACAGTGTGTATAGAAGGATTAATGTTGCTTGCAATTTGACTATGCTCTTGCTGCTTTTGTTCTTCTGCTTTATGCTATGTCATTGAATTTAACATGGTTGTACTCAATTCATATGAGTGGTTGTTGAATTCCTGCCATTTAAACTTAGACTGTCAAGTTGATATTTCTTTGATATTGATTTCTATCCCCCCCCACCTGCACTGGCTTTAATGCCTCCATGTGCTGAGTACTAGTGAGCTCTTTCCAAAAGCCGCTGTCATTAGGTGCTTAAATGCACCAAAGGAATTGGTCTGCTATCATCATCACACCCCTTTCAGACCACTTCCAGTAAGATTATTATTAATTTGTTTTGATATGCTTCTGTCTGATTGTGCTCACTTTCATCCCTGCAATGTGAATCACTATCCTTTAATTCTGTATTTTTGGAAGCTATTGAGTTTGACATTCTATTTGTCTGAATTATGAATTTTTGTCTTTTTGAAGTGGCAATGAGAAAGAGTATACTATTCCTGAATTTGCATCGCATGATACTAAACAAAGGTGGACAAGGAAATCTATGGTATTGGAGTATCGTGGGATCGAATACCATGAAGACTTGCTATGCTTAATTTCTTTAAGAACTTGATAAAGTTTTGATGCAGGGAGCACACCATTTTGATGAGTTTTTTTTTATAAGCATGCACCAGAGCATAAAAAAATCTTAGCTATGACAGAAACTATAGCTGTGACAAACATAAGATGAACTGAAAGGAAAATTGTTTGATTTGGAAAGGACCTCTACAGCTATGTAGGGTTACAAAGAGATAAAAGATCATGGTTGGATGAGGCAGGTAAAATTGATTTGAACATTATATTTCAGGAGTCAAGATTTGTTACTTGATATATGTGATGAAGTAATGCAGCTGGGCGTACAAACTGAAGTCCGCCACGGTGTGATCGGTTCGCTGCGTCAAGAATCGTGCCAAGGGGTGAAACTTTCATCGAACAGTTTCTGTGCGGGGTTTGGTCCCCTTTTGTGATGGCTGAAAAGGTTGGAAGTGGGAGTGATGGGATCCGTCATCGGGGGAGACGGCTGCGGAGGGAGGTTCTTGGGCCCGGGTGCCGCAGGGTCCGGCGAGGCAAGCTCGGTGAACGGAGCATAGGGTATCGCCGGAGGAGGTGGAAGAGTTGCAACGCTTCTTCGCCAAAGCCCTTGAGTTCCCTGAGAACAAAATGAAGGAATCAAGGGAGCAGTGGGAGAAGAAGTCGGTCTTCGTGCGAAGATTTGGCCGGCCGGTGCCATCGGAGTGGATCGCAGAGGACTTCAAGATCCGAGGGAATCTTAAGTCGGATCCGGAAGCCTTCATGCGTGCTGAGGAGCACCATCTTATTAGATTTCGGTCCGAGGATGAATGCGGTGTGATACTTCAGGGGGGTCCGTGGTTCACCGCCGGTCAGCTGTTGGCGGTGGAGCCCTGGGTGGTCGGCGCTTTGTCCCCGGGAAGAAGATTGTAAGAAGGACAGTGGCGTGGGTTCCGTTGCCGGGACTGCCTATGGAGTTCTGGCAGCCGGACATTCTCTTAGAGATCGCTTCGGAGGCCAGCAAACCCTTGGCGCTGGATGACTTCACGACCCGGTACCAGAAGACGGGGTTTGCCGGGGTGCGGATGGAGCTTGATGCTTTGGAGCCTTTGAAGCCGGGGTGTCGATCCGCTGCGAAGATGAAGTGATTTGGCAACCTTTTATTTATGAAAATATACCTGCAGTTTACTACAGATGCGGTCGGTTGGGGCATGTCATGGAGGACTGCGAGCGGGTGGAGACAAGACTGGGGGGGGGAGACGGTGATGCCGGAGAATTTCGGTGCCTCTCCTATGGCTGTCGAGGGAGGGGAAGCGGCGAAGGAGCTGCGGGGGTCTTCGGACCGGACCCAGCAAGTCAATCCGACCGAATCTGGGAAGGGATTTTTTTGCTTCTGTCGGAATCTGGGCCGAGTGAAACTGTGGAGGTGGGCGGTGACTCAGGCCCAAGCCCAGCGGATTTGTATGTGGATGAGGCTGGCGGACTGAAGCCAGCGGACCAGAAGCCAGCCATCGATGGCCCACTCACCTGTGACGGCCCGGGATCCGGATCCTGCTCTGCGCCGAGAAGCGGACAGTGAACGGTCGGAGGAGCGGAGGAAGCCGGGGGCAACGGGGAACTCGTCGCCGGTGATTGGCGTGGGTGGTTCTACGGTGGGCTGGGTAAGTGAAACTACCCTTGCTATTGTTTCAACTGGGGATGGTCGGGGTCCGCAGGGGGAGTTTGACCGGAAGTCGCTGCCGCCGGCGAAGACGGTGGACGATGACATCCGGGGGTCGATGGGTGGAAAGCCTGGTGGAGTAGGGAGCTTTCGGGGTGGTTTGTTTGGATCAGGGGAGGAGGTGGCTGTTGGAGGGGGTGTAGATGGGAACGTACCTAGGACGGGGGTAAACCTCTCAGCGAAATCGGGGCCAGGGGCGGTGCATCCAACGGGTGGGGATGGTCGACATGGGAGGAATGTAGGAGAGGGGAGAATGGAGTTTTCTGGAAGCGGAGTGGCCGTGAAGCCCGGGGGTGTGGAATTAGTGGGGAGGATGGAGGTTACATGGGACCTAAAGAACAGAGAGGAGGTCAGTGCACTGAGAACTGTGACGAATTAGTGGGAGGATGGAGTCTTCTGGAAGTGGATCGACAGTGAAGCCTTGGGAGTGTGGGAGCGAAGGAATAGAAAGGAAGTCAGTGCACTGAGAGCCGCGAGGAATTAGTCACCGGCTCAAATTGGATACTGTTTCAGTTATTTGGAGAAGGAACGTTTGAAGCCTACCCGTATTTTTGCAGACCAATCGGAGAACGAGCATTTGAAGTCTGCTAGGGAGTGCATAGCCTCCCCCTCAATAAGAATTCTTTATAAAAATTTTGATCTAAATATACGGAAATTATCAAATCTTTTTTCTATCCTATATTCAGGGGATGGATGTAGTTTTATAATTTTCATATTTATATTATTTTAGAGGCCCATTTTTTTGGACAGCAATCTTATCCATGCTAGGAGGCGGAAATTGTCCATGCTAGGAGGCGTGCAGTGCACTGTTCTAAGATGATTCCCGACATTCGTGCAGGTTCAGATTCAGAAACTCCACTCCAATATACAACCGGGTACCTTCTGTAGGCAGACCGTGAGGACGACAGAGCATCGTCTAGCTGCGAAAGAGAAATAGAATTAGATACGGAGATCTGAAGATAAGACGAAATATGGAGATTAGAACGGGAAGAGGTAAGTAAGTTTCTCACGTTCTCTTCCTCGCATGCCTCTTTATAACCCAAAAGTCTATTGTTTGGGATAACGGAGGCTTAAACATTGGTAGTGGAGACTTCACGACGGTAGAGTGGCTTAAAAGCATAGTTAAATAGGGTTATTGACTAAGCAATACTAGAAGTGGGTTAAATGCGGGTTATTGACCGAGCAATACTGAAAAAGGAGTTAACGGATAATCATGGATGATTAAGGCTAATGGATATGAGATAAGAGATATTATCAGGGCTAATGGATATGAGATAAGAAATATTATCAGGTTAACGGATAATTAGCGTTAGAATAAAATGATAAAATAAACACACCTTAATTAGCGTTAGAATAAAATGGTAAAATAAACACACCACGCCGCCGTGCGATCGCACGCGTGTGGAGCCCAAAACATTATAAGGCCTAGGAGGTAGAGAAGTAATATAAACATCCTTGGGTTTCTCTTTTTTTTTTATGTGGGACTAAACATATATATAGGTTGGGATTTGAGAAGAGGATTTAGAAGGAATTTTGAGTTTCCCTCTAAATCCATAACACTTGGGACTATTCGAAAATGATTCGAACGGAGGATTCTGGACAGTCTAGCACTTATCTTTTCCAATTCGATAGTATCATCTTTTTTTTGATAGAACGGAAAAGGAGGAGGAGAGGGGAAAAACCTCCTGGTATAGCTTTCCACTTGGATCTCAACTGTTAGATCTTGTTCGATTTGGATTATAATTTTTGTATCCTCTTTACCGACTTGATAAGTACGTCAGCCTAATTTTACTATGATGCTGGAGTTTTTGACTGTCTCGCCTTCCAATTATATGTTTCTATAATTAATCTGAAATTTAATCGAGCCATCCACGAATTATTATTCAAATTCATGACCAATAAAATTATATACAAAGAATGGGCGTGCTTTAACCACCAGGCTACCAGTACCATCTTGTTTAGTTAGTTTCCCGATCCTCCCAATTTTTCGATGGACCGCCCTTCTCGTTTGGAAAGAATAGGCTGTACTGCGGGCGACCCCTTCTCGTTTGGAAAGAATAGACTGTACTGCGGGCGGAGGGCAACCATATCGAGGATTTCAATTCTCCTAACCTCCCACCCTGTCTGCGATGACAGACTGCTATTTGGGCACTTCTCCTTCCATGCGATAATGGATTATCTCGGGATGCGGCAACGCAAGGAATCATTTATTGGCTTACATCACGAGATCTTTTCCTTCCTTTGTTGGAATTTATGTTTTCTTGCCATGGATCTTGGCTTTGAATCGATATGAACTCAGTTGAAATGGATTGATCGAATATCTAATAAATTGGTTGGACCAGAAGTTTAACTCGACTGGAGGGTCATCGACTCCGATTTAATTCAAAAAAAAAATTATATATAATAAATATAATATAATATTTAAATATATAATTATATTATATTATTATTATTTTGTTATACTAAAAATATATTTTATTTTAATTATCAAATATATATTAAATCTCAAAACACCGAGGGGGTGTGAGATTTATTGTTTTCATTCTCAATCCGTGATAAAAAAACCCGAAAGACCATTTTTTTAAAAAAATAATATTTTTTAAAATTTTATTTTTTAATTAATATGGGCTGTAAAATATTTACCAATATAGTTGTACGGCATAAAAAAAAAAAAAAAAAAATGAAATCTGGGTCGAACCCCGATTTAAAAAAAAAAAAAAAATAAAGTAAAAAATGCTTGAAATCGCAAGTCCAACCTACGATTTCTCCTGCATTTTTTTTTATTTTAAATTTTAACAAAAAATAAAAAATTAATAAAAATTTTTGATTTTGCAGTCCGGTCATCGATCCGGCCATCGGTCTGATAGCTAATCCAGCTCTGGCAATCGATCGATAGCCAGTTCGCTGCTAGGTCGATGCCAGTCTAGCTATCAGTCCGGTCACTGGTCTGACAGTCGGTCACCAATTTGACGGTCGATCCGGTCGCCAGGATCTGGCCACCGATCCGACCGTCGGTCCGGCCACGGTCCGGTCGCTGATCTCGCCACCCATATGGTCACCGGTCTAGTCACCAGGATCTGACCACCGATCCGGTCACTGGTGTAGTTGAATCGGTGGCCAGATCCTGGCGACTAGACGGTGACCGTATGATGGCAGGACCAGTGGCCGGACCGGCGATCGGATCGGTGGCCGGATCCTAGCGATCGGATCGACTGTTAAACCGGTGATCGACTGTCAGATCAGTGGCAAGACTGGCATCGACCTAGCAGCGAACTGACTATCGGATCAATGACCGGAGCGGACTGGCTATCAAACCGGTGGCCGGATTGGCGACCGGACTGCAAAATCGCAGGTTATAATAATTTTAAAAAAATATTATAATATCATATTATTATTTTATTTTTAAAATTTTTATTTTTTTTTTTGTTTTTTATTTTTATTAAAATTTAAAATAAAAAAAATGGAGAAGAAATTATATGTTGGATCCGCGCGTTTTCTTGAAATCTCAGGTTAATTTTTTTTTAAAAATTTTTTTTTGAAATCACGGATTTAATCCATGATTTTATTTTATTTTAATTTTTGGACGCCATGCACCTATATCGATAAATATTTTATGACCGCATTAATCAGAGAAATAAAATTTTAAAAAATATATTTAAAAAAAAAAAAACCCGCAAGACCTGCGTAAAGCGTTTTCCATTTTCACGGTTACCGAATGTTGGAGCGCATTTCATTCCACGCGACCGAATGCGCATGTCAAACCAATCCCAAGGCCAACCTTGCAGTCTTCAGAGGTCGCAACGACCAGATCTAATAGATCAGTCCCAATTCCGACCAAAAATTCAGAACAAATTATCTAGCAAATAATATTTAGATTATTAATAAAATATCACCACATCATATAACGAGATTAAAAATATTCAACAAGAATTTGATTAAAACGACAGGTCAGGATTATATTTTTTTTTTATATATTTTATTAAATAGTCAATTTTAAATAATATAAAAATAATTTATTGAATGATCTAAAATTTATATGATCAAATTGTAAGAAATTTTAATCGATAATTTCTTGGATGACAAGTTTTTTTAATTTAATATTGAATTGTTTAAATATAAAAAAAGAAATATGACGAGTAACTGTTATACTGGTTTATTGGTCCTTGCCCTTCAGCCCGCGGACTTAAATTCGAAGAAGCCAACCTATAAAGTCCGTATCCAACCAAAACTCTTCTCTGCTCCCCGTCTATTTATGCTCTTATCCCATTTTGCCGACTTGAGTGCAAAGAATTGCCGATTTTGAAGTCCGTGTCGGAGGCACCGACTTCACGAAAGCCTAGTTATTCCCATCGCATGACCCCCTCCTTCCTCTCGAAGCCTCGGCGGTTCCGATACCTCTCTTTTTTAAAGGAGTCGAGAATTTTTCTCACACAGAGAGAGTGTGTGAGAACGAGGGAGAGATTGGGGCTTGGAGGAGAAAAGAGAAAAAATGACAGATGAGACGGTAAGATTCGGGGTTCTGTGCAGTATGTTCGAGGCGATGGTGAGAGATCGGTCGGCGGTGAAGAAACGGAAGCGGTTCAAGACGCTACTGGACCGGGTGTACACGGGGCGGGACTACTTTAGCGCCGTCCGGCTCATCCTCCCGGCCCTCGATCGGGAACGCGGCTCGTACGGGCTCAAGGAGTCCGCCCTCGCCGCCGCCCTCGTCGACGCCCTCGGCCTGGCCAAGGACTCTCCTGACGCCCTGCGCCTCGTCAACTGGCGTAAGGGCGGCGCCCGCTCGGGTGCCAACGCCGGCAACTTCGCCCTTGTCGCCGCCGAGGTCCGACTCGCTTAACACATCCTCCCTTTCAATCAAATCCCTATCTTTTTTTTCTTGTTTTTCTTAGTTCTTTGCTTTAATCCTTCGGAAAATTGGATTTCTTGTTCTTCTTTTTCTCTTCCGGAATTGTTCATTATTCCGTTTTCTGTGCCATCTTTAGCGGTGAATCATGAATGGACTTGTTAGCTTGTGCACTAAAAATGGTAGCTTTTTCTTGTAAAGAATTGAGATACTTGTGTAGTACGCCGAGTTTGATACAAGGAAAACGATTCTTTTTTTTTTTGTGATAAACTTGATTGTTGATATTTCCAGGCTAATTGCCAATCGGCACTTGAACTGTAACACTAAAAGTACTCAGTAACTTGAACCTGCTCTCTCTCTCTCTTCTTGTTCTTGGCTTTAATCTTCCAGATAGTTGGATTTCCTGTTCTTTCTTTTCTTTTCTTTTCTTTTTTTTGATTGCTTGTTCTTGAGATTGGATTTTCTCCCTTGTTCTTGGAAAGAATGGATTAGTTCCTTTTTGGCCCAACCGTCTTTGTTCTTGTCTAGATTTTTATTGGCGTATATATCAGGATGAAATTGATTCTTTTTTGTGGTAAACTTATTTGCTGTTGCTCCGAGACCACCGTTACCAATGAGCACTTGAAAGGTAACCGTGCAAATAACCAGTACTCTGAACTTTTTTTCTTGTTCTTGTCTTTAAGGTACGAAAAATTGGATTTCATTCTCTAGGCTTTATGGAATTTCTCTTTTTTAGGAAAGAAGTTGGTTCACTTTTTTCGTTACCATCTCTTATACTGGGTGGTCTCATAGCTAGTGCACCAACAATAGTAGCTTTTTCCATGTCAAGTTTTTTATCAGACATGTAAACAATAATGGCACTTTCTTTGAAAATCCATTGATTTGCTCTCCATGAGGTTTATAGATGTCATTATTAATGTCCTTATTAAATCATCTTAACCTTTTACATAGATGTAGTGTTGCATGTGGCTCAGGTTCTACAGCGTAGGCAAGGAATGGCTTCTGGTGGGCTTACAATCAAGGAGTTGAATGATGATGCTCTTGATCAACTATCCTCAAAAGAAAATAGGTGCAAATTCATAGCCATCAAGAATTAACATTTGCTGAATATCAAAATTTTCTTTTGAAAATTCTTTTGGATGACCAATGTTTAGCTAATCTCTATCTGTTTTTCGCATTGTTTTAGGCTCAGTTTTAAACAAAAAAATTGTAGTAAGGCTGGACATACGATTTGAATGTTTGAACTTTGAAGATACTTGAAAGTTCAAATTTCTTTGCTATGGATATTTAAATTTCACTTTAAATTGAGGGTGGACCCATATCATTTTAAAATTCAGAAACTCTAAACTAATGTAGCTGTTTACTTTGTTTCAAGTACTATTCTGTTCTTGTGTTTTGTGTGTCTGTGTGTACATGCATACACGTGAATGGCTTTTTTTTGCTCAAGATTGTCTTCCATTTACTTTTCAGTCAAACATTCATTTTAACAGGGCAGAGAAGACTGATGTTCTTTCTGGTCTCATTAAGAAAACAAATGCCCTGGAAATGAAGTGGATTCTAATGATCATTCTTAAAGGTATCTCATTAACAAACTTCTATCATTTTTACTCAAAAAAAGATAAACTTATATCATTGTTTAGTCTTCCTTTAAAGAAAATAATCGTTTTGTACTTTAATTTATCTTCTTTGTAGATCTGAAGCTGGGGATTAGTGAAAAGAGTATATTTCATGAGTTTCACCCAGATGCTGAAGATTTGTTTAATGTCACCTGTGACCTAAAATTAGTATGTGAAAAGCTGAAAGATCGAAGTCAACGACATAAGCGGCAGGTAGCATCAAGATCTCGACTTTGAGCATATTAAGCTTTGGTTCCCTTCTCTCTAGCATATTCTGCACTCCCTTGACAAATTAATGACACTCCTTTAAGGAGTGTAAATCATGGTGTCTGTTTGTGGTTTTTAGAATTCTCTCTACATGAATTAAGTAGCTTACTCTTTCACTGTGAAGATCACAAACATATATACACCAAGCTGTATTTCTAGCCAGTTGTGCTCTAAACTTGGAACAACCTATGGTTTTATGCTGGAAAAGACTATGGTATTTTTTTTTTTTGTAAAATATTTTATGATATTTCCAATTTAACAGTAAACTTCCATAATTATAACCAGGAAGTCTTGCCCTTCTTGTCTATGCGCCACAGAGCTTTCTCCAATACTGCGAATGACTCTCAGTATTTTATTTTCTTTTTGGGTAGTCAATGACTTTCAGCATGCAGGATTATCATTTCCATCAAGACTGATATAAATGTTGATAATGTTAAAAACAAAAGTTACCATTTTAGGCATGAGGCTTATGCATGTTCCACGAACAGTTTGTTCAGTAATTATCTGTTAAGTTTGTTGACAAACATATATTCAGAACAAGGTGTTGGAGTCTTCTTAATTTTAATGTAATCTTTAAACATGAAATTTCTATGATTTTAAAAATTTTTTTTCTCAGAATCATCTTTTTGTGATGTAAAAGTCTGTTTTTTCTCAGCAACAACTGCTTGATAACTTCTTGAAAACAATAAAATAGTGTGCAGCAAGGTTAGCTGTCTTGATACCGAGCCCCATATTGGTGCCACCCTGTTATCGTGTCGGTATGGGGCCAGTTCTATGTACCGAGTGTCGGTGCAACCCCCCCCCCCCCCCCCGCAATGCATACTGGTACCAGTACCAAACCAGCATAGTATGCCCCGTACCATCCAATTCGGTACAGTATATCAAACCTCGGTGTACAGCATAAGTTTTGATGCTATATGGACTTGCAATGAATTCTTTCAGCTTAGGCAATGCCAAGGTGTATTTCCTAAGATATTTCTCTGAAATACTGGATCAAATCCAACTTGGACAAAAAGTGATCTTCATTCTTGGTATTTATATTTGGTGGAGTCTGTAAATTGCATGCACGGAATTTCTTAGATGCTTCTTTTTTTGGAACTTGAAGCATTATACTCCGTTTGATTCCATTTATATTTGTAACTTGCCGCCACAATTTCCATTGTGGCATATATTGTATGAGCCCATTAAAAAATCTTGCAATAGAGATCCTTATTGGAATAAACTAGAGGCATAGAAGCATTTATGAATTATTTGAACAGTGGATGCAATATTAGGGGCAAGTGGTTCGTGGTTCTAATAGTACTTTTTCATATTATATTGTATTTGGAATGAATGGAGGATGAAATTAAATTAGCATTACTGGATGGAGGCCTTAAAATTTCTGATTGGAAGTTGTGAGTAAGGATTAGAAAGTTATCATATGATATACAAGTTTTTTGGACTGTTTGACGTGAATACCAGTATTCATTTAAAGGAATCTTTATGAGGTAAGGTCTGTCCATTTATGCTGATTATAAAATCCTTCGAATGCTAGCTGTCAAACTTGGCTGGTTTAAGAGTAGGAGTCATCAGCAGCAAAAGTGGGCTGGATCCAATTGTCATCTGGGATGGGCCTTCTTTTTCCTCCTTGGGGAGGGGGATCTTTGCTGACTCAGCATATTGTTCGTTCATCATTTTTACTGAACCCATAGTGGAAATGGACTGAGTTTAAATCAGGGGATTTTGCTAACTTTGGTTACGGTGCATCACTTGTCTACTACTTTTTCCCCTCCTACTAGTGGAAGGCTGACTCTTAGGGTTACTGCAGCAGAAGTTGTTCTGCTTTGTGATCAATGGAAGATAGTTGAGAAGTTGTATGATTAGCAACTTAAAATCAAATATAGCTTCTTCATTATGTTGTATGGCGGTGCCAAATGTCATTTTTAGTTATGTTGCATTTTTTTTTTTAAATCCATAAGTGAAAAAGAAAAAAATCAAAATCATATTGAGCACATGGCATATACAAGAACCTAGCTGAATCCATATTAGTTTTATTTGTATGATTTAGCCCCTGTAGCATTCCTGTATACATTTTTTACAGACTCATTTGGATGATCATTTCAGATTAAAATTGCAGTAAGTCCATTACATGCAGTATTGTGCATTGACAAAAAATGTCCATTTCATGACTAGGATATAGAAGTGGGAAAAGCTGTAAGGCCTCAGCTAGCTATGAGGGTTAGTGATGCTGCTTCTGCATGGAGGAAGGTAAACCTATATCTAAGCATTTTACTGAACAATATATCCTTGGCTATTAACTTCTTTTGTCTGGACTTTGTGATGTTAATATTCTTTTGTCAAGAACAATAGCAACATCCATGTATTGTTATCCTCATTTATAGGGAAATATGATCTGGACTTGCCATTATCAAGCACATTTTTTTCTTGTTCTCTAGCTTCATGGAAAGCATGTGGTTGTTGAGTGCAAGTTTGATGGTGATCGCATCCAAATCCACAAGAACGGAGAAGAGATTCACTTTTTTTCACGGTAGTTGCAGTTATATTTCTAGCAATTGCTTATCATCTTTTTTCCCTCTTCCTAACAGTTGAATATCTCTGGTTTAACATTAAATTTTTAGTTCTGTCTGAAATGATTCATTTTCTTTGCCTTTATTGCATGAAGTAACTGCTGAAAGTTCTCTAGTTTGTCTATTCAATATGTTAGATTCATCTATATTTATCAGGATAAATTTGGTGTAACATCATTTGTTGTTAATTACTTAGCAGGGTTTTTTTCTTAATGCTCACAGGAGTTTTCTCGATCATCCTGAATACAAACATGGCATGTCAAATGTTATTTTACAGAACATCACTGTTGAGAGGTAATCATCCTGGTTAATTTTACATGAAAATGCACTAGAATTCCTGGCATTCTGTTCCTTCTGATTATGGTTTGCTTTTGAATTGTCATAAATGCTATAACAAATTGATTTTAAAAAAAAAATCCTTTTCCTTTTTATGATTTTGACTCTCTTTGACGTTCTGTTCTCTTGACATTTTCATCTCTGGTGTAGCCTTTTCTTTAAAGCCCAATTCCATTCTCCAACATTGAAGAAAATTGGTTGCATTATTTGTATTTAGAATAGCAATTTATCAGATGTCTTAGTTTTTAAAAAGGGGTCGAAGCTTTGTTTGGATGTTCCAAATATGGCTGCTTGTTACAATGAAGCAATCAATACTAAAATAAAGATATTTTTTTTGCAACTATGTATTTGCATTCATTTAGTTTGCCCTTTGACTATGTTGCATAATTTTCATCTGCATACCAGTACTTGGCAGGATGCTGTTGGGCACTGATAAGATGCCAAATCCTAAAATTCTTGTCCATAACTAATTTGGGGAAAAAATAACCTCATCTAGTACCATATACCTTGACATGAAAACAGTGAAAACAAACCATATCATAAAACTACAGAACTTAGTAATCTGAGCCATATCTTGTGTTGTCCCTCTGCCCGACTAGAACCCCATCAGAGAAAAGAAAATTTGTATCTGGACCAAGGATTCAGGTTCCTGCGGGACGTTCCGTGGGGCATCGGGATGGGGTACCATCTCATGTATTAAGACAGGACGTCTCGCCAGCGTCCCAGTGTCCCAATCGGGACATCTCCTATCCCGAGTGTTGGAGTGTTGGAATGGGACGGGACGCCAATGCATTCCGTTTCATGAAAAAATCGGAATAGCCCTGTCCCACGGGATTTAAAACCTTGATCTGGACATTGTTTCCTGTGAAATACCAAGACTCCCCCCCAAAGTCTCCGGATTCTTAAGTACCAACCGGACTGCATATCTGGAATGAAAATCTAAAGAGGATAAAGAATCCTTCAAAATGAAAAACCACCTTCAATTTTCAAGTTTGCTGCAACATAAGGAACTCACTTTAGGTACTTCATGCTGAAATTGACCTATAGTTAGTTCTGCATTATTTTTTCTTTGCATATTCTTTTTGGATTATTACGCTGATAAACATAACTTCTTTTAATGAAATTAAACATTTATCTTTGCGCAAATTGATGTTATTCAGGTGTATTCTGGATGGTGAAATGCTTGTTTGGGACACCTCGACTCAACGCTTTGCGGAATTTGGTTCAAATCAAGAAATAGGTCATTGGATAGTTTAATGCAGTTTCTGTGCATGCAATTTTTTTACTTAATTTTTCTTTGCTACCCTAATTATGAAAAACATCGTTTTGCAGCAAAGGCAGCCGGAGAAGGATTAGAGAGTGACCGCCAGGTTCCAAGCTGAAAAATTTGTGCTTTATGACGGTGCCTAGAATTAATATTTAAGACAGTGTGTGCTAGTTTCATGTCTTTATTTTATTTTATTAATAATATTATTATTTTTACATGCAGCTGTGCTGTATCCTTTCCCCTGCAGTTGCTATTTGTTTGATATGCTTCACAATGTGAGGTTGGTAAGGAATAAGCATGTAGTGTTGCAGAGGGAATACTGGCATGATTTGCAAGTTGTAGCATGTGCTTTGTGGATTTACATTTTGACATGTATCTGTATTCTTTATGGTTTGAATTACTGTTTGTAGTAGAACGGAGGTTATTTGAAGGTTTTAGAAGTCAGGCTTGACTTCATCAATTCAAAGAAAGCAATGAAAAAAATGAGGTTTTTCTGTGACTAGAATTTTTCGGCAAGTTGGTAGGTTGAGTATGTTAATATGGATATCCTGCTTTTTGACCAGTATCAAGATTTTATTATAAGATGAGCTTGCTCAATGTATATTCACAGAAGCATATCCAGAACCAACAAGCTTGATTCCATCCATTTAGGCCCCTTGTGAGATTTAACCATCAAAACAGCCAGAGTTTAGTCATTTCTGTTATCTCTGTCTATCTGATATTAGCCCTCCTTCCATATACAAGCTTGGAACTGGTGCCAGCTTTGTTATCATAATTGTTTCACAATTCTAAAGTCCCTTCTCTGTCTTGCTGCCCCACCCACTTTGCATGTGCTTTTTTTTGCTCGTGCAGTAATGCATCATAATGCCACAATTTTTTTTTATATTTATCATTTTTGGTGAGCTTTGAGCTTTTTCTTGACTTAATATCTGCATCTATGGTGTTTATCTTGACATAGTTTATGTACAGATGTTGCATTTGATATTCTTTATGTTGGAGACACTAGTGTTATTCATCAGAGCTTGACAGAAAGACATGATCTCCTGCGAAAAGTTGTAAAACCTTTGAAGGGTCGCTTAGAAATTCTGACCCCTAATGGGGGTCTTAATGATCGTCGTTTGCAAGGTGAGCCATTTTCACAGTTTGAGAAGCACCATCTTGATGTGATTATTATCGATACCCAGCTCTGCAAAACAAGTGCAGTCATATTGTATGATTCAGCAACATAGCTCCTAAAAAAGGCAACCACAACTATTATCTTATTACAAACAATATGCAAAGAGATATCACTTTTCGAAAAGAACATTATCCATGGCATTGATATCTCATTTCACATTTATGAAGCTTATTTCCCAATGAGAGAAGACCATGACCTTTTTTTCTTCCACATATATTCTTCCATATACTTTCAATGATATTCAATTGTGAATCTGCTTAATTGTGTTGTCTCTCATCGGTCACCACAAAAAGCTATTAAAGAATTTCTTATTCTGATGTTTCTCTAATGAATTATTCAAATTATTTCCTTTCAATATCTTCTTTGTTCTTAATACTTGTTCTTAGCATCGCAATAAGTGGAATGACAACCTGATTGGGGCTGTATTATGTTGAAGGATTTGCATGAGGTGTAACTGGCATTTTTTTCATTACCTATGTTCTGTGTATATTTTATTAGTGGAATTTAATATGTTTTTATGTGCTTATTTTCTGTCACCTTTTTATTTGATTTTAGAGTAGAAAACTTGACTCAATATTTATCTTGGATTTTCAGGCGAACCATGTTGGTCCATTGCTGTCTATACTGTGGAAGATGTGGAGAGATTTTTCAAAGAAACTATTGAGAACAGGTCATAAATTTCAATATGCTAGTTATCCTTTCTGTCATTCATCTTATTTATTGAACTCTTTCAAGCAATTAATTGTTCAGTTGGCTGGTAAAATACTTTGAACCAGGAAACCATAATTAATTGCTAGTCATCCAGGAACCTGCATGTAAAAAATTCCATACATTATATAAACACATTGGATCTGCTAATACAAATTTAGGACCAGCACAAACACAATTCACATGTGTTCAAGAAACTCGAGGACATATATATATATATATAAAATTTCTCTTGAGTCTTGACCATTTTTATAATTTTGTAGATATTGTTAATGAACTTAACTTTGATTATTAAGACAAATACAAGTCATGCATGTACATGCACATTAAATTCCTGAAGATGTATATCATCAAACCTTGCTTTTTGAAGTTCAGATAATTGGCACCTGTAGGGTTTGATAGTTATGCCTACACTACAGCATTGGAGCTGGCTCAAGAGATTCAAGGTCATGCTGTTCATGCTGTTCATATTGGCTTTTTCTGTACCATGGACTGCTACAAGTAAAATAATCCATCAATGCAATTTAGGATGATAACATGACAAAAGCCTTCTCTTGTGAATCTAGAATCAACTTAATTTGTCCATCCTATTCCCCTCTTTTCAATGACTATATAATTACTACCAATGTAATATTGCCTCTCTTTTCATGAATTGTCAACTTGACCTTTTTTGTGACACCTGGTGATTAAATCATCATCCCTTTTCAGATTTTGCATGTATGTTTGTATTCACAGATCAAAAACATGTAATTGTCAAAATCAATGATCATCATGGGCATCTATGAACCTTAGCTAAGTGTGTGAGAATTTGTTAAATTAGTAACTCACTCAGTGAGTGGACATTATATCTCCACACCATGTTCTGTGGTCTGTTTCAGACAATTTCAAACTCATAGTAGGGGGAAAAGGATGCATGACAAAATAAAATTTGTATATGGATCATATTTAGGTTCTATTATTATGTTAAAAAGACATTTGCAACAAAATTAGGTAGCCCAACATGGTGAAGCTGTTCTTCGGGAGTGGTATATGATTATAGAAGGGTGATAGTAATCTATGGTCCAAAATTTTGGTTTGATGGATTTTTGAATGAATGCTAGAAGAGTACAATGAGATTCCGAAGTATAAGGTGAATATAGGATGACGGGCCGGATAAAGTTTGGGATCTGTGCACCCAAGAATTTTGTGGGACCAAGACTGAGATTGAAGCAACTCCATCTTACAACTTTTATTTTTTGATCAGATTTTGTTATTTTGCCACTCAATTTTCAAAGCTAGCCTGGTCGATCTCTAGTACGAAACTTTGTTCTAATAATCCTTTTGAAATCTTATTTCTATTTTAAAGGTTGCAGGCACCAGTCATGTGGACTTCCAATTTTTCCATGGGTCTTCAGTAGTAGGCTTTGGCAGATGCAAAAAAAAGAAGGCTCACTTCTATGCTTGTGACTTTTGATGTTTGGTACAAGGTCTGAAAGGCCTACATAGACCATAATGAAAGTCCTGACAATTATGGAGGAAACTTTTATTCCATGGAGGATATGGTTCTGACTAATCTGATTGCAAGTAGATAGACTATGGTCAATAGTTTGAGTGCCACATTCTCCTGAACAGTTAACAGTTATTGATGATTTGCTCTTGCATACTGGTACATCGTGTGCTGCTAAAATCATAAATGTCGAGCTATTAAATGCTAGTCATTCTTCTATCTTAAATTCTTAATTATATGCAGTGAACTCAATTTTTTCCTTTGATACTTTTCAGAGATGAGGGAATTGTGTTGAAGGACCTGGGTTCCAAATGGGAACCTGGTGATCGAAGTGGAAAGTGGTTGAAGTTGAAACCTGATTACATACATGCTGGTGCTGATCTGGATGTGCTTATTATAGGTTTGTTTTTTTGCAAGTTTGTTTTATTGGTTCCATTCCAGAGTTCATTGATCAGATTAAGTTGATGATGATAGATTTTTGATTATAGGAGGATATTTTGGTTCTGGCCGTCGTGGAGGAGAGGTGCAGTTCATGTTTTCATCCATTTGACATAACACCCTCTTAAAACATGGTTCTGATGTGTTAACCCTGCAGTTCTTATGTGGCCACCTAGAAGTGACCCTATACCCTATCCTGCAAAAGGGCAGGTGGCTGCATATGGACTGTCCTAGATGGCTCTGTGAGAGCTAAATATTAGTTGACTTTGTGGATGTGCATAAATATCAACTTCCATTTGTAATTCTTCTTTTCCTGTCTCATTGCAGGTTGCTCAGTTCTTGATGGGTCTCGCAGTGCGTTCAGATTCTAGCAGCTATCCAAAACGGTGAATAAAAATTTTGAAACCCTCTTTTCAAGTTGCTGTATTTTGACTCAGATTTTGTGGTATTATGGGTAACTGTTATGATCGTGCATTTTCCTGATCAAGGCTGTCATGCTGCTTCCATAGATAAGTTAATATTCTCATGCTAAAGATTTTGATCATGATATGTGTCTAGTGAGGCCTGGCATGAGTTTGTTATATTGAGATGGTGGTCTTTGATTAGGGTATGTTAAAGAGAGTTCACATCATCTATACCATTAGATTAGAAGGCCATAGCGTTAATTATTTCTTTACCAGTGGTATCAAAATGCATTGTTTCAGATTGCAGTTGTTCTGTTTTAGTTGGTTGTTGTGGCCTGTTGCATTCTTTGCAATGATTATACTATTGTCTGTATGCTATTTTTACCATACTCATTGTAACACTAGGTTTTCCAACATGTTATTGTTGTGCATGTTGTATAGGTTATATAAATGGCATCCTTCTATTATCAAAGATATTGTATTCTCTGCAAAATACTCTGTGATTTGAGTTACAAGTTGGTACCATTTGATCAGGCTTTAGATTTAGTATGATCCTGTTTGTACTGCATCTCTCTGTTTTAAAAGTATGGTTCCTCATATGGTCTCAAATCCCAGGGGATATCCTGTGAGATATTAGGACAGGTTACCATCCTAGTTGTCAGGACAAGACCACCCTGCCATTGTTCCGTCCGGATGACATGTCATGGGACATCGCTTGTCCCAAGTGTTGGGGCTAGGTAGAACAGCAGCACGTCCCATTCCTCGGGCAAACCGGGACTGCTCCATCCCAAGAGATTTAAAACATTGGTTTCTTTCTCAATTGACCCCTCAGACCTCTCTGGCTTACAAGATAAAATGGTGAGATTGCAATATTTTAGGTGAAGAAAATACAGAATGAAGCTCTATGTAAAAGGTTAAGAAAGGATCTCTGTGTGTGTGTGTGTGTGTGTGTGTGTGTGTGTTTGTGTGTATCTTGTCTCTTGGGTTGGGGGTTGTGGATTGTCTGAAAATTTAGTAAATCCATCCAGATTGTTTCTATTTTTGATATTTAGCCACTTGATGGGTTATCTAGAAATGCCTGGAAGCATTATAATTTCAAGTTAATTGATCTATTGTGTTATTATTGTACTTTGTAACTATAACACTTTGAAATATAGGATGACTGCTTATGAACAGATAATGATAAAAGGGAATGATTTTTTCTTTCTATTGGACTGCTTTATCAACAGAGAGCTAGTTGTGGTTTAGATCCCTTGGGTAGTGCAAGATGTATGTAGTTATGTAGAGGTTGGCTTTATCAACAGCAGCTTATATATTGGGTTGGAGATATGATGCTAAATGATGACTGGATCACACAAGTTTTTGTTTGAATTTTCATTGCACAGTTACTTGTCACTAAGAAGCAATTAATAGTATCATAAAATAAAAGAAAATGACTTATTGACTGGGTCTGTTTTTAGCTACATATTGGTAGTATGATATTTCTTGGTTTCCTACAATACTCGGAATGTTACGTCTTATGACTCTTACATGATATAGTTTGATCTCTACACTGCTTGCAATGAGGAAAGATGTCAGTTTTATCTAAATATATGCTATGATTTGTAAATATGCAAGTATGCATTGAAACCTCTTGAAGCGGTTGGATTGCTTCTATTTTGATTAATGATACAAGATTAAAATTAACTGAAAGTTGCAAGGTCAATAAGCTGACTCACGGTCCATATTAAATTAGGGATGTTTATATTTTGATGCCTCAGAATGCAGGGGGTAGAATACTGAATTTGGATGGATTCATTAGTAAACAATGAATATGATTTTCTTCAGTTGTTTTCCCATGTTGCCTTCGGGCTTGGATTGGGTCCCTTTCTTCTTCTTTCTTCTATATTCCTCTCTCTTTTTTAAGAATATCACCATATGCCTAACCACAAGTTTATGGATCATAGTGTTTTCAACATTTATTTTGATGTGGTATAAATTAGTTTTTATGTATAGTCTGTTTTATTTTATTTTAAAAGTTATTTTAACAATAATTTATTACATAATTTTTCATAGATTTGTTTCATTCTGTCGAGTTGGTACTGGTCTCTCTGATGAAGAGCTTGATTCTCTCGTTACGAAATTGGAGCCCTATTTCAGGTATTTCCATATCATCATGAAGTTTCCTCTTGTATTGTTGGTGGGGTTTTATCATAAACATTTTCCTCCTCTTTTCATGTTGGAAAGTATAATTAGATCTTTTCTTATCCTTTGGAGCATGTTGCTGTGATCTCCCTTTGTGCTTAATTTTTCTTGAGTTGCTAAGCTTGTATCATATATTGATGTCAATTATGGGGACTTGTCCTTTCTTTCATTCATTTTTTCATTGAATGGTAGCATTAGATTCTTTGTTCTGGACAAATAGGCTGGATTAGAATATTCATCCTGACAATGCTATATCTTTTTTTATGTCCCTTAAGTTTATCTTTTAACTGCACTTGAACTTCATGTATTTCTTCATTGTTGTGGCGTTGAACTTGTAATGCATTCAAGAGTCAATCTAAAATAGGTTGACAGCTCATCTACATGAGCTCAAACATGACATAGCACAATCAAAGACCCATAAGAACCACCAAATTTGACTGATACATCTCTGCTTATGACTGCCCTGGGACAAAAAGAAGTCTCTAAACATCAGATTCAAACAGAATGATTTCCCCTGTACAGATTGAGTAAAGTCCTGCATTTTATAAAGAAAGTCAGGCACCACTGTTTCAGGGTAGAAACCACCAGTGCCACTTTTTAGGGAGAAGCATATAGATCATTTTGTTACTTCTGTACTGTTATTCTGTGGACTGATTAATTAAGATGAGTCCCACAAGCAGTGAAAGCCATCCATAGATAAGTCTTGTTACATTAAAAAGGAAAGGGATAATGATAGACCCTTACTGTCTTGCAGAGCAGTCAACTCACCTATGTTTTCGTTGACCCCCTTTCATGGATTGATTCATTGTTTCTATCAATAAACACTAGCCCTTTTGGATATCTTTCTGAATTCTGATCTGAAGAAGAATCAAACTGCTGCCTTCTGTATGGTTTTTCCCAGCTTTATATTTTAGACTTTCAGTCACTTTTTTTTTGTTGAAGTTGCAACCCACAACTTTGGATCTTGAGCCTGTCACCAAAAATTGTTTGCAAATCAAGAAAACATCAGGTTGTAAGTTGTTGGCCATTTTCAAAAACTCAACCAGATCTTGTCAGCTTGTTAGAGTCTTTGTCAATCTGACAGTCCCCTACGCCTTAATTGTTTCCAGTTTCAACATGAGTTGGTTTGTCAGTTCCTTTATGCACTTGATGTATTACCATGGTACCATCGTTTGCTCATGTTTAGATGTCAATTGGGCTGGAGATGTCATCATATCAGCTGTTGCCTTATCCATTTTTGTGATTATTTAGTGCCTCAAAACAAGGATTTAGCCCCTGACACACATTATCTGCCATGCTGTTACAATGCATGTGCTATATTGTGCCAAAACTAAAAATTATTGGAGGACTTAATTTTTTTAAAAAAAGCTAAAAAAAATAGAAGGTATTAAATGGGTGTTGTGCCATTTCAATGCTGGTGTTATGACTTGCCCAGCAAGGGTACATGCAAGGTGGCACGGGCTGGCACCTAAAACCTTGTCTCATAATTGAAAGATATGATCTGTCATGCTAGCACCAAAGTTGAAAACCCTTGGTAGCTAAAATGGCTTCCTGGATGATTTCCTCTGGACATTAATCTTTTATTATCAGTTTGTCATAGAACAACTGAACTTTTCTGCAATCACTATTGAGCTTTCTGGATTGACCACCAAAAATTTTGCTTTGAGAGCATGTGCTACATGTTGATTGATTACCATTTTGCTCTTGCCATCCATAACTTGTTAATTCTCGCTCTCTCACATCTATCTAGTGTTAGTTGTATATTGTTTGAGGAATTCTTTGATCTCATATTTCATCTATGATGCATTGTTCACATTTATTGATCTTTTTCTTGTTCACTAATCTAAAGACTCCAATTTGAAGACAGTGGGTGGTTACTTTTATTTATATCATTTTAGAAATAAGAGAAAGGAAGTGTATTTCTCTATGATCGGTGATTTCATGAGGTGGACACTCAGTTGAATTTTGATGCCTATATGGTAATCTTAAATGATTGCTGCAGTTTGTTTTCTTATTTTTACCCTAAGCTTAATTTAATTTCTAATCCATTTTAGGGACTACAATTGTCTTTTGGAGATATGATGAGATTTGTATCACATTACATAATTGGTAATACTTGGAAGTTGGAATATATTTTACTGGTAGATGGTGATGGAATGATTTTTGAAACTGATACGTATTTGAGGAGGAAAATGACTTGGAAATCAATTGTGACGCGTAAAATGGGCCATTGCATGTTATACAAAGTAGTGCCTTCTTTTTAATTGTATGTTATTGACCTCCTCTTGAAGAAAAAAAATAGTGGGATTTAGATTTATTTGTTTGTGAGATGTGCTGATTTGCCCTTTTTTGATGGATTTGTGTACCCTTTTTCTGTATTTATTTTGATTTTTTATTCTCCTGCATTATGTCATTCCAAGTGTTATACTCTATTAGTATCAGTACATTATATCTATGGCTAAAGAATCAAAAAATAAAAAATAAACATTAGAAATGTTGTTTAGGTTGCCTTTGGCATTTTTAATCCAAATTCATCCATTCCTTAGTTTTAAAATGAAATTATATTTATGAAAAATCATTGTCAGCCAAGACTTTTCCACAATTTACTGAAAATTTTAGTTCATTAAGGTTATATATAAGGATATTTAATTTTATCATGGGAAATTTGATTTTTTTTTTTTTCCACGTTGGTGATCTGTCTTGGGAAAGTCTCACATGGGTTATAGTTACAGTTTACACTGTGCAAGATAAAAATAGGCTTCTCTACTGCTAAACATAAGACTCAACTTTCTTAATTGTTTGGCTACCCTTTGTTTTAAGTGATTATATTAAAATTTCTTTTGGTGTTACGTTTTCTCTCCTCTTTAAATTTAACTCTGAAGGTGGGAAACTTTGATTAATAATCTATTTTTTAATTTCAAATCGTGTTCCAGGAAGAATGAGTATCCAAAAAAAATGCCACCCTTTTATGAAGTAACAAATAACTCAAAGGAGAGGCCAGATGTTTGGATGACAGCCCTGACAAGTTGGCAGCCCTTTTTCATTTTCATTTAAGTATATCTTTGATCTTGCAATTTGATCACTTTTTTACTGCAGATCGGTTGTACTTTCTATAACTAGCGATATCCGAACTATAAAGTCTGAGGTACTTCCATATCTTTGGTGCTTGATTCTCAATTTATTATACTGCTTGTTTAGACTCTAGTTCTTGCAAAGATTGTGTACTGATATCTTTAATGCTGTTGTATTTGTTACAATACCTGATCTTGCAAAGCATTTTTTTTCCTTGACCGTATGCTGCTGTTATCTTTGATCTATTATTTCTAGTTTTTAAATGTATTTAACACCAATTATAATATTCCAAGGTATTTGCTGCCCCATACAGTTTGAGATTTCCGCGCATTCATCGTGTGAGATATGACAAACCATGGCATGAATGCCTTGATGTGCAGTGTAAGCATTCCTTGATTATTGGGCCTTCTGATACATGTGACTGGTGCTTTACCTTTGTAGGTGGTAAACTCTGAATACTGTTCCAACCTCCAAGTGTATCATGGTGCTTATTTTCAAACTGAATAAAAGAGAGATGTCGTGAAAATTTCAATAATCATGACATTATATTGTGCCTGATTTCATATGATTTAGTCTACAGCTTATCTGAATGGTCTGTGAAAATGAAGGTTTTCTTTTGTTCAATCTTGGTATCTGTTAGTAGGCATCTCTTGTCATGTTTATTTGTGCAGAAAGATGGCACAATGTTTTAAATGTAGCTAATGGGAAACATTTGCAGTGCCCATGGGTTAAATATGCATGTGACTATATAATGGTTCAACACAAACTACAAGAGACGATTAAAAGTAAGAAATTTGAGGCCCTGATAGATGGTGAAATATAGAAATAGAGAATTTCAAAGTGCTAGAGTTTCAGGAACATGGTTAAAAAATAGGAGACAATATTATTATTATTGCTTAAATGAACTACTGGATCTTTTTGCAAGCCTCTTTCGATTTTGTTATTTCAATTTAATTTTTTATTGCATTTCAATTTATAAAAAGCAGGTGCAAGATACTTTTTTTTGAAATTATGTTTTGAATATTTCTATTTACTATCTCAGCATTCATGGACTTGGTACATTCAAGCAACGGCAATACACAGAGGGGAACAGATCATGGAGGTCTGCAAAATCATGGATCAAAACGTGCAAAGTCCACAAAGAAGGGAGAGAAGAAAAATGTATCCATTGTCCCTGCTCATTTGATCCATACTGACATCTCTGGCGTTAAGGAGGAGACCCTCATTTTTGCAACTATGATGTTCTGTATCCTCTAATTGGTTTCATTTTATCCACCTCCTTTTTCTTTTTGAGCATGTTTTTCAAATTCATCTGCCTATTGATATGGGAGATAATATACTGTCTCTGTTACCTGCTTTACTGTTGGCTGGTTCTGTCAGTTTGTTCTGAGTGAATTAATCATGTTGTGTAGAGACAAGTCCTATGCAGTTTCTAGTTCTTCCAAGATTTAATTAGATTTAAAATCGTATAAATTTCCTTGACTTTGTTAGATTTTATCAATGTTCCTCCATCCTATTCCATAGACTACTTTCACAAAATTGTGGTTGAGAATGGGGGAACTTTCTCAATGAATCTCAATGACTCAGTTACTCACTGCATTGCAGCTGAAAGAAAAGGTACGCCCTTTTGTTTTTCATTGGGTATCAGGCATAGCCTTGCTTGACTAAAATTGTGTGATGAGTTTGGCAGGGATCAAGTATCAAGCTGCTACGCGCCATGGAGATATCATTCACTATTCTTGGGTCTTGGATGTGTTGCAAACAGAAGCTTCTTCTACATTTGCAACCTAAGTTAGTCTAAACTGCATTATGTGCTTGTATTTTCTGTTTAGATTGTTTTTGTTTGTAAGAATAAATGCTAATGCTTTTGCCCCTGGAAGGTACTACCTATTTCTTGCAGATTCTTCAAAGAGCAAGTTTCAAGAGGAGATTGACACATTCTCTGATTATTATTACTGGGATATAGATATTGCAGACATTAAACAAGTATGATTTTAAATAGTAACATTATTGCCAGCTCAATTTTTGCCTCTTAGCAGGTTTTTTTTTTTTTAATACAATGAATGTCTATTGAAAAAACTTAAAAATTTTAAATCATATGCCATCAACCAATAGGCAAAATTACATGGTTTTGTCCTGATGTTGATTCATCGAACACCATGTTGTGCCTCAAAATACAAACAGCTGATGCAGTCAGAGTGTCAGCCTCCAAAATTGCTGATGTAACAGGCAAAATTACATGGTTTTGTCCTGATGCTGATGCAGTCAAAATTTCTGATGGCAGCCTCCAAAAATCCAGGCATGTGAACATATATAATATATATATATACATTTATATACATCTACGTTCATACAAATATACATGTCTAGGTATGCATGCATGCATGTTCACATGTGGTTCAGTACTTACACAGAAAAGAGAAACTGGAAAGGGGAATAGAGTCATGCATGTTGTCTCACAAACAAATAGAATAACCATGAGTTGCTTGTTGTTTGTGTCATTTGTTAGGTTCATTTAAGGTTATTTAAGATGTGTTGGGATACTTAAATTGATAATTAATTGTGGTAGGTTATTTTTAAACGTTATGATGCTTAAGGTGTCTGTATAATTGTGATAACTTTAAATTAAAAACACAAGGATACTTCATAATTTTGATGGGGTCACTTTGCTTGAAGTGTCAATATAGCCTTGATAACTTCATATGAAACAATACGGACACTTAAAATATCTAGCACTTGAGACTAAGAGTCTCTGGATGGTACACCCCAAAAAAATGCCTAGTTTTGGCACTTTTGCTAATGTCAATAGGAGGTTCTTTTTGAGAGAGAGAGAATAAAAAGAAGTGTCCTGTTGGCATTAGTGGAAATGTCATGCCATGTCCAAGTATCTGGAAGTCCTGATACTCCTGCAAATTTAAAAATAGGCATCCAGGTAAATCCAGAATAAACTAGTGGGACCTAGTTTGAGCATGAAGAGAATTCTACTTAAAAATGTATATCCTCTCTCATTCATAATTATGGACCATTTCTTGTTGTAGCCATATTTAAATAAAAAGGTGGTAAGTAGATCAATGCCTCATTCTACCAATATTCTATAATGGCATCTACTCAATTATAACAGTACTCTTGCAGCACTGCTTGTATACCTCTGTTCCTGATAGGTAGTTCCTATATATTTTGAGCATACATGAATGAGCATCTTTATGGTTCTTATTGGAAGATTATATTCTGATACATTGTCACGAGACTGAACCATTAATGTCCCAGCCCAGTTGGTCAGTGAAGTGGTGAAAGTTGTTGCAATTTGGTGTTGCTTTTATCACAATTTGTGTTCTTCTGCAGTAAGTTAAAGCATGGTGTTGCAGTGCAAGATCCTTCCGTGCATCTAATATTGAACAGCTAATTGAAGACAGTTGTCCAAAAACATAATGATGTCAGGAAAGCTGGAAAAGTTACTTCTTCATTTTACCTCAGTGTTATGAAGTGACACTGGAAGACAATAATCTAATTGACTCGGGTGTCAATGCTGGCCACCTGCCAGCATGCTTTGCTGTTCCAGAACATGTGCCACTAAAAAATAATGAAAAAAAAACACTTAAAAATCCTTTTAGTTAAACAAAATTAAGAAATGAATTGAGGTGTCATGCCAACCCACGACATATTCTAATACAAGCCAGCAATACACAGTACACACTGGCCAGCATGGACTGACACAGCCAGCAGATGACACCATGGGTCTAATGTATTCTGTTTTTGATTTCCAGATATTCAGAAATATGCATGGACCGGAATATACAAACAATATAGATTATTATAAGAAGAAGTACTGTCCAGTGGAAACATTGTGCTTGTTTCAGGGTTGTTGTGTATACTTATACAAATCAATGTCTGTTATGTAAGTTCTATGCTCATTATCATTCTCACTTTTCATCTACTTAATCTGAGAATAATACTGTCTAAATCTCCTATGCTGTATATTTACACATTTTTCATAATTATTTGTTGTATCAAAGAAATATGCGTGGTGAAGTAATATCAGAGCTTGCTTTAAGGAGGATGAGGCTAGAAATAACCATGCATGGTGGTGAAGTTTGCAGCAGTCTTCAATCTGCAACTCATTTGATTGTGTATTCAACAACAAAAGAAGCCAACAACTTTGATGAAATATATAAGAGGTAAATATCACAATTTTGTAGTGATCATCCACATTTCCATGGACATCCGAGTACCATTTGTTTCCAATTTCTGATGGTAATGGGTTGTATCTGCTGGTACTAGTTTTGATGTTTAAAATCTGGTATGTATGAAAGTTTATTAGAGGAATGCATATTTTATGGGATAACTGTATATTTTACTTCATTTTATTACTTGGAGGGCCTTTTTTTTCCACAATTTCAAAAACCTGTTTTTGTAGTTTATGCTATATTTGTACATATGTGCATGCTTGCACGCAAGCATGTATCTTTTTAGCCATTGTTCGAAACATTGATGTCTCCTTATATTGTATCCTTTTTTTCCTGTTTGATTTTTTTTCTTGACATGTCAGCTAAATTAAACGATACCATGAAGTTTTGAGTAGTTCGTGTTTTTCTTCTGCTTCTGCAGTTCTCCATCTTCTCAAAGACACCTACTACATGACAGAAGGCTACATGTTGTGATGCATCAATGGTTGGAAGATTCCTTAGAAAGAGGCAAGAAGTTGCATGAAGATTCTTATAACTTGAAGCCTGACACTTTAGAAGAAATTAAGATTGATGATAGGTAATGGTACAATGCTTTTATGATGATTTAGAATGGATATATTTTTCTTGTCTACCATATTTTAAGCTCTAAAGAATAAGACTGGTGAGTACCTTGGTGAATGGCATTAATGCACCATCCTTAGTATAAAAATTGGTCCTAATTTTGTCAAGTTTTTCATAGCCAATTTTACCTTTGAAAACTTTTAACCATCTGTCAGCATCCATATTATGATGGTGAGGAACTTCATACTTGCAAACTAATTAGGTTCTTTTGTTAGTCACCTATTCATAAGACTATTTTTTCTTAATCATTTTCAGTCTTTTAAAAATACTGTAGTTAAAAAGAATGAAAAATATCTAGAAGAAGAATCAGTAGGAGGTAAGCAACTTTCCCAGAAGACGAGTGATAATCCCTACAGCTTGCATTTAGGCATTACATCAGTAACAAGTTGCCTCTTCCTGTCAAATATTAAATGCCAGATGACTTTTGATGATGGTGTCAGTATCTCTTCTCGGAATCTAGAACCAGCACCACTTCCAAGGCATTTTCTTATTAGAAGTGTTCTTAAATATCTGCTTCCCCATGCCCACACCAGCACCTACTCCTGATTGTGGCAAGTAAGGTCCAAATGTTCATCCATGATGTTAGCAAAGATAGGATTTTTTTTTTCTTAGATTAATTACATTCTCTGATCTGTGTGGTTTGTACAAGTAATTTTCTGAGCTGTTTTGTAATACGGGAACAAATTCAATGAGGATAGAAGGGATTTGGTGGATCTTTGTTGTGATGAAAAGGTTGTAAAATTTGATAGATACCATCCTGCGTTTCGTGGTTGTTGACACAGTGTCAAGGTGCACATTTATATCAGTCTGATTGACCCGTCATTTTGCTGCTGCAGCAAGATGTTACATTACAGGATCCTGGTTGACTTACATATGTTGAATATAGTTGAAGATGATAATCATTTTTAATGGGCTCAAGTATTATTTGTCCTTTTCTAAGACTCACCTATTTGTTTTGTTTTTATTTCATCCACTGTAATGGTAGTGACTTAAGCCTTTAGGTTGATTCCTTCAAAAGATGCAGCATTATCCATGAGCTAGAACATTATGGTTTCGGTACAACCAAAGATTTTTATGTTTGTTTCATTGAATGTTTAAAATATGTTCTAGCATAGAATGAGAAATGAGGGCTTTCATAGCATATCATAGTTTGTCTTTATTTTCATTTGGCAACATTGTGTACTTTCTTGTGCCAACATGTTCATGTGCACAAAATGTTAAGGCATATTGCATCATCATGTCTGTGAGTAACTGGCAGTCAATATAGATGAAGATCTAAACGTTGAAATAAATGGGAGACACTCTCTAGCAATGTGCACGAAAAATCAATTTGATTCAGTTCTCCTTCACTGCAATATAGCATGGAGGAAGCCTTGAACTTATGAGCATTAAAATACAAAAAAAACTTAAATTAAAGATGATAGTTTTTTAATGAATTACTGTTCCATGTGATTCTCTTCACTTTATACTGCTAACAATTCCAAGTTCTGTTTCTTGTATTGCTTCCAACATCCATTTCGGTTAGACTTAGGAAGGGTTTATGCATGTCTGCATTATCTTAAACATTGTTAAGTGATTCGTATAAATGTGTATTTTTCTTGAAGATTCTGCATTATTATTTGATGTCACATGCTTATGTCATACAATTATATGTTTTGAGGTGTATAATTGGTGGATATAACATCATAATGGCCAACATATTTGATTTCTAAAGTGTGTACACATGCATGTCTGCATATCTGTAATGGGTTTTTAAATTACGAACTCACGGATGTGTGCGGACAATCGTTTATTCTTGTCTTTGGTTTTTTTATGGCTGAGTTATTGTAGAAATGTATAACAAGTTATTAGAATGCTATATATATATATTATATTGTTGAGAGGGAAAAAAGATTGTGCATTGAAAATAGGGCCATTGAAGCCTTTAAACAGAGTATAAAATAATCATATATAGTAATATGCTACTTTTAATAGGATTGCAGTAATACCTTTAATAGAACAGACAGAGTATGTTGTTCAAGATAAGTTGCTTGCTCTCTTGATTCTAACATTCCCCCTCAAGTTGGAGCATATACATCAACTAAGCCTAGCTTGGAACATATAGTAGAAAATCAAGTAGAGTTGGAAGCTTTGATAAAGATATTTGCTAGCTGATTTGCTGAACTGGTGAAGGTTGTCTTAATCTTATCATTCGAAATAGCTTGTCAAATAAAATGACAGTCCACCTCTATATTCTTGGTCTGTTTGTGAAAGACTGGGTTACTGGCGATATAAATTGCTGCTTGATTGCCATAATGTATGTCCATTGGCTTTGTATAGGTAAATCCTAAATCCTTCATAAAGGACTTAAGCCATTTCATCTCTCAGGCAATATGGGCCATTGCTCTATACTTGATCTAGCCACAACATTTTGTTTCTTGCTTTTCCATGTGACTAAGTTTTTTCAATATAAGTATAATAGCCGGAGGTAGAGCGTCGATCCTCCATAGATCCTGCATACTTTGCATCCGAGTATGTCTCAATGTCAAGGTGTTTAGATTTCTTGAAGAGTAGTCTTTTCCTAGAGAGCTTTTATATAATGGATCATTTTAATAACTGCTTTCCAATGTCCTTTCTTTGATTTGTGCATTTACTGGCTAAACAATCCAACTACAAAAAAAAAATATTTGGTCGTGTAATGGTGAGGTATATTAGTCTTCCAACTAGCTAATGGTACTGAGCTGGATTTGGAAAATCATCCTCATCATTTTTAGCCAGATTGTTGTGATTGGTAACTATCGGAATGCTGATAGGCTTACATCCTAGAAGTCCAGTCTCTGCAAGTAGATCAAGCATATATCTTTGCTGAGAAAAACTAATCTCATCAAAACGGTAAGCAGCCTTAAGGCCTAAGAAATATCTTAGCCTGTCAAGATCTTTAATAATAAAATAAGATTAAATATATAGTTTGACTTCAGCAATTTCCTCAGTATCATTACTAATGAGGAGAATATCATCCACATAAACAACAAGTACAATAGTTTCCCTTGAGTTTTTTTTTGACAAAGATTGAGTGATCGAGCTATGACTATCTGAGACCTATACTGGCAACAACCTTTATGAACTTGTCAAACTAGGCACGATGACTCTGTTTCAAACCATGGATAACATTCTTAAGCTTGCATAGCCGATACTTTCCTTGAGTAATATATCCTGGTGGTTTCCTTATAGAGCATCCTCAAGAAGATTACGAGAAATGTGTTCTTGACATCTATCTGAATGATAGGCCAATCTTGGTTAACAGTAATAGAGAATCACCTGAACTGATTTCATCCGAGCCATAGGAAAAAAGGTCTTATAGTAATCAATTGCATGAGTCTGAGTAAAATCCTAAGCAACCAGGCAAGTCTTGTACCGGTTAATGGATCCATCCAGCAGGTATTTGATAGTAAACACCCATTGCATTGTACAGGCTAGATACCCACAGGGGCACAAGCTTCCAAGTATCATGGCTGATAAGAGCATTCATTTCATCATCCATAGTGACTTTCCAGATTGAATCAAATAGCACTTCTGAATAAGTCTTGAAAATAGATAGACGAGATAGACAAGGCAAAGTACTGAAAAGAGTGACTGAAATGGTTTCGGAAGAAATCATTAATAATAGAATGCATGGTACATGTATGTTTACCCTTACGAACAGCAATGAAAAGATCAATGTCACATATCTCAGGATCTAAAACTGGAGCCAGAGAAGGTAGAGTGGGGTGAACATGATTGAGACTCATCCAATTCTGAGAGAAACTTGGCTATAAGGATATTTTCATACTGTTTCTTCAAGACAGTTATATCAATAATAATGAGATTGATAATTAGTCAATTCATCCCACTTTCCTTTAAATGTTGCAAAGTAGTCATTGACGGAGCACCCTCTTGTCGAAGAGAAAATCTACTCATAAAGGGATTGATATTCTTCTCATGTCTATACATCTTGTTAAGAGTATCCCATGCCTTTTGCCATAGAAAGGAACATAATATTTGTACTTACAGAGGGTTCATAACTATTCGAAAGCTAGGTGATAATTGTATAATCATCATCCTGCCACTTGTCCATAGGGCTAGTTGCTGTCTCATTATCAAAGTACTTGGAAGAAGAGAAGGCAGCGGGAGGGGCATCGGTAAGGTATTTCAACTTGTATTGAAAATCAACAAAAAATAGAAGGTCCAAGTCCAGAGGACAATTAGCATCGGTCAACTTGATTGTAGTGCTCAAAGGAATAAACTTCTATACTTCTGAAAACAATGCTCTATAGAGCCGAGAATAACGATGGCAGCAACACGACAAAGAGAAATCTGGATCACAGCATAGATGAAGTGAAGATCAAGAAAGAGAACCTCTCACCTATGTATGAAAGCATAGAAAAGGCAGCACCAATTTTTTTTTTTTGCCTGTGGACCAGGTCTACGGGTTGGCTTCTAGGCCACGCGGCCTATGGGCCAGTCTGTGGACCGCACAGTCTGTAGATGCCTATGGACCGTGATCTGTCAAAAAAAAGGGGGGGTATGAGATTTCTCTTCCATCCCCCTCGTTCCTTCCAACGAGTGGCCCGACCCTCGATGATGGGGGAGACAACGGTGAAGGGCGACAGCAGTAGCAATGGCTCCAGCGATGACGGCGATGGCATGGTAGTAGCTGAGCACTCGAGCATGGAGGTTGAAGGTGAAGACAGATGGTAGTGAATGACAGTGAAGGTGGGGAGGGCGAAGGCAACGTTGATGGCTCCAGCAACAGTGATGGAGGCAACGGTGGTGGCGATGGGGAACCCGTGGAGATGGTTTCCGCTCCGAGAAGCTCCTCATGATGTCGAAGGGAGGCAAGGGAAGGAGGGAGGGTTTCTACTCTAGGAATGAAGCTGTGTGAAGGAGGAGAAGAGCAAAGGAAGTAGAGAAAGGGGGAAGCAAAGGAACATGGCAATGACAGAAAGCGGACCTGGTCTTCCCCCCCCCCCTTTTTTTGGTCTCACGAGTTTGGATCGAGTAGGAGTTAGAGGAAAAGAGGAGGGTGGGCAGCAGGAAGAGAGGGGAGTGGGCAACAAAGAGGGGAGTGGGTGGCAGCTAGGATTGTGGAAGTAAGGGAGGTGCAGCGGCAGGGATGTGGTGCTCTGATACTATGTTAAGAGAGAAAAAAGATTGTGTATTAAAATTAGGGCCATTGAAGCCTTTAAATAGAGTATAGAATAATCGTATATGGTAATATACTACTACTAATAGAATTGTAGTAATACTCATATAGGACAAAGATAGAGAATGTTGTTCCAGGGAAATAACACAAATTAAGTTGCTCTCTTTTTTAATTCTAACATATATTATGAAAGATATGTACAGGAATGCTTGCTTTTCTAAAATTCTTTAACAAGTAAACCATGTGCAAAGCGCATGCCAAAAAACTAGTATGTTATAAAAAAAGATGCTTGGATTTAGGAATTGCATTGTTTATCCAAATGTCGGAAGCTGCAATGCAACACAATAAATTTGTGCAACACTTTGTGGCTGATCATATATTGTTAGATTTCTTGACATGCAAACAAGATGGTATCATTATTAACTCAATGTGGGTCAATACTAATATGCGGTATAGCATTTTTATGTGCCTACAAACATAAAATGCACATTATATATGTATTGTGTGTGTGTGTGTAGAGAGAGAGAGAGAGAGAGAGAGAGAGAGAGAGGAGGCTACAATGCACTCGAATGCTTTGGCCGCAAATGCTTCCTAATGGAAATTAATGAAGGACCTTTCAAAATGGTATCATTGATCATGACCTAGGATGCATCAAATTCCTAGAAATAAAAAATTATGCATTTTTCAGATCTTTTACCCATGCATGATGCATCAAATCAATGGAAAATGAATGATTTTAATGGTATGATATCATGTTTTCATTTGATCTATAGTCTAGAAGCATACAAATTAACCGAAATTTGATATGAATATGTTTTTAAGATATTTAGATAAAGATCAATGGTTTGAATTTGCAAATTATGTACCATATCATACAAGGTTCGCTAAACCGATACCAGGGGTATACCGGCCAGCTACTTGTTTGGTGCAGTACCACTGCATACCATCTCAACCAAGGGGTACCAAAACCAGGGAGAAGGAGAGGGATGGAAGGGGGGGAGAGGGGGGAGGAGAAAGAGGTAGCTGTCATCATCTTCATGGTTGGCTTGGCAGCAGCGGTGGTGAAAAACCGAAATCCCAAGCAACGAGGGTCTTGACCTTGCGAAGGATCACGAGCAAGAGGTGAGCACGATTGAGCAAAAATGTGGGGATAAAGATAATTAATTAGGTGGTGGCTGTTAAACTGCTCGGTTCAAAGTGGCTCAAACCATTTTGCAGCATCCCAACTGAACTACCAAATTGACTTGGTTGTGTACCTATTCGGTTCAAGACATCATGAATCAGGCAGTTCGGGTTGGTTTGGCAGATATCGGTGTTATATGCTTTAGTTTATTAGCTTTATTAATATCATTTATTTTGTGCTCACTTCATGCATGGGCAAGAGACCTAAAAAATAAGTTACTTTTAGTTGCTTGGGTTTTGTACACCATATATCATGATCAATGATATCAATATTCATTCAGCACGTTCCATCATTGATTTCCACTAGAAAGTGTTTGAGATCAATTACACTCGAATGTATTCCAGCCTTGTGTGGTGTGTGCATGTGTGCACAATAAATGTTTTTCAATCTCTATGATTTTATACATCATGGATCATGATCAACAGTGTCAACATTCATTTCGAGAGGTCCATTGATTTCCTGTAGGAAGTATTTAGGAAATACATTCAGGTTCATATATTCTCGGCTTTCTGCTTCCATTGATGAAATATTTATGTATGCTAAGCTTTCTTGTTTTCCTTTCTCATCTGATTTCTTCTTTTTTTTTTAGCTCTTTTTCCGCCAGCGGGAACAATCTCATATTTCCTGTAACTACAAGTAATGCAGAAAAACCGAGTGTCTCTAGACCACTTAATATAGGTGAAAAGAGGAAAAGAGATAGGCCCATGCATGCTGACACAAGAAAGGGTAGAACACGTCCAAGACACACACAAAGAACACGGGCGAGGACTGGAAACAGACCTGCAAAAATAGATGCAGATGAAGCAGAGAACAGTGATTCCCCAGATGAAACTTCTATTGGGAAAACCTTGGAGTCAAGGAAAGTGGCTGGCTTTGACATCAGAGAAAGTGTGGGGGGCAAAGATCAAGAATTATTTTCAGATGAAAGTTGTCAAAGAGGAGCCTTAGGATCAAGGAAAGAGTCTCAAGGTGACATGGAGGAAAGTGAGGATATCAAATATCAAGCACCACATTCTAGTATTCAATTAGCCAGGTATCATCCAAGGTCTCAGAATGTACATTTAACTGATTCTGATAAAAAGCCAGAAACACCGGAGGGTAGAACCAATGAAAGGTCAAATGTTCAAATCATGCATGCTACCGAAACGGGGAAAAAGGGAACTGATGAAAAATTGGAACAAATGGTTGATCCACTGCATGCGATGTTATTAGATATGATACCAAGTCTTAGCCAGAATAATGTGGAAAGTGGAAGCTCCATTCCTGAAGGCAAGAAAGCACAGCCAGAGCCCCACACCAACCCAGTGAAGAAGAAAGTTAGCTACAAAGACGTTGCAGGTCAGCTCCTCAAAGATTGGTAATAGTTTAAAAATCAAGTGATTTAGTCTGTGTGCGTACATAGAGTATGACAGCTAAAGATGTAAAAGTGTGCAACACAAGCAGTGCTCTTTTGTTTGTTATCACAGTCGAGGAAGCATTATAATGCTTGTCTTTGAGATGTCATGTTTCACAAATCTTTCTTGTACAAGGTAAAGTACAAAATTCTTTCAAGGAAGCTAATCACTGCACTGGATTTTATGCGGTCAGAATAGTGTTATCCCACAGCTCAAACAACCATCCTTGGCCTGCACTTGTGGTGGAACAGTTTATGTCTAGGATCCAGATTGACCTGTGTTCAAATTTCAGTCTGGTTTTATGTGGTTATGTTAAATGTATTGACAAAACCCTTCAAATGGGAGCTGGTTAGGACAACTTGTGACAGTCGAGTCGACCCATGGCCGCTTGCAGGTGAGTATTTATGGAAGCCTGATATGACGTTGTTTTGAGTCTATGCCATGGATTTGATCCTTGTAAAGTGAAGAGGTTTTGAATGGATCTATGACATGTGCATTATCTTATGTTGGATTAATTTGACAAGTTTTGCTCCACTTCATGAACTTTATGTGTCTTAATCCCTGACGAGTGAATCGCCTTATGCTGGATGCTTGCTTGAATGAAAAGCATAGCTTTAATATGATGGCCGTAATAACATTTCAGCCACTCCCGGCAATGTTATCAGGACAAATAACAAAAAAAAATAATGGCCATTATTTCCATAATTTCCTATTACGGAGGACTATTACGGCGTGAATAATGGCCATATCTTATTATGAATAAAATAATTTATTTGAACATTCAAATGTTATATTAAAATTCCTTCTAAATGTGATTATACAGTTTAAGAAATGATATTATTTTATCTGATAAAAATAAAATAAGATAATTATATTATTTTTTTTATTACCTGTTATTCTTCGTTACAATACCATTATGATAACCATTATTCTAGTGATTGTTTTCAAATTAAAAACTTTGAAACTATTTTTTGAAATAAATAATGGATATTATGACCATTATAATGGTTGATAATAATTTTGTTGTGGGTCCATTGCAAGGGGATACCTTGGTCACAAGTTGTAGAATCCTCAGCCCTGGCTGAAAGGTCGAGACTTCCGTGACTCTCATGGTACACCTTGATCAAAGGCAAGTTGGTGAGGCGTCTGCACTTGTCCCTATTCAACTGCGTTATTGGTCAATAAGATTACGCAGTCTCTCCTCTCGAGCAGGAAAAATAGTTCATTGACAAAGTTTCTATCGTGGCTCCATTTTGTCATACTTTTATGTGGGAACCAGGGCTTTTGTTACTTAATAATGTGGATAGGATTGCGACCAATCATCTTTCCAATGTCCAGGTTACCCTCCAAATTTGCTTACCGGATTTCAAGCACTGGTGGTAAACATCAGATGCTTCGAGACTTGAATCATTTATCTTCTACACCATGATGAAGATAATACATGTTCTGAGAGGAAAGAAGCAGTCTGTCCAGTCTCATAAAGTTCTTCCAGCTTCGGGAAACCTTGATGTTATAGGAAACATATCCAGTTGATTGAAAAGATTCGTCGGCATTGCCACCACACACGGAGATGATCCCTTCTGAAGAAAAGAAAATGCACCTTGGAAATTTGGTATATCACATTTGGGTGTTCCACCATCCCATTGTAACTCAGAATGTCAAGCACCGAAATTTCTGGTCATGTTAACTTTTGGTTGCACTTACCAGACACAAAGGTTAATAGCACATTTGCTCTGCATGAAAAAATTTAACGGCTGTTTATAACAAACTAGATTAATATTTCTCTTGCCTTGGTCCTCTTCGCAACATAGACTGACACTAGCATGAGACAATAATTCATAATTCATTCAGTCCATATCTAGATCATTCCTTATACAAGCTTTCATTAGCTGAGTTTTTTTTTTTTTTTATTCCTTCACACAAAATTGTCGATCGCGAAGCCCTTTCGCAACGATCTATGCTCGGCCATAAATCTCTATCATGTTTAAACTCATCATAAATGCCTATAATACAATATTTTATGAGACACTATAGGTTGAACATGAATACTATTATAAAAGAATGATTGTTTAAAGATTATGGAAAGAGAACTACAAATAGATGTTTAACAAAAAAATGTCAATAGAAACTAAAGACGAAAAAACCGATCACAAGGATTGTTTTGGCATCATAAAATAATAACCATGCAGATAAACCTCATTCCTTCGACCAGAATCCACATTCATGAATCCTGTAAAGCATTTAAACATTGTTGTTCTGCAACTGCATCCAGAAATTAATAAATTGACTGCTTGTGCCTGGTAATGAAGCCACTTTCTTTGATTTGTTTTGTTCCAAGAAAGATGCAAACCTTGTGGCTCGAGGAGGCATATTGAGAATATTAGTTCGATCATAACATAAAATTCTGAGTTTGGATGAAATCAAAAAAAAAAAAAAAAAAAACAGAATTCTAATTTGCGATGATTAAAAATAGTAGTTATGTCAAAGAATGGCATGAACAAGCTGTTGTTTTACATTTTAACTACATCAGAGAAATGATATGCAGAAAGAACTAGTATGGTGATTATCTGCCACCATTCTATCGGCAAAGATTAAAACAGAATTTCCCTGTAGTTCTTTGCCACAAACTTCGAAGTAAAATTAGAAGACACTCAAAAGGGGTTGGTTAGACCAATTAACATGTCTCCTATGCCACTTTAAATGCATCAAATTCCCATGGATGATAATCGGGAGGCCTTTCATAGAGTAACTGTTATGTTTGGACAGGATAGACCTCCGAAATAAGCACACAATACTTCCAATGTTACTTCAACACATATTCCTACTTCCACAGAGTCATCTGCAACTCTCCTGAACTTGCCAATAACACTATCAACAATTATTCGAGGTATGTTCTTTGTAAAGTCTCCAAAATCATACACAACTTTTCTCAACCAGACACAATATGGCCGGTCCTAAAGCAGTTTGTAGAAAACAACCCAGAGTTTCAGAAGTTGGACAAGATTATTATTGGAACACTCCTTGGATGGAGTCCCAGTCTAGTCAGAAATCAAGACGGAAAGGGTTTGGATGATCTATGTTCAAGATGGGGTGATATTAATGTCGTTGGACCAGGGCCATCAGGAAAGAAACCAACAACTTAATTATGTCAAGTCAGCTATACTATTGTGTGTTCCTAATAAGAGGTTGTATTTGAATTTCTGAAATATCCAGGTGATCTTGCTAGAACTTAATTATTTCAAGTCAACAGGTTAGCAGCCAAAAACTCTGGAAGTCTGAATTACTATCCATGTCATGGATGCTGGTAAAGCAAAGGTACAGCTGAACCAGAGAGCCAACAAGGTGACAGATACAATTATGATTACTATCTAATGTTGTGCAAGTTGCTAAAGCAATATTATGATTAATTATGATTAAGAGAAGCCAGCATAGTCAAGTGGATTATGATACAGCACAGAATATAGCCAATTAGTACCATGATCAACTAAACCATGCCAAGCATCAAAAAAGCCAGCTAACAGGTACTATGACCTCAAACAGAGACCCAAAATTCGTGTCATGAGCTTATGGAAGAGAGTGAGAATGACTCGTTTCATTTAGCAGTGCTTAGCACGATAGGCAAACCGAGGTAGTGAACAAAAGTTTGGGTAATGTTATGCGAAGTTTGGTTGGTAAGAATCCAAGATAGTGGGAGTGATGCTTACCCAGCAGAGTTTGCATTTGATAGATCCATCAATAAATTGACATGTTTCAGTCCTTTTCAGATTGTGTCTGGTTGGAACCCAAGATATACTTGGGACTTGGCACCAATCCCACAATCCGATTGAACTAGAATGCAAGCTGAAGATATCATGCAAAAGGTTCAAGATATACATGCTCAGCTGCATAAGAAGATTGAAGAATCAAATAGGCGATACAAGAAGCATGTGGATGAGCACAATATGCAAGGTGATATTCAAGGTTGGTGACTATGTGTTGGTTATCATTACCAGGAGCCACCTATCAATTAGAGAACAGAGAAAACTAGATCCTCCTGAGGTTGGACCTTCTGAGATTATAGAGCAGATCAATGATAATGCCTACCATCTGAAGCTACCGAGTCATATTCGCACCCATGATATCTTTGATATTAAGCACCTTGTGCCATACCATGGTGATACATATGATGAATAATTGAATTCAAAAGCAAATTTTCTCAACCTGGGGAGGATGACGAATCTCAGGATGCAATCAATAGAGACTATGCAACTAGAGCATGCCAAGAATCAAAAGAGCCAACAGATTCAAAGATTTTCAATAGATTTTCTCATAAATTTCACATTTGGAACAGTATCAAATTTTAGCTAGGTTTCCATATTTGTAATAGAATAATTTAGTATGTTTTCTTATTGTCAAGTCCTATTCAAATATGGTTTTGTATCAGGTTTAATGCCCAAATTAGGGTTAAGGCATCATGACCTATAAATATGCTCATAATACATTGTAAGAGCAGCCTTTGAGATATTAATAAATTTTTTTTTGAGAGAATTTCTTTCACCAACTAAAGGATTCTTCAATTCAGTTTTTTTTATTTACATGTTGATCTTCAAAGCATAACCTCATCGATCAAATTGCAACTTCTTTTTCAGCTGCATTAGATTATCATAGAAATACTAGAATGTTGGCACAGTGGTCAATGCATGTAGTTCACATTTCAACATATCATCTCATAAGGTGACAAGAGTTCATATTTCAAATTTGACAAGCCTAGTTTGTTTAGACAAGTAAAATCCTTTAAGGTTGTTTGACCAGAGAATTTATAGGAGATGGACAAGCTGCTACAAGGTGTAAGGTAGGAAATATCCAAAAGTCATAACCTTTTAAAGTTCTCTTTCATCTATGTTGCATTTACTAAGTGAAAGAAATGATTTTCTTTTTTCTTAAATACTTCAGTGATCTAGGAACTTCATCGTTTGATACTCGCATGCGTGCTATAATCTCTAAGATGACAACAATACCATAGAAGCGTAAACATCATAACCAAACATATCATAATTTGTTTGATAAGTTGTTAATTTTAAAGGTAGGTTCATTATCATGGCCACTAAGATGATCCAGGCAACCAATTTGCCAGCTTTTAGTCTAGACTAATGTTGCATGGACATGGATAAGAGGATCGGATTTAGACATGCATCCAAGTTCTGACTAGGTGAGTGGGAAAAAGAGAGATATGGGGATAAAGAAAACACAAATTTAATTGAATATATCATATACTTCAACCATTACATGTTACAAAAAAAAATGTTACCAAGATATTGTTTATTAAGATCTTTCTATATATATATATATATATATCTTCCCAAATAACTAAGGATGCTAGAAAAAAATATTTTACAAAGTTGCTTAAATACCTACATTCTTAGCACATCCTAAAGAACAACTACCTGGTCCTAATATCAAATTAAAGGATCAAACTTAATTGTTGGAAGAGTTCAACTCACATCAATGTTGGAAAGTTCAACTCTCTTCCAACCGTTAAAATCACTACCAAAGTTTTCATAAGTATCCAAATATCCTAAATATATCCACTTAGACACAATCACAACATAGATTTTGGATTCGAATGTGAGTGTCCAGGGTAACGATGGTCTAGATCCTTATGCCTGATTAGTGGATCAATAACAACTCAGGCAGGAGGAGGAGCTGGCTGGAGGATGAGAAGGCAAGCAAAAATATTTGATATAAAAAATGATAACTCAAAGGCCCTATGGACTCCATTCCAAATATTGGAGACATCCAAGAATACATCTGGAAAGGTGGTTTTGGTATCCCAATCATGGGGTCAATTACTCCCTTCCATTCCATCCTCCAAGACAACCCCTCCACCTCCCCCCCCCCCCCCAACCCGGGGCAACGGCGGCCAGCACCATCTTCTCACTGGCATGGAAATCAAGCATCGAAACAGCTTTAAACAACAAGGAATCCTTTTTTCACTATTTTAATTAATAATATACCCAATTTTGTATAAGACAAAGTAGACATTTTGGGTAAGGCCAAAAAAAAGAAAGAAAAGAAAACCTGAAGCGTTCATTTATAACACAGTCCCCTTTGTCCCTTCATCTCCATAGAAATAAACATAGGATTATAATTTGAACAGTTACAGAATTCCTACATGATAGTAAACAAACGACTGATTCAAGTGTGTGATAGAGGAAGGAGGGCTGCTGATGAAGGACATCTGTGAACAGGATTAACAACAACTCAGCAAGATGAATCTATAATTTGATAGTGATAAAGTGTCTGATTATTCATCAAAACACAAAATAGAAAGCTGCTATAACGAGCCTTGGACAATGCTCGATAGGTTTTCTATTTTCCAATTATCTTAAATGGACTATTAAAAATAAATTCTCTTGGTGCACTTCCCTTGTATCTTTCTTGTATATGTTATGGAGGAAGATTCATTGAACAGTCACATATCAGAAAAGAAAGTGAGTATACCAGTTCTCTTGATCTCATGTGGGTTCATACATGGATGGTTCAAGAGTTGTCAGCTAATCCTATAACTAAAAGTTCAGTGGAGGTTTCAAAATTCAATATTTTGTTTCTTCTTTACCATGACATATCATACATACATCATGTTTCTTCCCATACAATGATCTCTTACAATGCAAAAATTAAACCTTAACAGGAAAAGAGCTATTGATATATTAAAAGGAAGTATGCTAGTTAGGATTCATGCCATTCCATGGCTTTCAACAGTCCTAGTCAATGTTTTAAGACTCCACCTAATCAATCTGTTTGACCCATTATTAGCCCACCCAATTCGACCAGCTATTGGGAGCCCCTTTTTTATTTGGTTGATCTTGTAAATTCTACTTAAAATTCCAGCTATTAACTTGTAAATTACATAGATCTATATCTTTTTCATAATTTTCATAATTTCTATTTTTTAGCTTTTCTAAATATTTCTACTATTTTTAGTATTTATTTAAGTAATTTATTTATGATGTCATGGGTTAATGGGTTGACCCAGGGTCAACACACTGAACCGTAACGAGGACACCAAAACAAGTTGATGTTTGGACCAAGTTTCAGAACATTGGTCCAAGTACAAACCTTAGCATAGAAGACAAAAAAGAAATCCTTTGTTCCATGTTTCCACAATTGATGTCATATTAAAATAAAGATCCTAGTTCTGAACTCGATGGCCACAAACGAGTGTTTCCAGGCATACAATGAAAACATCCAAAACTCCTCTAGGCAATTGCTAAAAGTGCTGACCTAGAACCAGATACGTGCTCAAAATAAATAGACTTATCCACAATCCAATTTAATTGAATGAATTAAATAACAGAATAAATAATGCAATGGCAATCAAGTATAACATTTCTACAACGAAAGATTATGTCAGATGGCCTTTGTGTGACAACATCCTCATGTTCAAAAAGCAAGCTCATGACATTACGTTTATGAATCGACAAGATTTTTGTGAAAATGAAAACATGCTGACTGAAAATTACAAACTAACTGAACAAGTAATTACTTTGCCCACACTGCTGCTCAACAGGGATAACGTGCCCTAATATACATATTGCTCACCAACCATATTTGGCCTGTGTTTCTGCTTTGGTAAGTAAACCCTTAGAACGCCGCTCTGCAAGCTCCATCTCCTTCTGCTTCATGTCAAAATACAAAGAACCGATCTGATGCTTTCTTTTGTGAAGTTTTGAGGGCTTTCCCTTGGCTGAAGAAACCGCCTGCATGGGAATTAAATTTATTTATCAGAATGTCAAATATATGATATCCTGTAGCACTGCAAGAAAGCTTGTTGAACTTAAGTGTGATGTAGAAATTAAATTTGTTTATCAGAATGTCAAATATATGATATCCTGTAGCATCACCAGAAAGCTTATTGAACTTAAGGGTGATGTAACTACAGCTTTGTAGATCGCACAAATCCTGCAATGCGAATGTGTAAAACTGCAAAACAGAAAAGTGACATACACATCACCCAGTTGATCTACAAGATCATTTTAAGTTGAAAGTGCCAAATCAAAACAAGCTTTCATCTCAAAAAGTTAAATTATTGATTTAAAGAAAAAAGATGCAGCTGTATATCTGGCATTGTAGTGTAAATCTGTTGTATAAGGGTAAATCTGCTGAACAAGTGATCCCAATCAAACCAACATCAAGTCATTGCATGCACTCACTTACATGCACATTACTGCAGCAAAAGATGGTAACACAACGTTACAACAAAAACACAAAAGCCTTCTATATTAGGCATTTAGTGCCGATGGAACTTTCCTATTTAAGACTCCAACAAAAGGCTGTCAAGAAGCATAACCTGTGCTAAGAAGTATAATTGGAACTAGTGGAAAAACATGTATAACTACTTTAAAAGTCAACTGAATTTGATCACCAAGAGAAATAAAGGGGAAAAGTGATCTAATTGAAGAAATAAGAACAGAAAAAAAAGAAGGTTGAGAATTTTGTTTTCTCTGGTTTAACTTGAAACTTAACCAACAAGTATTATCTATAACAACTTGGCTTTATTGGTCAAGGTTTGCTCCAAATACTTGAAAAGTTCTACAACTGACTCTCAAACCTGAAATCAAAACTACTTATTTTCAAGCCGATTTCTAGTCAAGATTTCAAGTATGCATGTTGGGAGAAGTGCTGGTCACCGATCAGCAGCCCACTAGCCATTTTGTGCTGGTGCTAGTACTGGCACACCACAGGCTAAGACCCAATACCATGGTCAAGGCAACCTTTGACAAGGGAGGGAGTGCCAGAATGTTGAAAGGCAGGCCAACAGGAAGGAAACCTGTTTTACTGCTTATGCAATTTAAGCTCATGAAACCAGCAAGCCACCATCCAAGCTAGATGTAGAAAGAGTCTAGACAAAACGGGAAGGGCACAAAGCCATACAACTTCTGCTTATGCAATTTAAGAAATTACATCCATGTTGCACAAACTGTAAGCCGTACATCGTCTCTTAGTTTCTTGCCAGAAGAAATTTGTTCACAAAGTATAGGAGGCTAGGAGAAATAGGAAAAGAGGGAGATGCTCCAAATAAATTGATGCTGCATTTCTTGCAGAACACAAAGTAAAGATTGAAAGACGAGATTATGCTTAACAAGATGGAAAGAAAATGGATGAATGGCAACTATAGAATATCCAAGATGAACACTTGCAGCATACTACAGCATATTTAAAAAATCACGGAGTTCTTCATGAAGGACTTGAAACAAGGTAGTAGGGCAATAACATTTTAGTTTGGCAAAATATTCCTTCAGTTGTGAATTTACTTCAATCTGCTGGCTAGAGTGGCCTTCAACATAGGTGGACTGCTTCATGGTCGAGACCAATAAGGACATGTCATCTTGTGATTTAGGGGGAAGAAACTTTAAAGAGAACTAGCAGAGTTGGTCAATATGTTGCAAAACAGAATACAATATCTAGAACCAAGATGTTAAAATTTTTAGCCAAAGCTGGCCACTAAGGTATTAGAATCCACCATGGAGTTCCATTGGAGAAGAGTCAAGACTCGGTTCGATTCTGAATGGATTCAAAGTCATCATGAAGAAGGAATGCTCATGCTTTTCACAATTCCTAATAAACATCTGTACAGAAAGTAGCAACTTTAAATGACCAAGATGCAATAATCTGCAATGATCAGCAACAATCATGTTTAGTAATGGGGGGAGTTTATATGTTTCTCTAATCAGATCAAATAACTAGGTAACTACCGCCGCTACGGCGGTAGCATAGTTGGTAGAGGCGCAGCCCCACCTCTCTCTAGTCACGGATTCGAGGCATGAACCTGTAGGTGACTCGATTAAATATAAGATTTCTGGGAGCACATAACTGGGGGGGGGGGCGGGGCGGCTGCTACTTTGGCGTCGTAGCGGTGCCAAGCTGACGTACTCATCGGTTGGTGGGGAGGGCATGCGTAAAACTTGCGATCCGAATCGAACAATCGCCTGGTGGGATGGGCCTGACGAGGGAGCTACGCCGGGGATTTGTACCCCTGTTCCTTTTTTTCTATAAAATAAAAAAAATAAAAAATAAAAAAACTAGACAACTACCCATCATTTTTCTTGTCACCTCTTCCGGGGGTTTCTCAATCGCAACCATCCCTTTTTTTTTTTTCTCATTACGTTCTATTACTACCAAACAAGTCTCAATAACAAGCTAATGCGGTACTGCTAGGGTGTTATGATAACAAGATAGAGTTGAACATGTCTTGGAAATCTTTCTTCTAAAATGTAACAAATCTCATTTATAGAATTTTATTATTTTATCTTTAGTACTTAATTAATGTCTTTCAGCACGCACTGAATAAATGATTTTTTTTATTTTTTAGTTTTTTAAGTTACCCGGTTTGAGGAAGGCGGTTCCTCTAGAGTAGAAACATGAGCATCACATGAAAACAAGATCAGCATCAATCAATAATGAGTAGGCAAATCTCGAACCTGATAAGATGGCCCAAAGGCTAACCCTGTCAGCTTCGCCTTGTCCTCCCTTGGTCTATTCTTCATCAGTTCATCCTGCTTCACCTCCACGACCTCCGTAGGAATCTCATTTCTCCCTCTCTTCCCTGCAATCTTCCCCATATCTACAATCTCCGGCGTTGCCATCGTTACCGATCCATCAGACCAATTGCCTCCGTAACTCCCATAATCCATGGTGCCCCCGTGACTCCCATAATCCATGCCTCCCCCGCTCCCATAACCGACGCCACCCCAACTCCCATACTCGACCGCACTTCCGTAATCGGGATCCCAACCAGAAGCTTCACTGCCATTCGTGAACCCTGAATTTATCGTTGGCTCCGCTGTCCCAGCTTCCCCAGAGCCACCAACCCAACCACCATCATAATAAGCCCCCTCCAAACCGCTCATTTCCTGCTGCTGTCCAATCCCCTCCGGGTTCGCCGCCGGGACATCGGCTGCCACTACGGATCTCCGTGCTGCAGCGGGGGCCGAGCAAAGAGAGTTCTTTGGGGCGGGAAGCATCAAAGATAGGGATTTAGAGGAGGAGATGGAAGAAGGGTCCTTGCTCCTTTTCTTCTCTTTCTCCTCTTCCTCATCATCGTCGTCATCAAAATTTCCGTTTCGAGGCACGGAGTGGTTCAAAGGGAGCGTAACATGGACGACTTTCTTAGGGTTTTGACACAAGGAAGCAGGATTCGAGGGTTTAGGAAGATTCGATTGCTGGGAGGATCTGGGAGGAGGGAGGGAAGAGAAGAAGGAAGAAGAGGCGGAGGTTTTGGGCAGGGGCAGAGAGGAGAAGATCGAAGACGAGGGGGCCTTCGAAGGGGGGGCGGATGACGGAGGGTTCTTGAAGGTGGATTTGCTTCCTATCTCGTCATCTCCGCCGAGATCGCGGGATTTGGGCGCAGAAGGGTTTAGAGTAGCCGGGGAGATGGAGGATTTGGGAGGAGGGAGGGAGGAAAAGAGGGAAGAGGAGGAGGAGGAGACCTTGGGAGAGGGGAGAGAGGAGGTGAAGAGAGAGGGCTTGGGGGGAGGAGCAGAGGCATTCTTCTCTTCTTCTTCGACGTTATCTTCATCGTCTGAAGAAGCATAGTTGGCTAACAAGGAATCCATAGCCGTAGAAACGAATAAGAGGAGAGGAAGAAGGCCTTCGTGGTCGGCGGAAGCAAGAGGAGAGGAGGAGGCGCTCTTCTGAGTTTTAATATGTTCGGGTCTCGCCAAGTCTTATCGCTTTGTATGGGACCATGAGCCTGCTACCTGTCCGTTCGGTTGGGTATATCGGATTATAAAATATTTTAATATTTTTTTAAAAAAATAAAAAATAATATTAAAAATTATTATATTTAATTTTAAAAATAATGTTACCTAAAAATATGATTAAATTTATAAATATATCTATTATTTTAATACAAAGATATTATTGCCATCTCCAATAAATTTTTATAAAATGACTATAATCACATATCCCTTTATATAATATCATTTATATTTTTATTATTTTATAAAAATTATTTATTAAATAAATTTAAAAAGATATCGAAATAAATTCAATGATTATATATTAATTATTGGATATTTTTTATCGAGTATGGTTTATCATCATTCGAAAATTTACTAAATACTAATATCTCTATGATATTTATTTTATATTTTCTCTCTAAAAAAAACATGGGATTCAATAATAATTTATATTTCTTTTTTCATTTTTTACATCAAACATGATAATTTAATATAAAATTTATTTTTTATATCAAATTATTGTCAAACAAATGGATCCTTAAGTTATTTTAAAAAAAATATATAACTAAAAAAAAAATAGAGAAAATGAAGCATCAGTAGCCGTCATTACTATCTCCTTTTCTCATTTGCTGGCTTTTTTATGAAGAATTGATACGTCTACTCTCTTATATATTTGATAAAATATTGAAAGATAAATAAAAATGACTTTCTCTTTTTTTTAGTATAGAAAAAATGAAAGGATGGAAGGATGATATTTGCATAATATTTTTACTAAATAATTCTTTGATAAAAAATTATTATTGTTATCAAGTTATAACACTGTTTTTACTAAAAAAAGAAGATAGTATATAAACTTATAATCTTTATAACTTATAATTATATAAAATAATATAAACAAACAAATTAGTTCAATCTAATATAATAAAATAAGTTATATAAATTAATTGTATATGAATTAATTTATTTATATATTATATAAATAACTAATTAATTTATAAATTTATTAGATATAATTTTATTAGCATAGAAACTTGTCAAGGGAAGTGTGCTTGGGTCAAGTATATGAGATCCAAACTATCAAACATAGCCGATCGGCCCAACTGCATGACCATGGACCGACCTATAACCAGGAATATGAAGCCCAAAAGTAAATTACCTGGATCAGACGATTCAATAATATGCATCGTCTGACCATTTATTAGATTGATGAGGTTAATCACTAGGGGATCATCCTTTGATCCTGACACTGAATGACTCGGTAAGCTGATCAAGCAGCCTGACGGCAAGTGTTGACCGAGTAGATCCGTCATATGCTCATTGACCACCTATCGGATTGGATTTCCAAGCAAAGGCTTAGCTCCGATGCCGAATAGTTCTAATACTACTATGCCGATCTATACCTGTCAATGTGGGCTGGCCCGGTCTTAACCCATATGGATTGACATTATATGGGCTGGGCCGGGCTAAGCCCACTTGTATAAATGGGTCATGAAAACCTAGCCCGGCCCTGCCCTATATGGGCCATGGGCTAGAGTCGAGCCAATCCACTTATACTTCCCTCTTCCCAAACTACCCTTCCCTCCAACCAAAAGCCTCTTATCTCTTTTCTATCATGAAGATTGACGAGCCTAAGCAAATGATGGGATCCATCACAGAGATGGTGGAATCATTGAGGATCCGGCGGTTGGACAAATCAGTGGTGAACTGGATCATAATAGGGGAGGTGATCTAGCGGCCTGCATCGGCTATGAAGGAGTTAGTAAAGAAGTGAGAGCAACCTCAATGTCAAGGCCACCTCCATCTCTATTGTCATTAAGTGGGCGGCAGCCTTAAGCTCATATAGATCTCGGACAATGGATGTAGCGGCGGAGGAGGAAGAAAACCTAGCCCGGCGAGCTCGCCCGGCAGGCCAGCACCTCCACTGACGGCTTGACCCCTATCTCTAATTGTTTGACGCTCTGTTAAGAGAAAATAAAAAAAAGAAGATTAAGGACTCATCGCCCAATGCTGTGTTCATTGCCGCTGGCTTGTCGCACGCTACAACTACTTCTCTCCTCCTCCACCCCCTTGTCATCGCCAGCACTGGATATTCTTTTCTCCTCTCCAGATTGCCAAAGCACCCCCAAGCCTCAAGTAAATCACTGAATCGGAACAGGAAAGTGGGATCACCGAAAAAATAAACAGGTGAGGGTTTTAATATTTAATTTTTTTAAAAAATATATTTTTCTCTTAGCCCATGGGCTACCCGGCCCTAACCCTGTTGAGCCCATAGGCTACAAGGGTCGAGCCAAAAAGCCCGATTACATAAATAAGCCAAATTTTTTTATCCTAGCCCGCTTATTTATAGGGTCAAATGGGCTGGCCCATGGGCTCTAGCCCATTTTGACAGCTCTATGTCTACCATTTGTTGGATAAGGACCTTGATCGATCGAGGAAAAACCTACTTTGGCACTAATGTTATCGGGCAAGACAACATCGCTAGTACATGATCGGCCTCATCTTTCAGTTGACCCCTCATTGGGAGGGATAATGCCTTCCTCGACCGATCAGCTAGGCACCGAACCTTCGAGTAACCCTAATACGAGTAAGGCTCGACTACATACTCGCTAAGCAGGCGGCTACTTTATCCATTCGATCGCTCACCGGAAGACAGGCACCCATTCCAATCAGCCAAACCCGGTCGAACACCGAACCACCAATACCCACCTCCGAGCAATCTCGATAGCAGCTAACACTTACTAGTATCTGAAGGCTATCAACAAACACTCGCCGATTGCTTATTAAATTTGACCACGTGCTCGCCATGTGGCAACCCCTTAGCCTATCTGCCCGTCCATTGGAAAGAATATCCCGATCGATCAAACCATGCTAGATATCATCCATCGACCATCTTTATCCGACCTAGACTCAATAATGGCTGACACCCCATAGCTTGGCGGTCCCAAGGTCATCAAATGTATTTCACCTTTAACTAGGGTAGCTCAAACAAGTCCCCCTAGCTGACCAGGGCTTGGACTTAAGAGAAGCTAGTGCTTGGGCTGACCACAAGCACCTGTGATGGTTGACGGGCCTTTAGGCAATACATCCCTTTAGACCCTCCAAAGGTTAATACTTCGATGTTCACTACTATAGCTTCCACCATAAGGCTAAACGCCATGTCACATCTTATGATCCCTATTCACTACCACATCTATACAATTAAGGGAGGTGTGCTTGGATTTATATGATAGTCCATATCACCATTAAAAAATATGGCAAACCCTATGTAAATGATAAAGTTCCATTAAAATAGAAAAGCATTCTCTACCAACGGAAAACGCCAGACAGTTCGTGTGATGAGCCCTGTCACTTCTCACTAGATCCGCTGAGATTCTATCATTCCAAAAATATTCTTGGCCTTCACCTATAAATGGGAACCCTTAGAAATTTTAAAAGCTTCATAAATCTTTTCATCATGCTTCCCATATCGTTGTTATGGCTGAAAGGTAACTTGAGCATCGGAGAGCCCATATCAAACCCATATCTAGTCATGACTTTTTTATATGTTCGACTTTTCGAAGACCACTTGCATCACTAGCTCCAATATCTCCAGTATTTGACAAATTTTGGCACTAACGAAACCTATCATTCATATGCTCCATTAGAAGTATATAGATTAGTGAGCTAAGATGAATGAGCAATCCTTTCTTTTTCATCCATTCTTTTTAAAATCTTTTGAACTAAATAGTAGACGAGGCCATGCATCCTTCGAACCTTATCTACCTCCCTTCTTATAATTCTAACCAAACACAAGATTAAGACTAGACTTATTAATGAGTGGAGTGATAACCCAACCCAGATCCAAACTAATCAAATTTTCTATCCTAATGACCCAAGCCAATAATATATTTTTTTTTCTATTCTTTTGTTGGTGCGACTACTTTTTTAGAGCTAATTATGGACCGAACCTTGGCCTGCACTATATTCATTTTTAGTTGGCTTTAGGTTAGGCCTATTTAAATTTTGATATTTCTTTATTCTTAAGCTTGGCCCATGACCAGCTTTAATCTCCCTACCATTTCGGCAACAAAAACAATATCCTCCGACAAGGAAAGAAAAAAAACAAAAAGAGATAGTGAAAGTGAAGGTGGCAATAATAAAGAACGTGAGATGGGAGAAGGACGAGAGTGTTAGGAGATGATCCGCTTTGATACAAAATATGGATTTCCATCCAAGATTGTAATTAACATTGATGCCGAAATTGATACCACAAGAGAAAAGAATAAGAGAGAAGAAAAAACAAAATAAAATAAAATAAAGATATAATCAAGATTATATGCAATGCTCGAAAAGTCTATCTTCATGGGGCATACAGCTTCACTATAAGAGAAATTCACAGGTACAAGAGGAGAACATGCAATTTTAATCTTTATATATCAATCTCTCAACTAGAAACCTAAATTCCATCCAAAAAGCTTTTAAAAAATATAAAAGGAGACTTTCTATCACTTTACACAATCTCCTATCCATCCGATCCCTTTTTATAGAGCTTGAGACGTTTCTGTGTTGAAGAACTGTTCATTAGGATTCCAAAAATCTGAACTACATTGAAAACTGAGTCCAAACTAGCTCAAAAATGCATCCCAAATATCTTAAACTGTCATGAACCATGACCCTTCTCCCGTGTGAACTGCACCTGAACCCGTCAATCCCCCCGTGCCATGCATGCTCCCATGCACATAGACCATCACATATCATGCAAAACATGCTAGAAATCATGAAATGCATGATCGCATGGACTGCGGGCATGAGCAACGCTCACATGCCGGATGTGCCCTGCATGTGCACCCAGGCCTGGGCCGGGCTTGGATCTCTTATGGTTGAGTCTGTTACAGGTCAGACTCGAGGCATGACCCAACAGAGAGAGTGGTGATAGAGGAGGAGGTGATGTAAAGGGTGAGGGAAGCATAACATGGTGGAGATGACGAGGTCCCTTTCCCTTCGAGGACTGTTAATTGGAGATCGAATGGTTCCGTTGGGTGGGGATTAGGTTAGCATTTGGCCGACCCACTTGGATTTAGGTCCAGCCTCTACCAAGCTAGGTTGGGTTTTGAGCAAGGTTGGGTAAGGACTGGATGACTGGATCCACGCTTAGTTCTACGTGATGCATGTAGAATCGAAGACCGGTCCTGATTGGATGATCCATTTCCTTCGTCACAAAACAGAATTATTTAATATGTTACAACAAAAAGAAAACCACAATCTATTCAAACAAAATCCAATAATCTATCAAGGTTGCTGGTTAATTTTCTTGCTTTCAATAAGTAAAAGCCTCTTTATTGCAGGCTTCTGTTGGACTACTGTAAGGCTAACACGAAGATAAAATTGATATGTAAATAGCAAGGCAATATAGTTCGTTTAAAGGGTACTTTGTCTAGGACTAATGCTAAGAAGATCTTGGCAATGGAAAGAAAAAAAATTTAGGACCTATTTGGGTTCTATTTAAGTAGGGCTAATATGGACCCAATACCATCACGGCCCATAATTCACATCATGTGCGAGGGGAAAAAATATTCTTCATAGATTTATTTATTTTTTTTAATTCCCACAAGCAAAAAGACTAGGATGGGCCTTTAGATGGATGGGGCCTGACAGACTAGCAATTTCGATTTTTTGCAGAAATTCTAGATCAACCTTGTTGGATTTTCTAAACAGGGCCTTCGCCCATGTTTAGCAAAATCCCGGAAAAAGAGAATAGAGAGACCGTGGAGGGGTGCGGGGGCAAGGATGGGACCTGGCGACCCTCTCCTGCTCTGACTCTCTTTCTCTCTCACCGTTTATCTCACTCTCCTTCCCGCCTATCTAGGCCTGGAACTGGGCTGGCCCAAAGCCCATTGCCTGGAACTGGGCTGGGCCAGCTCAATAAACTTCGGGCCGGCCTGAAATCGGTTCAAACTTCGGACCAAATTTTAAGCATATCACTTCGGGCTATAAAATAGAGTCCATTTAATTTTGGGGCCAAAGGGATGCCCGGATTATGTCCGAAAATTCTTAAAATATGGTCCAAATATGATCCAATTTTGGACTGGGCCGGCCTAGCTCCAGCCCTACGCCTATCCAGCAAAAACTTTCTAAGTAGTCCCCTTAAAATATACAAACGTACATTATCTTATATTTATTTATTTATTTTGATAAGAATATATTTTTTTTAAAAAAATAAAGTACTATTTATAGGCTCCATCAGTAAGCATAATACTGCATTAGAATATATGAAAAAAAAGAAGAAAGAGCGAAAGAAACAACCTTCACAATAATAAGTACATGAAACCAAAATGTTATTCATAAGGTAAGCTGAAACATAAAAGGATAAAGATAAAAGCTATTGCTGGAAAGTCTGCTCGGGTGCGATGGGGCTTGTGCATCAAGAATTGTGCTGGTCTTTTATCTATTAGCCTCTTGGGCGATTGTGGTTCTTTTGCTTTGATGGCTGAAAAGGGCAAAGGTGGGAGTGATGGTGGTCGATCATCGAAGGAGTTTTTCGATGGTAGGGAAGATCCTAGGCTCGGGTTGCTTAGGACTCGTTGAGATAGCTACGGTGGATGGAGTATAAGTTTCGCAGGAGTATAAGTTCCAGAAGTTCTTCACCAAAGTCCTCGAGTTTTTGGAGAAAAAATGGAGTCGTAGAAGCAATGGGAGAATAGATCCATCCTTGTCCGGAGTTTTGGTTGGTGGGTTCCATCGAAGTGGATCACGAAGAGCTTCAAGCTTTGGGAGAATGTCAAAATGAATCTGGAGGCTTTTTTCCTAGCAGAGGATCACAACCTTATTATGTTTGAATCAGAGGAAGAGTGCAGGGTGGTGCTTTAGGGTAGCTTGTGGTTCACCACCAGTCAACTTTTGGTGATGGAGTCGTGGGCTTCAAACTTTGTTCTCAGGGCCAAGATGGTGAGGTGGACGGTGGTCTGGGTTCAGATGCCAGGGTTGCCAATGAAGTTTTGGCAACCGGAGATGCTGATGGGAATTGCATTAGAGGCCAAAAAACTGGTAGCTCTGGATGATTTCATGACTCGGTCCTGGAAGATGGGATTCACCAGGTTAAAGGTGGAGATTGACTTGTTGGAGCCCTTATAACTGGGGGTTTCAATCCGTGGGCAGAAAGGGATCTTTTAACAGCCCTTCATGTATAAAAATGTCTTGCCCCACTACTATAGGTGTGGCTAGCTAGGTCATGTAGTGGATGATTATAAGATGGTTCGGGAGGAGGCACAGGAGGGAAATCTTTCATGCCGAAGAACTTGTATTCATCCACAATGGCTGACAATGGTGGGGACATGGAGAAGGGGTTGAGGGCATCCCTTGATCGGCCATGACTTGGCCCTGGGTAGCAACGTCGAGGATTCGGCAGCCTCGCCCATCTAGGATTCTGGCCAACTCAAGAAAGGAAGTCAAGTCCAACCCAGACTCGTTGGGTCCAAGCTTGTCCCCTTCTCAGCCGACCTCACCTACACCAGGAGAAACTCTCTTGCTTCTCCATTGGATTTTGATGGATGGTAAAAGCCCACCAAAGTCGCTCGTCGGTGCTCACCGAAGAAGAAGGCTAAGTCCGAGTTAAGTGGTGGTAAAGCTGCTGAGTTGGGGAAGCGTTTCGTGGACTTACCGAGATGGGGCAAGTGGTGACATGATAGAGATGGGCCATGAGGGGAGCCTAAACCCAAATGACTAGCACATGGTGGAAGTTGGTGGGTTGCATCTCAAATGGGCCAGAAGCCCTCCTAGGATGACCAATGGCCCAGTCTAGCTATTCAGTGGGCTTGCCAGCCTGGGCTCGAATGTTTTGTTAACTGGGAGGTCTTCTGAATGGGATCTTGTGGTGGCTGAGTCTAGCTCGGTGGTGGTGGAAGCCTCACTAGTGAGCAGTAACCTCGTTTTGCCATATTCCACTCTAGAAAGGAGCTCATCTTCGGTGGCTGGTGCAACGGGTGAGTTATCCCCTCCTTTGAATCTGGTAGGGGGGATTGTTTCTGGTTGTCTGTCTCTTGGGGATGGTCAGGATCAACTAGAGGTAGCTGGCCGAGGCCAGTTCCAGCACCGCCTTCTTCAATGGACAACAGTCAAGGGCTGAAGGTCGGGAAGGATGGTGGTGTTAGGACTGGCCGCGGTGGTGAGCCTAGATCATAAGAGAAGGAGAAGGCTGAGGAGGTGGAGATGGATGTGAAGGGATCGGGACCAGGGAGGTTGTTTCCAATGAGTGGAGGTGATCGGGAGGGTAGGAAGGAGTTTTTTTGGAGGGGGTGAGGGGGAAGTTTGTGGGCTGAAGTGGACTATGGGGCAAAGTGGGAGTAGGTGTTTTGAGAGCCATGAGAATTTGGTCTCACAGCTCAAAACAACTATAAGGGAGGCTAGGAATGATTCATTATTACAAGGGACAAGCAATTAAAGTCTATTATGATGCATGTAGCCTCCACTTCAACTGATGATTTTTCTTGAAGATTTTGATTTGGAATGTGTGGGGGGCAGGTAAATCCTCATTTCATTCTACTTTTACGAGATGAATACAGTTTAGGGCTGGAACTGGGCCGGGCTAGCCCAATGGGCTTTGGGCCGGCCCAAAATTGGGTCGGACTTCGGGCCATATTTTAAGAATTTTCAGACTGAGCCCGTGCATCCCTTTGGCTCGAAAATTGAATGGGCTCTATTTTAAAACCCGAAGTCTAGCCCAATATGCTTAAAATCTGGCCCCGAAGCTCGACCCGATTTTGGACTGGCCCGGCCCAGTTTTAGCCCTAATGCAGTTACATAGTCTAGATATATGTTCTTTTGGAGACCTGCCTTTTGGATCAAAGTCTTGATCATGTTAGGAGGTGTTTCCTAAATTCTTAGAGCTTTTATGTTATTAAGTCTCAAGATTTGGCAGGTGGTATCATTGTAGTTTAGAGATTTGGTATTGCTGATTTTGATGTCTTTCATAGTTTTACTCAATAAATATGTATTATTATCTCTAAAATGAATAATATTCCTTGCTCTTATATTAGGTTTATGCGAGTACTGACTATAGAGAGAGGAGGGGCTTGTGGCACGAGATTTCTATGTTATTGGGACAGGGCATCCCTATACTGGTGGCTGGAAATTTCAATTGCATTGAAAGCTCTCAGGAGAAGAGGGGGGAAGGGCTTTTGTGGATAGTGTAGGCTCCATGGAGTTTCGAGGGTTTATTGTGGAAAATGGTTTGGTGGACTTGGATTTGTTGGACTCCGATTTATATGGTATAATAACTATCAAGGGCGAGAGTGTGGAAGAGGATTGATAGGACTTTTGTTAGGACAAATTGGATCCAGATGCACCTGAGATACTAGGTTCTTCACCTGTCGAGAATTGCTTCTAATCATAGGCCAGTGTTGATTTCAACTAATGTATCCTTTTTCCATCGAAGCCCATTCCGGTTCGAGAAGTTCTGGCATGGTTACCATCGATTGTGAAATATTGTCCGTGAGGTTTGGAGGCTCCCGATTCGAGATAATACTAGATATTGATTGACAAGGAGACTAGAATTATTGAAATGTAGGCTTCGTCGATGGAACCGGAAGGAGGTTGGAGATATTTTCAAGAGATTGGAGGTCATGAAAGTTGCTATTTCATATTTACATGATAGAGAAGATCAAAAGGGTGAGCTTCCTGACGAGGACCTAGTTGATCTTTGGAGGTTATTATCTTCCCATCATTTTTTGTTGTAGCAACAAGAGATGCTTCAAGGAAGAAATTTTGGATCCAATGAATAAGAAAGGATGACAGAAATACCAGATCCTTTTATCAGGCCATTATCATCAGATGATATAAAAATCAGATTCGGGCAGTCAAACATAGTAGTGGTCAGTGGTTGGATGGTGATGGGAGTGTCAGAATGAGTTTGTTTGTTTCTTTAGATTAAGATGGTTGGTTAATGTTGGTGATGATGTCTCTTTTGCCCTCCTATATCCCATAAGCCAGGTCACTTATCAAGAAAATAGAGAGCTGATCAAGGTGTGTAGTGTTGACTAGGAGTATACTTTAGTCTATAGCTAAGATAAAGCCTTGAGGCCTGATGGTTTTCCTTCACTATTTTTCAAGAGGTACCGGCTTATCATCCAGATGGAGATGGTGGGCAATGATGGAGTTCTTTACTATTGGAAAGATATCGATAATGTAGATAAGGACCTTTATCACTTTGATACCAAAGAAGCCAGATGCTACTAAGCCAACCCATTACCGGCCTATTAGCTTGAGCACTACTTTATTCAAAATTTGTGCCAAATTAATGGCAGAGAGGATAAAGCTTTTTTTATCTTATATGATTTTTTTGAGCAAGGAGCCTTTATAGGAGACCGAAATATCACTAACAATGTGATGATTATCTAGGAGTTCATGCTTGATCTATAGTAGGCCCTAGGTCACCAATGTCTCAATGCGATCAAGTTGAATATAGAGCAAGTCTACGATTGGATGAGTTGGTCCTTCATAGAGCATGCCCTGTAGAGTTTTGGCTTTTATACTCGATGGATTTATTAGATTATGGCCTGTGTCCATCACCCATCCTTTGCCATCCTTCTCAATGGTGTGTCGTCAAACAAACTTTTTTTGCTCTATCATTGGGATTCGTCAAGGTTATCTTTGTCTCCTTATCTCTTTATTTGTTGTGCTAACATTCTACCCCGAGCACTATGGGTGGTAGCGAGTAGATCCGATCTGGATCCCTACATGTCAGCCCTGGGTATTCTTCCAATCTCCCATTTATTATTTGCAAATAATTGCTTATTGGTGGGCCATGCAACTATCCAAAATGTGGTAGCCTTCCTTAGGATTATTGAGATATATTGCTAGGCTTGGAGGTAGCCAGTGAACCTTCTCAAATCTTCTATCATTTTTAGTTCTAAAACCAAGTCCCATCTTAGGCATACTATCAGGTAGAACTGGGGGTAGTGGAGCAAGAGGGTGTATAGCACTACCTGGATGTTCTTATTTCTAGTCGGAGATTGAGGAGGGTGGACTGTCCGTGCCTGCAGAAAGCCATTCAGGAGCGTCTTTAGGGGTGACAAACTAAAGCTCTATATATGATGGGTATACTGACTCTGATGAGATATGTTCTTAGCTCTATATCTATCTATATATTATCTAACATTTGGGTGCCAAAAATTTATCTTCTTAAGCTAGAGCAACTCTTCCAATATTTTTTATAGGACTTCTACCAGGGGTCAGGGGGTGCACCTTCTGGCCTGGAAAGTTCTCTGCCAGCCAGTAAGGGATGGGGGCTTGGGACTCAATCCTTGATGGTGAGAAGGGAGGCCCTCATCACTAGATATGCAGCTAGATTTTTGCTTTGTCTTGACAGTATTTGAAGTTCACTGATGTTAGCCAAGTATGGGCCCTAGACAATGATCGATGTTATCAGACCATCATGGAGCAACTTGTTTATGTGGAGGGAGATATACGCCCGTGCAATGGGGTTATGACTCAGATTCACTGGATGGTTGGCAATGTACATACTGCTGATTTCCTTCATAATTCGTGACTATCCGATCTTCCGTTGAACAGGTGGCCTACCTTTATTAATATAGAGATTGGAGATTCAGTGAGGATTTTGGACCTTCTACACACTGAGAGAGGTGGGTGGCATTCTGACCATGTGGCCTAGCTTTTGGCTCGAACCTTGTTACCAGGGTCCTTTCTATAGCAGTCTCTATTCGTGGTGCCTAAGATATGAAAGTGTGGAGATCCTCTTGTGGGCAAAGAGTGAAGGTAAAAGATCTTTAGGCAATAGTTTGTGGGATACTGGCTCGAAGACTTAATGTAGCTTGGATTTGGAGACTTGGAGTTCATCCGAGGGTCAATTTATTTCTTTGAAAACTAGCTTGGGCTCGTCTTCCTACTAGGTCAATCTTGCGGGAAAAAGGGTGTTCCCCTCCCAACCCCTTGCTTGTGATGTATGAGGAGACGGTAGATCATGCCCTTTCTTATGTCCGAGAGCTACACGGATTTGGAGATGGCTGACCTTCTGACTGGTGTCAATATGATGGGCAATCCTACTCAACTCTTTGTTGAAAGCCTGAGGCTTAGCTTAAATTAGGAGATGACCAGGATTAAGGCTATGCGGATGGCTTATGTGGTCTACCATATCTGGCTGCCATGGGATAATTGGGGTATTTGAGTTGAGAGGATCTTTTGTCCAGTTTGTCTTGGAGCATGTTCTAACTTAAGTGGCTAAAGTGATTCAAGTGGAGTTTGAAAATTTTACCTCAAGGATTGTGGATTTCTAGGACTCCCGATTTGCTCATTGAGCGACCTGCAGGGAATTTATTTCTTGAGAGCCTCCATTCCTGACTTTTTTTAAGGTGAATTTTGATGGCAATATGATGGGCAGCAATGGAGGAGTGGGCTTTGTTATTAGAGATCCCAACTCGAGATCGATAACAATCGACTTTTGGGCCTTTTATTTTAAAGGCAGAGTTACGAGTTGCTTGGGATGACATCATCTACACGAGACTTATTTTTCGGGCTGATCGGCTGGTCATTAAGGGTGTCTCTTTTACTATTATTGGCTGGATTCAATCTTATGCCAACAGCATTGTCTCTTATCATTTATTATTGGATATTTTCCTTTTGTTTCGGGGTATTACTTTGCCAGTGATCCAACATGTCTATCACGAAGCAAATTCTATTGCTGATTGGATAATTTTTTTTGTTGCTCGATACTTTAATGATATGATTTGGACTTATTCATGGTCTGTCCTTGGTCTGTTTATGAATATTTTATTTTTTAATTTTATGAGTTGTATTTATATTAGACTTATATGAATTCTTCATCTTATTAAAAAAAAAGAAAAAAAAAAGGGTGGGTGTGTGAGGACCGGTCCTTTTGGGCCGGATTTGGGCTGAAGTCGGCAGCCCTTGCCGACTTCAGTTCAAAATCCCTATGGTTCGGCAGGTCAGATTTTCCGGTGAGAAATCCGGACAAATCCGACGCTGTCGCCGGAGAAGGGGGGGAGATAAGGTTCTCCTCGGGTTTAAGGCTTTGGGGATTACCTCTGTTGATCCGAGAGCTTCTTCCTGTGGTGGAGCGACGACGGTTCCTCGAGTGCCCTGCCCTCGCCGGAACGCCCTTCGCCGGAGGTCGTGAGATCGGAGATGCCTCTCGCCGGTAAGTTCTCTCTCTCCCTGGTATGGGCGTAGCGGGCTTGTGCGGCTCGACGAGGGGAGAATCCGGCTGATTTTCCCTCTCCGTTGAAGCCTTGGGCGGTGGCCGGCAGTGAGGAAGCCGCCGCCGGACTCCTCCTCTCCGGCAACCGTCTTTGGGCGGCCGATCGCGGGATCGCCGCCGTCCCATCGCTTGCTCGGAGAGGGGGAGGGGGGGGATGGAGGAGGAAGAAACTGTTGGTCGGCCGTGAGGGATGTTGCAAGCGACATCTCCGGCTCGGTGCTCGCCGGCCGTCGGTCGGACGGCCACCGTAAGGGTCGCCGGACTCTCTTCCTTCTCTGGCGTGGTCGACGTGGTGGTCGGACGGGAGGATCGCCATCGATCCTCCCTGCTTCTCTCGTGAGGTCGGGCGAACGCCTGGCCGAAGGGGGGACGGAAGCTTGGTTTGGCTTGGCTGGGCCAAGCCTGTTGCGGGCCGGGCTGGGCCGGGCCGGGCCGGGCTGGGCCGGGCCGGGCCGGGCTGGGCCGGGCCGGGCTGGGCCGGGCTTGGCTGGGTCGGGCCGGGCTGGGCCATGCCCTGTTGAGCTAGGCCTTTTATTTTGAATGGGCCAACCTTGTACCAGCAAAATGGAAGGCATTGTTTGGGGTTGCCCCAAGGGATTTATTTTTTTTAATTTAATGATATTAAATAATAATCAAAATAAATTGTGATGCAGGATCGTCATCCTCCTTGGGAAATCAGGATTAGTGCCGAGTTGGTGAAACTGTAAGTTGTCACTCACCAATAATTTTGCCATGCATGCTGTGAACCCTTTACTTGACATGTTAATAAATTTTATTGTTTATGTTCATGCTACATACATATATCTTGATGCGTTATGAAATTTAACCTTAGGCTAAAATGTAACAAGTCATGGGGTGAGTTAGTTGTATTTGCTCCCTAGTCCGACTATGATTACACGAGGATCTAGACTCCTTTTGGGCCTCCAGCGGGGCTATCGCTGGCACATGACCGACGTGCGGTACGTGACACAGGAGTTGTTTTATTCTAGCCCATGCTGGGAAGCATGTCCCTCGTGTGATACTCAGAGCTAGATTCCTTTTGGGCCTCCAGCGGGGCTATCGCTGGCACATGTCCGGTGTGCGGCTTGTGACACAGGGTCTAGGCTCTTTTGGGCGAGCCACGGGCCGATCGTGGCCATAGTATAAGGGACTAAGTGAGTGTGTTCGGATGGCCATCCTAAAAATTTGTATTCTGTCAGAAAAATAAATAAAAAGGTTAATAATAGGAATTGGCTTATATATATTTTGGTGGCTCCTATGTATGGAATTACTCTAGATTCATGGTAAAATATATATTTGTGACATGTGATGACTTACTGAGTTTAAGGGAAACTCATTCTTTTCCCTTGCATTTTTTTTCAGGATCAGAGGAACATATGGGCCAGGGATTCAATCAGTGAGGCATAGGATCTAGTGGACACTATTTATTATTATTATTATTATTTATTTCATGAAATTAGATCATGATAAATGTATGACGGTTGGCTTTATGACAATTGAATCTACTTATCTACTTTTGCTTTATTAATATAATGCCTGGTACTCATTTATTTTATACGAAATGGTTGGTACAGGCCTGGTATGTTCTTGGAAAATATTGAATTCCCAGAACATACGGCCGTCTGTTGCACTACTGGCCCTGGTCTTGGGTTTGGGGCGCGACAGGGTGTGTGGGGTGGGGGGGGGGGCTACTGCTGAGAATGAGAGTACCGACCGATTAAGGCACTACTGTTAAGTTCTATTAAAGTACTATCGAAGATATTCTTTTATTAAAAATCTGGAGTCATAATGTTCTATATTTTGGCAATCTCCAAACTTGCCCGACTAAAACAATCTCTTCTAAGCTATTTATAGTCGTCATCCTTCACAGATATGCTATCTCGATATCTAATGGCCCTTGGATTGCTGCCTTTATCTATTTATTTATTTATTTATATTTGTTTTGAGTGTTCCAAGAAGTCTGGCAAAATAAAATAACCCTGGAGCCTCTGTTGTTGGTGGTAGTGAAAAAGTTAGGGATATATATAATAAATCTCATTCACTCGACTGACGCCAGTGGTAGTCAGGTTGACGTACTCATCTTCGGGTGGGGAACGGCTACGGAAAAATTAATGTGCACCGTATATCGAACATTTCCTGGCTGAGGTTGGGGGACCGTCTGGGATTGGCCACGCCCGGGATCTAACTCATCCTCCTTTTTTTATTCTATCAAAAAAAAAAATAAAAAATACAGACATTAAAAAGTTAGACATCTACCTGCGGCCTACTATATGTTAATTTTTATCCTACTTTAGCATTTCCATGTTTTTTTAAAAAAAAATCTTAAAAAGATGTGTGCATGGCGTCATGGTAGACACCAGTATTAGGTAGTGCTATGTTTTAACATCGATGCTTGTTCAATCCCCGTTGATCAGATTGCGCAGAACGGTGCCGTTGTGCAGGATCGCTAAGCTTGCCACTTGTTTGGGAAAGCCTCCCTGGTTCATGGGTCGCCGGCCTTGGCTGCAGAAGCTCTCGAACTACATAATGCTAAATGATGGTGAGTTCGCAAGGTGGATATACTGATGTTAATTTGTTTTGTGCGTGCGTGTGTGCGAACCAAGCTCTCTTTGCTCTGCTGGTTGCAAATTTCGAGGCCTCGGCTATAGTCCCCGGTGGCAGGCTGAAGATCTCCGTTTCGTCAATTCCACCATTGCCAACCTAAGATTTTTCGCCATTGCACCCAGAATTAACCTATTTTCTGATCATTATTTAATATATTTTGAAAAATAAGTTAATCAACCACTACTCCAGCATTAGGGATAAAGATTAGCTTTTGTTTAAAATGAACACGTTACAAAGCCTATACATGAGCCCTATCTTTTTTGTGCACGTCACTTATCTTCCGCGGACAAGGTAAACGGGTGATCATGGTAAGGCATAAGAATTGCCATATGGCTATACCATAGGGAGCCTTCCCATCCTGTAATGTGGATGAGACTCAATCTTCAAGTTTTAAAGCGTAGTAGTTACAATGTCTATATACCATTTGATCATTGGGTGAGGTGAAATACGAGTCCTAATGAAATTAATCAAAACAAACCATCCAAGTACATTCCATAAGCTAGTGGGCAAACGCCACTTGAAGCTCAATCTAAGCTGGTCCAGGGATCAAATCAAGCTAAGTGAATGACCGGTTGAAATGCCATTATGTTTTCAAGCTTACGCCATCAAATCAAATCCTGGTCTCCTGTGGGCGCGGGGAAAAAAGAAAAAGAAAAAAAAAAACTTTCCGAGCCATTCAGAAATGATCAACTTGCCTTGAATCAATCAAACATAACTAAATTCTAATTCTCGATGCGTCCGGTCCAATCATGGGTCCAATCAATAAAGTAAACCACGACCATCTCATCGGAAGATCCATCAGACTCCTCTCAGGACCAAAATCCACCGCATAACGCTACTTAATTTTGTTAGAAAAAGCGATACGTGTCGATGTCTCACAACGAGCACTCGGCCCAGCCCTCCTCGGCGACTCGGGTCCGGCCGGCGGAACGGGCAAGCCGGGCCTCGGCCAGCACGATAGGCTTCGCGGGCACACCGGAACACCCCTCCAGCCGCCGGAGCACCGCCTCCAGCGCCGCACCTCCCGTCCCCTCCGCCACCTCGCTGAGCTTGGCGGCGAACCACAGCGCGGCCGCCAGGGCCACCCGGAAGGGGAGCGCCGCCACCACCCTCGGGCACGCGCCCAGCACGTGCACCGCCGCCCCGACGCACCGCTGCCCTCCCCTCAGTCCCATCCTCCGGCTCCAGCTCGCCAGGATCCCCTCCGCCCTCCTGTCCACCTCTTCCTGCATCCGCCTCCGCCTCCCCGACGGCCGCCTCCGGAGCTTCTTCTCCTCCTCCTTCGCCGGCGCGACCGAAGACTCAGTGCTGGAGAGGCAAGAGGAGCTCGTCGAAGACGACAAAGACGGGGAGGAGGCGAGATCGGGGTCGCAGGATCGGCAGATGTGGCGGATGGGCGGGGACCCTGCGCCGGAGATAAGACGTCCGGCGTCGAGGGACCAGCACTCGGCGCAGGAGACCCGCCGGACGTGACGAGCCACCAGGAAGTTGGCGCCGTGGACGGCAGCGTCGCAGGCCCAGCAAAGGAACGCCGAGTCCGGCTCGCAGTAGACCGCCGCCTCTCCCTCGCAGAGCTCGCACAATCTCCGCGGTTTCATCTCTAACTCCTGTCCGAGCGCTATAAGCAGCTCCAAGCGGAGGCGATGAAAGCAGTAGCGGAGAGATGGTAAGATTCGAGAGGCGGGATTTTTATGCCGGAGAGGAGCGTTACATGGAGAGATCCGAGGCGAGAAGGGCGGTTTCGGGGAAAACCGGGAACCGCTTTCGGGGAAAACCGAGGGAGGAGGTTGTGAGTTGTGACGGGATGGACCGCTTCTATGGATTTGGTTATATATAATTATATATATTATATTATATTATATTAATTTATCGTTCGATTGTTAATTATTTGACGTAGATTTTGGATTAGAGGGAGGCGGAATTAAAATAAAGGAGGAAAAGAATTGGCCGTTCGTTGTGGTCCAAGGGCGCTCGCTGTCCACATACCTCGTTTCCCTCGAACTGTTCAAATTTTTGTGCTTTTTTTTTTCTCTTCCTGTTATTTGTGGAGCTGCCATTTCTTATTTTTTAATGGATCGACGAGGTAACGGATACGTAACCGAGAAACGCCGTGTAGAAGATTCTGACCGGGAATGATTCAGTTAAAGCGGAATTAAAATTTAAAAGAAAATGATAAAATATATTAAAAATTAGATAATAAAATAAACGTAATTAAAGCGCTCAAACTAATAATAGTAGGAAAAACTCTATAATCACCGTTAACATAGATGAAATCATGTGTTTCTATAGAATCAAATTTTGTGGTTTAAACTTAGTAGAACATGAATTTGACCTTCTTGTCATAAACAAGATAATTTTGTTTGTATATCTTTCTCAATTTGACATTTCTTGGTGGATAACTTTTTCTTCTATTAATTATTTTCCTTTTCAACTAATCTATGGATGAAAGTAAATTTTATCATTTTTCATTAGAATCAAAAAATTGTTTCATGAAAAGGACAGCAATAAATAGTTGAGATAGATAAGTTCATAGGGCATACCAAAAACATCCAAAGTACAAAAAAAAAAAAAAAAAAAAAAAAAAAAGTTGACAGTATGTTCTGCTATTTCAATATTCAAAAACTTTCATTACGAGCCTGCAGCCTTCTTGAGAAATTGATTGCTGACCATAGTGCTATGCAACATAGACTAATCACCAAAAGTCAAAAGTAATCAACACCCTTCAGATATTACTCATTCTATATTATCTGGTGCTACGTGGTAATTTGATTAGCCTGTACATTTAATTAATATTCTTGTCCGCGTGGTGTCATCCAAGTCAATATCCACGCATTTTGATTGGAGCACGTAGGAATCAACGAGCTTCTGGACATTGTGACGTTCACTATATTTTTCTCCAATAAGTTGCCTTCTTTTTTTCTTTTTTTTTTTTTAATGATGATTTTTTTTAATTTTAATTAATTAATTTATTTATTTTTGGAGAGGGGTCGGGGGTTTTGAAGTCGAGTATGTTCAAGTATGCTAAGAATGGCCAATTTTGCGATGGATTGGCCGGCAGCGTTAATTATAAGTTTCATACGGAATCAGTTGTTCCTTTTATAGCTCTATCTTTTGTATATAAAATAACCTCAGAGCCGTGTCACAAACCCATTCGACGTATAACGAGGGAGTTGATTCGTCAATTCGACGGGAAGGAAATAAAAGCTGCTAGCGTCCAACACACTCAAGGTACCGCCGAATCTGGGCCACTCGTTTAAACGGCAGCATGGCATGCGCACATCGTCGTCTGACAAGGCCCGATAAGGAGAAGGGCCACAGGCGAGAGCCACGCGTACGTGGGAACGTCGCAGAGAGAGACGTGCATCCTGGCAACGCCACGTTGGAGCCGCGGATGGAAGAATTTAATTATTTCTCTTTTTTTTTTTTAAGTCAGAGAAGGCGCACCGCTCATGCGGTCCTCAGAGGTCCGGTTCGATGGAATCATCTGGAGAGAATTCCCACGGCGCAAGCCTCCACCATCCAACCTGATCGGATTCACGGACGAGAATATTCACGGATGAGAATTTCCACGGTGCCTGCACCACCCATTCCCCGGGGCATTCGAGATTTCTATTATTCTCTCGCCGTCCATGTTCTTGCCACGTAGAAAAGAGTCTTTTATTAATATTTAATAATATATATATATTATATAATTTTAAAATATTTAAAAATTATTTTTATAGTGTACGGTAAAATAAAGTTTATGTAATAAATTAATTATAAATATAATAAATAAAGTTAAGAAGTTTTGTTATGAAGGTGGATAAATTTACTATCCTAAAGATAAATATGGTACTTTTTTCGTACGAAGATTCATGGACCACACACTCCTTCAAAGTACAACCTAAAAGTTAAAAACTTCAATGCTCTTCGGTGCAACGATTTCGAACGGATGCCGATCAGCTCGTCTTCGGCTAAAAAAAAAAAATTTAAGTGAAAAAATTGGAAAGAGATATTTTAAAAATAATATTGGAATAGAAAATTTTTTTGAAAGATATTTTTGGATACCTCGAAAAGGCTAGGGTAGAGGCCTATTTATAGCCTCACAACCCCAAAAAAATCTCCAAAATATTCTAAAACTAGCCGTTATAACCATTACAAAATTAATTATAAAATTAATTAAAATTAACCATTTTAAAATTAATTAAAATAAAAAATGATTAAAAATAAACCCGCGTGCGGATCACGTGCGTTGCATGCAGGGAAAATGGGGGGTTGTCATTTTTTATTTTGGCATGGTAAACAATCCTCCTTAAAGTAAAATTTTAAAAATATAAACATTTAATATTATTAAACTTAGTAATAATATAAAATTTTTTGGATAGTGCTATGTAGGCCATGCGCTTGCCTTGATTTTCATTAGAGTTACTAGGGATTTGCCCGGGCCCCATAGTTACGGCTTCACAACTACTCTCATTAAGGTAGATCCTTCAAGGGTACATACGACAAAATCATACCTCGCTGAACTTACAGTCATGGATCTATTAAGAGCTATGCTCAACCTAATCGTCACAATAGCGCACCATACCATAGGGATAGGGTGGAGACAGATTTCTAAAAATGGTGCTCCCAACGTCACCCCAGAGATCGTTTCCCTTTGAACCTTAACCATGGAGTTGCCATGACGAAAAGGTCCACTCTAGTAACTAATATATGGGCTTAAACCCCATCCCCCTCGATGTTTCAGATACCGCCAGCCTTCGAAAGACTTTTGATCAAAAGATTTGCCAGATTTTTTTTTGATCTTATAAATAATAGTGGTTCAACTCATAAATGTCACCATCAAATTTGTATTATGCATTACATTGACGAATGGAATGGCATAAAATTTTCAAGGTACATAAAATAGTTGATTTTTGGCATAAACATCATTAATGATGTTGCCGCCAAGATTGTCGTGGCCCGTAGCTGCTATCGACGTCGGCTCGCCTCTCGTCTTCTCGGGATTGACCTGCGCTTCTGAGCCTGCAAAAACAAGATCAGACACCCGGGCCGGGGATTCCAGCGAGGACACTCCGACGGTCAAGTCAGTGACGATCCAGGGAAACAGATCCTTCGGTCGAGCCCTCTTGATGGACATAATGTCCATCAAAATTGTATTATGCATTACATTGACAATGGAATGGCATAAAATTTTCAAGGTACATAAATAGTTGATTTTTGGCATAAACATCATTAATGATGTTTGCCGCCAAGATTGTCGTGGCCCGTATCTGCTATCGACGTCGGCTCGCCTCTCGTCTTCTCGGGATTGACCTGCGCTTCTGAGCCTGCAAAAACAAGATCAGACACCCGGCCGGGGATTCCGCGAGGACACTCCGACGGTCAAGTCAGTGACGATCCAGGGAAACAGACCCCTGGTCGAGCCCTCTTGATGGACTCCATGCTAGGAGGAGTGAGTGGAGTGAGAGTAGGGTGCGAGTGTGCTGGGAGCGCTGACAGCCGAGCGGGTCGGCCCTTTCTTTTGGCTTCTTGCCCTTCACACCCGCTTGGATCATAGCTTTTTGGTTAAGCTAGCCTTTGCGTATGTTTGTTTGTTGTTTGTTTGTTTGTTGTTTTGTTACCTCTCCACTGGAGGTGCTGAAAGTTCTTTTAAGTTCATGTGACCGTTGAGCGCCTATCTTGGGATCTCCCCCAGGCTGTCATACACGTGCGGCGGTATTTTATGTCGTGGACGGGACGTCTTTCTCAATTCGTGATAAGGAAAACTGTCGTGTGCTCTGACATTCCCTCCGGTCGTCCCATTCCGGGAAGCCTGGCAGTGCTTCGATTGAGTGGCCCGCCCGCCCCCGGAGATTCGATCTCCTTGTTGACTTCCTCGGTGAAGAGCGTGGCGCCTTGGTCAGGGAGCTCCTTCCTCTCCTGGTGTAAGCGGTGGCCACAGATAGTTATTGTAACATGACGGGTGTTTCCTGATGGTCTTCGAGCCGCTCGTCGGCGTCTCGGGGAGGTGGCTCACCCCCTTGGTGTTCCGGGGCACCGTTCAATTGGCTGCCGGCTGGAGAGCTTTGACTCTCGCTCCGGACGGGGGCTCGACCTCCGAAGGGCTCGACCTGGCGGAGGAGGCTAGGCTCGACTCTGGCTCAGGAGCTCGACCTCGGAGGGCTCGACCCGACGGAGGAGGGCTCGACTCCTGTCCGGAGGGCTCGGCCTCGAGGGGCTCAACCTGGCGGAGGAGGGCTGAACTCGACTCCCGGTCCAGGGTCTCAACCTTGGAGGGTCTCAATCCGGTGGAGGAGGTCGACATGCGACTCCAGCCCAGAGGGCTCGACTCGGAGGGGCTCGACCTAACGGAGGAGGGCTAAGCTCAACTCCGGTTCAGGGGGCCCGCCTCGGAGGGGCTCGATCGGCGAGGAAGTCGCTCGGCTCCGACCTAGGTGCCTGAGCTCGTGGGTGCCGACCGGCGAAGGATGGAGCTCGGCTTTGACGGCCACCTCGTTGATCCGGGAAGGATAAACATAAGCTTCCACAAATTTCAGATGTAAACGTAAGAGAGATTGAGATTAATCATCAATAACAATATGACATGATATTTACTTGGGAATTGAAAGGAAAATTGTAGCGAGCATGCTTTCTATTTTAAATTTTTTTCAAAATAACATGCAGCGGAAGCATGATAAAGAAGATAAATATTTAATCTAAGCATGCTTTTAGAACTTTTCTATGCTACTTAGTCCAAGATCTTGCATGAATGAGTAATATAAACTATGAAATCATGAACTCATGCTATGAACATTTCAAAGTAATATATCTCTATGTAAAACCATACCTCGTATGAAGTGGAAACGCTCTCCGCTGCGAAGATCCAGAAGGAGGTAGAAGAACTCTGCTTAGCCGCACACGTGTCCAGCCTCTACAGGTGGTTCACACCAGGGCTCTTTCAAAATCTACTTCCACTCCAAGTGCTAGCTTGTTGTGGAACAATTTGATCGGGACTCCTTTTCTTCTTTCGATGCCGGACTCTCCGAATGAATGAAGAAACTCAAGAGGTGGAGAATGATTTGTTGAAACCCTTCCTAAACACTCAATCCCTAGACTTAGATCACTAGGTACAAATATGCACACTCTTTTCCAAAGTTCTCACACCCATACAAAACCTAGAACCTTTCTTAGTTTCTTCCCTTTCTTTTCTTTTGATTTTTCCAGCATTTCTTTGCTGAATTATTTATTTTTTCGTCCTCCCATTTTAGCCCATTATATAGGTGGAGAGGGAGAGGGAGAGTGGGAAGTTATGGGTGATTATGGAGGGGTTATGGGTGGTTATGGGGAGTTATGGTAATGGAGAGGGGAGGGAAGTGGGAAGTTATGGGTGATTATGGAGGGGTTATGGGTGGTTATGGGAGTTATGGTAATGGGAAGTTACATAACTCTCCAAAACTGAATTTAAACCTATTTAAATTTAGATTAATGTCTTAATTAATTTCAGTTCATAACTGAAATCAATTGGGTCAAGTGTGTATACATTGGGTTCAACCCAATTGGACCCAAACTTATTTTGAACCAACTCCCATTTGATTTGTTCCAGATTTTTATAGCTCAATCAAATTGGGCTATCAAGTAATCACATTACTTAATTCACCTCCATGCATCACCAACAATTAGTGAAAAATTTTATGTCATAACTTTTGTGACATCAAGTGTCTACACTTGCGAAATCAACAAGTGTCGACACCTACACAAGTGTCGACACTTTCAAGAATATCAAGTGTCGACACTAGGTAAAGAAAAAACACTTTTCCTTTGTGAGTCCACGAATGATTCCCAATCGTTCTTCGATCACTAGATCAAGTAGAAACCCCTATGGTGTGTGAACCCATAGGTTCGAACACTAAGCCGGTAGCACTGGAACATTTCCAATACCAGTCAAAGTCGCCATCTAGCAATGACACCTGACGTCCGGATAGGTCGAAGTTGCAGAGCAACAATCAAGAACCAGGAGATACGGAAACCCTGTAATTAGTCCCTTTGACCTCAATGCTCAGGAAGACTTAGGGTTAAACTGCCCAACCCATAAAGTCCATCAACAATGTGTCTCAACCTCACAAGTCCTGTAACACTTTACAGAGACTACCTGGCCAAGGTTTTGCTAAATTGAAACACAGTAAGATATCAGCTCCAAACACTTTGGAGGGGTCAATCCCATCTTGATCCGATCACTGCTACACGAGTACTTAATTGTACCCAGAAACCTTCCGTCCCTGGATTAGAAATCCAGATAGTCCAGCATCAAAGTACAGTGAGTTGCTCGCAAGCTACCATGACGATCTCATGTCTGAGGGATAACTACGTCCATATCAAAACTCTAGGCAGAAAAAATACAGACGGGTCACGTTCGATGAAATGTCAAACACAACATCTGCATGCCATACCAGTGTCTCCACACTCCTTGGTTAAGAGGACAACTAACGACTATGGCACACAACGACCTATACTTGATATACTATCATCCTGAAATAAGTGTGTCATTTGGTCACGAACAATTTTAGGACTATATGATATATCCTCTCTATATCACATACAAATAGTCCTAAGGACTTCATCACTCAAGAACTCATTACAGAAAGATGAAATAGTGATGAACTGCCAGAATAAACATTTTATTCAATAATATAATTCATATACAATTACATCAAATGTACAACTGTCTGCGTAGAAATTGATTTTGGGACATATTTCCCAACAGAGCAAATAGTAAAATAACCCCAACATATTATTAGAAGGTCAACAAAGCAAGACAAGTTACCAAAATTAAACTGCAATTATCAGTAAATCTATAAGAATTGATAGCCAGACCAAAACATTAAGTGTGCAGTAATCGTACGATTATTCAACATGTGAACATATGTAGAAATGATGATTTTATAGAACCAAGGAAGGCATGCTCAGGATCCTTCAGCAGCCCACATGACACAAGTTGCATAGGACCAATTTTCTTTCTTGAGGAGAATATATTTGAGGTAATAATTTTAGGTTCACCACTATTTTGTTTATTTGTGCTTGGAATCTTTACCTTGGTTATTTTCCATTTATTATGATCTTCATTGAAATCTCTCTCTCCTCTCTCTTGCTCACTCTCTCGAACTGCGATTTTTTTTTTTGGGACCTCTGATATAATGCTGGTGGTCACTGATCATATAGGATGTTATTGAAAAATAATGTTTTGCTGTCTGACTAATATGATGATTCTCTGGATAAACTACCTTGGTGATTACATTTATGGGAGCCAAGGTTTATTATTTATTATTTTTAGAAAGCTGGTTGTTATATTCAAATCTAGTTTACCAATGAGATAGTTGCATGAAGATTCAGGAAAGTAGTTAGATTTGCTTACTTGATGTTGCATCTGATTTATGTTTGATGAAAGATTAATTTGGATTCCTTTCCAAAAGTTGTCTTTTTTTTTAAAAATTTAAATTTGTCAGGCTATTCACTTAGTTATGTTTAAGTTCAGTACACAATGCTTCCATATTAGCTAATGATCAGTTGCTTGATTGAACAAAATGCGGAGTCCAATTTAACGATTGTACATGGCTCGCATACTGGTGAATTTATTGTCATGGAGGTGAATGAGGTGGCGGAAGGAGATGAGGGCCATGGTCTTATGACATGGTTATTTGCATATTCACTAACATCATGCAATCTTCCAGTCCTACATGCTATGAGTTTGACCCCCTCTTATCCTTACATGAAGAAAAGTACCACAAAAATAGATTGCAAAATAAATCCTTTGATAGTTCTGAGTTCAACATTCTACTGTCCAATGATTTCATTAATTTATGATAAGGTGATGATGGAGCAAATAATAGGCATTTACTAGCAGGGACTAAGTTGCAGAAAGGGTACCATGCTTTAGTGAAAATCTGCGGACATAGTTTATTCATGCCCAAATCTTAGAAGGATCCATCATTTCAAATTACATGCGACTAATTTATGGAGTGTACCGTATATGCAGCAAATATTAAACAACAAGGGATATGAATAGCGAAGATGACCAAGAAAATTTGTTTGAATTTATTATTTTTTTGAAATCTTCTTTGGACCGTTGATATTTAGTACAGTAAAATATATATATATCTATGTATATATATGTATAATTTTAAAAATATTTAAAAATTATTTTTATGATATGCGTGGTAAAATAAAGTTTGTGTAACAAATTAATTGTAAATATACTAAAATAAAATTTGAAAGTCTGCCTGAAAGGTGGATAGATTCGCTGTCCTAAAAGAGATTTGGCCTTCTTCTCGTACGAAGACCGATGGACTACATGCTCTCCTCCACATATATCCGGAAATCAAAAATCTCAATGTTTATCGGTGGCACGATCTTGAATGGACACTGATCAGCTCGTTTCGGTCAAATTTTTTTTTAAAAATAAAAAAATTGGAAAGAAAAAGATTTAAAAATAATATTGGAATAGAGAAATATTAGAGGAATATTTTTGGATATCTTGAAAAGACCGGGATAGAGGTCTATTTATAGCGTCACAACCCCTGAGAAAATTTTTAAAATATCATCAAACTAGCCGTTATAAAATTAATTACGAAATTAATTAAAATTAACTATTATAAAATTAATTAAAAGAGAAAATGGTTAAAAAAATAAATAAATAAATAAAAGGAAACGAGAATGCATGGAAACGGTGGACCCGCGCGCGATGCGTGCAGGGAAGGGGGTTGCCATTTTTTATTTTGGTTGTACGACGGTAACGCCAACATCCCCATCATTGGACCTTGATCCATTCCATGGTTTACAACCGGTTCTCTGTCTAATACAAAGCTCCTACGTTTCACGCATCATTTTAGGGCCAGATTAGATAAGAATACGTGGAAATGAGAGTTCGTTATTCTTGCTCCGCACGGTTGAAAGTTGGAACGAAGGTTTGATGCTTATTATTATCTTGCATTGTGGTGGAAGCAGTTACAAGTTGATTCCAGATTAATTAAATATTTACGTGTTATAGCTTATTTAATTAGGTAGCCCCCTCTTCCCTTTTGAATAAGTTATCATTTTAAATCCCGTTCAGGAGCTTGTATTGCAGGTGTCGATGACATCGATTTTTTTTTTTTTTTTTTTTTTGGATGGGGTAGGTGGGGTGGCTGTAGGATAAAGAGCAACTACAGATAGAGCTTGCCAATTACAGGTAACCAATTAGCCTTTGAAGTGAAATAAGGCCAGATGTCACTGAAAGCATACAACAAGGAAGCTTGTGTTTATTTGGATTAGATATATGTAATGCTCTTGGCCACCTTTAATTTGTAGCCTTGTTATTTCAGGGTTTATAGGTTAATATGAGCTGGCCTATAATCTACGGATCACAAGACCTTATGTCAACTAGCATCATAGGAACTAGGAGGCTTTTTGAAAAGGAAGACTTAGGTTGCCATGCATAAATACCATGACCATCGGTGAAATAGGCCAAGAAATTATAAAGCGTGTTGGTTATTTCTTAGATAACGTACTTTAATTACTCTTAAAGCAAAATAATTTTTTTTTTTTGATACAGACGGACGATCACACTATTCTGGTATGATAGCAGTCCTGAAAATCAAGAGACAATACCATGAAGGGACAGAGGAATATCATCATCCTGGCACCAATACCAGTCACCCGAGTGCTCGGCCATAAATGAAGCAACCCAGTCGGCCGCATTGTTTGCCTTCCTATAGACATGCCGAACCGATGCAGTCGCCAGCGGGCTAAGAGATCGCCAAATATCATGGAGAAGGAGATGGACGTGATGCTGCTCAGTCCTGTCCTGAATCCATCCGGTGACGATGGATGAATCCCTCTCAATATGAATCCTTACGGCACGCAGCTCCTGAGTAAACATTTTATTTTTTTTTCAAAAGATAAGTGTTGGTACCATTGTCAAAAAAAAAAAAAAATCCTATAAAACGAGAAAGTACTTGTTAAAAGTAGCCAGAAAACCTAGCTTCTAAGTTCCCTTCTTAGAAAACAGAAGCAACACCAAAAACACTCCACATAGGACATGAGGGGCTTTCACATCCCACCACAAACAACATTGAATCTTCCATTGGCCTAGGAGTTGCAGTGATCTAATCCATTCCTCTAAAAGAAAATGTTATGTAGGGTTTTGTGTAGTACTCGCAAGTCTTGGAGAGACTTGGAAGGCCATGGCAGAAATGTTCGAGGCGATCCCTGGGAGGTTGGAGGCGTGCCAAGCAGTTCTGAAGGTATTCCAGAGGGTTCCTGGAGGTGTTCTAAGGAAGGCAACCAAGTTTGGGAGGCTTATATCCCCAGGACAGCAGAGTCATATTGGGTCAGGGGGCTTGATCCAGGATTGAGAGAGCATGTGAGACATGGGTGTACATGGACTCGAGTTTAAGAGTTTTCTCAATTGACTTGTTGGAAAGAGTTTTTAAGAGATTGTAACATAACCCAGTTGGATTATGGGGTTTAGGTCTAGAGGTGTAGTTGGTTCCCTTTGGTGTGAAAGGAGTTTGAGGCTAGGTAGTTAGTTGGTAGTTGGTTAGCCCAACCAACTAGGGATCCTAACTACCTAGGGGTCTTAATCACCTTGAACCTAACCGTCCAAGTCCAAGAACGGCTAGAACTAAAGCACCGCCCCATGTGCTTATAAAATATGGAGGGGGGCGACGGTTTGGGGTGTATGAGAAAACAAGAGGGCGTGCGTGAGGGAAATATCCGTATGTGGAGACTCTTGTGCGTGAGGGCTTGGGACCGTGAGTTATTTCACCGGGGCTTGGAGAAGGGAAGTCGTGCATGAGGGAGTCCGTAGGTTGGAGCTTCTTCTCGGTTTGTTAGAGTAGGTTGGTGTCATCTTGTTTCTTGTAACAAGTTCTTCTCCAACGATAATAATACAATCTCTCTTTTCTGCTAATATCTCTTCTATATCTTCTCATACTTCTTGGTTTAAAAAGAAGGCTGCCATCATTATATCAGGAACTCTCCCTTGTTGCTTTCGCAGTATATACTCTGATCACGGGTTTTCAACAAGTGGTATTAGAGCGGGCTCGAGCATGGGAGAGGAGGTTTCTACCCCAGGATCCTTTCGAGATTTCTCCAGGATTTTGGAGGAAGGTTCGGATCTAGGGTTTCCTCAAGGTATTGGGAGGAAGGATAAGATCTGGGCCTGCTGTCTACACCCTCTTTATATCAGGTATCTTCTTCAAGGATTTTGTCAATCTTTCGCTGTTTTATGATTGTTTTGGATCATGAAAGATAGCGGGATGAAGATTGATATGGAGAAGTTTGATAGAAAAGGGAGTTTCACCATGTAGAAGGTTAGGGTGGAAGACTTGCTAGTTTAGATGGGATTAGATCTGGCTTTGAAAGATAGGCCAGGGGGTATGAATGACAAAGAGTAGATGTCCTTGGAGAAAAGGGCATGTGCCATGATTATGGCTTGTCTGGCAGATGAAGTTTTGTATGGCATGTTAGAGGAGAAGATATCCAAGGGATTGTAGTCGAGATTGCACACCATGTATATATGGAAGAATATGTGCAACAAGTTGGTGTTGAAAAACTAACTGTATAGCCTTTGGATGCAAGAGGGTGAGGATGTTGCGGGACACATTCAGTGGTTCGACCGGATGAGCATGGATTTGCTTAACATTGGGATAGATTTTGAAGAGGAAAATAATAGTCTGCTGCTTTTATGTTCACTACCTGGGAGCTTCGATCCGTTGGTGACTACACTGCTGCATGAAAAAAAGATGCTGGTGTATGAGAAGACCATATCAGTACTAAGGTCGAATGAGCAGCGGAAACGGATGACGAAGAGGGAGGTCTTCCAGGAGGGTTTGGCTGTGTTAGATAGGCCAAGAAAATGGAAGAAGAAAGGTGAACATGTGAGACATGTACAGTCCAGGAAAGATAGCATGGCAGGCAAGTGTTACAGGTATAGTGTAGCAGGGCACTTTAAACGGAGTATCCGTATAGGAAGAAGTGCAGTGATAGAGAAAAGGAAAGCCCGGATTTTCAGGTTCAGTCGCTGGGTCAAATGAAGAGTCGAATGAGCTTTTGGTTGTTTTGGAGGAGCCTGCAGGGTGCAGTGTATCTGAAACTGTCTCGAAGGGGATTCGCAGGATGCGAAGGGTCCGAGGAGGCAGCAATGGGATACGAGGTTCAGCAGCAGGCTCAATAGGGCAATGTTAAGTGGCTGTCCTTGGAATTTCATTCTGTGGCATCAGGTGGACTTCAGTCTCAGATGGAGCACCGGGGAGAGGTGGCTTTACGGATGGAGCAGGATTCGACACGAGGTCAGAGTGGAGTGCACGAGGAGGAGTCAGATCCCAGCACCAGTGCCAGGGGTGCACCGAGGTAGGTGGAGCAGCGTGCACAGGTAGTGAGGCATGGCTCTGAGGAGATGGTGTCAGGTAGAGCTCCAGTTATAGTGAGTGCCAGTTCAGGTTCGTTGTGGTCTTTCTAGAAAAGCTCAAAAAAAAGATTGATACAGCTGCCAGGCAGAAGGAAGGCTATAATGGTGGTGCCAGGTTATAAGCAACGATCTTCAGTTATAGAGGCGGTCATCCTAAAGGCCTCTAAGGGATATCGGCAGCTAAAGGGTATTGGCAGAGGCAAGAAGATCCATACAAGAGGCTGTCAAGACACGTAGTTACAGCGGAGTTGTGCAGAAAGACATTGCCAGGTTTGCCAAGGCTTGGGAGCACCAAGGTGGAGATTGTAGGGTTTTGTGTAGTGCTCCCAAGCCTTGAAAAGACTTGGAAGGCCATGGCAGGGATGTTCGAGGCGATCCCTGGGAGCTTGGAGGCATGCCAAGCGGTTCTGGAGGTGTTATAGAGGGATCCTGGAGGTGTTCTAGAGAAGGCAACCAAGTTTGGGAGGCTTATATCCCAAGGGTCCCAGAGTCATGTTGGGTCAGGGGGCTTGACCTAGGTTGAGAGAGCATGTGAGACATGGGTGTATGGGCTCGGGTTTAAGGGTTTTCTCAATTGACTTGTTGGGGAGAGTTTTTGAGAGATTGTAACATAACCTAGGTGGGTTATGGGGTTTAGGTCTAGAGGTGTAGTCGATTCTCTTTGGTGTGAAAGGGGTTTGAGGCTAGGTAGTTAGTTGGTTAGTTGGTTAGCCCAACCAGCTAAGGATTTTAACTACCTAGGGGTCCTAATCACCTTGAACATAAAGCACCGTCCAAGTCCGAGAACGGCTAGAACTAAAGCACCGCCCCATATGCTTATAAAATAAGGAGGGGGCCGACGATTTGGGGTGTGTGAGAAAATAAGAGGGCATGCGTGAGGGCTTGGGACCGTGAGGTACTTCACGTGGGCTTGGAGAAGGGAAGCCGTGCGTGAGGGAGTCTGCAGGTTGGAGCTTCTTCTCGGTTTGTGAGAGGAGGCTGATGTCATTTTGTTTCTTGTAACAAGTTCTTCTCCAAGGATAATAATACAATATCTCTTTTCTTCTAATCTTTCTTCTATATATTTTCCTACTTCTTAGTTTAAAAAGAAGGCTGTCATCATCACGTCAGGAACTCTCCCTTGTTGCTTCCGTGGTATATACTTTGATCCGAGATTTCCAACATATTTTCTAACACATAATAATAACCTGACCTAGCAGCACAGTAAATTATTTACACAACTTTAGACCTAACTAAGTTGACGCTCCTATTATGAAAGTCATTCCTTTTAAATACTAGGAAAATTATAGCTAGCGGTTTCGAGTAATCAATTTTTGTGATGAAACCTTGATTTTACTCGTTTCTTATATAACTAGAAACCAAGCAGAACCCAACACAAAATCCTTTTCATGTATCTTCTTAGGTGAGCAGCTTAACCAAACTTGATTGAATTTAGCATCTGTGCCATGTCCATAAGCCATCTTACCAACAAACCAGGGCCAATCAGTGTCCCTAATTTGCATGAATGAAGAAATCTCATTAGATTCTGTAGATCAATAGATCCTTAAAAGGGCCGATAATCTAAACCTAGTATGTCGGCAATTACTGTTTGATCGTATCAAATTATGAAATGCTGGAAATTAATTGGACCCATTTATACAAGCTATTCGACCTTTTTAGAGGATCTGGTGGAGGATAGTCTTCATTATATGTTACTTAATTGGACACAAATTGGTCATGTCACGCAAGAAATACAAACCACAGAAAGATGGTCAATGACATAAATTTGGTTGGTGGCTCATTTCATGGCCACCCAATCCATTTGCAGCTTTCCTACTGGCCATGTGGCAGGTGGATCGTCCGAGCCTATTCGAGCCTCATATTCCCAAGAGACTCACCACCCACACAAACCTCCACGACGGTACCAAAAAAATCCGCAAGTCCACAGCCATCATAATACCAGTCATCGACCACAGCATATTTCCTCTTTTAGCTTTTCATTTCTCTACTGGTCCATATGGCACCAAATGTAGGAAGTGTACCTAGATCTCGTGCAATAAAAGATAAGCATGTAGTAGTATATGCTTCTCGTACAAGATTTGAGTGGTCCATAGCCATTCGATCTAGCCACCATGTCATCGTAAAGCTTGGAAGGAGAGCCCTCACCACAAAATTGCTGGCTTCCAAGTTGTTTATAGCAATCGTGACACTTTGTATGGCTGCTGGTGTTATTGGAGGGGAGACACTAATAAATGAGTTTTTGAGAGCCGAGTCCGCCTTGGAAAAGATGTCGCTGTCAGCTGCTGTTATTTGCGTGATGTGATACGGATTAAATCCCTTGGCGCTGCTTCCTATCCGGATATCGAAGATTTTTTTTTTTTTTTAAAAAAAATCATAAGACATATGGTTATTTTGACGCAGATCTCCTGATAACCGAATCATGTGATAAATAATAATAAAAAAATAGATCAGAAAGAAGATAGAGTATTATGTTACATATCTCGGAGCTTTCGGAAAATCCTTTTTTATAGACAAGTAGCGAGCATATTTTTGAAATACAGGAAATTCCAATAGATTCGATAAAAAGTTACCATGTCTCGATTCTAAATTCGAGCTGGATGCATAACAGACACATGTGTATCATAGAATTTATTTTTCTTCGGATATACAAGACCTGTTTCCTATCTCAAATCCAACAATAAATTATTAACCAGCATAAATTCTAATTGGATAAACTAATTCAAATGTTCACATAACTAACAGCCACACACTTAAATTTTATTGAATATTAAATAGAAAAGCAACAATGTCCGCTATGTTCTAAGTTCCTCACTGACTGGTTTCCAGGTCCACATGTTCCTCTGATCCTGAAATAAAAAAATGTAAGGGAATAAAGTGAGTTCCCTAAACCTTGTAAGTTATCATAATCTGGGTACAAATCCACCATGAATCAAGAGCAAGACAATTTAAATAAATCAGTGCAAAATAATAAACTAAACATAATAATAAAATTAAGCTAATTCAGTTAAGTTTTCGTTATTAACCTCTACTACTTTTCTGACAACACATTCTTTAGGATGGCCATCCATACTCACTCACCTAATCCCTTTGACTATGGCCATGATCGACTCGTGGCTAGTCCCGAAAGCGACTAGATTCTGTGTACACATACCGCTCATCGGTCATGCACCAGTGATTGCCCCACTAGAAGCCCAAAAGAAAAACTAGCTCTGAAATTACATGTAAAACATGCATCCTCTGCATGTACCAGCGATCGCCCCGTTAGCTAGGTCCACAAGGAAAACTAGCTCCTGTGTACACATACCGCTTAAGGTCATGCACCAGTGATAGCCCCACTAGAGGTCCAAAAGGAGACTATATCCTAACTGATGTAATCATAGTCAGATTAGAGAGTATCAAAAATCAACTCAACCCATGACACAGAGCATACTAAACATATATGTTTAACCTCGTAATATGTCAAGACATCAAAATATAGCATACAACGTATACAGTTAAATTCAATAACATAATAAGTATTAAGCTCACATGATGCATGGCAAAATATACCAGAGAAAGATAACTTACAGAAGTGTATCTACCAACTAAGTACAATTCAACACTAGACTTGGTCTTCCAAAGACAACGGCGATCCTGAACAACAACTTTTTTTCATACAATCAATTTATATATATATAAAACGAAACTAAAAAGAAAATTAAATTTTCTGGGACACCCTTGTCAATCAATTATTTTCCTCCCTTCCCCCTTTCTTTTCTCTCTCCTCTCTTCCGACTCTCTCTTCTTTCTCTCCTGTTCCTCTCTCTCTTCTTTTTCTCTCTCTTTTTTCTCTCTCCTCCTTCTCTCTCCCATCTTTATCTCTCCTTTCTCTCTCTCCTCCTTCTCTCTCCTCTTTCTATCTCCTCTTTCTCTTTCCTTCCTCTTTCTCTCACTTATCTTTCTCTCCTCTCTTTCCTATCTTCTCTCTCCTCTCTCTCTCTCTCTTTTCTTTCTTTTCCTTTTTTCTCTCTATTTTTTTTCATTTTCTTTTCATTTTCTTTTTTCCCTCCTTTCTTTCTTTCTCTTCTCCCCCGAACCCAACCATCTCCTACTGCTCCCCTCGGCTCAACCGAGCCGGCCCATCCCTCTTGACGGAGTCGACCCATGGTGGTGATCTCCACGATCGTCCGTTAAGAAGGATGGCCGGAGGAAAAAGAGAGACCGACGACGATCATGATGATCATCCGGCCATTTACCGGAAATCCCAAAAAAAATGGACAACACCCCTCCCCGCTCGCCGGTCATCTCAGCTCACATCCATGCCAAAAACAAATGAAGGAAAAGGAACTTATCGACGAGGTCGGCATCAGAGTTCGGCGGCCACCGGAGGGAGATGGGTTTGGATTGGACCGATGCACGCGAGGGATTGTTTCTTTATAGGAAAAAATCCTTATTCCCCATGCAGTTGACCTTCCTTTCTGACTCCTCTGCTGACTGTTCCCATCTTCCTGGCGCTCGTCCACCGTGATCTCCGGCGATCACAGTGGTAGGATAAACAGGGGCTCCATCCCCTATTTTCTTTTTCTTTTTTTTCTTAGCATCGAGCTGAAGTCGGCAAGGGCTACCGACTTCAGCCCAAAAATGGTCCAATAAAACTGGGCTTCACATTCTCTCCTCCTACAAAAAAAATTTCAGCCTCGAAATTTAAAAAAAAATTAGGCCTTCTGAAACTCAAATATACGTGATCCAATACTCACAAGTACCATTCTGTCCAAATTCAATAATCCCAATAAAAGCCTCCATTCATCCATCATAATACACTTTAAATTAAAACTAATATCTTTAGTCCACTACGCTTTTGCTGCGCACTCGGATATATATTTTCAAATCTTCAATGAATTTCTGGTAAAGATACCACTTTACAATAAAATCCAACCTTCAAATATTTCAAAATAAATAAATCAAGATATTAATTTTTTTATCCTTATTAGGCCTCAAGCATATTATATTAATTTAAACTTGATCCATCATCTACATTTAAAGTCTTTACATAAAATTGTATCATCCATTCAATACATCAATAATTCTAGTCTAAATCCGAACTATTTATGCTTCCCTTAATAATTCAATAAGACAATTTGGATCAACTATTCCCATAATACTCTTATGAATAGAATTAATCATATCATTGCTCATAGATCGATCTTATCATGATTCTTAGCATCAATTAACAAACCATCTAAAATGTTATCCCTCGTAGACTAAACCCATATAAATTTTCCAATATCCATTTCTTCGCTCAATGTAACATCAGTAGCATGGTAATCCAAATTTTAATATCACTCAATCATATCCTAACTACTTATGTCGGTCTCAAGTGATCATAATCCAAACTTTGATATCATTCAATCATGCCTTAGTAACCATCATATTAATTTCTAATTACTTGTATCACAATCTATAATTATATCTGTTGCTGCCTAGATCGTCATGGCCTGTAGCTAGAGTCGGCTTCGGATCACACCCTCGTCGCTTCGGAATCGACCTGCTCATCGGGACCTGCAAAATAGAGGAGACCCAGGTCGGTGATCCCGGCAGGGGCACTCGATGCTCAAGTCAGTAATGATCCAGGAGAATAGATCCTCCTGGTCGAGCCCCTAAGATGGACTCCATGCTAGGAGGAGAGAGTAATGTACTAATGAGTGAGAGTAAGCCGAGAGTGAAGTGGGAGAGGTAATGGCTTGAGAGGATTGGAGCTGGGTGGCTGTGTCCATGCGATCCTTCCTGCGGATCTCTGGTAGCCTGGAGTCCTTAGTCCTCTCTTTTTCTCTCTCGTGTGCCCTCTTCTTCCTCCCTCTCGGATTGGCTTATCTTTCTTGAGACTGTGGATGTCTCTTTTTAAGCCATGGTAATTATCAGGCGCTTGCCTCGGGATCTTCCCCTCGCAATGGTTGTGTGGGGCGGTGTTTCGTGCTGTGAGCTGGATGTCTTTCTCAGTTCGTGATAGAAAACCTACCATGCATGCTGACATTCCTTCCGGTCACTCCATTCTGGAGAATTTGGCAAGGCCTTGGTTAGGGAGTCGCCACTCCCAGGGACTCGAATCTCCTCCTGGATGACTTCCTTTTTCGGGTGGTGCAAATGGTTGGTGGAGAGCGCGGTGCCTCTATCGGGAAACCTCTCCCTTTTTGGTGCAGCTGGGGCATTTATTGCGGACTGGCGGGAGCCCCTTCGTGGTGCTCGAGCGGCTCATCGTTGTCCGGGGGGAGGTGGTGACGTCCTTCGGTCACCGGCGCCTTCGTCTGAGGTGGGAGACTCAAGGTCATGCACCAGTGATAGCCCCACTGGGAGACTAGATCTTAACTCGTGTAATCATAGTCGGACTAGAGAGTGTCAAAAATCAACTCAACCCATGATACAAAGCATACTAAACATATATGTTTAACCTCATATCATGTCAAGACATCAAAGTATAGCATACAACGTATACAATTAAATTCAATAACATAATAAGTATTAAGCTCACATGATGCATGGCAAAATATACCAGAGAAAGATAACTTATAGAAGTGTATCCACCAACTAAGTATAGTTCAACACTAGACTTGGTCTTCAAAGACAACGATGATCATGAACAACAAATTTTTTCATACAATCAATTTCTATATATATAAAAAGAAACTAAAAAGAAAACTAAATTTCCTGGGACACCCTCGTTAATCAATTCTTTTCCTCCCTTCCCCTTTCTTTTCTCTCTCTTCTTTTTCTATCCTCTTCTTCTCTCTTCTTTTCTCTCTCTTTTTTCCTATCCTCCTCTCCTCTTTCTCTCTCTCTCTCTCTCTCTCCTCTCTCCCGACTCTCTCTCTTTTTCTTTCTTTTTCTTTTTTTTTTCTCTCTTTTTTTTTTTCATTTTCTTTTCTTTTCTTTTTTTTCCTCCTTTCTTTCTTTCTCTTCTCCCCCAAACCCATCTTCTGCTGCTCCCCTCGGCTCAACTGAGCCGGCCCATCCCTCTTGACGGAGCCGACCCATGGTGGCGATCTCCATGATCGTCCGTCAAGAAGGATGGCCAGAGGGAAAAGAGAGACCGATAACAATCGTGATGATCGTCCGACCATTTACCGGAAATCCCAAAAAAAAATGGACAACACCCCTCCCCTGCTAGCCAGTCGTCTCAGCTCACACCCATGCTCAAGAAGAAATGGAGGAAAAGGAACTTATCGGCGAAGTCAGCGTTGGAGTTCGGCGGCCACCGGAGGGAGATGGGTTCGGATTGGACTGAGGCTCGTAAGGGATTATTTCTTTATAGGGAAAAATCCCTATTCCCCATGCCGTTGACCTTCCTTTCCGACTCCTCTGCCGACCGTTCCCATCTTCCTGGCGCTCGTCCACCGTGATCACAGTGGTAGGATAAACAGGGGCTCCATCCCTGTTTTCTTTTTTTTTTCTCAGCATCGAACTGAAGTCGGCAAGGGCTGCCGACTTCAGCCCAAAAACAGCCCAATAAAATTGAGCTTCACAAAAGTGACATGATATCATATCCTATCTACAAATCTTGGTGGAAGATCATTCTACTTGCCCGTGATGTCTGCCCCTTATTAATTGAAATCTTATCTCTTTCACATTGCCAGCTGAATTCCTTAATGGTGATATGGACTATAGCTTGTAACGGGTCACGCTCCCCTTAATTGAAAGGATTTGTCAAAGATTACGAGACATAGCCTCCTGATCATACTATCGAGTGTGTGAAAATAAGCATTAGATGATTCCTCTCTAGGTTACCTAGAAGTATGCTGTAATATAATTTTAACTTATCATGGGCATAAGGATCCTGGATTGGACCTGATCCTCCTACCAAGGCCAAAAGTTGAGTTGGGCCAAGGGTCTTAAGGTATTACTCTGGTGTACCGAAGGGCTATCGGAGCTTAACTACTGAGGGTGATGTGAACTTTCATCGAAGCCAAAGGTCAGCTAGGTCAAGGTTCTCAAGGCACTATATTGATCTATGCGAAGGAGTCTGAACTTTGAGTGTCGAAGGAATAGTGATCCTTTGATAGGATCGAAGGTCAATCAGATCGAAAGTGCTCAATGGCAAAGCTCTGTCCCACCTAAGAGATAGTTTTCTTGGAGTGCTAGAGATGAAACTCAAACACTAGACCTTCAGCATACACCTTTCTCATGTAAAGATTGTCAGCGAGTAATACGAGGGCCAAAGCCTTACCTATCAAAGATCTCATGCTTGTCTTACTATATGATCTATCATATACAGAAACATGGCATGTAGCTAGTGTTGTTCCATCAAGGAACTCAAGAGACAACTCTTTTGACACTTCTACATCTGGAAAGCTAATAATAATATCCAATTTTAGAAGCTCATGTTCATCAAGATACCATTTATGGACCATGTCATAAATGTTTGGTTGATATTCTATTTGAGCAAATGCTTCACATATAGGCATTCCAAGGATGAAGGGCCTAATGTAGAGGATTGAGGAGGTTGAGCAGACCTGAATGTAGCCTTGCCTCATCCAAGAGATGGAGGGTGACCACCTGTGCCAACATCTAGCCTGGGGATTCTCAGGATATAGAGGGTACGTGGGGGGTTAGTCCCCCACTCCTTAGCCTGAGCACAAAACATCTCGGATGGAGGAGTAGACTCAGCTACACGCCTTAGGGATCCCGAGTTTGGATGGGAGTCATCATGCTCTTCCAAAGATATGGAATGGGTTGGCAAACAAAAGGGCACCACGTGGCGTGCTTATGATGCTCCTCGAGATGAGAGGAAAATTTATGGCCATCCCTTTCTTTAAATAGAGGGGCCTAGGCAGTCTTTTTGGCATCGTTCCAACTTTAGGGGAGAGATTTTACACCACCAAGAGGTGACCTTTGATGAGCCAAGCAATTTCCAGCGAGCATTTCCAGCACCCAGAAATACTAACCATAGCTTTAGTTTCTCAGGGTGACATTAGGGTTGATGGATTCGAAGGATGTGAATGAGATTTAGAAAGCTGCCAAGAGGCTCAAAAAGTCTGGCATTTTGATGAAGTCGCTACTAGGATGACCCACCGAGCTCATGTTGAAGAAGTAGGCATCGAAGAAGGGAGTTTAGGGATTGTCAACCCTAAGTTTGACAGAAGGTCCGAAGATGGCCGAAGATCTAGTTCAGTCTCTCCTTTTGCCCTTTGACATGCAGGAGATGCAAGAGACTAACTTCAAACTTTACAGGCATGGGGCCTTTCAATCAATTATCCATGTGTGATAATGTATTTCTTCTAATATTTCATCTTTGCATCTTTTAAAGGATAACCTGTCATGCAGTTATCGATGTAAGCCACGAATTGCATCTCCAACTATTTGAAGGAGTCGATGCTCCTTGGCTCGAGTTGAAAGTATCATGCTCGAGCCATCTTGCAAAGAGTGACTGGGAAGGCAATGAGAATAGGGCATCATTGGTGCCTTAAATTTGCATGAGAGCCTTGTAGCTCTCCAAGTGGTCCCGCGAATCGATGGTGCCAGTGTACAAATCTAACTAGGATATTTTGAACTAACTAGGAATCGATTTCTCCATGATCCGGTGGGTAAAAGGAGGATGGGTGTCGAAACCTGTCGGTTATTGACTTCCACCTTGAAGATCAGCAAGTTGGTGGTTGATGTCGCTCAACTTGCGGTCACATTCATGGAGGCATTATTAGGCCAATCACTGAATAGCCTCATTGGTAAATTCCTCTTCGGAGGACTCAGGCGATGATTCGGATGAGGATCGGGGATGCTTCTCCTGCTCTGGCTCTTTTTTCGATCATCGCTTCTTGTATAAAAGACTAGCTTGGTGCAGCGTGGGAGACTACGATCGATGAAAAATTTTATATATGAAATATAAAATTGAATGATTTTTCATAAAACATAAGTCAATAACATATATCAGATTTATCAACATGAATTTCTAAATATGTACACTTGACTAAAATATATTTCCAAAACAACCAAGATCGATCATCTAGTCTTATTTTCCTAATCTCTCTAACTATGGCCATGATCAGTACATGGCTAGTCCCGAAAGAGACTATATTTTGATTATAACATACCGTTTATCGGTCATGTACTAGCGATCACTCTATTGGAGACTTGGAAAGAGACTAAACTTAACTTGTCTGATTATAGTTGGACTAGAGAGTAGTGAAATAACAAATAATATATTTCTCAATGCAATGAAATACAATTAATTTCTAGATAATCACATATGTTTAATTCAATATTTCACAAATCATGTTCATGTAAAGCACATAAGATACTTACTTTGAGTAGTATAACATAATAATAAATAAATCTTTAAATTAGATCTGCATAGTGAAATACATTAGATATAGAGATAATTTACTAAAATTTGATTCCACCAGTGACTGGCGACTTAAACCCTAAATTTGGCACTTCTCTATTGATGAAGGCAATGAAGGTTCTGGTAAAACAAATTAATTATGTAATTAATCTTCAATTTGAGAAAAAAATAATTTAGGGTAAGGAGAAAGACTCTTGATTAAGTCTAGATTTGGGCTTGGTTTAGGTATCCATTTGGGTCCAGTCAATGTGGATTGAATTGAGTAGCAAGGAATTATATCTAAATCCAACCCAATTAAAGCCTAAATCAAGAGATGGGATTTTTTTAAAAAATGGTTTTCCCCTAATTATCATCATTAATTAATTAATTTTCACTCTCTTTTCTTTCTTTCTCTTCCTCTTCTTCTTCTTATCTCATTCTTTTTGCCACTCTCTCTCTTTCACACACACTCTCTCTCTTTCTATTTTTTCTCTACCTGAACAAAGCCATCCATGTAGCTCAGATAACCAAGGGAGGCCTAAGGAAAAGGAGGGGTGGTGGTCCGATGGGTGTATCCATGATGGGGGGTCGAGGCTTCATAGTCGATGGTGGCTAGAGATAGCATCCAATTGTCAATAGGGAAGCCTAGAGGGGGAAAGAAGTGAAAAGGGGCATTGCCTTTTCTGCCATAGTGGAGGATTCCATGACCAAAGAAAATAGCACAATGAGGAGGAGAACTCACAAGCAAAGGTGGCAGTGCAGCGAATCGCATCCAACAGCAATGGGTTTTAACAAAAAAGCCATTAAATCTTGAAAGATGGGAGGGATTTTGGGTGCCATTGCTTAGCCATGGCGGCACAATGGCCACCGAAGAGAAGGAAGAAGGGAGAGAGAAAGGCATTGGGGCTCATGGATGGCTTGATCAATTATGGAAGGAGGGATTTGATGGTGGATTCAACCGAGGGTGGAGGGTTTAAATCATGGATTCTTGAATGGGATTAGCTTGGCTCAATAGTGGATAGGCCGGCCATTCACCTATCGTAGCAACCTCGAATGGCTATTGGTCGATTTGCCCCAGTCCTGTGACCTTCACACTGGTCTCTATTGCAAGGCCCTATCCCTCAAGATAGGAGATCGGGCAAGGGATTGGTATTTTCTTGTTTCGATCTCTTTTTTTTTTTTTTGGTTAGAGTCAACTAGGCCTACCGACTTTAGCCTAAAATGGATCCAAATGGATCGAGTTTCTCTATTCCGGTCTTATTAAAAAGTTCTCTTAAAGAGAGAAAAATATAGAAGGAATCAAAACAAACAAATTGGTAGAATATGTTGACTTTTCTTAGGGAGTTTCAAAAACTATCAACACCCAATGGATTGGATGCCCTTGCGAGCATTCTGCGAGCCCAGTGCAAGCATTCCACGTTATGCAAGTTTCATGTAGATGCCCATTAGCTGCATATTTATTTATTTATTTATTTTAATGATTTTCAATGACTAGTGGGGTCATTTTAGAATTTTTTTTGAAGATTTTTGAGCCTATAAATAGGCCTATACCCCTAGATATACAAACCATCCAAAGTTCTTTCTCTCAAAAATCTCTCAAAACACACTCTCTCACTCTCTCTCATTTTTTAATATATTATTTTTTCCATTTGATCATTTGGGCAGAGGATGGGTTTGATCAATATTTGATCGAGATCGTGCCATCGATAGGTATTGGAGTACTTGGCTTTCGAGTTATTCCCTGGAAGAGGGTGTGCAGCCCAGAGCACGAGAAGGGGTTGAGTCTCCTGTAAGACAGTGATTTTATAGCCTCCCAAGCCAAGTTTCATTTTAACTTTTTAAAATGTTTATCACATTAAAATATTTTGTTTCACACACATCACAAAAAATATATATCTTCAATTTTTTATAAATATATATTATTTAGCATAAATTTTAAAAATAGTCTAAAGAAGACTTAGTAAATATTTTTATAGTACATGTATATAATATTGAAAGAAAGAAAAAAGATTGCTGTTTATTATTAGGACCATAGGGGCTTTTAGATAGAGTATAAGATCATGAGATATGGTAATATGTGACTTCTAATAGGACTATAGTAACACTCTTAATAGAGTTAAGATAGTGTACAATGTTCTAAAGAATAATATAAAATAAGTTACTTTCTTTTCTAACACTCCTCAAGCTGGAGCGTATACATTAACTAAGTCTAGCTTAGAACATATAGTAGAAAACCAATTTGAGTTGAGAACTTTGGTAAAGATATCTGCTAGTTGATTTGGTATATAATGTCTTAATCTTGCAACTTAAAATAGCTTCTCATATAAAATGACAGTCCACTTCATATGCTTTGTCCACTTGTGAAAGACTAGGTTACTAGCAATAGAAATTGCTACTTGATTGTCACAATGCATATCCATTGACTTTGTATAGGTAATCCCAAATTTTCTATAAAAGACTTAAGCCACATAATCTCATAGGCAGTATAGGCCATTGCTCTGTACTCTGTCTCTGCACTGATCTAGCTACAACATTTTGCTTCTTGCTTCTCTATCTAAGTTTCCTCTAATACATGTATAATAGCTAGAGGTAGAGCGCCAATCCTCCATAGATTCTGCATAATCTCTATCTGAGTATGCCTTAATATTAAGATGTCTTGATTTGTTGAAGAATAGTCCTTTTTTGGGAGAGCCTTTTATATAATAGAGAATTTTGATAGCGTTTCTCAATGTTCTTTCTTTGGCTTATGTATGTGCTGGCTGACTAATCCAACTACAAAAAAAAAATATGGTCATGTAATAGTGAGGTACATTAGTCTTCGAACTAGTCGACGATACTGAGCTAGATCTGAAAAATCATCCTCATCATTTTTAATGGATTGTTGTGATTGGCAACAATTAGAATGCTAATAGGCTTACATCCTAGTAAGCAATCTCAATATCCAAGAAGTACCTTGGCTGGCTAAGATTTTTGATAACAAAGTGAGATTAAATATGTTATTTAACTTCAACAATGCCCTCTATCTCATCACCAGTAAGGAGAATATCATCGACAAAAAGAACAAGTACAATAGTTCCCCGTGAACTTTTTTTGACAAAGATTGAATGATCAAGCTATGAGCATTCGAGACCTATACTGGTAACAACCTTTGCAAACTTCTTAAACCAAGCATGAGGACTCTATTTTAAACCATATATAGCCTTCTTGAGCTTGCATAGCTGATACTCCCCTTGAGCAACATATTCTGGTGGTTGCTCCATATAGACATCCTTAAGAAAATCATTATAGAGAAATACATTCTTGACATCTATTTGGATGATAGGCCAATCTCAATTAACAGCAATAGAGAATACCACCCCAATAGATTCATCTGAACCATAAGAGAAAGTCTCATAGAAATCAATCTTATAAGTCTAAGTAAAGTCCTTGCAACTAGGCAAGCCTTGTACTGATATCCATTTAATAGGTATTTGACAGTAAACATCCATTTTCACATAATAGGTTGGACACCCACAGGAGGGCGCACAAGGTTCCAAGTGCCATAGCTAATAAGAGTATGCATTTCATCATCTATAGTGACTTTCTAGGATGGATCAGATAGTACTTCTAAACAAGTCTTGGAAATAGATAGAGATGAGATAGACAAGGCAAAGTAATGAAAAGAGGGACTGAAATGGTCTAGAAAAATATAATCAGTAATAAAATGCATGGTACATATATATTTACTCTTGCGAAGAGCAATGGAATGATCAAGATCATGTACCTTAAGATCTGAAACCCAAGTCGAAGTAGGCAGATTGGGGTGAACATGAGAAACTATTAGCAAAGTCTTGAAAGGCTGCTCAGAAATTGAGGGAGGAACACCTTGTAGGGATGGAGCTAGTGTTAGAAGAGGAGATCCGAACAAGGATTCTAAATGAGTCTCAGAAGGAGAGAAGAATGAGATAGACTTAAAGAAAGTAACATCAACTGAAATAAAGTGATGTCGGCTGATAAGATCATAATCCCTATATCCTTTTTGTGTCCAAGAGTAATCTAAAAAAATAAACTCAATGGATCGAGGAGATAGTTTGTCAAGTCCATGGCCATGTAAGTAAATAAAGCAGACAACCAAAATCCCAAGTATTAGATTATGCCCTAGAAGCCAAGTTGTCATGACAAATTATAACTTTTCTAGTACATAATTTTATACTTAATTCATTAAAATCAATAAAATTAAGCTTTATTCTTTTCATTCATATATTATATATCTATGAATCATCCATGGAGTTAATAGACAATGATACATATTCTCATGAGTTGAGAATTTAAGACATGTGTCATTATAGATTCTCTTAAAAGCTCCTGATCATTGGATTATCATGAGGATGATGATCGATCCATCAAGATTGGTACAAGATCGCCTTCCTTCTGGGTAGACATGTCTTGAGTCTATAGCATAGAGACACTGGAACAAGAGTGCAAGTGGTTATTAGTGAACGATGGTGCTAAGCATGACCAAGTTCAAGAAGTTACATGAATATCTACTCACTCATCAGTAACTTCTTATATACTGTAGTATGAGTAATTTCTTAACCTGGTATGTCTCGATTACTTATAGCGAGGTTTAATGACATATAAACATGGTCCCTAGCCATTTAGAATCTTATGGTATTTATTGGCTACCGTAGCTTCACTATAAGAGTACGGAGCACACTTACATGGGATCTATAGCCTTAGTAGTAAAAGTATAATCCTATGCGATCTAATTGGCTAAGTCATTGAACTGTGACTACAATAGTATGATATTGAAAGAAGTTTTCATGGAAATCGTAATTGGACTTAAGCTAATTAAGTTTGACATATGATGTATGCTTAGAGTTTGATGAGCTTCCATGACTAGCATCCTATCAGGAATTTTGATAGAGAAATTTGATCATATAATAAATGTACCTAGGGGTTCATTTCTATTATACTGGATTGCCACTATATATTACTAGGCATCATTGGTAGATTGTGAGAGCTCACTAGGATTGGATTAACGATCCAAGTTAGGGATGAGCTAAAATTATTTCGATATATCGGAAGAGTTTCGATGATACTATGATAGAAATCATAGTATTCTCACTACCAGATACAATAAAACCTGAGGAGTTATACATAATAGGAGTCAACTTGACTAAAGCATGGATTTATATGAGTTACATATTCAGTACTAGCTAATTTTGATACATGCTAATTTTGGTACTTACTAAAATTAGCACATACTAATTTCAGTACTTACTAATTTTAGCATGATGGACCAATTTACAAATATTATAATAATATTTGATTTCATTATTTGACTTATTAAATTAGATTTAATTATTATTAATTTTATTTAAAGTTAATTAGATTTATAATTCAAGTTTGACTTGAATGTTGACCAAGTTAATCGGGTCAATAGCCTTTTTGAATTTGATTCAATTTGGCTTGAAATGGTTTCAAAAATCAATCAAAAATTAGTCAAATTTGACTACCAGCTAGAAAATCCAATTGACTGGGTCTTTCTCTCTTATCTCATGCAGAAACCAAAAGGAGGGCATGGAAAATGAGTGCCTCCTCCTGGCACATGTAGTGAGAAGAAGGAGACACCAAGTTGGCACCCCTTTTTTATCTAGGACTCTCTCTCCTCTTTAGATAATGTTGGATTCTTTTCTGATTTAAAATTTGACCAAATCAGATAAGCAAACAATTTTATCTAGAATCTTAAGGTGTGAAGAGGGGTTTTAGCATGGAGTTTTAAGGGGCGCAGAATTAATTCTATCGCACATCCTTTCATAATTTTGTCCAGATTTTTCTCCTCCATGAAAAATTGAGATTTTTATCTATATAGAAAGCTGAGAGACCATGGTTTCCAAAAAAAATATCATTAAAATATTATTTTATTATTCTAGTATTTATTTCTTAAGAGAATAGGAGAGAAGGTTGCTGAATTCTGGTTCTAGACTAGTAGAAGAAGGTCCATCTCCGTGCTTGAAGAAAGACCTATAACGATCTAGCAGTCTCGAGACCTTGTTGATTCAGTTAGGAAGGCTCCATGTGGATACTAGCAGAGGCCAAGCACGTGTGTGGCTCCGATAAATCCTAGTAGATCTAATTGATCTGACAGATCGACATTAGAAGAAGGATTTAGAGAACAAGGAAAGTAGATTCCTTCTTGTAATTCTTAATATTTTAGATCTGATTAGTTTTAATTATTTCAATATAATAGAGATATGATTTAGATATACATGTAATCTGTTTAAATCATCATGCCTTTATAAAAATTATTTTCAAAATTTTGTGTTCATTGCGATAAGGGTTTTCAAATCTAAAATAGCATGCTTATCATCAAATCATGTATCCTAACATGGAGGAGTTAGTGGAAATGGAGATCTACCGGGATAGATACAAGAAAATGGTGTATGACCATCAAAAATAGAGGATAGAAGATGATTATTAAGATAGCAAGCTATAAGAACAATATCCCACATGCCTTTTGTTATAGAGAGAAACATAATATTTGTACTGACAGAGGGTTCATGCTATTCAAAAACTAGGAATAACTGCATAATCATCATCTTACCACTTGTCCACGGGCTAATCATTATCTTACTATCAGAGTATTTAGTGGAAGAGGAGGCAATGGAGGGGTGTTGGTAAGATGTTTTAACTTGTGTTGAGAACCAACAAAAAACGGAAGGCCTGAGCCTAAAGAATATAATTAACACCATTTAACTTAATAATGGTGCCTAAAGGAGCGGATTTTTGTACTTTTGAATATGATGCCATATAGAGTTAAGGATAGCGATGATAGTAATATAGAAAAGAAATTTCTGGATCATAGTGTTGCCGATCTCACCGCGGTGGCCTGTAGCTCTTGAGTTGGCACCGGTCTCGGACCGTCTCACCTCGAGATCTCTAAGCTTTCGGACCTGCAAAACAGAGTCAGAGACCCTGGCCAGGGGTTCCGGGGGGCACTCCGATGGTCAAGTTAGAGAGCGGCGAGATGGAATAGATCCCCTAAGACGGGTTCCCGAAGGATTTCCGTGCTTAGAGGAGATGTTAATGAAAGAAGTGTGGAGAAGAGTGGAGTTGATGCCCAGCTCCCTGCGCTGAGTTTACCGAGCTCACGCTTGAGGACTCCTAGGATCGTTCTCTTGGTGTGTTTCTCTCTTTTTCACTTACCTCCTTGCCCATTTTTACCATCCTTTTTATATCATCACATTGCCTCCAGCCCGCCCTTCCCTCCGGGGGCTCCCTCCCCCTTCTCGTCTTTCTTCCCCCTTCCTTTCCTCTTCGGGCCCGGGAACTAAGTGGCCGGACCGCCTCGCCCGTCGTGTGCCATGAGAAAGGGGGGGAGGAGACTGGCGAGGCTCTGGGTCGAGTGCGGGAGCTCTCCTTTCGAGACGTTGATGATGAGCGCCCAGCCGTTTTGGATCCTGCCCGCAAGGATTCCGCTTCTCGGTTGCGGGGCCCATCTGACTGGTGTAAACGAGGTTTCGTGTGTCACTGCAGACCGTACTGGCGCCCCCTACGGGGCGCGGCGCGTGCAGCCCGAGTGGCGATTTTGCAATCCGCGCCCCTACTTCCTTGAGGCTTCGCTGAGTAGGGTCGACCTCGACCAAGGTGGACCCGTCAGGGGGTGCCACCTGGCGGAGGAGCGGAGAAAGGCTCGACTTCGATCGAGGTGGACCTGTCTCTAGGTGCCACCTGGCGAAGGAGTAGGAGGGCCCGGCTCGACCTCGGCAGAGGTGGACCCATCTCCGGTGCCACTTGGTGAGGGAGCGAGGGGCCGCCAGCTTCGGCCGAGGTGGACCCCTCCTTGGTGGACACCTGGCGGAACGGCAGAGAGGTGCTTGACTTCGACCAAGGTGGACCCATCTCCGGGTGCCACCTGGCAAAGGAGCAGGAGGGCCCGGCTGACCTCGGTAGAGGTGGACCCATCTCCGGGTGCCACCTGGCGAGGGAGCGAGGGGCCGCCAGCTTCGGCCGAGGTGGACCCCTCTTGGGTGGACACCTGGCGGAACGGCAGAGAGGTGCTCGACTTCAGCCGAGGTGGACCTGTCTTCGGGTGCCACCTGGCAGAGGAGCAAGAGGGCCCGGCTCGACCTCGGCGGAGGTGGACTCGTCTCCGGTGCCACCTGGCGAGGGAGCGAGGGGCCGCCAGCTTCGGACCGAGGTGGACCCGGCTCCGGGTGGCCACCTGGCAAAGGAGCAGGAGGGCCCGGCTCGACCTCGGCAGAGGTGGACCCGTCTCCGGGTGCCACCTGGCGAGGGAGCGAGGGGCCGCCAGCTTCAGCCGAGGTGGACCCCTCCTAGGTGGACACCCGGGGGAGCGGCAGAGAGGTGCTTGACTTCGACCGAGGTGGACCCATCTCTAGGTGCACCTGGCGAAGGAGCAGGAGGGCCCGGCTCGACCTTGGCAAAGGTGGACCCATCTCCGGGTGCCACCTGGCGAGGGAGCAAGGGGCCGCCAACTTCGACCGAGGTGAACCCCTCTTGGGTGGACACCTGGCGGAACGGCAGAGAGGTGCTCGACTTCGGCCGAGGTGGACCCGTCTCTGGGTGCCACCTGGCGAAGGAGCAGGAGGGCCCGGCTCGACCTCGATGGAGGTGGACCCGTCTCCGGGTGCCACTTGACGAGGGAGCGAGGGGCCGCCCGCTTCGATCGAGGTGGACCCCTCCTGGGTGGACACCTGGCGGAATGGCAGAGAGGTGCTCGACTTCGACTGAGGTGGACCCGTCTCCGGGTGCCACCTGGCGGAGGAGCAGGAGGGCCCGTGTAGGCTCAGGTAGGCAACCCAAGAGGGGGGTGAATTGGGTTTTATAAAACTTATATACTATTTGCAAAGTGTGAACTAAAGCAAGTATGTACTAATGCAATTCAAGTGCTTGTGTATTTCAAATAAATGCAGCGGAATAAAGAAATAAAAGCATAAGGAGAACAATCACATAAATACAAAGATTTACAGTGGTTCGGTGCCAACCAAGCACCTACATCCACTCCCCAAGCCACCCTTGGGAATTCCACCAAGTTTGGTTTTATAACTTAGGCTCACCAACAACCTTTACGACTTATTTTATTTTCGGGCTCACAAATCAAACCCTAGTTGGTTTCAAGGCTCACCAACAACCACTCTTGGTTTTACGGGATAACCAAGAACCTAAACAACTTATTTTGTCTTTGGGCTCACAAGTCAAATCCTAGTTGGTTTCAAGGCTCACCAACAACCACTCTTGGTTTTAAAAGGCTTACCAAAAATCTCTTTGGTTTTCCGAGACTCACCAAAAATCTTAAGTAAAACAATGTAAGAGCAAGTATAAATGAATACAATAAAAGCTTTCTAAAATAAAGCAAATATCTCTTTGAAGCCCTTGATTATTGATGAAGATCTTGTCTTCAAATTGATGAAGCCTTTGATTGATGCTTGTAGATGTAGACTTTGAATGCTCTCTTTGAAACTTGGAAGCTTGAAGGCTTTGAATCACTCAACTCTTGAATCCTTGAAGAATATTCAAAAAACTCACCAAAGGATTACTTCCCAATTGATTTTTGATGTTTATATAGCTCTCCAAACCATAGATAACCGTTTATGACCATTGGGATGAAGATATGGCCGTTTGAAGCAAGTTGGAGAAGTTCTGCAGCTTTTGAAAACTACCCGTTACAGTCAAGTGTCGACACTTGATTCCTAGGTGTCGGCACTTAGTACCGACACTTGGTCTGCAAGTATCAGCACTTGGTCCGCAAGTGTCAACACTTGGCCTGCAAGTGTCAGCACTTGGCCTGCAAGTGTCAACACTTGATCTTTAGGTGTTGACACTCGGTTGAGCCAGTATTGAAACTTCTTCAAAATTAAACTTTAAGTCCTTCAAAGTCTTCCTTATATTCCAAAGTCCTTATAACTTGATTTTTCATTAATTTAAGGAATTCTTCAATTGAAATACAAGCATTTCTTCATTCAACATGGTTGAGTACTAAGATCTGAAAAATATACTTAAAATACAATTAGTACTCATATATACTTAAACATTTTGTCAATCATCAAAATCAAGACCAGAGTCAACAGCCCGGCTCGACCTCGACGGAGGTGGACCCGTCTCCGGGTGCCACCTGGTAAGGGAGCGAGGGACCGCCAGCTTCGACCGAGATGGACCCCTCCTGGGTGGACACCTGGTGGAGCGGCAGAGAGGTGCTCGACTTCGGCCGAGGTATACCCGTCTCCGGGTGCCACCTGGTGAAGGTGCAGGAGAGCCCGGCTCGACCTTGGCAGAGGTGGACCCGTCTCCGGGTGCCACTTGGTGAGGGAGCGAGGGGCCGCCAGCTTCGACCGAGGTGGATCCCTCCTGGGTGGACACCTGGCGGAGCGGCAGAGAGGTGCTCGACTTCGACCGAGGTGGACCCATCTCCGAGTGCCACCTGGCGGAGGAGCGAAAATACTTCTCCCCGAACGGGGGACCTTTTGAAAAAAAATATGTGGTACTGACCGTGTCCGGCTGGATCTGACACGTGCCCCACGTCAGCGTAGTAGCCATATCACATAGCATAGAGAAAGAGAAGATCATGGAAGAGAGCCCATCACAAGGCATAGAGAAGGTAGCTTTTTTTCTTTTCTTTTCCTCCCTTTTTTTTACTCTTTTTCCTTTTGCTTTGCTTTTATTTTTTTACTGTGGACTGGATCTATGGGCTAGACTATAAACCATGCGATCTATGGCCAGACTATGGATTGTGTAGTCTGCATGCTCCTATTGACCACATTCTGGCAAAAAGAAATGGGGAGGAGGAGGGGCGGGGCATAGTGGATGGTGGAGTAGGTTGGGGGCATCGCAGCCGTTGGTGATGGTAGAGGAAAGGTGGTGGTCGAGTGATGGGGAAAAGAGGAACATGCTGATGAGAGAGGTGGAGCTCGGTAGGTGATCAGGGCAGAGGGGAAGGGGAGCAGAGGAAAGGGGATGAAGTTGCCGGAGAAGATGAGCTTGTGGGAGAATCGTTTGGCGAGGCTTGGGGTGACCGGGGGTGGTGGGGGTGACCAGGGTGGTGGGAGACTCGAGGCGGCCGAGTATGGTGGTGGAGACTTGTACAGGTGGCGACACTGAGATGGTGGTGGTAGAGATAGTGTACGGGTCGGCACTGCGGGTGATGGTGTTCCGGAGCCCTCACGAAGATGTCGGGGGTAGGGCCGATGGTGTTCCTAGGCAGGGGCAATGGTGTTCCGGGTTCTTCTTCCTTTTTTTTGTGAAAGAAAGGACTGGCAAGAGGGGTGGTGGGCAGTAGGAAGGGAGGTGGGAGAGGCAACTAGGGTTGTGGAGGGGAGAAAAGCTCTGGTCCTATGTTGAAATAAAGAAAAAAGAATATTGTTTATTATTAGGACCATAAGGGTCTTTAAAAGAGTACAAGATCATGAGATATGGTAATATGTGACTCATAATAGGACTATGTAATACTCCTAATAGGATTAAGATAGAGTACTATATTCTAGGAAACAATATAAAATAAGTTGATCTCTTTTTTAATTCTAACATATAATTTTAGATTAAATATAATTATTTGTACATAATTACAGTTTATGTATCTTGCATATTTTATATTTATATAAATTATAATTTTCATTGATTAACCTTAGCATCATTTTATTATTTTGTGTTGTACAAAATTAATCGAAGATCCCCACAAAACTTGTATTATATCATGCTAAGTTAATTTTAAAGGACTAGAAAAACAAAACAAATCAAATAAATTTAGGAACTCTTTAGAGATAATAAATTAAATAAAATTTTTAACAGACTTCATGTTTTTTAGTAAGCAATTAAATTTAAATTAGCCTTAATAAATTTTATTAGGTGATACTAGTATCATCTAAAAAAAATAAAATTGTTAAACAAATAACTAATAATTTTTTTTTTCAAATTTTAGTTTTTCTCCTTTTAATCATATTTGGACCAAATAATTATCCTTAAAGATGAAACCATTAATCTTAAACCCAACAAATTTAATGGAACCAACTTTAGGAGATAGCAAAACCAAATAAAATTTTGACTAACCATTTTAAGACTTTGGTCGATTATTGACCAATTCTTTATCTTCTCTAGTTCAACCACTCCTACTATCCTTGAAGAAGACTATCTATGTTAGGGTAGAATCCTAAGTATCATTTCTAACTCATTTTATGATATTTATCTATCTATAAAGAGTGCAAAAAAAATTATGGAATAACCTAGCATCTGAATTTAGCCTTGATGATGCTGTGGTTGACCGGTTCAACATCGCATCATTTTTTAGATATATCATGGTAAACGATAAGCCTATAAATGATCAACTCCACTAATTCCAAGAATACCTTAGAAGCTTCACACTAATAGGACTGTTCTCACTAAAGGATTTAAGGTCTCGAGTCTTCTTGATGAAATGCCTCATTCTTAGGATGGCTTTGTCAAAGATTAACTCCATAAGCAAGGAGAGCTAATCTTAACTCAATTTCTAAATTCAATCAGAATAGAAGACTGACACAGGTCCAAAACCTAGCAAACTATAATTCTAGGTGTCCAATCTAACCTGACCCAATAATACTAGACCAACAACAATAATACCAAATCAAAGTCAAGACCTAGATTTCAACCAAACCAATAATACCAGTCATAACATCCTAACCATCCTAATCCAGATAAGTTCAAGCCTAAAGATAAAAACTTCAAAGCCAATAATAGAAAATCCAATAAGCTTATCCACGATCCAAGTGAAAGGTTTTATTTTGTACGTGGAAGGATAAACTATCTTGTGAGAGACTGCTTTCATTGAAAGAAAGAGTGCTTTCATAAACCTTTTGATTCCTCTGGATCCCAAGCTTATGTTGTTAAAGGTCTAGAAGACACCATCTTTAATCAGTAAGCTTTAACCCTGAAGTTAATGTTACTTTCTCTAACCTTAATTGATAGTTTGATTCAGAAGCTAATATTCATATTTATTTTGACCGCTCATAGAGTTCTAGTTCACTACTTTTCAGGACTCAAGTGAAGGAGGTGTAATTATTGAGAACAAGATAGCCACCAGGATCATAGGACAAGGACAAATCAATCTAAAGATGACTTTTAAAAATGTTCTTACCCTGATGGATGTGTTGTATATTCCAAACTTTAGGAAGAATCTCGTTAGTGGATCTTAACTAGTTTAGAGGGGATATAAAATTATCCTCGATTATAATAAAATTATGATAACTAAGAATTTTACTTTTATAGGAAAAGAATATATAAGTGAATACCTATTCAAATTGAATGTAATAAATTATTTTATTAATAAAACTGAGAATCAAATTATTTTATAAATAAATTTAATAAAAAATTATGGTATGATAGATTGCATCATGGACACAGAAAAAATCAAACATATGATAGATTTGAAGCTAATTTCTAAATTAAACTTAAATATTTCTAAGTATAAAATATGTGTTAAATCTAAACAACTAAAAAAATTATTTAAATCAGTTGAAAGATATACTTCAATCTTGAAGTTGATATATAGTGACGTATATAACTCTACCAAAACTGCAACCCGTAGTGGTAATAGGTATATGGTAATCCTTATAAATGATTATTCCAATATTATTATTGTTACCTAATTAAATCTAAAGATGAAACCTTCAATAAATTCAAAATTTATAAAAGTAAAGTGGAAAATTAATAAGAAAAGAAAATTAAGATTTTTAGGTCTGACAGAGGAAGGGAGTATACTTCAAATGATTTTTCCTTATTTTGTTTAGAACATGGAATAATTCTTGAAATAACTTTTTCTTACTCTCCATAATCTAATGGTATAGCTGAATATAAAAATCGTACCCTCTTGGATATGATAAATGCTATATTGATTAGCTCTGGCCTACTTGAGAATTTATAGGGGAAATTTCTTTTATCTTCTTGCTTCTCCTAAATAGGATTCTTATTAAGGATAGTGGTAAGATCCCATATGAATTTTGGAAAAGCAGGGCTTCTAACTTGAATTTTCTTAAAGTATGGGGTGCCTAGCTAAGGTAAATATTCCTAAATCTAAAAAGAGAAAGCTATAACTTAAAATTATAGATGTTGTCTTTATAAGCTATACCAAAAATAGTAATACCTATAGATTCTTGGTGATCAACTTAAATATTAATGATATAAGTAATAATTCAATCCTTAAAGCTGGAGATACTTCTTTCTTTGAGAATATATTTTCTTTTAAGACTAGAATTTTTAGATTCTTAGAATGTGAAACATCTTCTTCTAGATCTATATAGAACTAGAACTAAAAATTGAATATGAATTAAGAAGAAGTAAAAGGAATAAACTTGAAAAAAAAAATTAGAGAAATTTTTTTTACATACCTTATAGAGGGTGATCCTTGCATATATGATGAAGCTATGTCATTATCAAATTTATCATATTGGAAGGAAGCCATAAATAGTAAAATTCAAACTATCTTTGAAAATAAAACTTGGATTTTATTTGATTTATCTCTGAAAAATAAAGTAATAGGAACCAAATAGATTTTCAAAAATATATTAATACTAGATGGAATAGTATAAAGATATAAAGTTAGGTTAGTAGCTAAGGAATACTGCCGAAAAAAGATATAGATTATTTTAACACCTATACTCCTATAGCTAGGATAACCACATTAAAAACTTTATTAGTAATAGTATATTTTATAAATTAATAATTCATCAAATGGATGTAAAAACTGGATGATAATTTTAGGATTAATGAACATGATAAATGTATTATTATAAAAAGAATAACTAATATTTTATTATTTAATGCCTGTATGTAGATGATATTCTAGTATTTGAAACATTACTAAAAAAATATAAGAAACTAAAGATTATTTGCCAAGTAATTTTGAAATGAAAGATTTAGGAGAAGCTGATATAATCTTAGAAATGAAACTTAAAAGAATAAATAATAAAATAACAATAAAGCTAACAAATTCAATAGAAACAATATTTAAAAAGTTTGAATATTTTGATCTAAATTCTATCTCTCTCCCTTATGATCGTAGTTCTCACTCAACTAAGAATCTAGAAGAACTTATAAGATAATTAGAGTATTTTCAGAGGATAGGATCTCTATTATATGTAGCAAATAGAACCCGTCCTGATAGCTTATACAATAAGCAAATTAAGTCGGTATACCAGCAATCCTAGTGAAGAATATTCGAAAGCTTTTAAAAAAATCTTTAAATATTTAAATAAAACTTTAGATTATTCTCTTTTGTACCTCGACTATCCAGTACTAAAAAGATATAGTAATACTAATCGGGTAACAGATAATTTAGATGTAAAGTCCATTATAGGGTATCTTGTCATGTTTGGAGAAGGTGTAATATCTTGGGGATCATGTAAATAAACAATAATAACAAGAAGCACATTAAAATCTAAATTAATTGTTCCTAACACTACTTATATTAAAGCATAGTGATTAAAAAACTTAATTAATGATATTGAAATTCTTTTATCAGACTATCTATAATTCCAATAAATTATGATCGTAGATCTCTAATAGATTTGTTAAATTAATATATATCAAATAAAAAATGAACAATCACATCTTGATCAGATACAAAATTATAAAAAATAAAATAAAAGATATGATATCACGATCAAAAAATAATTTATCTGATCTTTTGACCAAAGGTCTTTTTAAAACTTCAGTACTTGAGATATCTAGAGGATAGAACTTAAGCCCACATATTAGTCACTAAAGTGGACCCCTACTTTTACGATTGGAGATCCCATGGTCAAGGTTCAAAGAAAAATGATTTATAAGGTGATGTTTGGGATATATAGTGACGTATATGATCTCTAAGTTGATCTCTAAGGTTTATAGGAGTTTATCTCTAACTTAAAGAAAATTAAGATTCTTAGGTCTGATAGAGGAAGGGAGCATACTTCAAATGATCTCTAATTTTATCTTCAAGATCTTCCCGATATGACTCATCTCTATGGTATAGTGTTGTATGTGTAACAGTTAGATTGAGCATAGCTCTTAATAAATTCAAGACTAAAAATTCAGCGAGATATGATTTTATTACACATATCCTTGAAGGATCTACCTTAGTGAGAGTAGTTATGAGGCCACGACTGTGGAATTAGGACAAAGTTCTAGTAACTCTTATAAAAATAAAGACAAACGTATAGTCTAGATAGCACTATCTTGTATCATGATTAGTTCGTTTTTATATTGTGTGTTTTATATTAAATACATGTTTAAACTTAGAAGGTACTTGAGCTAAACATAGTAAAAGTCCAAAGATTTTATTGTTTGAATTATTTACTGAATTAAAATATTTTTTATGAGTTTTTGAAATTTGTGAGGAGCTGTTGACTTTTCTTAAGAAGTTTCAAAAACTTCCAACACTCGACGGCCGAATGCTCGTGCAAGCGCCTGCAGCATGCATGAGCGTTCCACGAGCCCAACGTGAGCATTCCACATTACGTGAGCTCTGCACGAATGCCCGTTGGTTGCACATTTTTTTAGTTATTTTTTAAATAATTTTCAATAGCTAGTGGAAATTTTTTGAGTTTTCTTGGAAATTTTTGAGCCTATAAATAGGCCCATACCCTTAACCATGCAAACCATCTAAAAGTTCTTTGTCTCTCGCTCTCTCTAATTTTTTTATATATATATATATATATATATATATATATATATATATATATATATATTTGATCATTTAAACTGAGGATGAATTTGATCGGTATCCAATCAAGATCATGTTGACGAGCATTAGATTACCTGGCTTCCAGGTTGTACCTTAAAGGATGTGTGACATGGATCTTTGCATGAGAAGAAACTGAAATCTCTTTTAGTACAGTAATTTTACCATCTCCCAAGCTAGATTTCATTTTAATTTTTTAAATATATATATATATTATTTCGTATAAATTTCAACAACAGAATCTACCTGCCTTTTTGGTGCATCCATGGCTGAGGAAAGATGAAGAAAGTTGGCATATGGCTAAGATCTGGGGGAGACGGTGAAGCAAGAATTCCATCTTTGAAGTAATGAAGACAATGTAAGAACAAAATCTAAGAATCCAAACTACGCATTGCCATTCACCACAATAATTTGAGCGATTCCACAAAGGAAAGTTAGAAGAATGAGATGCAACGGACTCGCTCTCCCTCCACCCCCCTCGCAATCCCGAATGTCCAAAAAAGTTCAGACTACAAATGCTTTCTCGTAATTCCAATTGACCATATCCTCTCTGATACAACAAATACCCCTAATCTGAAATCTTCTTCTCCCTCACTCTCCTCACAGTCTCTTCAAGCTCTTCTTCCTTGCATCCATCTTCTTCTTATCCAGCTGAACTTTTGCACAGACAGCTCCTTCCTTCTTTTCAATTGCTGATGTTCCAATGGCAGCAGGCTCCATTGCAGGAATGACAGCATTCTGATCTTGGCCATTTGTTGCCGATACTTTCGAAGCTGTGTTAGCCGTCAACGGGTTGGGGGCAGTAACAACTTGCCATTTGAAGCCACGTTTTTCTGATCCACATTTAGAGCCATGGTGCACTCAGAGATAGCTCCGGTCTTAGATTTTGGTTTAGGTTTGGCAGCATGGATTCCAGTATACAACCTGTGAAAGCAAAATCGTAAATCCACCATGAGTTTCTCCCCCCATATGAATTATCAAAATCAAACATCAGCCCGTATGATGAGACAAAACTTCACAACAGTGGTAAAACCATAATTTATTATCAGCTGAAAATAAAAGTGCATAAAACTTAACTAGAGAGAGGATGTGTGGGTGGAGTGGGTGGGGGGAGAGGAGCTGACCTGGCATGTCTCGCATACTCCTCGTAATTTTCAAGCAACATCTTACCAGCCTGTTCATTGAGTGCAGATTCAGGAAATGGTTCAATCAGCAGACATCTGACCACCTACCAGAAATGTTAATCTGAACCACATTAGTTGAACGATTAGTATGCCAAGATGGTTTGCTTTGCCAGCATAATGATTTGAAATAATCAAACACAAACCAATCATAAAAATCAAGAAGAGTTTGAAAATAATATAGATAATAGGGAGAAAATATTTAGCTTAGGCATGCAAAAAGATAAAATATGTAAATCTCCAAGAACCAATTCCAAAAAAGTACCGACTAGCTTGTGAAGGTGGTATTGAAATCAGCGAGAAAAAAATAGCGATAACCATCTTGACATCCAACAGAACTCTGACCGAACAACCGACATGCTGAAACAGTTAACAATTAACATAAATAAAACATCAGGGTTGGGATAGGCAACGTTTGAACTTACAAGCAAAACATGTCGCAAACCAAGACTCGGATTCCAGTCCTTCTTTAGTGTGTTCACACAAATCTCACCATTTGTTGCAATATTTGGATGAAAGATTTTAGTCAGAAAGTAGCCTGCAAAAAATGAGAAGTGGATGATTAACACTCCACACACTAAAATAAGTCATAACATGTAAAGGAGAATGAAGAATTTGACTATAAATTTATATATATAAAAAAAACCTTTTGGAGGTGATTGAGGGAAGTCATGTGATAATAACAGCTTCATGCGGAATATACCATTCTCATATGGAGTACCAGCTGCATCACCCGGCATCAATTCATCAAGCATTACTTCCGTGGCAAAAAGAGAGTGTGTGTGCATATATACGCGCACGTATGTAGATATATATATGTATGTGTACATACTTATGTAGATATATATATGTATGTGATATATATATATATATGTATGTGTACATATATGTATATATATGTATGTGTACATATATATGTATATAATATATACATACGTATATACACATACACACATATACACATATATATATATACACACACATATATGTGTATATATATATATACATGTATATGTGTGTATATAATGTATATATATATATGAAAAATGTATATATCAGAAATACCAGGACCCTCGATATCAGCAAATATAGTAGTCGTCATCATTTACAACCATTAATGCCTTCTGGTGGTGTTTCATCAAGATTCTTCAGTTCTTTAAGTTGTTTGATGACATTAGGTGGAAGGTTTTTGCCTGAAATAATGAGCATTTAATTAAAATAAGCTTGAGTATAAATAATGAAAGCTGGTTTTTCAATTATAAAGCAAATTATAAAGTATAGAATAAATTAAAATCACTTCAAATTTTAACTTCTAATCATATGATTACCATTGTGATGGAAAGAAGTCTCAGCAAAATAAATTGTTTTTGTTTTTTTTTTTTTGGTGTGAAGAGACGATAGCAATCAGGTTATGACAACTACTCAATGTTTCACCATGTTCCAACAAAGATGACGTTTCTTCAGTAATAAATATCACCAACAGATCTCCAAATCAATCTACACAAGCCTGCGAAAACAAGATAATAAGCATTGGCATGATCATTTAAATATAAAAGAAAATAAAAGAGAAAGCATACAGTTCAGAATTTACATGAAACTAAGGGGTCGTTGATGCAATCATTTACTGCAAGAACTGAAAAATAAAGAAAGAGAACATCTGATGGACCACATAGTATATCTTAGCATCTAAATCAAGTTAGTGAAGAGATTTTCAACATATTTAATACATTTGGTTGTCAATATATCATTTACTCCTTATTCACATGTTTATAAATAGGCTTCCATATGCATGAAAAAACATGCAGAAAATGCACAAGATAAATTTAACAGGAAGTAAATATATGCAAAGAATAGATTATCCATATTGCAAATGCAAGTCAAAAAAACAACCTATCTGCTAGGGTACGAAATGCAGAAACAAGAAGGAAAACAAATAAATGAAACAACCGATATTTTTTCCATTTTATCAATGGCATCAACATGTACATGAGAAAGCAGGGTTCGCCGAACCATGTCGAACCGGCATACCGAACCAGACCGGTGGCCAGTTGGCACAGTTTGGCTATACAAAACGGTTCCCGATACCGATTCCGGGAGCCGTACCGGTGGCCGACCGGTACGGTATGGTACCATGCCGTACCGTACCGTACCGATACACGGTACGGCGGGACATGCTGGTGTGGACCGATATGCCCAAATTTTTTTTTTTGATTTTGTTTGATAGATTTTGGAATTTTAAGATTTTTATTTTATTTTTTAAGGGTTTAGGATTTAGAATTTAGTGTTTCGGACCTTAAGTGCTTGGAGTTTAGAGTTTAAGATATGTCCGACTTCAAGATTTAAGACTAAATCCTAAGGTTTAAGACTAATTCCAATTGAAATAAGATATAAAATGATAATTAAACTAAGATTATCAGTAATTAATGAAAGTGAAATGTAGCATAAACATACACTTACATACCAATGTCTATAATCGGGTAAAGTGTCGGTGTCCATAAATATAACGATCATTTATGTACTCCGTAGAAAGATCGGTATATCCCTCCAGCCAGACAGCATTATATTCCTCTAAGGTCATCCCAGAAGGTATGCATGATGGATCATAACTCATCGCAGATCCCTTTCTGATGTTTCGACTCTGAAAGCTATCCAGAGACTGATGATATGGCAGTGTAGGGACCTATTCAAATATACCAGCAGCAAAATCAGATCCATAAGATGTTTCGGGCTGCATGGGATAATAAATACTAGAAGATGACGTCTCAGATGCACCGTATGGATCATATGGACCAGAAGCTGTCGGTAGCTGCGGATAAGAGGATCCTGAATATGAGGATGACCAAGATACATCCATGGATCCGTGGAGTAGGAATGACTAAACTACGACTTCCCAGTGAATCGAATATGAATAGATGGTTGCGACTCTTGTCCTTCGGTTTCTTCCTGATCACTAGATCCTCCACTATCTGAAGCACTATCATCACTCTCTCTGGTATCTGAATCTGAATGGACTGAGTGCTCCGATGGAGGTGCAACTGCCTTTCCTTTTCCTCTGTCTCCAGACCGAATAGATGGTGGGGAGGGACGATGTGCTGTATCTGCTGGAGCCCTGTGAGGAATATGGCTTGTTGCCCATTGTCCAACATCCACCCCAACCTCACTAGCTACAAAACTGGCTATCGAGGAGGCGATCCTGGCTCATCAAGCTCTGGCTGCTGCTGCTGACTCATGACCCACCCAATCATTGAATCTTCATCCTCATCAACATATGAACTTGCAGTGGAATCGAGATATTTCAATTCTACTTCCTCCTGAATACACTTTAGCCTCAACCTTAAATCATGGTTTACACACACAAGATCGTTGAGACATTTCTATTTTAGACGGTTCTTCTGCTTGGAGTGGATAAGGCCAAATGTAGGCCAGTTGCGCTCACATCCACTAGATAACACCGTCTGGAAGAAGATTTTAATTACAAGAACTTTCAGATTTTTAGCAGATCCATCAAAATGCACCCACCATTCAGCTGCAAAAGATATTATATCATTTAGAATTTTAGATTTGGCAAAATAAAAAATTAATCATGATATAATATTACACTTACTCCTTAGTAGTACTTACCAGGATTCATCTTTGATTTACTTCTGATTGCTACAGTGGATCCAAATGAATCTGTGCCCATAAAAATCACTCAATAATTTCAACCTAACTTACTTCTTCTAGGCACATAGCAATGACAATTTTTTTATTTCAACCTAACTTACTTCTTCTAGGCACATAGCAATGACATCTGAATCGGACTCCATCTAATATATAATATTGCGTAGGGCAGACATAAGATCTTCATTCATGGCAATGTCCGTTATGGAGTACTGAAATCTCGGATTCAGATAGTAAGCTATATATATATTTTAAGAATTAGTCGAGCGTACTTGTACAAATCTAATTGAATTTAATTTTTTAAGGATTTCATAAATTACTGCATACCTGCTAGATGCAAATCCGAATTCATTTGATAACTCCATCGTCCATCAATGATCCGGATATACTCAGATGCATGTGATGGATCTGCCTTCTAGATTTTTCCTTCGTCCTTTGCATCAGGAAATACAAAAAGCCCATCTGAGCATACCGCTCGGAGTCCATGGCGCGAAGTACCTTATATAGAGGCTTGATAGCCTCCACTATCCTCTCAGTCTGCTATCAGAATGTCTGTCTCGTCACTAAATTTTTTACATTGCTTTCCTCAGTATTTGTCCTAGCATATCTGCTCTGCTGCCACTCCTGACTAACAAACATATGACGCAGCTCTGCTTTCTTGCCAAAAAGACTATCAAGTGTAATGTAATTAGAAGCAAATTGTATGACCCGTGATCTCAATATTTCTCCCTGTAAAGCTTCTCATTAATGATAAGATCTATGTATGGTTAAATATAAATTTGGTGATAGACTGTGCTAGCTCAACAATCTTCTGCACCCTGCGGATTTTTTCAATATTCATCAACATGAGGTCTATACAATATGCAGCACAAGGGATCAAAAAATATGTGATCGTCGCTGCCCTGCGGCCCTGTACTGTAGTCCATTATCGATGATGACCTACACGACATTATGTTCTCCTACCTGATCAATCTGAAATATAACTAGCATCTTGCACCTGATTTGAAGCATCAGCAGACTTCTGAAAAAAGTCTTTGCATCACAATAAGTTAAGATATTGACGATGCTCCATTTAGTAGGACCAATAAAACCATCACATATCAAGCCATACACGGGCCACTTGCTCTGATCCTGGAGGATCTACACCTGCACCAGCAGCCTATATAGATGAAATAGCAGAGCGATAATATGAATTGTCTACTGTATGCGCTGGGATATGACCGAAATAAAATCAGGAAGAGATGGCCCGCCACATATCCTTCTTCTTATCCTTTTTCAGTATTGTGTCAATCCTCTGTTGCTTAGAATCTCTACTGGAAAAGGCATGTGGATCGACATCATTGATAGTAGCTCCCTCTGAAATAGTCCTGGAAGACTTCATTCTACTGTCAAATGCTCCTAACATGAATGCAATACGGTTGGTGTCTTTCCTGACGGGCTCTCTGACTGAGGAGGTGCTCCTAAACCGTATCTCAGACTCTCCTGCAGTACTAGCAGAACCGGATCACAATCTCGACTTAAAAGCTGATGGTCCAAATCACTGTCTATGCCTAGCTATCTTTTCCTGCTGTCTCTGCTCATACAAGCTCGTCTAAATAGCAGCCTCCATCTGTGCCTTCTCATCAGAAGGAATAGATGCTCCCTCTGACTCGCTGGAGTAATAAGGTGGTTCTGCGGCTCTGTGCTCTACCTCTGCCTTCTTCTTTGCTGCCCTTTCCTTCCCAGTTTTAAAATCAGCAAAATATTTTTTCTCAACTGACGGACCTCCTGTGAATACTATCGGCATGCAGATACATCAAGATAGCCGCTAGCCAAGTGCTGCTTCAACCTTATTACCTCCCAACCTTTGAATTCAGTATTGCGCCATTTACACCTCCAATGATGCCGACCCGAGAGCATCTCTCTAAGCAACCAGCCAATGTCACACTCCAGATCCTTCTTCCTCCTTGATGGATCCATACCTGAATATTTAAATTACATATAAGATCAATAATAATGTTTATTAATTAATACTTTATTAACCTAATTTTTTAAATTTAATTTTTTTTTATTTTTTTATTTAAAAATTTTTTTAAAATAAAAAATTTTAATCTTAAATTCATGTAGGATTCTATCATATATGCTACATATATTTTTTTAAGATCTTAGAAATGCATTAAAAGTCAATTTTTCTTCAATTTAAGACCTAGAGTACTATTTATGAGACGCATCAAAACTTGAATAAATCGACATAAAATCTATAGTGAGAGTAGCTTACGAGCCCTAAATTAATAATTTATAATTATAATTTTTTTACTAATTATTGTTTTAATTAATTTTTTAATATAAAATTAATTTTTAATTCCAAAAATTATATATTTAACAAAAAATCAAAATCTTAGTATCATTGTGTAGATCTATCCTAGATCTACTACATACTCTAAAATCATAGCCAACAAAAAAATTTTGGCAGCATTTCTCCTTAATTTTTTATTTTGCATAGATTTTAACACAAAAAAGAGGAAAGAGGGAAATAGGGGAATCTCAGAAGTCTTTAAAGGTTTTAAACAACAGAGAGCTCTTCTCTGTTTGTTCTCCCTCTTTCAACGATAGCCCGAAAAAAAAATATCTCCATTTCAACACAATCAAACATCCAAAAATCGAAGAGGAAGTCCTACAGTAGCCATGTGACCAAAACAAAAAACAAAAACCAAAATGACCCGAACCGATTCGAACCGGACCGAACCGAGCCATTTTGGTTTTTTTTTTTTTTGGTCACATGGCTACCGTAGCCATGTGACTGGGGTGGAGGGGGAGGAATCTCAGAAGCCTTTAAAAGCTTTAAACAACAAAGAGCTCTTACGAGCTCTCTATTTGTTCTCCCTCTTTCGACGATGGCCCAAAAAAAAAAAATTTCTCCATTTTAATGCAATCAAACATCCAAAAATCAAAGAGAAAGGTAGAATCAAGGTCCGTATAGCTTCCCTTTCCCCTATTTCCCTCTTCCCTCTCTTTTTTGTGTTAAAATCCGTGCAAAATAGAAAATTAAGAAAAAATGCTGTCAAATTTTTTTTATTAGCTACGATTTTAGAGAATGTGATAGATCTAGGATAGATCTACACAATAATATTAAGATCTTGATTTTTTGTTAAGTATATAATTTTTTAAATTAAAATTAATTTTAGATTAAAAAATTAATTAAAAATAATTAGTAAAAAAAATTATAATTATAAATTATTAATCTAGGACTCGTAAGCTACTCTCACTATAAATTTCATGTCGATTTATTCAAGTTTTGATGCGTCTCGTGAATAGTGTTTTAGGTCTTAAATTGAAGAAAAATTAACTTTTAATGCATTTCTAAAATCTTAAAAGAATATATGTAGCATATATGATAGCATCCTACATGAATCTAAGATTATTATTTTTTTCTTTTTTAAATTTTTTAAATAAAAAATAAAAAAATTAAAATTAAAAAATTAGGTTAATAAAATATTAATTAATAAACATTATTATTGACCTTATATGTAATTTAAATATTCAAGTATGAATCCATCAAGAAGGAAGAAGGATCCGGAGTGCGACATTGACTAGTTGCATGGAGAGATGCTCTCGGGTCGGCATTACTGAAGGTGTAAATGGTGCAATACTGAATTCAATAATGGGGATAACAAGATTAAAGCAACACTTGGCTGGTGGCTATCCTGATGTATCTGCATGCCGACAGTGTCCACAGAAGGTTTGTCAGTTGATGAAGAAACACTTTGCTAATTTTAAAGTTGGAAAGAAAAGAGCAGCAAAGAAGAAGGCAGAGGTGGAGCGTAGAGCCGCAGAACCACTTTCTTATTACTCCAGGGAGTTGAGGAAGCATCTATTCCTTCTGATGAGGAGGCACAGATGGAGGCTGCTATTCAGGCGAGCTTGTATGAGCAAAGGCAGTAAAGTTGGAAAGAAAAGAGCAAACACTTTAAAGCTTGTATGAGCAAACACTTTGCTGATTTTAAAATTGGAAAGAAAAGAGCAGCAAAGAAGAAGGCAGAGGTGGAGCGTAGAGCCACAGATCCACTTTCTTATTACTCCAGGGAGTTGAGGAAGCATCTATTCCTTCTGATGAGGAGGCACAGATGGAGGCTGCTATTCAGGCGAGCTTGTATGAGCAAAGGCAGTAGGAAGAGACAGACAGGCATAGACAGCGATTTGAACCATCAGCTTTTGAGTTAGGATCAGGATCCGGTTCTGCTAGTGCTACAGGAGAGTCTGAAACAGTTTAAGAGGACCTCCTCAGTCAGAGAGCCCGTCAGGAAAGGCACCAGCCGTATTGCATCCATGTTGAAAGCATTTGGCAGTAGAAGGAAGTCTTCCGGGGACATTCCAGAGAGAGCCACTATCTATGATGTCGATCCACATGCCTTTTCCAGTAAAGATTCCAAGCAACAGAGGATTGATACAATACTGAAAAAGGATAAGAAGAAGGATATGTGACGGGCCATCTCCTCTTGATTTCATTTCAGTCATAGCCCAGCACATGCAGCAGAAATTCCATATTATCGCTCTACTATTTTATCTATACATGCTGCTGGTGCAGGTGTAGATCCTCCAGGATCGAGGGATATTTATGGTCAGCTTCTGGACAGTAATAAGGAGGAGCTAGAAGAATGGATATCTTCCTATCAGAGCAAGTGGCCCGTGTATGACTTGACAGTGATGTGTGATGGTTGGACTGGTCATACCAGACGGAGCATCGTCAATTTCTTGATTTATTATGATGGAAAGACTTTTTTTTAGAAGTCTGTTGATGCTTCAAATCAGGTACATGACACTAGTTATACCCTCAAATTGATAGAGGTGATTGATCAGGTGGGAGAGCATAATGTCGTGCAGGTCATCACAAATAATGGACCACAGTATAGGACCGCAGGGCAAATTTTGATGCAGCGGCGATCACATATTTTTTGAACCCCTTGTGTTGCACATTATATAGACCTCATGTTGATGGATATTGAAAAAATTCGTAGGGTGCAGAAGATTGTTGATCTAGCACAATCTATCACCAGATTTATATATAACCATACATGGGTCATTATTAATGAGAAGCTTTACAGGGAAAAAATATTGAGACCAAGGGTCACACGGTTTGCAATTAATTACATTGCACTTGATAGTCTTCTTGGTAAGAAAGCAGAGCTGCGTCAGATGTTTGTCAGTCAAGAATGACAGCAGAGCAGATATGCCAGGACAAATACTAAGGGAAGCAATGTGAAAAATTTAGTGATGAGACAGACATTCTAGCAGTGGGCTAAGAGGATAGTGGAGGCTATCAAGACTCTATATGAGGTACTTCGTGCTGTGGACTCCGAGAGGTATGCTCAGATAGGCTTTTTGTATTTCATGATGCAAAGTGCAAAGGAAAATATCCAGGAGCCAGATCCATCACATGCATCTGAGTATATCCGGATCATTGATGGACGATGGAGTTATCAAATGAATTCAGATTTGCATCTAGCAGGTACGCAGAAATTTATGAAGTCCTTAAAAAATTAAATTCAATTAGATTTGTACAAGTACACTCGACTAATTCTTAAAATATATGTGCAGCTTACTATCTGAATCCGAGATTTCAGTACTCCATACCGGACATTGCCATGAATGAAGATCTTGTCTGCCCTATGCAATGTTATATATAAGATGGAGTCAGATCCAGATGTCATTGTTATGTGCCTAGAAGAAGTAAGGTAGGTTGAAATTATTGAGTGATTTTTATGAACATTAATTTTAATAAGTAGCATATGATAACAAAACTTTTTTCTGGCAGACGAAATTTTTTAGGGAAGGCACAGATTCATTTGGATCCACTGTAGCAATCATAAGTAAATCAAAGATGAATCCTAGTAGGTACTACTAAGGAGTAAGTGTAATATTATATCATGATTAATTTTTTTATTTTGCCAAATCTAAAATTCTAAATGATGTAATATCTTTTGCAGCTGAATGATGGATGCATTTTGATGGATCTACTAAACATCTGAAGGTTCTTGTAATTAAAATCCTCTCCCAGACAGTGTCATCTAGTGGATGTGAGCGCAACTGGTCTACATTTGCCTAATCCACTCCAAGTAGAGAACCGTCTGAAACAAAAATGTCTCAATGATCTTGTGTATGTACACTATAATTTAAGGTTAGACTAAAGTGTATTCAGGAGGAAGTAGAATTGAAATATCTCGATCCCACTACAAGTTCATATATTGATGAGGATGAAGATCCAATGATTGGGTGGGTCATGAGTCAGCAGCAGCAGTCAGAGCTTGATGAGTCAGGATCGTCTCCTCGACCAGCCAGTTTTGTAGCTAGTGAGGCTGGGGTGGATGCTAGATAATGGGCAACAAGCCATATTCTTCACAGGGCTCCACAGATACAACACATCGTCCCTCCCCACTATCTATTCGGTCTGGAGATAAAAAGAAAAGGCAGTTGCACCTCCATCGGAGCACTCAGTCCATTCAGATTCAGATATCCCAGAGAGTGATGATAGTACTTCAGATAGTGGAGGATTTAGTGATCAGGGAGGGCCGGAGGATAGGAGTTGCAGTCACCTATTCATATTCGATTCACTGGAGAGTCGCAGTTTAGCCATGCCACACAGGATACAAATCATGGAGTACTATCTGGTATACCTATGTGGTGATACGATTGCATATAAGCGACATGCTCCGAGAGGTCGTTCGGGACACGATACAGCTGCAACTCTTGCACGTGGAGTAGGGTCCATGGATGTATCTGAATCATCCTCATATTCAGGATCCTCTTATCAGCAGCTACCAGCAGCTTCTGGTCCATATGATCTATATAATGCATCTGAGATGTCATGCAACCCGGAACATCTTATGGATCTAATTTTGCTGCTAGTATATTTGGATGGGCCCCTGCACCGCCATATCATCAGTCTTTGGATAGCTTTCAAAGTCGGGACATCAGAAAGGGATCTGCGATGAGTTCTGATCCATCATACATACCTCCTGGGATGACCTTAAAGAAGTATCAGGCTGCCTGGCTGGAGGGATATACCGATCTTCTTACAGAGTACATAAATGATCCCTATATTTATGGACATCGATACTCTATCCGATTCTAGATATTGGTATGTAATTATATATTTATGCTACATTTCACTTTCATTAATTGCTGATAATCTTAGTTTAATTATCATTTTATATCTTATTTCAATTGAAATTAATCCTAAACCTTAAGATTTAGTCATAAACCTTGAAGTCCGATATATCTTAAACTCTAAATTCCAAGCACTTAAGGTCTGAAACACTAAATTCTAAACCTTAAACCCTTAAAAAATAAAAATAAAAATATTAAAATCCCAAAATCCATCAAACAAAATCAAAAAAGAATTGGACGTAACGGTTCACACCGGCACGCCCCGCCATACCGTGTCGGTACGGTACGGCACGGTACCGTACTATATCGACCGGCCACCGATACGACTCCCGGTACCGGTACCGGGAATCTTGTGAGAAAGTGCTACAAATGTTGCTAACTTAGAATAAATAATTTTCAAGCTAACGAATGACATTTAATGCTTGATTTCCCACTCAATATACCACACAAATAGATATCTATCTTAGCTAATAGATATTCCTTTCTAAGTATTACATACTTATAACAAAATATTGTACTTTTGGAAACCCTGTCAGGGATGAGTATGAATAGTTTCCTTCAAAATGTGAGTTGGCCTTAAAAGAAGGTTTCCCAGTAACAATGGAACACTGATGATTGCTCTGAACAACCATCAAGCAGTTCTCTTTGATCATGGAACATCATCCAGAGAGAAGATAAAAGAACGGTGAAACTTCATTAGGTTGCAGTGCTATTTTTTAGCACATGATCGAGTTAGAAGCATACACATGGAATCAAGTTTTCTATTATCAGACACCCAAGTTCAACTGAATATATTCATAGGGAGTCAAGAAAACAAAAGGGAAAAAAACCTTTCCAGTCCATCAAAGATTGCTTACTCTACCTCAAATCTCTGACTCCCAAACAAATATGCTCTTTTCAAAAGCATCATATACGACAAAGGCTGAAAGACAGTTATCTAAGAGAACTTAGCAAATTATTTAATTCTCTTAGACTAATAAAAAATGTTAGAGGGGCTTTAAGAAGTTACGTCATTTAAGGAAATCACTAGCAAAAATCTTCTTTGAGTTCACAACAAATACCGCTTTGCCCACTTACAAGCTAGAGAAAGTATTGTTGCTATCAATTTCCGGGGATCATGTGCACCTAGCTTACCGGCAAGGTATACCTACATAAAAGTTCTTTGCTAGAAAAGGTCAGGGGTTCTCCGATAGGGGACCCTTCGATGCCTAAGTCAACCGAAGATCAGTGGAACAGTAGAAAATGAAAATAATTGCCCTTTCAAGAGCTTGGTTGTGCATACCTAGTCCCTTTTGCCACCCCTCTTTATAAAAAACGTCTCGTTCGTTACCTCATGAAACCACACTATTAAGAACATGAAGGTAACTAATTTCGTTATGATATCAAGATTGATTAGTTATGCCGCAAATCATGCGTAACGTACTCGGCTGCTCATATCTATGACTTTTCACTAATTATAGAAAGTGGGCTTCTTAGTTGGGCAATTGCCGACTTGTTGATTACTGGAGCTTAGTTAAAGATCGTGGCCAAGAACTTGTCGAAATCTTTTGAAGCCTATCGAAACATGGCTTTCCTGGAATCCTCTTGGGGTCTACTTGGCTATAGCTGACTAGGTTGGAGATTTGCAAGGTTTAGTTGGCTTGGCTGTTAGCCAACTAGATAGGCTAGCCATAATACCTGGTCGGCCATGGGCCGACTAGATTGGAAGTTCGCCAAATCTAGTCGATTTTAGGTCGACTAGATTGTAGAGACTAGTCGTCGACTAGTCAGCCATGGTCCGACTAGGCATCTTCCCGAGGGCTTCCTAGTGCCTAGTCAGCTAGGGACCAACTAGGTGTCCTTTCCCTTTGTTAGATCTAGTCAGCTATGGACCGACTAGGTATTTCTTTTCCTATTTGGGCCTAGTTGGCTATTGGCTGACTAAGTATCTCTTTTCTTCTTTGAAACACACTCGATTGAAGGCCAGGTAGATCGTGGATGGGCTTCTCAATAGAAGACCAAGTAGCTTCCTGGCCGACTTATTTCTAATTCGTCATAGGTGCAAGTTCACACCTAATAGTTGGCCCTCCACTTCCAAGTCCAAGTTAATCATCATCATCTCATGTGAAGGGAGTATGATCATGAGGTCCGCTGGTTTTGTCGTTTCGTAAAAATTATTTCAGTTATTGAACTGCTCAGAAAATTGTGTATTCGTTTCGTTAACCTCGTTGATTTAAAAACCCTGCCACCGTTCCAACTACTTCATCATTTTGAAATCCGTGCAGCTGCTTCAACTATTCCGTTACTTCAAAATCTATGCGGCAAGCATATCTACTTTCCAAACTAAAGCTTGTTTTTAAAAGCTTCATCAAACCTTACCATATGTCGATCTCTCACTAGTTAAGGGTATGGCCTTGGATTGCTGAGGTGTCACCATCCTAAAAGCCATGAAGAAAGTACAAAGCTCATCAAACAATGCCGCTTGTCATGCCAAACTCTCCTTAGCCCACCACTTGTCATAATCTGGTATTGTGTTGGGAATATGGCCTTACATGACCATTAGTTTTTGGATTAGAGGGCCTATAAAGCCCCCTCTTTTCCTTCTCGTATTTTTTTCACCTGAGAGAAAAGAAACTCTCCTCCTCCCCTTCCCTTTCTTCCTTGTTATTCTTCCCAACTAAAAGAAGAGAAGCTCCAAGAGAAGAAGAAAAGTTTTCTAGTCGGCAACATGCTTGACATCGAGCTTCTAATCGATGGCAAGCAGCAGTCGGCGGTGAGCACTTGGTTGGTCCCAGTCTTAGCGGTGAGTGCTTAGTCGGTGGTGGGCATTCGGAGTTCTCGTTGCTGACTAGCTGCTCATTACCGACTAAAAGCTCACTGCCAAGCCTGCTGCTAACTAGAAAACTCTATTTTTTTTTTAGAACTTCTCTTCTCTTAGTTGGAAAGAATGACAAAAGAGAAAGGGGAGGGGAGAAGGAGAGTTTCTCTTCTCTCAAGTGGAAAAAATGGCAGGAAGAAGGAAGAGAGAAGGGGCCTTATAGGCCATCCAATCCAAAAACAAATGACCATGATAAGGTCCTATTTTCAACACAATACCAAATTACAATAAGTGGTGGGATAAGAAGATTTTGGCATTGACAAGTAGCACCGTTTGATAAGCTTTGTCAAGAAGTCGACATGTGGTAAAGTTTGATGAAGCTTTTAAAAACAAGCTTTAGTCTAGGAAGTAGACATGCCTACTGCACAAATCTCAAAGTGAAAAAGCAATTAAAGCAGTGGCACAAATTTCAAAATGATGAAGTAATTGAAACGGTGGTATGGTTTTCAAATCGACGAGGTTGGCGAAATGGTCACACAGTTTTTGCAGCAATGCAATAGCTGGAATATTTTTTATGAAGCGACAAAACCAGTGAACTTGTTGATCATACTCCCTTCGCCGAAAACGACGATGATTGACTCGAACTCAGGAGTGAGAAACAACTATTGGGATGCAAACCAGCACCTACGATGAATTGGAAACAAGTCACCAAGAAGCTACTCAGTGGCGATTTATCCAACTTAACCTTCTAATAAGAAGCTTGGCCACGATCTACCTAGCCTTCAACTGAATAAGTTTCGAAGAGAAAAAGAGATATCTAGTTGGTTCCATAACCGACTAGGCCCCAAAGAGAAAAAAGACACTTAGTCGACCCGTAACCGACTAGATCCAAAGAAGGAAAAAGACACCTACTCAGTTCCTAGCTGACTAAGCCCAACGAAACCCCTAGGAGGATAACTAGTTGGTTCATGGTCGACTAGTCTCTACAATCTAATCGACCTAAAACCAACTAGATTTAGCAAACTTCTAATCTAATCGATCTAAAATCGACTAGATCTGGTGAACTTCCAACCTAATCAGCCCTAGGTATTGTAGCTAACCCATCTAGTTGGCTAATAGCCAACTAGAACTTGCAAATCTCGATCTATTAGCCGACTAGAACTTGCAAATCTCCAATCTACTTGACTATTAGCTGAGTAGATCTCAAGAGAACTCCAGGAAAGCTGTATTTTGATAGGCTTCAACGAGACCTTAACAAGTTCTTGACCACGATTTTCGTAATCGATAAGTCGGCAAGTACCGAACTAAAAAACCAACTTCGCATGGTTATTAAAAATCGTGGATATGAGCAACCAAGTATGTCGTGCATGATTTGTAGCACGACTAACCTTGATACTACAACGAGATTAGTTATCTTTACGTCCTTGATAGCGTGGTTTCAAAAAGTAACTAACAAAGAATTTCTTATAAAGAGGGGTGGCGAAGGGAATCTAGGTACGTATGACCAAGCTCTCGAAAGGGAAATTATTTTTATTTTCTATTATTTGCTGATCTCTAGCTGACTTAGATATCGGAGGGTCCCTTGTCTGAGAATCCTCCATCTTCTTTGATAAAGATTTTTATGTAGGTACACCTCGCCGGCTAGTAAGGTGCATGTGATTCTCAGAGATCGATAGTAATAGATATGATAATTACAACTTCACACGGAGAAGACTCATATGCTATCATAGCCCAACTCCGCACACTTCACTGCAAGCAGCCATGTGTAATTTCTCAAGAAGATTGACCTACGATAAACTAGTCCTTTTAATCTGTGACACTTCATGCTCCCTCTCCATTATGATTTCAACCACAAATTATTCATGATGTGTACTGATTCTCACAAAGCAAGGCAGCAAGTCAACTTTAAAAAACATGAACTTTTAGAATATTTTCTTAGGAGTTCATAACTAAAAATTTCCAACTGCATTGGAAAATTAACTGACAAGAATACTATCAAAGCAACCATAGTTTAGGAAATTAAAGGCTAGCTTGTTCCTAGGCATCAATTGAAAGGGGAGAGAAGAGGGGTTACCATCCGAGAATAAAAAATCAAGTACTAACAAATCATAACCAATTGAGTATAACACCTCATGAATCTAACAAAATAAATTGACTTTATTAACCTTATCCCATCAACGGCTAAGATGCATCCCAGTTTTTAGTAAAATATATTAAAAGCGCATGATAGTAACTCCCAACATGAAATATGATTCGAACAGAGCCAAATCACAAATGGCTCAAGAGACGGAGATCAGAAGCCCAAAATAACTAAAGATCTTGCCTTTTAGAACATCCGAAGAACAAGATTAAGGAAAAACTATATTTTTCCAAAGATTTTGTGAAAAAAAGAAAATTCGGTAAAATGACTACACAAATCGCTCATCAAATAAGAGAGCTAACGGGAACGGATTTCTCCCGAGATATCCAAACAAATAGAGAGAAATTTTGATCAATTAATTTAAGAGAAAGCAGAGAAGTAGAGACCGCTTACCTGAGGAATGAGAGCCAAATAACCTCAGAATACCGCTTCTTCAGATCCGAGAACCGAGAATGCAATGATTGGGGGACGCGGAAGGAGAGAGAGACGATGATGCCCCTTTCAAGTATCACGAATGGTCAGCGGTGGGCGTCCCTCGAACAGGGGCTTTGAAGCCGGCCATATGACGGTAATGATCCAAGTATTTTACAAAAATCACACATTCTTCTTTGGGGTTTCACTTTGACGGCGAAAACTGCACCGTTGTACCACTGGCACGTGGCATAAATTTTTTTTATAATTAATTAACAGGAATTTGAGTTCTAATTTAGATATATTTTAATTAAAAAATTTAAGAATAAAATAAATAAAATAAAATAAAATAATTCTAAAATTTTTGTTTATCGATGATATAAAAAAATTAAAAATATATATAATAAATCTTATTCACTGATTGATATTAATGATAATTAATTTAATATATTTATCTAAAAAATAATTATAAAAAATTAATATATATCAGGTATCGAACAGTTTATTGAGAAATAGTACAGAACCCTAACTCCTCTTCCGTTTTTTTAAAAAATAAATAAATAATACTGCACCGTTGCCAAATGGGGTTATTTACGTAAATTTACTCAGATAGGATGTCTATAATTATCTTCATAACAAAATTACCCTCAATATCGTGGAGTAATTACGCTTCCGTCTGATATTGCACGATACTTTTTAAGCAAGAAGGGGTTGTTTTATAAAAAGATTTTAGTTGACGGAATTAACCCCGGTTTGGAACCGTTGACGTCCTGAGTGGGATTGTCTGGTGGGGGGCCCACGTGTTTGCCGACGTTTCGAGCCGACCGTTTCGTGGGGCTGCGTCAGTTAGCACTAGCAGGTAGCCGTTGGCATCCAGCTGGCATGTTCGATTTAAATCCTGCTGCAGGAGTGGATGGACGAGCATGCTTAGAATAGCCCCATGGCCCCCATCGATGTCATCATAGGGCTGCGATAAGTGTAATATTTATAATGTAATTCTTGAAGGACCCTCGCAACTCCGGTCGGAATTGAAGGCTATATCTTGGATAATACGAGGTAATTGGCGATCTCCGAATCCAACGGATACTAATCCGATGATGCTACTACAACCACCATCAGAAATGACTAACATTGCCCAAGACATTATCACATTGAAATTTCTAGAAGGCTTGCTCTCACCTGTTACATATTTGAGTTTTATATTTAAAATTTTAAAAAATAAATTTTCCTTGTCCTACCATTTTAGTTATTTAAAATTTTAACTTTCTTTTCAAAGAGAGTACTCGAACATTGATTTTTAAAAAATATATTGTTAGAATATATTGGTTCAAGTATAGATTAGCCACCGGTTCGACCGCTTGAACACTCCCTCCTAAACTAGGCATGTCGAACCAAAGCACCCAGAAGAAGTCAAATGGTTAACGGACAAGACAAAGACACAACCTTCGGTCTCAGCCGAAGAGTTAGCGTTCAGCCTCTGCCGAAGACATATCCCTCAGCCTCAGCCGAAGGCACAACCTTCGGCGCTCCCGTCGAAGACATGGTCTTCAGTCTTTGCTGAAGGCACGATCTTCGACTTCGGCCACAGATGCCGTTCTGAAGATACCTCGAGACGAAAGCATCTCTCTGATCCAACCACGGATACTCCTAAAAAAGAAACCCGAAGGCAAATCTTCAACCTACCTCAAGCCCACACGAACGTGGGAGATAACAGTTACGATCGACTATTACCTCCAGAACAGAACTATATCAAAGTGGCCACATGGTCACTAACTTCAACTGCAACGTCTTCGGCCTGATCGAAACCGTTCAATAACCGCCTACGATTACGGATAGAGGGGAATCCATTTACTCCCCCCATCGTAATCGCAGGAAAAAGGATAGAACCGCAGGCTGGACCAATCAATATAAATACTGGTAAGAGGGGACATTCCAGGTAAGGCACAACAAAATCCTGAAAATCTTAGAGTTCTTTCTTCGCCATCCACCCTCCTCAGAATCTTTCCCATTTTGTTTTGGAATCCGCCTCTAACTTAGGCATCAGAGCATTCGGTTAGGGATATGTTTTGCAGGTAAACCAAGGAGCGGACCTATGAACCAGTAGCTCTGTCCGATTAGGAAAAGAATTCTACACCAACAGATTGGCGCGCCAGGTAAGGGGGCAGCATTGAAGAGTGCACTAAGAGCACACCAAGCATTTACTGTTAGCTCCCCTCCTTAAGAAAAAGGGGAAGAGTAAGGAGTCTCCAATGGCGAGAAGAAAGACTCAGAGCGCCTCAGCAAGTCGAAGTCGCGTTCCCTCCTAGGGGGTGAACCTTCGGTAGGGAACGATGTTCCGCCTCCCACACTTCTTGTGGGACAGTAGCAGTTCGAAACTCTCCTAAACCAGGTCAACGCTCTCACAGCTATGGTTCAGGATTTTCAAGACAAAGCCTTCCAGGTGGGGCATCCGCCAGCCACCTCCAGACATAATTCTCGATCTCGGAGAAAAAGAGCCCCTCGAGAGGGGTCCACCCATCTTTCCCTCCATCTTCGACCCGCTCCTGAGAGCCGAAGCTCGAGAATGCTTAGACCCACCGATTCGCTGCGAAGAGGAAAGAAGCCAAGGTAATCTCCCTCTGCTTCCTCCGAATACTCTACTCCTGAAAAGGACCTACCGAAGGAGGTCCACCTCGATTACGAAGGGAAGCTCAAGGCCCTCGAATCGGAAGTTGCGAAGCTTCAGGAGCAGAGGAGCCACGATGACCTCGTGGCATGTGAACTGCGCCCTTCGTACATCGCTCGCATCATGGGCGAAGTCGTTCCCCGGCACTTTAGGATCCCTCAGATGGAGCCCTATGATGGCACCACCGATCCACTTAATCACATGGGCAGTTTCAAAGCCCACATGATGATTCAAGGGGCTTCGAATGTGCTGTACTGCCTTGCATTCCTGGACACTTTGAAGAAGCCGCTCGGATGTGGTACTCGAGCATACGCCAGGTACCATCGATTCTTTTTTCGAGCTAGAAAAATTGTTTGTCTTGCATTTCAGGACCTGCCACAAGATCCCCCACAACACGGATACCTTGTTCCTCATTCACCAGAACGAAGGAAAAAGTCAGCGAGATTACATCTCCAGATTCAAATCGGCTACACTCGAGATCCTCGATCTCAATGAGCACGTGACCATGTCTGCATTAAAAAAGGGGCTCCGTACATCCAGGCTCACTTTTTTTCTGGACAAAAAGTTTTTCAAAAGCTATGCTGAGCTCCTGTCGAGAGCTCAGAAGTACGCCGACGCCGAAGAGCAAGCGACAAATCAGTGGCTAGCTGAAGGGAAGCCCCTCCCGAAGAAGAACGGCATGGGACAAGGCCCCCTGGACCTAACAACGATAACAAGTATACTGATCGGCGACGAAGTCCTAGGCCCAGAGCACCGGAGGAAGACTCGACTCATATACCCCCGTCAACCTCCTAGAAAAAAGATCCTATTGGAGATAGAAAAAGAAAACTATCTCCAACGGCCACGTCCCATGAAGACGTCCTCTTCCGCGAGGAACAGGAACAAATACTATCGATTCCACCAGGACCATGGCCATAACACCGAAGAATGCATCCAACTTAGAGATGCCATCAAGGATCTTATCAAGAGAGGTTACCTAGGACGGTACCTCAGTAGCCAGGGACCCCGATCGGAAGCTGCCGTTCCCCAGAGGGCCCCTGAAGAAGCTAAACTGCCAAACCAGAGGCCCACCAATGGGAACGTAGGGATGCTGCATCGATCGATCGACCGGAGAAGAGCCGAAGACGATGCCCCAAAGTGGCTCAAAGAAAATAATGCCATACTCTTCTTCGATGATGACCTCACGGGAGTCCAGCTCCCGCATGATGACCTGTTGTAACATCGACTGTTGTGGCTAATTACGATGTAAGACGTATCTTGGTTAATAATGGAAGTTCTGCCGACGTCTTACTCTATGATGCGTTCTCTTGGATGTGCTTGCCTAAAAACAAATTGCAAAGATCCCCTATACCACTTACTGGCTTCGAAGGCAACTAGGTCGATGTTGAGGAAGAAATAATACTGCATGTAACCCTCGACACCGAACCCTAATAGAAGACACTACCAATTAGCTTCACGGTGGTCCGAACCCCTTCAGTTACAATGTGATTCTGGGACGGCCAACCCTAAACAAATTCCAGGCCATAGTGTTGACTTATCACCTCTTGGTACATTTTCCCACCAGGAGAGGCGTCGGAGAAGCCAGGGGAGATCAAAGAACGGCACACGGTGCTTGATGATCAAGACAAGCACTCCAATGATCCTACAACTTGGGATCAATTAGATCCGAGAGACCCAACTGCAAACTTTGGTGAACCTATGGAGAGAACCATCCCGGTTTAGCTAACTGAAGAGGATCCCACCAGGGTCGTGCAAATTAGAGGCATGCTCGACGAGGAAACCAAAGCAAAGCTAATCTGTTTTCTCAGAAATAACGCTGATATCTTCGTCTGGTCGGCTTCAGACATGCCGGGGATTCCAACCGAAGTGATTACTCATCGGTTGGAAGTTGCTCCCGAATATAAGCTGGTTCGGTAAAAGAAAAGGAGCTTCGCCCGTGAAAGACGGAAGACAATAGATGAAGAAGTAAACAAACTCATCAAGGCGGGATTCATTCGAGAAGTGCATTATCCTGAATGGTTGGCCAAAGTGGTAATGGTGAAGAAGGCTAATAATAAGTGGAGGATCTGCATCGACTACATAGACCTCAACAAAGCCTGTCCAAAAGACAGCTTTTTCATTCCAAAGATCGACCAACTGGTTGACGCCACCGCTGGGCACCAATTATTAAGCTTCATGGATGCCTTCTCTGGATATAACCATATCCGAATGGATCCCCAAGATGAGGAAAAGACAGCCTTCATCACCGACAAAGATCTTTACTGCTACAAAATGATACCATTTGGGCTCAAGAATTCTGGGACGACATTCCAAAGATTGATTAACAAAGTGTTCAAGGAACAATTGGGGAGAAACATAGAGGCCTACGTCGACAACATGATCGTTAAAAGCCTCCTTAAAGAAAATCATATCAAGGACCTGGAATAATCGTTTGGTGCCCTACGACGCTACCACATGAAGCTGAACCCAATGAAATGTGCCTTCGGGAAAATATCGGGCAAGTTCTTGGGGTTCCTCGTTACTAAGCAAGGGATCGAGGCAAACTACGAGAAAATCCAGGCCCTTCGGGATATGAGACATCCTTCTTACAAAAAGGAGATGCAATAGCTAACAGGGATGATCGCCTCCTTGAGCAGATTCATCTCCCGGTCAGCCGAGAAATGCCTCCCTTTCTTTAAAGTACTTCGATAGTCCTGGGACTTCGAATGGATCGAAGAATGCCGTATTACTTTTGAAGAGCTAAAGAAGTACTTGGAGACCCCACCCTTGCTCTCTAAACCTCAAGAGGGGGAAGTACTCTATCTGTATCTCTCCGCTTCGGACGAAGCAGTCAGTTCAGTCCTCGTCCGAAGAGAGGAGGACGGCTCCCATAAGCCGATCTACTACATCAACAAAGTCTTGCATGATGCTGAAACAAGATATTCAAAAAATGCAGAAGCTGATTTATTTCTTGATAATTGTGGCAAAGTGACTACGGCCTTATTTTCATGCCCATGCCATCGTGGCATCAACTGATCAGCCTCTTAAAGCCGTTCTTCGATGTCCTGATACTTCGGGGAGGATAGCCAAATAAGTCATAAAGTTAAGTGAGTTTGACATCAGCTTCCAACCCCGAGTGGCTATGAAAGCCCAAGTGCTGTCCGACTTCTTGGTCGAGTGCACCTATAAGTCCGAAGATAAAGACGAAGCACATCCAACTGAAGAAGAATGAGTCACTTTGAAAGATGCGGAGTCTGTTTGGGTACTCCATGTAGATGGGCCCTCCAACTCTGCTGGATATGGAGCGGGCCTCATACTAGCTGAACCGGATGGACATACAGTGGAGTACGCACTCCGATTTTCCTTCCGTGCTTCGAATAATCATGCTGAATATGAAGCCCTGCTTGCAGGACTTTGAATTGCCAAGAGTTTAGGGGTTTAGAGTCTCTAGATCTTCTCGGACTCCTAGCTAGTGGTAAACCAAGTCAAGGGCGAGTTTGAAGCCAGAGATCCTACAATGATCTAATACCTGGAGAAGGTACAAACCCTATCCTCCCAGTTGGAGTTCTTTGAGATCATTCATGTTCTCCGATCGAAGAACTTTCGAGCGGATGCACTGTCTAGGCTCACCACCACCACTCCAGAGTCCCTCAGTCCCACCTTCATCGAGCACCTTGAAACTCCAAGCATAATCGAAGAAACTTTGGAGGTGCACCAAATCGAGACTGAACCTAGTTGGATGGATCCCATCCTTAAGTTTTTAAATGAGAAAACATTGCCAGAAGACAAAGCAGAGGCCAAAAAGATCTACCGGATGGCATCCCAATATGTCATTTTAGACAGGACCCTCTATAGAAGATCATTCTTCCAACCTCTGCTAAAGTGTTTGGGGCCATCAGATACCGACTATGCCCTAAGGGAAGTCCACGAAGGCATATGCGGAGATCGCTTGGGGGGAAAATCCTTGGCGTATAAAATAATACGCTAGGGATACTATTGGCCCTCCATTCAAAAGGATTCAGCCGACTTTGTATGAAGATGTGATCAGTGCTAAAGGTATGCCAATGTCCAGAGACAACCAGTGAGCCATTTGACCTAGCTGACGGCACCCTGGCCCTTCGCCTAGTAGGGCATGGATATCCTTGGCCCGTTCCCACTAGCATCCAGGCAGAGGAAGTTCCTCATCGTGGCCATCGACTACTTTACCAAGTGGATTGAGGTCAAATCACTAGCTCACATCATAGAAGGCAAGGTCGAGAATTTTGTCAAGAATTTCATCATATTCCGGTTTGGAATTCCACATACTATAATAACTGATAATGGAAGGCAGTTTGACAACCCTAAGTTTAAAAATTTCTGCGCTCGGTACTATGTGCAACACAGGTTGACGTCCGTTGGCCATCTGCAGTCTAATAGGGAGGCTAAAGTGACGAATCGGACCATTCTTCATGGTCTGAAGACATGGTTGAACGCTGCCAAGGGACTTTGGGTCGAAGAGCTGACATCCATTCTCTGGGCATACCGGACGATCCCGAGAACGGCCACCGGCGAATCTCCGTTCAACTTGGCATACGGTATCGAAGTAGTCCTTCCTATCAAAATCACCCTACAGTCTTTAAGAATCGACAAGTATGAGGAGCCTGAGAACTCCGAGCATAGAAGAGTGGACTTGGATCTACTGCTGAGTACCAGACTCCAGGCCCAAATGAAAATGGCAACATATCAACAAAAAGTTGCCAAATATTATAATTCTAGGATGAAAGAACAGACCTTCCATACTGGAGACATGGTACTGCGAAGAACTAAAATATCCAGGCTAACAGAACAGGACAAACTTTTTTCCAACTGGGAAGGACCATACCAAATCAAAGAAGTTGTACGCTCAGGAATATATCGACTCAAAACCTTGAATGGCATTGTGCTACCTCGACCTTGGAATGTACAAAATCTTTGCAAGTATTATCAATAAATATATCCCAGATATTTTCATAATCTGTTCAAGTCTAAATAGCCCACCATCCCAATGGTGCAACAATGGTCCCAATGATCCGTTCAACGGAATTGACCATGTCTGATCCACTCGCCTTATCAGTATGCCCGACGAGCACAACGGACAGCCCAATCAGGCTTCCAAATGATCAAAGGCGCAAGAATGGTCCACATGACCTAGCCTATGGTGAATCCGAAGATGCACCAGGGCGGGCCTAATCAGCCTACCTTGAGCATAAAAGAAGGTGCATGGATGGTTCACATAACCTACCCTATGGTAAACCAGAAGACGCGCCAGGGCAGGCCTAATTAGCCTACCTTAACTTTGACAGATAGGCACAGGGACGGCCCAGACACCTTACCTTACTGTAAATCCGAAAACATGCTGAAGTTAGTCTAAATCACTCACCCTGTCAGCAACAAACATCTTACAAGATAGCCTAATCGACCCCTGTTGACTACGTTATTGATTTTGATGATAAGCAAAATGGTTAAGTATAAGTTGAGTACTAATGATTTCTTTAAAGTATGTTTTTATAGAAAAATGTGCTCATCAATTTGAAAAGTTTGTTTGATTGAAGAAGCCAAGCTTAGATGAAATATCTGCTCAAAGAAGACTTAGACAGTCAAAGTTTGCTTGAATGGATACTTGAGTAATATAAAAATTTGGTTCAGTACAAGTTCAAGTATTTTTGTGAAGATCTCAGTAAGGTATCGACTCAAAGTGTCGACACATGATACCAAGTATCGACACATGATAGTGAAGTGTCGACTCAAGTCGGTACGCAAAGAAAGTTTCAGATGGCACGACTGAAGTGTCAACATATGGACTTGAAGTGTCGACACATGGATCAGCTCATTGCCTGAGATTTTTAAATCATAGAACTTGCTGAAGATGAAAGACTGCAGAAGTGTCGACACATGGATGTGATGTGTCGATTCAAAGTGTCGACTCACCTGAGGAAGTGTCGACATATCTGAGATTTCTAGAAAGCCATATTGAAGATATTTGAACTAGGTGTCGACTCAAGAAGTTCAAGTGTTGACCTGAAGTGTCGACTCATAGCCTGAAGTGTAGACACATAAAGTTCTGGAAATAGTATTGGCTAGTTTTTCAAACACATAACTTATCTCTTTTTACCCCCAATGGCAAGATTTTCGAGTCTAACTGTTAGAAACCAGATTTGAGGCCTTGGAAAGGTATTTATATGGTTAAAATCAAATAAAAAATAAGGAAATGAAATAGAAATATCTAAGAGAGAAGAAAAGAGAGCATTCACTCATATTCATTGAAGTTCAACCACTCTCAAGCAAAAGCAAGCCTCCAAGCATTCAAAAGCCTTCAAGATCATTAAGGATCAATCATTCTTGAGCAATCAAAAAGGCTTCATCAAGTTCAAAAGTATCACAACTTCGAGCTTCAAAAGATACCCGCTTTTCATTAGAAAGCTTTTATTCTCTTTACTTCAAACTATTATTTGTTGTAAGGGTTCTTGATTAGCCTATTGCAAAACCAATAGAGATTATTGGTAAGCCTTTGAAAATCAATTAGGTTCTTGGTTATCCCGGAAAACCAAGGGAGGCTGGTGGTGAGCCTTAAAACCATTTAGGTTCTTGGTTAGCCCATAAAACCAAGTGAGGTTTTGACTTGTGAGCCTTGTAAAAATAAGTCAGATTTTGATTAGTGAGCCCAGAAAACTAATCGACTGTAATCGATCGAGATTATAGTAAATTTCTAAGAGGATCTTGGGAGTAGATGTAGGTGCATTGGATAGCACCGAACTACTATACTTTTTTGTCTTTGTGGTTGCTTGTCTTCTCTTATTGCTCTTACATTTATTGCTCTTTATTTTCGCTGCACATTTACTTAAGAGCATTACATTTGAATTCATAGTACCTTGATTAATTGTTAAATTGGATTATATACTATTGTATTGCATCAAGTAATTATTTTTTAGAGACCCAATTCACCCCCCTCTTGAGTTGCTTACTAGGCAACAAGAGGTATCAAAGCCCTGTTCTCAATTTATAGGCTTTACTGCCTTGAGTAAAGATCTATGGTAGCCCCTATTGGTACTAGTGTAGTTAAGGGTCAAGCCTCAAATAGGCCTTCATTTTTCATGGATCAAATTATACATATTGAAAAACTAGGATGAGAATTTATATGCATTCTATTGATTATAACTTATGAAGAGTAGTTGATAAAGGTCCTTATATTTCTTCGGTTGTGGTTAATGGTATTTCCATCCCAAAACTCGAAGAGGATTTGGATGAAAATGATATTAAATAATCTGAGATCAATGCTAAGGCAATGAATCTCCTTTATTATGTATTAGATCCTAGTGAATTCAATAGGATATCTACTTGCACTTCAGCCAAAGAAATATGGGACACTTAAAGTTATCCATGAGGGTACCGATCAAGTGAAAAATACTAAGGTAAACATGTTAGTGCATACTTATGAAATATTCCGAATGGAACCTAATGAGTCTATCACTGACATGTACACTAGATTTACAAATATTGTAAATGAAATGAGAAGTCTAGGAAAAGTAATGTCTAATGCTGATCTTGTGAATAAAATCCTCAGGTCACTTCCAACATTGTGGGATCCGAAGGTGACCGCCATCCAAGAAGCAAAGGATATTGACAAGCTGCCATTAGAGCAGTTGGTTGGATCGCTCATAACTTATGAGCTAAATTTAAAGTAAAAGTCAATGGACATGGATAAAAAGAAAAAGGGGATTGCATTCAAATCAAATATATAAGAAGAATTCTCAATCGATGAGTTCGAAGAAGAAGAAAAAGATGAAGGTGAAGAAGCTCTCCTTGCTAGGAAATTTAGAAGATTCATGAAGAGGAGGAAGTTCCCTTACAAGAAAAAATTCAATCAAATAAAGAAAAGGAAAAAGAAAAAGAAAGAAAAGAAAAAAAAAGGAGAAGGAAATACCTACATGCTTTGAGTGCAAGAAGCCGGGTCACTACAAATTCGACTGCCCTCTCCTAAAGAAGTCAAGGAAGAAGTTAAGAAAGAAAGTAATATGGCTACTTGGAGTGATAGTGAGGACTCCAGTTCTGAAGAAGAGCAGACAGAAGTTGCAAATCTTTATCTTATGATATATCAAGAGCAAGATAAGGTAATATCTGATACCGAAATAGATTTTACTTTTGATGAGTTAAGAAATGCTTTTGATGAACTTATGCATGATTATAAATTAATTTTATCTGAAAATAAAAAGTTGGAAAAGCATGCAAACAATTTTTCTCATAAAACAATTCTTTACTAAATGAGGTTAGTGATTTGAAAACAAAACTGGATATTTTAGAAAAGGAAAACAATGCTTTAACTATGAAAAATGAAGTTTTAAAAAGATTCAAAACTATTATTTCAAATGGTGATCTTTTAAAGAAAAATAAGAATTTAGAATTAAAAAATGCAAAGTACAAAAATGAACTTGATAAAATGAAGCCTTTTGTTGAAAAATTTACCTATAGTTCAGAAAAAATAAACCTACTTTTAGATAGTCAAAGAGCTATTTTCAATAAAGCAGGATTAGGATATAGACCCCAAAAATAATAAAAGTACTTTAAAAAAATTTTGTACCTGCATCATTTAGCATAACATGTTTTTTATGTAAAAAGCAAGGTCATAAATCTTTTCAATGTAATTTGAGAAAAATTAATTATTTTGAAAAAGTTTGGATTCCAAAATGAACCATTTTAAGTACTAACTCTAAAGGACCCAAGTTGGCTTGGGTACCTAAAAACAAAGCTTGATTTTTATTGCAGGTGTGTCTTGTAACCAAGGAGAACAAAAGACTTTGGTATCTTGATAGTTGTTGCTCAAGGCACATGACGGGAGATGTGAAGTAATTCACTTCTCTTGAAGCAATGAATGGAGGGAGTGTGACCTTCGGGGATAATGGTAAATAAAAAATCATTGGTATTGGTAAGGTTCACATAACCCCTTCTAGTTGTATTAGTAATGTACTCTTAGTTGAAGGTTTAAAGCATAATCTTTTAAGTATTAGTCAATTTTGCGATAAAGGTTTTCAAGTTATTTTTAAATCATCTTATTGCATGATTGCTAGTCCGGATATAAATGAAGTACAATTCATTGGAAAAAGGCATGGTAACATTTACTTAGTAGATTTAGATGATCTATCTTTGCCTGTTGGAGAATGCCTTGTTGCAATGAATTCTATTAAAGATGAGACTAGTTGGCTTTGGCATAGAAGATTAGGGCATGCTAGTTTGTATCTACTTTCAAAACTCTACAAAAAGAACTTAGAGATTTACCTGAACTTTGTTTTGAAAAGATAGAGTTTGCCAAGCATGTCAATTTGGAAAACAAGTTAAAACTTCTTTCAAGCCTAAAGGTTTTGTAACTCCTAGTAGGCTACTATAACTACTTCATATGGATCTTTTTGGACCAACTAGAACATCGAGTCTAGGAGGCAAAAGATATGGATTAGTCATAATGGATGATTTTTGAGATTTATATTGGTTTTCTTTCTAGCACATAAAGATGAGTTATTTTCTGCATTTATAAAGTTTTATCAAAAAGTTTCAAATGAAAAAGGTGTTTCAGTTGTATGCATTCGTAGTGATTATGGAACTGAATTTAAAAATCAGGATTTCGAAAGCTTTTGTAATGAAAAAGGTATTGAACACAATTTTTCTGCACCTAGGACACCTCAGCAGAATGGGATAGTAGAAAGAAAAAATCATACTTTAGAAGAAATGGCATGCACTATACTTTGTGAAAATGATTTACCAAGATATTTTTGGGTTGAAGCTATTAATACTGCATGTTATATTTTGAATCGAGTTTTAATCCATCCTATTTTGAAGAAAACTCCTTACGAACTTTGGAATCAAAGAAAACCAACTTTAAAGTATTTCCGAGTTTTTGGTTGTAAATGTTTTATCTTAAATAATGACAAAGATAATCTTCAAAAATTTGATGCCAAGTCGATGAATGTATCTTTTTAGGATACTCCACATTAAGCAGGGCATATAGAGTTTTCAACAAAAGAACCTTAGTTGTAGAGGAGTCTGTACATGTTGTTTTTGAAGAATCTACTAACAAATCCTCTAGAAAAGAAGATATTTCTGATGCATGTGCAGGTGCTGATAAGCTTCAAAAATTAACACCGAATGATCAACCCCCTCAGCCAAGTGAAGAAGATCAAGATAAAAGTGAGAAATGTGAAGACACTCCAAAGCACCAAGATCTACCTAAAGAGTAGAGGTATGCTTATGGACATCCTAAGGAATTAATCCTAGGTGATCCATCTACAGGGATAAGAACACGAGCCTCAATTAGAAATGAATGTGACTATATAGCTTTTGTTTCTCAAGTTGAGCTTAAATGTTTTGAAGATGCTGAAAAAGATCCTAACTAGATAAATACCATGCAAGATGAACTAATTCAGTTTGATAGAAATAATGTTTGGACATTAATAGAAAAACTATCTAATGTTTCTATTATTGGCACAAAATGGGTATTTAGGAATAAATTAGATGAAAATGGAATTGTTGTTGGAAATAAAGCTAGGCTAGTTGCTAAAGGCTACAATCAAAGGAATGAATTGATTTTGATGAAACTTTTATAACGACCCATAAAAAAAAAAAAGAGAGCGTGGACGCGCGGTGCGCGAGCGCACGGGCGACGCGTGGCGGGCGAGCGAGGGAGCGTAGGCGCGCGGGCGACGACGCGCGGGCGAGCGATGCGCGGTGCACGGCCCGGCCCATCGCGGCGAGCACGCGTTGCACGACCCAGGCCCACACGCGCGGGATTGTGGGCTTGGCCCAACCCGAGCCGGCCGTTGCATGGGCATTTCCCAGGCATTTCCCAGCCTATTTTGCACGGTTCACGACGATCCAAGGGATTTCTGAGCGATCTAGACCGTCCGATCGTCCGATCGAATGGCTGAGATTAATCCGAGGGAGTTTAGGCTTGATTAGGTGCTTTTGGATTAGGATTTGGACACGGTTTGAGACGTTGATCTCAAATTAAATGGCCAGGATGTTATTTTGATGGTTTTGAACTTCCTAGGTTATGTTTGAGATGATTTTTAGATTGGTTTTTCTTCTCTTTTTTACCAGGACATCGATAGGATGCAGGGAAGAGCCTACAGACAGCCAAGAAAAGAGGAGAAAAGAGAGAAAGAGAAGGGAAAAGAGGAGAGAAGAAGGAAGAAAGAGAAAGAGGAGAAGAGAGAGAAGGGGAGAGGGAAGGGTTTTGGTTTGGAAGATGAGGAAAGAGAAAATCAAGGGTAATCTTCTTTCTCAAAATTTGTGAAACTAGGATTTGATTTGAATGAATTTATTTATTATTGTAGGAGATCAATCTTTTGAGCAGGAAGGATTTGGACGAATTTCGGGTATAGATTGATATCGAATATTTGGGATTAGCGGTTGAAGGTAAGGATTCTGGACCTGATCACCGGTTTATATATATATATATATGTGTGTGTGTTTATTATTTTAGTTTGCCCGATTTGATCCAAATATATATATATTTACATGCATGGTTACTTTCGGATAGCATGATTGATTTTCCGAAATATAAGTGGATTTGTTATTATTGTTATTTGTGTTTTAGTAATCTTTGAAATGGGTTGGACCGTGATATCGGTTATTGGAAAATGACATGTTTTGACAAGATGATGTGAAAAGATAAATGTTAATAGTGTTTGGACTAGCCATGCCACGGGATCGTGAATTCTGAGGTAGCCTGAGCCACGGGCTTTGTACGTGAGCTAGCTTGATCACGAGAAATGGTCGATTGTGAAACTAGCCAGACCATGAGGAATGGTCGATGAGACTAGCCTGACCATGAATAAAAGGTCGATTAATGGGCTTGTACGTGGCTAGTTTGGCCACGACGGATAGCAAGTGGCCAATTATGAGATTACCAGTCATGGGTTGGAGCATGACCGTGGTTAGTCCAGTATCCTAAAGAAGAAGGAAAACCAATAAAAATATATAAAGGAAATATAATGAAAGGTTTTGATATATTTGATATGTGATTGGTTTAGGTTGTGTGACTTAGAATTTATTGATTTCCTGTTATATTATTGTAATATTGCTGCTTTCAATTTTTTTTATATTAATACTGGTGTGATTGTAAGGATTCTGGACCTGATCACCGGTTTATATATATATGTGTGTGTGTGTTTATTATTTTAGTTTGCCTGATTTTATCCAAATATATATATATATATTTACATGCATGGTTGCTTTCGGATAGCATGATTGATTTCCTGAAATATAAGTAGATTTGTTATTATTGTTATTTGTGTTTTAGTAATCTTTGAAATGGGTTGGACCGTGATATCGGTTGTTAGAAAATGACATGTTTTGACAAGATGATGTGAAAAGATAAGTGTTAACAGTGTTTGGACTAGCCATGCCACGGGATCATGAATTCTGAGGTAGCCTGAGCCACGGGCTTTGTACATGAACTAGCTTGACCACGAGGAATGGTCGATTGTGAAACTAGCCAGACCACGAGGAATGGTCGATGAGACTAGCCTGACCACGAATAAAAGATCGATTAACGGGCTTGTACGTGGCTAGTTTGGCCATGGCGGATAGCAAATGGTCGATTATGAGATTACCAGTCATGGGTTGGAGCATGACCGTGGTTAATCCAGTACCCTAAAGAAGAAGGAAAACCAATAAAAACATATAAAGGAAATATAATGAAAGGTTTTGATATATTTGATATGTGATTGGTTTTGGTTGTGTGACTTAGAATTTATTGATTTTCTGTTATATTATTGTAATATTGCTGCTTTCATTTTTTTATATTAATATTGGTGTGATTGTAAGGGAACCTTACTGGGCTATAGAGCTCACAACCCTACTTTCTTCTTTCACAGAATCGTGCAGATATTTGGCTTGATGATGAATGAGATTTTCTTGAGGTAAGTGACTCTTGTGTACCTAGGCCTTGCATGATCTCTAGGGTAAAACCTAGGGTTTGTGCGGTCGATCGCGTGCCGATTTCGATGCTGGATTCGGAGCGTGACAACTTTTGCTCCTATTGCTAGACTTGAAGCAATAGACTACTATTAGTATTTGCTTGTTTTATGAATTACTGTTTCAAATGAATGTTAAGAGTACTTTTCTAAATAGTTTTATAACAAAAAAGTTTTTATTGAACAACAACCTGGATTTGAAAATCATGCACATCCTAATCATATTTTTAAATTGCATAAAGCACTTTATAGATTAAAGCAAGCACCTCGAGCCTGGTATGAAAGACTCAGCAAATTTTTGATTGAAAATGAATTTTCTAGAGGCCATGTTGATAAAACCATGTTTTTGAAAAAGAAAGATAATAATTTATTAGTAGTACAAATATATGTTGATGATATTATTTTCGGTGCTACTAATGAAATTATTTGTCAAGAGTTTGCTAAGCTAATACAGGATGAGTTCGAGATGAGCATGATGGGAGAACTCAATTTCTTTCTCGGACTCCAGATCAAGCAAACTAAAGATGGAATCTTCATCAACCAAGCTAAATATACAAGAGAGATTATAAAAATGTTTGGAATGGAGACTACTAAATCAATAGGTACACCTATAAACCCATCTTGTAGACTTAATAAAGATGAGCTTGGCAAATCTGTAGATCAAAAATTATACAGAGATATGATTGGCTCTTTATTGTACTTAATTGCAAGTAGACCAGATATAATATTCAGTGTATGCATGTGTGCTAGATATCAATCTGAACCTAAAGAATCACATCTATTAGCTGTTAAGCACATTATTAGATATCTATCTGGTATAATTGATATTGGCTTATGATATTTTAGGGATTCATCTACTGAATTAATTGGATATTCTGATGCTGATTTTGCGGTTGTAAATTGGATAGAAAGAGTACTAGTGATACTTGCCAATTTTTTGGAGTTAACTTAATCTCCTGGTTTAGCAAGAAACAAACTTCAGTTGCATTATCCACAGCTGAGACTGAGTATATTGCAGCAGGAAGTTGTTGTGCTCAAATCTTGTGGATTAAGCAACAACTTGAAGATTTTGGAATCAAGTTGATTAGTACACCTATAAAGTGTGATAATACCAGTGCTATCTATTTGACTAAAAATCATGTTCAACATTCTAGGGGTAAACATATTGAAATTAGATATCATTTTATCAGAGATCATGTTGAAAATAATGATGCTGTGCTTGAATTTATTTGTACTGAATTTCAATTAGCTGATATTTTGATTAAGCCTCTTCTGGAAGATCGGTTCTGTATGATTAGAAGAGAGCTCGGGATCATTAATCCTTTTGATTAAAATCTTCCAATCATTGACTCAAATAGATCAATTTGACAACGCTCATATTCATTTATCACAAATTTCATTGAATTTCCAATGTATTTGATCTGATTTTCTGTCTCTTAATTTTCGGTTTTGAGTCGATGTGTCGACACATGAATGTGTCGACACATTCGTGAGTCGATACATGAATGGCAGCAGATCGAGGATAAGGCTTTCCAAAGTATTTTTTCCTTCATTTCACCTCCCCACTCAAGCTGACACATACCCTAACTCACTCCCAACAGTTTCTTCCCTCCAATTCATGCTCAAAACCTTTCGATTCTTCATTTGGGATGCTTTTTGGCTTAAATTGAACGACTTTTCACTTCCCATTTCCAATTTGAACCCTAGAAATCCTAGATTTCTCCTCCAAATTTGTTCAAATCTCTATTCTGTATAATGGGATCCCAAAAACAAGTAGTCCGTCGCCCTCGATCGTCCAATCTGGAATAAGAATGAAGAACCAAGGCCAGACACGAAGCTAGAGCTCCAGATCCGCCTGCTCGACCACTATTTGTAGCTTCTAGCCGGTTGAGTTCAAAGATGGTTGTCGGAGAATGCCATGTGGACTTTAGTTTCATTGACCAGCAGTACTTCAGGATAGGTCAGTGGATTCGAGATGCTGGTCTGACATCCTTCTGTTCTCTGAGCGAGAGATACTACCCAGGGCTCATACGAGAGTTCTACGGATCATTAGCCCGTGGGAGTGATGGTTGGCTGGCTCATGTCAGAGGCAGGGATATCCTCGTTACTTCAAAGATATTGAGCAGAGTATGGGATATTCCTATGATTGGGTCAGTTGTTGACAGTTTGATTGATAGAGTGAGTGGTCTCCAGTGTGTATTCAAGTCAGACATGTTGCTTGAGGGAGCCACCGTGCCTGTATCCCGTTTGTCTGCGGAGATGAGACTATTACACCACATTGTCGCCTGGATCCTTTCATCGAAGACCGGACATTTTGATTACATCACTGAGCGAGAGTTGCTCGTGATGGTCTCATTGGTACAGCGCACACCCGTCTGCCTTCTGGTGCTCATGGTTCATTAGATGACGGAGGCTTCGATGAGTCAGCGACTCTGCTTACCCTACGGGATGGGGTTGACTATATTGTTCAGGGAGTATGGTATTAGTTTTGAGGACGAGCCCATCCGTATGCTCCTACATATTGATGTTTATGACATCAAATCATTACATCGGATGGGTTATCATCTGTTCAGAGGCCAGTGGAGATGTAGAGTATGTAGTCAGGACTATGACAGAGATGATGATGATGCTGCAGAGGAGGAGCGCATCCTTTCGGTGAGGCAGGACCTACAGAGGCACCTCTTCTAAAGAGTTAGCCTGAGACAGCAGCATAGCCAGAGATCGCTTCTCAGTCTGAGCCTTCATCTCAGCCTCAGCCAGTTCAGTCGGATACTCCAGGAGCTACAGAGAGTCTATTGGATAGAGTCAGGCACATTGAGATAGATGTTTTGATCATTAGACAACATCTTGATTATTTCATTGCTGAGACCAGAGAGAGCCATAGTGGACTGAGTGATGGCATCTCAGTTATTCTGACCGCACTATCCAGACCTTTAGGGAGTACTCCAGTTTCTGATATAGCTCCACCTGCTCCAGCACCAGTTGTTGATGATAGTGATGATGGTGATGATGAGGAGACTGACTTTGATGGATTCGACTTTCCATATTTGATTTCAGAGCCTGTGGCAGAGGTGACAGCAGACTTGCCTAGGAGTCCCATTTGTGACCCTTCCAGTTCACCTACTTAGACTCCTGTCCTATCTACTCCACCATCCAGATCAGATGATCATGTTCCGATTCCTATTCTTTCACCTGTTGTTGATTCACCTATTGTTGATTACCATTGTCGATAGACCTATTATTGACACTCCTATTATTGACTCGCCGATTGCAGATTCACCCATTCATTCCTCAGCTGATACGCCTATCATTGATACACCTATCATTTCATCAGCTGATACACCTATTTTTGATACACCATCTTGTACACCTACCATCCATACATCCTCTCTTATTCGGGAGCTAGGTTTTTACACACCTGGCTTTCAGTATCTTGATTCTGGTCCATCTTTTGATCATACACCACTTCCGACAATCACAAAGATTGTCACCTCGATCTGTTTTATCCTACTGAGGACATAGCCTCCACCTCTTTTGCTCCAGCTAGAGGTCGGACGTATGCTCGACGCAGAGGACATGGTCGTCGTACTCCTCCACGACCGACTAGGACCCGCCTTAGAGATCTCAGATCGATGTGGCCTCAAGCTCGCTCTTTTACTGATACTGGACCGATTGAGATTGGATCTTCTGATGATGATGAGGATGAGGATTAGGATATCTTTGTATTTTTAGATAGTTTATTTTTATACATCTTTTGGTTGTTTTGTTGTTGTACAAATTCTGAATTTAAATGGAATATTATGTTGTATTTCATGATTATGACTTCAAATGAATGAAATGCTTTAACTTTCCTTTAGTACCTCATTATCTTCATTAATGAATGAATGAATTTTTTATTGTAATTCAATGCTATATCTTGAATGACTTGCCTTTTTTTCTTCTACCTTTTTAATGATAACAAAAAGGGGGAGCAATACGACTAAAGTATAAATGTCCATGGGAGTAATAAAACAGTGTAAATTGAAAATTATTCTGAAAACTTAGTTGAACTTGAATTGAAAATTGTTTACAAATTTCTTAAGTAAGGGGAGCAATACTTTCTTTACATTGAAAATCTTTTCTGGATTGAATTTCATCTTAAATCCTTCTTTAAATGTTTGAAAAGATATTTACAAACTCTTTTATTTAATCATCAATTCAGGGGGAGCCTTATCTATTGCTGAATTTTTGTCTCTCCTAAACATGTTTTTTTGTAGAGTATCACAATACATGAGTTTATGTCTTAGATATGCCAAAGCTCTGATACTTTTAATCATTATAACAAGCTTTATCACTCTTAATCATTATATCACACTTGCTCTGATACATCATGTCAATATTATAAATTACTTTGATACATCTATTGTATTTAGCTCTTTGCACCTTGATAAATTCTTTTAAAAGCTTTTTATGCAATTTATACTTAAAGGTTTTGTCATCATCAAAAAGGGGGAGATTGTTGACTTCGTTATTGATTTTGATGATAAGCAAAATGGTTAAGTATAAGTTGAATACTAATGATTTCTTTGAAGTATATTTTTATAGAAAAATGTACTCATCAATTTGAAAAAGTTTGTTTGATTGAAGAAGCCAAGTTTAGATGAAAGATCTGTTCAAGAAGACTTGGACAGTCAAAGTTTGCTTGAATGGATACTTGAGTAAGATAAAAATTTGGTTCGGCACAAGTTCAAGTATTTTTGTGAAGATCTCAGTAAGGTGTTGATTCAAAGTGTCAACACATGATACCAAGTATTGACACATGATAATGAAGTGTTGACTCAAGCCGGTATGCAAAGAAAGTTTCAGATGGCATGGCTGAAGTGTCAACACATAGACTTGAAGTGTCGACTCAAAGTGTCAATACATGGATCAGCTCATCGTCTGAGATTTTTAAGTCACAGAACTTGCTGAAGATGAAGGACTGCAGAAGTGTCGACACATGGATGTGATGTGTCGACTCAAAGTGTCGACTCACCTGAGGAAGTGTCGACACATTTGAGATTTCTAAAAAGCCAGATTGAAGATATTTAAACTGGATGTCGACTCAAGAAATTCAAGTGTCGACCTGAAGTATGACTCATAGCTTGAAATGTCGACACATGAAGTTCTAGAAACAGTAATGGCTAGTTTTTCAAACACAGAACTTGTCTCTTTTCACCCCCAACGGCTAGATTTTCGATCTAATGGCTAAAAACTAGATTTGAGGCCTTGGGAAGGTATTTATATGGTTCAAATCAAATAAAAAAATAAGGAAATGAAATAGAAATATTCAAGAGAGAAGAAAAGAGAGCATTCACTCCTATTCATTGAAGTTCAACCATTCTCAAGCAAAAGCAAGCCTCCAAGCATTCAAGAGCTTTCAAGAGCATTAAAGATCAATCATTCTTGAGCAATCAAAGAGGCTTCATCAAGTTCAAAAGCATCACAACTTCGAGTTTCAAAGAGATACCGCTTTTTATTAGAAAGCTTTTATTCTCTTTACTTCAAACTATTATTTGTTGTAAGGGTTCTTGGTTAGCCTATTGCAAAACCAAGGAAGGTTATTGGTGAGCCTTTGAAAACCAATTAGGTTCTTGGTTATCCTAGAAAACCAAGGAAGGTTGGTGGTGAGCCTTAAAACCATTTAGGTTCTTGGTTAGTCCATAAAATCAATTGAGGTTTTGACTTGTAAGCCTTGTGAAAACAAGTCGGGTTTTGATTAGTGAGCCCGAAAAATTAATTGATTGTAATCGGCTGAGATTATAGTAAATTTTTAAGAGATCTTGGGGAGTGGATGTAGGTACATTGGATAACACCGAACCACTATACTTCTTTGTCTTTGTGGTTGCTTGTCTCCTCTTATTGCTCTAATATTTATTGCTCTTTGTTTTCACTGCACATTTACTTAAGAGCACTACATTTGAATTCATAGTTGTTGGCTCCACCCAGTGATTTTGATGAATAACAAAACATTGAGTGCATATTGTATTCTAATGAGGTTTCAAGTTGTGAGTTTTCAGGAAGAAAGCACCTCAAAATCTCAAAAACTTATGGTTTATGGCACGTAATGGCATGGAGCAATTCTCACAAATCCGGGCATCCTCTTCATTGAAAAAAGGCATCTAAATGTTTAAATATTATGTATTTATATTTTCTAGAATTATATTTATGTTTTCGAGGCATTTATACTTGAATCTGAGATTTTTCAGTCTCAAGTGTCGACACCTGAACAGTCAAGTGTTGACACTTCAGCATTTGGCACAGACAAAAATCCTTGGCATGCCAAGTGTCGACACCTATATCCAAGTGTCGATACCAAGTGTCGACACTTAGGTTCCAAGTGTCGACTCAAGGTCTGAGAATTTTGAAAATACAGAACTTTGCAATTTGAGGATTTTTGTGTTAAGTGTCGACACCTGTGCATCAAGTGTCGACACTTGAATGTTCAAGTGTCGACACCCAGAGATCAAGTGTCGACACCTGACAGCCAAGTGTCGACACCTGACAGCCAAGTGTCGACACTTGCAGCCTGACAGCTCTAACGGATCTATTTTTCTGGCTTGCAGAACTTGCTTTTCAAGCTCCAAATGGCTATTTCCGAGGTACCAACGGTCACAAACCATTTTTTAGAAGGTTCTTGGTGTATTTAACCTCCACAACCTCATTTTGAATGGTATGCAAGTGTATTGAAGTGCATTTAAGTCTACTCAAAAGCCAAAAAGCCAATATTCTCTCAAATACTTCACATCAAAAGTCTCTTATAGTTTGATTCCTTGAAAAGCCTACAAGCTCATCCTTATTTCATTCCAAAAGAGGCACTTTGAAGGAGATTCCAAGGAAGAGTAAAGACAAAGCATCTACTTGAGCTTCAACGATTCCAATCTACTCTTGAAGAGAGTTTGTTTTAGTTTTAAATTGTATATCTGTTTTATTGTATTTTGACCTTGCTTTCAAGGGTGTCTTGAAAGAAGGTTATTGTGGTTTGTTGGTGAGCCAAAGGGATAAAACCAACTAGGGTTAACTTGTGAGCCCGAAGACAAAACAAGTGTTAAAGTTTGTTGGTAAGCCTAAGTGATAAAACCAACTTAGGTTTTTGACTTGTGAGCCTTGTGAAAAACAAGTCAACTGTAATCTAGTTTGGATTATAGTGAAATTCCCAATGGTGGCTTGGGGAGTGGATGTAGGTGCTAGGTTTGCACCGAACCACTATAAACCTTGTGTTTGTGTGTGATTGCTCTCTTCCTCTCTTGCTCTTTAATTATTGCTAACATCTTGCATTGAATTTATCATTGCTCACAAGCACCACTAGTCCCTCATATTATTGTCTTGATTTTTTAAAAGACCCAATTCACCCCCCCTCTTAGGCTCCATTTCTTGGCAACAAGTGGTATCAGAGCGTCGGTACTCTCTTGTAGGTCCAAGGATCTTGAGTAAAAGATCATGGCAGCCCCAATAGAAATGGGTATTGTTGAAGGTCAAGCTTCAAATCGTCCCACACTTTTTAATGGCACAAATTACACATACTGGAAGACACGCATGCGCATATTTATTCAAGCTCTTGATTATAATTTGTGGAGGACAATTATAAAAGGTCCTCATCAGCCTACAATGTTGATTAATGGCATTCTCACTCCAAAAATAGAAGATGATTGGGATGAGAATGACATTAAGCAAATCGAGCTTAATGCTAAGGCTATGAACCTTTTATTTTGTTCTCTTGATCCAAGTGAATTTAATAGAATATCAAACTGTCTCTCCGCCAAGAAGATTTGGGATACACTTGAGGTTACCCATGAGGGTACACACCAAGTGAAAACCACCAAGGTCAACATGCTTATTCACACATATGAAATGTTTAAAATGGAACCTACTGAGTCAATTAGTGAAATGTATACTAGGTTCACAAATATTGTGAATGGCATGAAAAGCCTAGGAAAAATTATTTCTAATGGTGAACTTGTGAATAAACTTCTCAGGTCTCTACCAGCTTCGTGGGATGCAAAGGTCACTGCTATTGAAGAAGCTAAGGATGTCAACACTCTCCCGCTGGAACAACTGTTGGGTTCTTTAATGACTTATGGGCTCTTCCTCAAACAAAAGAATGGAGAGGTCGACAAAAAGAAGAAGGCAATCATGTTCAAATCTACTACTAGAGAGGACTCAAGTGAAGACTCCGAAGAAGATGATGAAGAAGATGAGACGGCTCTGTTAGCAAGAAAATTCAGAAAGTTCATGAGGAAGAAAAAGTTTAACTACAAAAAGAAACCTCTGAAAGGTGAGCCGAGTAAAGAGAAGGACAAAGAAAATGAGAAGGAGCAGCCTACGTGTTTTGAGTGCAAAAAACCTGGGCATTTCAAGGTAGACTGCCCCTTGTTAAAGAAAAGCAGAAGAAAGCTGAGAAAGAAAGCCATGATGGCAACCTGGAGTGAAAGTGAAGACTCCAGTTCTGAGGAAGAATAGCAGGAGGTAGCAAACTTCTGTCTGATGGCCGATCATGATGAGGTATGTTCCGAAACCGAAAATAAATTTACTTTTGATGAGCTTCATGAAGTTTTTGAAGAACTAGTCATAGAATTTCAAAGGTTAAAATCAAAACATAAGATTTAAAGAAGCAAAATTTGGATCTAGCCAAAACAAATAACAACCTTTCAAATGAAAATGAATGCTTTCTTATACAAAATAAAAAATTAAATGATAAGATTATAGCACTTGAAAAAGAAAAGGATATCTTTAAAAAGAAAAGTGACTTACTTTCAAATGAAAATTTGTCAAAACAAAGCAAAAAATTTTAAATGAAAACAAAAGATATAAAGAAGAAATTGAAAAACTAAAACCTTTTGTAGAAAAATTTACTTACAGTTTTGAAAAATTGAATTTACTCTTAAATAACCAAAGAGCAGTATTTGACAAAGCAGGTTTAGGATTCAGAACTCATAAGAAACAGAAACTCTTTAAAAATTTCTTTGTGTCTGCATCTTCATCCATTACTTGCTATACTTGTGGTATCAAAGGACACAAATCTTATATGTGCAACAAAAGAAAGTTAAATAACACTAAGAAAGTTTGGGTTCCGAAAGGAACCAATGCCACTAACCAAAAAGGACCCAAGATGGCTTGGGTACCTAAAGTCTCCACTTGATCTTTATTGCAGGTATGCCTTGCAACCAATAAGAAAAGGATGTGGTACATTGATAGCGGTTGCTCAAGGCATATGACAAGAGAAGTGGAGCAGTTCTCATCACTCACATATCAAAATGGTAGCAATGTAATTTTTGGTGATAATGGAAAGGGCAAAATTATCGGTATTGGTAAAATCCATATCACCCCTACCTCTTATATTGATAATGTATTATATGTTGATGGTTTAAAACATAACTTGCTTAGCATTAGTCAGTTTTGTGACAAAAATTTTAAAGTTGTTTTTGAATCTTCTTTGTGCATTGTTTCTAGTCTAGATGACAATGGCATTAAGTTCATTGGTCATAGGCATGACAATATTTATATGGTTGATCTTGATGATCTCCCTATTCAGAAAGGTCAATGTCTTGTGGCAATGGAAGCCAAGATCGATGAAACTAGTTGGCTTTGGCATCGTAGACTAGGACATGCAAGCATGTATTTAATTTCAAAACTTAGCAAAAAGAATTTGGTAAAGGATTTGCCTAAACTCAATTTTGAAAAAGATAAGATTTGCAGTGCATGTCAACTTGGAAAACAAACAAAATCCTCTTTCAAACCAAAAGGAGTAATCTCTACATCTAGACCTTTGGAATTGCTTCACATGGACCTCTTTGGGCTAACTAGAACATCTAGTTTGGGAGGTAAGAATATGGTCTAGTCATTGTAGATGATTTCTCACGATTTACATGGGTCATGTTTTTAGCACATAAAGATGAAACTTTTTCTGAATTTATTAGATTTCATCAAAGAGTTTTGAATGAAAAAGGTGTTTCAGTAGTATCTTTGAGAAGTGATCATGGAACCGAATTTGAAAATGCTGATTTTGATAAATTTTGTATTGAAAATGGAATTCATCACAATTTTTCTGCACCTAGGATACCTCAACAAAATGGGGTAGTAGAAAGAAAAAATAGAACTCTTGAAGAAATGGCACGTACCATGCTTTGTGAAAATGATTTACCTAGATATTTTTGGGCGGAAGCCATAAATACTGCATGCTATATTTTAAATCGAGTTTTAATTCGACCGATTTTAAAGAAAACACCTTATGAGTTTTGGAAGGGTAGAAAACCCTCAATTCGTTATTTTCATATTTTTGGATGCCGTTGTTTCATCTTAAACAATGGTAAAGATAATTTGAGTAAATTTGATGCCAAATAGATGAGGGAGTCTTTCTAGGCTACTCCACATCTAGTAAGGCATACAGGGTCTTCAACAGAAGAACACTTGTTGTTGAAGAATCCATACATGTGGTATTTGATGAAACTAACCAAAAATCTTCAAGAAAAGAAGATGTACTTTCTGATGAAACAGGTAGCAAGAAAATTGAAGAAATGAACAACAATGAAGGGCTTACCAAGGAACAGAACAATGATTAAAACATTGAAGGAGATCAAGCACAAGGTGATGAAAATACATCAACTATTGATCCATTACCAAAAGAATGGAGGTATGCTCATGGACACCCAAAAGAACTAATTATAGGTGATCCATCTAAAGGTATAAGTACTCGATCATCCCTTAGAAATATCTGTGATTACTTAGCTTTTGTGTCTCAAATTGAACCTAAAACTATTGAGGAAGCTGAATGTGATAGTAATTGGATAAATGCTATGCAAGATGAACTTAATCAATTTAAAAGGAACAATGTTTGGACATTAGTAGATAGGCCTTCAAACACTTCAATTATTGGTACAAAATGGGTTTTTCGAAATAAACTTGATGAAAATGGAGTAGTAACTAGAAATAAGGCTAGACTAGTTGCCAAAGGATACAATCAGGAGGAAGGGATAGATTTTGATGAAACCTTTGCTCCTGTAGCTAGACTTGAGGCAATCAGGCTATTGTTGGCTTTTGCTTGCTTCATGAATTTTAAACTATATCAAATGGATGTTAAAAGTGCCTTTTTAAATGGTTTAATTGAAGAAGAAGTTTACGTTGAGTAACCCCCTGGTTTTGAAAATTCTGAATTTCTAAATCGTGTTTATAAACTTCATAAAGCTTTGTATGGATTGAAACAAGCTCCAGGAGCTTGGTATGATCGTTTAAGCTCCTTTTTGCTCAAAAATGATTTTACTAGAGGTAATGTAGATAAAACTTTATTTTTAAAGAAAAAGAATGATGATCTCTTAGTAGTACAAATCTATGTAGATGATATAATATTTGGTGCTACTAATGAATCTTTTGTCAAGATTTTGCAAAGTTAATATAGGGTGAGTTTGAGATGAGCATGATGGGAGAACTAAATTTCTTCCTTGGACTTCAAATAAGGCAAACCAAAGAGGGGATCTTCATCAACAAAATAAAATACACAAAAGAAATACTCAAAAAGTTTGGGATGGAGAACACTAAGCCTTTAGGTACCCCTATGAGCTCTACATGTCGACTTGACAAGGATGAATCAGGTAAGTCTATAGACCAAAAATTATATCGTGGCATGATCGGTTCATTGTTATATCTTACTGCCAGTAGGCCAGATATCATGTTTAGTGTCTGTATGTGTGCTAGATATCAGTCTAATCCTAAAGAGTCTCATCTTTTGGCTGTTAAACGCATACTTAGATATCTATCTGGCTCAATTGAAATTGGTTTATGGTACTCTAGAGATTCTTCATTTGAATTGATTGCTTACTCTGATGCCGACTTTGCTGGGTGTAAACTTGATCATAAAAGTACTAGTGGAACCTGTCAGTTTCTTGGAGTAAATTTGATCTCTTGGAGTAGCAAGAAACAGAACTCAGTTGCTCTATCTACGGCGGAAGCCTAATATATAGCAACTGGAAGCTGTTGTGCTCAAATCCTCTGGATCAAACAACAACTCGAAGATTTTGGCATTAAACTAATTAAGACACCCATAAGATGTGACAATACTAGTGCAATCAACCTATCTAAAAATCCTGTGCAACATTCAAGAAGTAAACACATTGAAATAAGATATCATTTCATAAGAGATCATGTACAAAACTCTAATGTTATTCTTGATTTTGTATGTACTGATGATCAATTAGCAGATGTGTTTACCAAGCCTTTGAGTGAGGATAGGTTCTGTCTGATTAGAAGAGAGTTAGGTGTCATTGATCCATTCTCCTAAAACTCTCTTAGTATTAATTATACCTAAATCCTAGAGCTCAAAACCTACTGATTAAAGCCCCAAAAACCTTATCAAAATATTTCCTTTTTTTTCAAAATTTTTTTGGATTTTCTCGATTTTTTTGGCCAAGTGTCGACACTTGGAAATTGTCAAGTATCGACACCTGACCAAGTGTCGACACTTGACACATTCAAAGTGTTGACACTTGCGAAACATAAAATATTTTTTAAAAAAAGGTGACCGAGGGTTTTGTAATTTTCTTTCCCCCGCCGATTTCTTGCAACAGTGGTCCCCTCTGTCCAAATCCATCCTTTTACTCTTTAATCCATCACAAATCAGGTATTTCCCCCTTCCATTTTTATTCTTTTTTTCCTCATTTTTGGTTTTGACGTTTTCGAACCAAACAACCATGAATGGGGTTTTTCGAGTGTTTTTCATGAATCTAACTAAATTTCTACGTGTTTTAGTGGATTTCTAAAACTCCATTTGAGGGAATAGTGATTTAAACATATTTTTCTCGGATTTCCCTCGTCTTTTGGTCGTTTTCACCCACTTTTCGCAAAAAATACTATTTTATTGATTTTGGCCAAAATAATTTGGGTTTTCATCTAAATTAAACATACTAAATCCATTTATTGTTGATTTAGAAAAGTTTTTCATGAAATATATGCAACATTTTTGCCTATTTGCTAAAACCCTAAGTGTTTAGACCTAAATCCCATGGGTTTTGATTTTTTAGGCCTTACAAAAATTATTTTCCAAAGGTTAAAATATGTTTTAACGAACAAAAATATTTTCTATAAATATATGTTCGGAATATTGTCAAAATATAAGTTGTAAAAATCTCACCTTAAACGGATTGACAGTTTTTCAAACGTTTTAATACTGGTTTTCAAAACCTATCTAAGAAATGAAACTCTCATTATCTCAGCCTGTAGCCAGTCCCTTAGCTCTAAACCTATCTTCCTTCTTCCCTGGTCAGCTTGCTGTAATGGGTCCCAGGAAGAGACTTGCAGTTAGGGAGAGGCCCAGTCGTGGTGTTAAGAGGTCGAAGGCCAGATTTGATACAGCACAGCTTAGCAGTACAGCCACACCGAGCTCCCCCTTGTAGAGAGGATGGCAGGGAAGTTAGTAGCCTCAGGGAGGAGAGTCAACTTGGAGTGTTTCGACAGGCACCATTTTGGTATTCGACAGGTACTCACTGATGCAGGATTAGTACCATTCTGCACCATGCATGAGAGGTACTATCCTCACCTAGTGAGAGAGTTTTATGGTGCATTAGACTGTCGACAACATCTGTGGACTACTTCAGTCAGGGATATTCAGATTTCACTGATAGATGAGCTCCTGAGCATAGTTTGGGAGATCCCCCGGAGGGGAGTCTATGTCTTTCGGTAGATGATAGAGAGGCTGCATTTAGGTGCATCCTTGAGAGAGAGGACGTTTGCGGTATATCCGTAGTTACCGTGAACCAATTGTCATTGGAGATGCGCCTATTGCACCACATCACTGCACGGATTCTACTACCGAAGACTGGGAGATTTGACTTCATCACTCAGAGGGAGTTGATGGTGATGACAAGCCTGATTGAGAGGAGACAGATTTATCTTCCATCCCTGATGCTCACTCAAATGCATGATGCTGCGACACAGCGCCGACACTGTTTACCGTACGGCATGGCACTGACCAGACTATTCAGAGCGTGTGGAGTATCATTGGAGGGGGAGATCCCTAAGGAGATACTACACACAGATGTGTACGATGAGAGGTCTTTGCACCGCATGGGATACAGATTAGTTGGAGGTCGATGGGTTCGCAGAGAGTCTGGCCAGGAGCCAGATGAGGAGGATGAGATTCGAGAGGCAGAGGCTGGACCATCTGAGCCAGCAGTTTTTCCTCCAATAGATATCCCATCGACACAGGCAGAGCATTTGTCTCCTGACACTTCAGCTCCTCCGCCATCGTCTACAGGACTATCTTTTGAGGAGCATGCCAGAGAGCAATTCACAGAGATCAGGGGTGAGATGACTCAGCTACGTAGCGAGGTTGAGCTTCTACGAGCACATACTACCTCGGAGTATGCTGAGATTCGCAGATCTATGGAGGAGGGATTCTCTCGCATTGAGGGTCTGTTGAGATCCCTTATACCTCCTGCAGCCCCTACAGTTGCACGATCAGATGATGATGATGATGATGATGATGATGATGGCGGTGATCACCAGAGCGACCATGCTGATTCTGTTGAGGGTGGTGATCAGGATGGAGACCGAGCTACAGAGGTTGTGGGCAGTGACAGTGACAGTGTTGGCGGTGCCGATGCTTATGAGATGGTCAGTCGAGATCCTCCCACTACACCAGCTCCTAGTACTGCCTTGGCTGATTCCACACCGGACCTTGTTACGCCAACTGATCTTCTTTCACCCCCTTCCACTAGATCATCTAGGGTTGTACCCGCCTTTGGTCCTTCCGGCCGCACTAGGAGTCGTCGAGCTTAAGCACCTCCTAGGGCATTAGCCACTAGATCTAGGATCAGTGCTCCATTTAGTCTTGATGTTCCATCTGATGAGGATTAGCCTCACAGATGTCTGTTATAGCTCTTATGTTGTATGTTTGATACTTATATGATATCTATATGTTTCAGGTCTTGTTGATGACTCAGCAAATTTTGTATTGACAACTTATCTATTATATATATTTCAGTTCAGTACTCATAATTTGTGTTTCAATGAATCAATTTACTATTTTTTTGGCTTTGATACTCTTTTATCTTGGTATATTTTAACTCTGATACTCTTTTATATTAGTATAATTTTGACTCTGATATCTATGTTATTTGATTCTCTACTATCTTTTTGTCTCCATGCTCATTGTGAGGGGGAGGTTATTCCCCTTTCTAATGATTGACAAAAAGGGGAGAAAAAGGTGTAGAAAAAGGTATTAATTCATAAAATGTTAATTCATAAATTTGTTGAGAAATTATATTGTTTGTGTTGATTTTTCACCTTGTAAGAATCTTTGAAGTTTACCTTAATAAGAAGTATCTAATTAAGGGAAAGATTGATTCTTCCTAACTAAGAAGTTTTTGCCTCTCTTATGGACTTAAATTCATATTCATAAATTATAATGATTAAAGTTTGAAATATATTGCCTTTTTACTCAAGGTTTTGTCATCATCAAAAATGGGGAGATTGTTGGCTCCACCCAGTGATTTTGATGAATAACAAAACATTGAGTGCATATTGTATTCTAATGAGGATTTCAAGTTGTGAGTTTTCGGAAGAAAGTACCTCAAAATCTCAAAAACTTATGGTGTATGGCACGTAATGGCACGGAGCAATTCTCACAAATCCGAGCATCCTCTTCATTGAAAAAGGGCATCTAAATGTTTAAATATTATGTGTTTATGTTTTCTAGAATTATATTTATGTTTTCGAGGCATTTACACTTGAATCTGAGATGTTTCAGTCTCAAGTGTCGACACCTGGACAGTCAAGTATCGACACTTCAGCATTTGGCACAGACAAAAATCCTTGGTACGCCAAGTGTCGACACCTATATCCAAGTGTCGACACCAAGTGTCGACACTTAGGTTCCAAGTGTCGACTCAAGGCCTGAGAATTTTGAAAATACAGAACTTTATAATTTGAGGATTTTTGTGTTAAGTGTCGACACCTGTGCATCAAGTGTCAACACTTGAATGTTCAAGTGTCGACACCCAGACATCAAGTGTCGACACTTGACAACCAAGTGTCGACACCTGACAGCCAAGTGTCGACACTTACAGCCTGACAGCTCTAACGGATCTATTTTTCTGGCTTGCAGAACTTGCTTTTTAAGCTCCAAACGGCTATTTCCGAGGTACCAACGGTCACAAACCATTTTTTGGAAGGTTCTTGGTGTATTTAACCTCCACCAACCTCATTTTAAAGATATGCAAGTGTATAGAAGTGTAGGGAAGTGTATTGAAGTGCATTCAAGTTTACTCAAAAGCCAAAAAGTCAATATTCTCTCAAATACTTTACATCAAAAGCCTCTTATAGTTTGATTCCTTGAAAAGCCTACAAGATCATCCTTATTTCATTCCATAAAGAGGCACTTTGAAGGAGATTCCAAGGAAGAGTGAAGACAAAGCATCCACTTGAGCTTCAAAGATTTCAATCTACTCTTGAAGAGAGTTTGTTTTAGTTTTAAATTGTATATCTGTTTTATTGTATTTTGACCTTGCTTTCAAGGGTGTCTTGAAAGAAGGTTATTGTGGTTTGTTGGTGAGCCAAAGGGATAAAACCAACTAGGATTAACTTGTGAGCCCGAAGATAAAACAAGTGTTAAGGTTTGTCGGTAAGCCTAAGTGATAAAACCAACTTATGTTTTGACTTGTGAGCCTTGTGAAAAACAAGTCAACTGTAATCTAGTTTGGATTATAGTGAAATTTCCAAGGGTGGCTTGGGGAGTGGATGTAGGTGCTAGGTTTGCACCGAACCACTATAAACCTTGTGTTTGTGTGTGATTGCTCTCTTCCTCTCTTGCTCTTTAATTATTGCTAACATCTTGCATTGAATTTATCATTGTTTACAAGCACCACTAGTCCCTCATATTATTGTCTTAATTTTTTAAAAGACCCAATTCACCCCCCCTCTTGGGCTCCATTTCTGGACAACAATATTCTTATCAAAATCTTATATCTACTTCTTGTGATCCAAGTATCCATCTTAAAAAGAATCTAGGTGAACCAATTGATCAACTCAAATACTCCCATATTATAGATTCTCTTTTTAATGTGGCAAATAGGATAAGACCTGAAATTGCCTATATTATAGGAAGATTAAGTAGATATACCCAAAATCTAAATTAGTCTCATAAGTCTATTGTTAAAAAGGGTATTCTGATATCTTAAAGGAACCCTTGATATATTTCTCCTGTGCACTGGATACCCTAAGGTAGTTGAGGGTTGCAGTAATGCAAATTGGATTACTGACTCCTTTGATCTTAAATCAACCACCAGATATCTTTTTTTCTTGGAGGTGTTGGTGTAGCTTGGGGATCTTTTAAGCAAACTATTATATCTCGGAGTACTATAGAGGTAGAGCTGATTGCTTTAGATACCACATGTACCGAGACAGAGTGGCTTGAAAATCTTATCTTAAAGCTACCTTTACTATCTAGCCAGTACCGACAATATCTATCCATTATGATAATAAGGCTGTAATCGAACTAACTTATCAAAAGAGTATTAAAAAACTTGAATTGACATATTTGAATTCATCATAAATTTTTAAAACAACTCAAAAAGAATAATGCCATTTTCTTGGAATTTGTCAAGTCTGAGAAAAACTTGGCAGTTCAATTAATCAAAATTGTCTAGGAATGGAGTCCTAAAATTATTGAGGGGGATGGGACTTAAGCCCATTATGTGGTCATTGACAGTGGATACCCAACCTTTGTGATTGGAAATCCCATGATCAGGTTCAATGTGGTAGAAATGAAGCTGATTGAGTGATTGTGCTATAGCACATTCTCGAAGTATATGCCCTCCCATCCCTATGGTGAGAAAAACTTGGCAGTTCAATTAACCAAAATTGTTTAGGAATGGAGTCCTAAAATCATTGAGGGGGATGGGACTTAAGCCCATTATGTAGTCTTCGACAGTGGATACCCAATCTCTGTGATTGGAAATCCCATGATCAGGTTCAATATGGTAGAAACGAAGTTGATTGAGTGATTGTGCTAGAGCACATTCTCGGAGTATATGCCCTCCCATCCCTATGGTGGGTGCTCTTATTAGTGATAAAGTAAATTTGAAAAGATTGAGTTATACTCTTAATTAATTCAAGACAGAAAATCTATGGGTTTTTGAGTTACAGATATTCTTGGAGGACTTATCTATGTAAGAATTGTCATATAGGCAGCGACTAACGATTTGGGCTAATCCTAATAAAATTTTCATGGAAAAAATTAAGGCACTTAGTGCATGGCCTTTGAATGGCACTAACCATATAAAGATCTATTTGAACCATACTGTGCATGAGACAAGTTGAAGTCTGAGTTAAAGGACCTAGTTCAAGGTCTAATTCACTATAGTTCCTTCAAATGAATACGATCAATACTAAGTGAAGTTCAAGTCTAGAGGACACCTTACCTATTGCATAGCATAAGATGCCTAGTTACTCTTTACGATTCTAGAAAATTTAAATCTTTTATAGAGGATTATTGGAACTTTATATTTAAAATAAAAAAATTAAAATTTTCTTATCTTAAATTTTTAGTTATTTAAAAATATTAAAACTTTTTTAAATTTTAACGTTTCTTTCCAAAGAGAACTTTTCGAAAGAGAATGTTGGTTCTAAAAAAAATATGATATTACCAAAACATTATATCTCCTTGAAACCATGGCATCTTCTCGGTAATCCAAATTTAGTCTATAAATAGACTCTGAATCAGGCCTTTTTTTTTAAAAAAAAAAACTAACATTGATTTCCTTTCCTTCCTCTCATGCACCATATAAAACTCTACTTTCTAGGTAGGAACCCTTCTTTTCTCCTTTTATTTTTAAATTATTTTCTTAATTGCACATCTAAAAGAAATCTTCTGGATTAGTCTCCCTAATGATCGTACACGTTAGAGGGGGATCGGGATGAGCTGGATCGTTATACCTTGGAAATGAGATCGCTAATAAAACTTGCATACAGGTTATAGGGGACGAATCGCATTCTTAAAATAGTATTTCACATGGCTCGATCTAAGAAAATCCTATTCAATCCTTCTTTTTACTTTTTATGATTTCTTTATAATACTAAAAAAAAAAAAAATCTTATAAGCAGTATCGGTATTTTTCTTTTCTCTATTGATTTTCCTCCAACAATACATTGAGATGGACTCCATCATATCTGATAGCATACTAGCAATCCTATCCCTTCTAATAATGTTTAGTTCATCATCTGAAGAAAAAACTATTCTAGAAAAGCTCGCCAACGGTGACAATGTATAGTATACAAGTTCTGCTATATAGTTTGACTTATTTTCAAATCCAAAATCCTGAGGACACCCATTTTATAGTATCACTTGTAAGTGATCCGGAGCCGGTAAATATCCTTCATACACCCATTATTTTGATCAATTAATGAATAAAATTTCCTTTTCTTGGGCACACGTACATTAACTTGTGTTTGTTCTAAATATATATATATTTTTTCTTTCATGATGAATTCCGTGCGGGCTCTAATGGATCCCAGGGATAGGTGGCAAATTAAGCCAGTTGGTGGAGATATCGCGTCATGCTATAAAACGATAGTCGATCGTAGCCAGCTGGTAAGCTATTGGTTATGGCCTTCCCCTCCAACATCAGCAAATTCTAATATCAAATTAAAGCTCAACCTTCCCTGGTTAATATTGCTAACAGTTTTTCACTTTTAGACCTCAATTGCATGCATGATGCTTGCTGCTAAAATTAGTGTTAGATTAAATTTTAATTTATTTACATTTTATTAGGACAAAAAAGTGCTTTCAAATTTTCTTTTAATCGAATTTAACTGGTGATCTCAAGTTGATTTCAAAACTTCAATTCAATTTCAAGTAAGCGAAGATGTATATATGGGAGTTAAAACTTTTTTCATCCCTTGATTTTTTTTTTTTTATTTTTGATAAACCGGTATATTCAATTCAAGGAACAAAAATAAATACAATAAAAAAAGTCTGACAAGATAATATCCTTAAGCTGTATAGAGGCAGATCACCAATCAATCTACAAAACAGAACTAGAATGATAAGCTATACAGGAGGCTACCCAATCTGCAGCACAGTTAGCCTTCTTGTAGACGTGATGAATCGTAGTAAAGACACAGCCCTACAAAAGAAGGTCAATATCCCGGATGATAGGGTGAGCAGACGAAGCTCTCAATGTCTGTGTAATCCATGAAACTACAGTCGCCAAGTCCCTCTTGATGATCAATCAATCCAGATGAAAGATCTGACACGCATATTTGATCCTCGCCCAAGCTGCATATAACGGCTCTGCCACAGGAACGGAGGAGTCAAGTAAAGACAAACCCCCAGCAGCAAGAAATCCGAGACGAGAGTCCCGTATAACGAAGGTAGCTCCTCCCTGCCTATCCCGTAGACTCCCGTCGAAGCTGACAGTAAAGAAGAGCGAATGAGGGGGTTCCTAAGAGATGTAAACCCGATAGGACGCTCGAGAAGCGGAAGGGGAACCCCAGATCTCCGAAGACCTCACAGTCGAACTTCGATGCTTGAGAGCGGTTGCCCTCGCTCTCTCCACTAATATCCTGGGGGAGCATCTAGCAAAGCTAAAAACCAGCTCGTTTCTAGAAATCCAGATATGGTAAGCCAGGTAAGCAATGAAGGAGACAAAGAAAGCCATACCCATACTCAAGAGAATCAAAAAGGTATCCTCAGTATCATCAGCCTGAAGGGCTAAATCCTCGAACCCTGCCATCCGCCACATTAACATAACCCGACTACATAGGAATAGGGCATGAGCCTGCGTCTCATGCTCAGACCCACAGAAAGGGCATCCAGACAGCATAGAGAGGCCTCTCAACAACAGGAAATCTCGAGTAGGGAGACGATGCCAGACGAGTTTCCATAAAAAAAGAGAAACCTTGGGATAAACCGCCAAGGACCAAATCCAACCATAACTCCAAGGCATGGGAGGCTCCGGACTGAATATAATCATTAGATCAGACATCGGCACACGAGAAGAAGTCGAATGCCTCCAAACCTTGACCAAGGATGTCCTCAAATATGGAAAGCACAGCACCCTGGTCCCATAGGGACTGACCAAGAACCAAAAGATCAGAAATTGATATCGTCATCGACGTGTGTACGGATATAAAGGTAGGCTAGGCTACATGATCAAAGGAATGTTAGAAATCTAGGGATCGAACATGAATCTAATCAAAGAGCCATCCCCAATCACCCAGGAAAAGTGAAAAATAATGAGCGATGCCCTAGCCATCATCTCTCTCCAAATAGCAGAACAATGCCTAGGAGGTCTAAGAGGAACATCAAGATCAACTGGAATATCATCATATCTGGTCCTCATAAAGGAAGACCACAAACAATCCGGACATAGAAAAAGTTTGGCAACATGTCTAGATAGAAAGGCCTCCCGTCGAGCCAGCAAAGAGGGAATCCCCAGACCACCCAAATGAATCGGCTAACAAACAATCTCCCACCTCATCAAGTGGATCCTCCACCGAGCAGAAGAAGAGTCCTAGAGGAAAGCACGGATTATCTACTCCAATTTGAGGATAACTATCTTTGGGATAACAGTATTAGAAAGCATATAAATGGAAGAGAAGCAAGGACCGAACGGATGAGGGTTATCCTGCTTATGGAAGAAAGGGATCTACCCTGCCAGCCATCAATCCTCTCCTGAATAGCCATCAATAGCGGGGCACATTTCACCCTCGATAATATGGTACCAAATATAGGCACACCCAAATAGGATAGAGGACCCTGACGCTTCGCTATACCAAGGATATCCCGGACCTTGCGACGAAGTCTGGTGGAAATCTTTAGACTAAAGTAAATACCAGATTTCTGCAGGTTTACCCTCTGGCCTGAAGCCGAACAATAATCCCCTATAACTCTTCGAAAACTTCGAGCACAAATAATTGAAGCTCGATCGAGGAGCAAACAGTCATCTGCAAATAAAAGATATGAGATCGGAGAAGCACTAGGAGTGGGAATATATGGTTGAATCATCGAATCCCGAACTACTGCTCGCAATGATCTAGAAAAAAAGCGCAAATAATAAAGAGAGATGGAAAAAGAGGGCAACCTTGTCGAAGACCGAGAGTTGAATAGAAGAACTCCATGCGAGAGCCATTAACCAGGATAGAAAAGGAGGGTCGGATAATACATGACATGATCTTAGAAATCCAAGCTGGATGAAAACCAAAATCCTTCAAGGCTTTGATCAAAAAATCCTAATTAACACAATCATAAGCTCTTTCTATATCAAGCTTTATAGCCATTAGACTACGGCGTAGCACATCACAGATCATGCATAAATTCCTGAGCTATAAGACATTATCCGAAATACTTCGAGCATCAACAATGTAGGGTTTTGTGTGGTGCTCTCAAGCCTTGGAGAGACTTGGAAGACCATGGCAGAAATGCTGGAGGCAATCCCTGGAGCTTGGGGGCGTGTCCCAAGCTATCTTAGAGGTATTCCAGGGTTTTTTGGGGATTTTTTCCAGGGTCCCTTTTTTTGAGTCATGTTGGGTCAGGGGGTTTGACCCAAGGATTATTAATTTTATGTTGGCTTTGAAAGGGTGAAGTTTTTTGAGAGATTGTAACATAACCCAATTGGGTTATGAGGTTGGGTCCAGGTTTGTTAAACTGGTTAGGAGGTTAGCCAGTTGGTTGGTTAGTTAGTTGGTTGTAACCAATTAGGAAGTCCAACCATGTGAGGTGTCCTAATCAGTTTGTTATTGGCCCAAGACAAGTCCTAACTACCCATGTGATTGAATCCTAACAAGATTCAAGAGGTAGTTGCAGTCCAACAAGAAGTCCAATATCAGACACCCAATCCAAAAAGGCTTCAACACCTCCATGTGCTATAAATATGAGAGGATGGGGTGTGCGTTTGGAGGGTCCAAGAGGCCGACCCCTTTGGGGTCTCATGGTCATGTGAAGACCGTGGAGAGATCAGCGTGAAGGCCTTGGTCCGTGGGGCTTGGCTCATGGTTCCAAGGTGGAGACTTCTTGGAGAACACATGTGAGGGAATCCGCATGGGAGACAATGGTGATGGACTGCAGAGAGGCGCACGTGAGGGAGATATCACGTGGAGGGCTTGTACAGTGATGGTGTTTCACGGGGCTTTGGAGAAGGGACGCATGTTGAGGTATTGTCCGTGCGTGGCGTATGTGGATTCTTGGGGCATGAGGCCTGCAAGAGAGAAAACGCGTAACAAGATTTTTCTCCAAAGGAATAAAGCAATCTCTCTTTTTCTCCTATATCTTTCCTGGTAATTGTTCCCTTTCTTCCATTGCAGCATCAAGGAGGATCCGGGCATTCCGTGGAGCGGGTTTGCTCCCCAACAACTGGTATCAGAGCCGACTTTGATGCGGTGGCATGAAGATACAGGGAAGAGGACTCGCGGTGGTGGTACAGATCTCTGGTTCTGAGATCTGAAGACGAGGGCCTGCTGCCCTCCCTGGAAACGGATACGGAGAAGAACCGGATCTGGAGGTGCAGAACCGGATCTGGAGGTGCAGATCCAGATCTGGGCGATGCACGGAGTCGCGCGCGGATGTGGTGCAGGGTGTCGGCCGCAGTAGAGCGGCGCGGGACGTCACGGGACGGTGCAGGGTGCGGTGCACGGCCGCGGGTGCGGACGCGTCGCAGAGCGGCGCGAAGGCATTGCAGCGAGCTCGCCGGCACGGAGGCGTCGCAGCGAGCATGCCGGTGTGAGCACGATGCAGGGCGACGCTGAGCACGGTGCAGCAAGGAGACAGCGGCGCGGGCTGGCTCGGTCGCGGGAGCAGCATAGGGAGCGGGCACGATGCCGGGCTCGGTCACGGGCGCTGCTGCGCATGGAGGCGGTTCGCCGGCGGCTCGGATCGGTGACGAGAAGTCGCCGGAGAGGTGCTCGGTCCCGATCAGCCACAGATCGGGCGACTTGGCCTGTGGGCGGTCATCGGATGCGCAGATGGCACGTGGGCGATCACCGGAGGTGAGGCACGACCGTGGGCGGTCGCCGGAGTCCGAGTACGACGGCCGGAGGCGACTGCGGTGGCAGGGAGAGGTTGCGGTCCATGATTTTTTGCCGTGGACCGGCATCCATGGCAGCCTGTGGACCAGCTTGGCACGCGTGGACCGGCGGGCTGGTTCACGGTGAACCGGCCAATCAAGGATTTCAAGTAATTATGCTATGAAAATCATGCTGATGGATTTTCGACGATTTCGGGCTTAATCGAACTCCAATTTGAGCCTCGTTTGCGCCATTGGACTCCATTTTTCGAGTTCTTCATGTTGAGCTAGGTTGTATCCTATGATGGAGTCAGATTATAGGATATGTATAGATCGCAGTGCAGCGGCCATGTGTGCGAGCAGCATGTGCAGAAGTTCGTGACAGTGGTGCAGAGCTGCAGGTCCTATGCTAAGAAGCTTTGACAGGTCGGGTGATCTGTGGTTTAACACAGGTGGAGCGATACATACCAGGATCTTTCAGAGCATGAGTGGTAGCTCCATCGGTAGTGGACCATGTTCTTGGTCACTATGGAGGAGAGCGATCGGTAATACTCCAGCTATCTTGATTGTGATGGAGCTGGACGTGGGTGGTATCCCGTGTGGTTGGAGGTCGGTCTCGGGAGATGGATATCTCAGGGAGACCGGAGTACATCAGCAGAGGCGATGCCAAGGGCAGCTCAGGGAGACAAGAAATAGTCTCAGGGAGCACCAGAGGATCGGACAGTCTGGAGTGTCCCGGTATGACAGTATTGGCCTAGGGACGGAGATTGGAGCTGATGGAGATGGCAGCTCAGGGAGACCAGGGATAGGTCTCAGGGAGCGCCAAGGACATCATGCAGCCGGGAGACAGGCTGGGACATGATGGAGCAGCCACTGGAGATGGTTGCTGGATTCAGTCGCTGGGTTAGCAAAAGAGTTGGAATGAGCTCTTGGTTTTGGAAGAGCTTGTGGGATGCAGTGTAGCCGAAACGGTCTCAGAGAGGTCCGCGTGATGCGGAGGGTCCGAGGAGGCAGCGACTGTGTTCGAGGTGCAGCGGCAGGCTCAGCAGGGCAGCGTTGAGTGGCTAGCTTCGGGGTTTCTTTCTGTGGCATCAGTGGGACTTTAGTTTCAGGTGGAGCACCCGAGAGAGGTGGCTTTACAGGTAGAGCATCCGAGAGAGGTGGCTTCACGGGTGGAGCAGGATTCGACACGAGTTCAAAGCGGGAGATGCAGGGATACTGGCCATATCCTGGCACGAGTGCCAGGGGTGCACTTAGCCAGGTAGAGCAGAGTTTGCAGAGACTAGCATGGCTCTGAGAAGATGGTGTCAGGTAGAGCTCCAGTTACAGCGAGTGCCAGTTTAGGTTCGCTGTGTTTTCTCCAGGGAAGTCCAAGGAAAAGTCTGATGCAACTACTAGGCAGAAGGAAAGCTACAATCGTGGTGCCAAGGTACAAGCAAGGACTTCAACTACGGAGGCGGTCATCCCAAAGGTCTCCAAGTGCATGCAGCAGCTGAAGGGTGTTGGCAGAGGCAAAGAGATCCGCACAAGGAGCTGTCAAGACACGCAGTTACAACCGGGTTGTGCGTGGAGGACATTGCCAGGTTTGCCAAGGCTTGGGGCACCAAGGTGGAGATTGTAGGATTTTGTGTGGTGCTCCCAAGCCTTGGAGAGACTTGGGAGACTATGGCAGAAATGCTGGAGGCGATCCCTGGAGCTTGGGGGCGTGTCCCAAGCTATCTTGGAGGTATTCCAGGGTTTTCTGGGGATTTTTCCCAGAATCCCTTTTTTTGAGTCATGTTGGGTCAAGGGGTTTGACCCAAGGATTATTAATTTTATGTTGGCTTTGAAAGGGTGGAGTTTTTTAAGAGATTGTAACATAACCCAATTGGGTTATGAGGTTGGGTCCAGGTTAGTTAAATTGGTTAGGAGGTTAGCCAGTTGGTTGGTTAGTTAGTTGGTTGTAACCAATTAGAAAGTCCAACCATGTTAGGTGTCCTAATCAGTTTGTTATTGGTCAAAGATAAGTCCTAACTACCCATGTGATTGAATCATAACAAGATTCAAGAGGTAGTTGCAGTCCAACAAGAAGTCCAATATCATATGCCCAATCCAAGAAGGCTTCAACACCCCCATGTGCTATAAATATGAGAAGATGGGGTGTGCGTTTGGAGGGTCCAAGAGGCCGACCCCTTTGGGGTCTCATGGTCATGTGAAGACCGTGGAGAGATCAGCGTGAAGGCCTTAGTCCGTGGGGCTTGGCTCATGGTTCCAATGTGGAGGCTTCTTGGAGACCACACGTGAGGGAATCCGCGTGGGAGACCTGAAAGGAAAACTAGTAGCGAGCATGCTTTGTATTTTAAAACTTTTTCAAAATAACATGCAGCGGAAGCATGATAAAATGATTAACATTTAATCTAAGCATGCTTTAAAACTTTTCTATGCTACTTGTCCCAAGATCTTGCATGAATAATTAATATAAACAGTGAAATCATGAATTCATGCTATGAACATTTCAGAGCAACATATCTATATATGTAAAACCATACCTTGTATGAAATGGAGACACTCTCCGCTGCGAAAGATCCAGGAGCAGGAGGAAGATCTCTGCTTAACCGCACACATGTCCGGCCTCTACAGGTGGTTCACACCAGGGCTCTTTCAAAATCTACTTCCACTCCAAGTGCTAGCTTGTTGTGGAACGATTTGATCGGGACTCCTTTTCTTCTTTCGATGCCGGACTCTCCGAATGAATGAAGAAGCTCAAGAGGTGGAGAATGAGTGGTTGGAACCCTTCCCAAACACTCAATCCTAAGACCTAGATCTCTAGGTACAAAAATGCACACCTTTCTCCAAAAATCTCACACCTATAAAACTAGAACTTTTTCCTAGTTTCTTCCCTTTCTTCCCTTTGATTTTTCCAGCATTTCTTTGCTGAATTTTTCCTTATTTTCGTCCTCCCATTTCAGCCCCTTAAGTAGATGGAGAGGGAGAGGGAGAGTGGGGAGTTATAGGTATGGTAATGGATAGTTATGGGGAGTTATGGTCATGGGAAGTTACATAACTCCCCAAAAATGAATTTAAACTTATTTAAATTCAGATTAAATATATTAATTGATTTTAATTCATAACTAAAATCAATTGGATCAAGTGTGCATACATTGGGTTCAACCCGATTGGACCCAAACCCATTTTGAACCAAATCCTATTTGATTCGTTCCAGATTTTTATAGCTCAATCAAATTGGGCTATCAAGTAATCACATTACTTAATTCACCTCCATGCATTACCAACTATTAGTGAAAATTTCATGTCACAACTTTTGTGACATCAAGTGTCTACACTTGCGAAATCAACAAGTGTCGACACTTACACAAGTGTCGACACTTTCAAGAATATCAAGTGTTGACACTTGGATAAAGAAAAACCCTTTTTCTCTGTGAGTCCACGAACGATTTCCAATCGTTCTCCGATCACTAGATCAAGTAGAAACCCCTATGGTGTGTGACCCCATAGGTTCAAACACTAAGCCGGTAGCACTGGAACATTTCCAATACCAGTCAAAGTCGCCATCTAGCAATGACACCCGACGTCCGGATAGATCGAAGTTGCAGAGCAACAATCAAGAACCAGGAGATATGGAAACCTTGTAATTAATCCCTTTGACCTCAATGCTCAGGAAGACTTAGGGTTTAACTGCCCAACCCATAAAGTCCATCAACAATGTGTCTCAATCTCACAAGTCCTGTAACACTTTACAGTGACTACCCTGGCCAAGGTTTTGCTAAATTGAAACACAGTAAGATATCTGCTCCAAACACTTTGGAGGGGTCAATCCCATCTTGATCCGATCACCGCTACACGAGTACTTAACTGTACCCAAAAACCTTCCGTCCCTGGATTAGAAATCCAGATAGTCCAGTACCAAAGTACAGTGAGTTGCTCGCAAGCTACCATGACGATCTCATGTCTGAGAAATAACTACGTCCATATCAAAACTCTAGGCAGAAAAAGTACAGACGGGTCACGTTCGATGAAATGTCAAACACAACATCTGCATGCCATACTAGTGTCTCTACACTCTTTGGTTAAGAGGACAACCAACGACTATGGCACACAACGACCTATACTTGATATACTATCATCCTGAAATAAGTATATCATTTGGTCGCGAACAATTTTAGGACTATATGATATATCCTCTCTATATCACATACAAATAGTCCTAATGATTTCATCACTAAAGAACTCATTACAGAAAGATGAAATAGTGATGAACTGCCAGAATAAACATTTTATTCAATAATATAATTCATATATAATTACATCAAATGTACAACTGTTTACAGTAGAAATTGGCTTTGGGACACATTTCCCAACAAGACCATGGTGATGGACTGCAGAGAGGCGCACGTGAGGGAGATATCACGTGGAGGGCTTATGCCGTGATGGTGTTTCACGGGGCTTTGGGGAAGGGATGCACGTTGAGGTATTGTTCGTGCGTGGTGTACGTGGATTCTTGGGGCATGAGGCCTGCAAGAGAGAAGTCGTGTAACAAGATTTTTCTCCAAAGAAATAAAGCAATCTCTCTTTTTCTCCTATATCTTTCCTGATAATTGTTCCCTTTCTGCCATTGCGGCATCAAGGAGGATCCGGACATTCCGTGGAACGGGTTTACTTCCTAACAAACAAAAGCACCCTGCTCCGGGCTGATCAACTGCGGGTGAATGATCTTCATTCTGTTGGCCAACAACTTGGCACACACTCTATGGAGGGTGTTGCATAAGCTGATTGGCCAATAATGACAAGGCTCAGAAGCATTTGAGTGCTTGAGAATAAGAGTTACAAAAATTTGCTTCCAAGAATACGGCATCCTTCCTAAAGCAAAGAATAATTGAATAGCAGCAACTATGTCGATGCGGAGAATATTCCAAAAAAATAGAAAGAAAAAGGGAGGGAACCCATCCGACCCGAAGTTTTATCTTTTTCGAGGGATCATAGAACAGATTAAACCTTCTCCACAAAAATACGAATCAGAAATATAAAATTTTGTAAAACAGAAACTGAAATCATAAAAAAATAAAAAGAGATAGAGTAAAAGCATCCACTGTAATCCTAACTCTTGTTCACGCCAACCATCTGCATCCTTTATTGGTCGGCTTGGTGGCTTGAGTGTGAAGTGCACGACACGGATACTATACGGTCCATTATAATATATCCACCAATTCTTTTCTTTCTCTAGACTTTCTAGAGAGAGAATCTCTGGGGAATTTTTTTTTTGTGTTTTTCCATCTTTCTTTTGAGCTCCGAAGTCTCTTCAGTCGATTTCCTTCTTCCGGTGTCTCTGGCCGGCATTGCAATCGCCGGACCCCTCCCTTTCCCCTTTCCTCATCTCTCTCCCTCTCTCTCTCTCTCTCTCTCACATTCTCTCTCCCTCCCTCCCTTCCTTTTCCTGTGTGCGTGTCTCTCCCTCCCTCTCTCCTTCCCTTCTCCACCCTCTTTCTCTCCATCCTTTCTCTCTCCCTTCTTTCTTTCTCTCTTTTTCTTCTTTTGCTTTTATCTGGGATGCCTGTTTCGAGCCGTGAACGTCAACGCCAAGGAGGCAAAGTGGAGCACGGAGAAGCCCAAACAAGAGGCAAAGTATAGTACAGATCCTCAAATCTCAAGGGCGGAGCGCAGTGCATGAGAGCCCAAGCAGGGAGCAGAGTGGAGCACGAAGGTTCCTTAACACCCAAGGGTTGTAGCGGAGTGCGAAGGAGCCCAAGCAGGACGTGGAACGGTGCATGAAGCAATGCAGCGCACGGCGGAGCCCATGCAAGGGGTGGAGCAAAGCGTAGTGTGGAGGAGTTCAAGCAAGGGATGGAGCAGAGCGTGGAGGAGCTCAAGTAGGGGGTAGAGTAGAGTGCAGAGGAGTCTCAGGACAGAACGGAGCGCAGAGGAGTTAAAATAAAAGACTTAGCAAAGCACGGAGGAGCATCAACGCCCAGGGGATGGAGTGGAGTGGAGAGCCCTGGAGCGCGCCTCGACGCCCATGAAGCGGAGTGGAGTGTGGTGGAGGCCAAGTAGGGGCAGAGCAGAGGGCGAAGGAGTTTCGATGCCCAAGAGGCAAAGCGGAATCTCAATGGAAAGGATAGTGGGGATGGAGCATCATGCCAAATATTTATCATTTTTTGAAATTCAAATTTTTAAATTTTCAAGGCTGTTGAGTTGTTGGGGGACTTTTTCTACTTTCTGCATTTTCAAGTAGTTGTTAACTAATAAAGGTTGTCGAAAATTCAACATTAAATTTTCAAGGTTGTTGAATTATGAGTTTTGTCTTTTATATTTTATTTTTTTAATAAATTTGGATGGACGTCCCCTTCCTGATCATCCAAAAAATAAATAAATAAAAATAAAAATAAAATAAAATCTCTACCAACATTTAGTCAAGAGGAAGTGATTTAACAGTTTGATGTTGGTAACTCTTAGCCCTCCAAATTGCTTTGGTCTACCGACCTTTTCCCAATTAAGCAAACCATGTCCGCCATGATATGATTTGTTGTCTCTCCATAAAAATCTTCTCCTTATCAAATCAATTTTCTCTATGGTAGTAGAGAGGATCTTGAAGGTGAACATCCCGCAAACGGAGATGGCACCAAATGCAACATTTACCGGTGCTAACCTCCCTGTAACTGTTAACAAACTTCGTTTACAAGCATCTAATTTATTTTCAACCGTTTCCTCTAAGAAGGCCCGGTCTAATCTCCTAGGCCTGTTTTGGTGAAGGGGAACGAGCCCAAATACTTGCAGGGTACTTGAGAGTTTGTACGGCCCATCATTCCGGTATAGGGTGGCTTCTGTAGTCTTTAATGCCCATTCCATTGAGGGAGCTCTTTGTGAAATTGATCTTCAAGCCAGTGATTAATTCAAAGGAATAGATGACAAATTTTAGGTTCTTGAAATGTTGCTTGAAGATCTTGCAAAAGATTTTACCGTGTCATTTTTATACTGGAGACGTACCAAGTTTCCAGTGCACCACGGTCCACGGATGACTGATGCCTGCAATAAGCTTATTTGTTGTAGCTACTTGAAGCATTCGATTCAAATCATCAGCTACAAAAATTAACAAAAATAGAGAGAGGGGATCTCCCTGTTTGAGACCTCTGTTAGTATTAATCCATTCAGCAGGCTTCCCTTTGACCGGCAGTGCTAGTTTGCTGAAGAAGGGTTGGATCGAAATCCAGTGGTCATTTTATGCATCTATTTGTTTTTTTTCACCACCCAATGTTTAGCAAATAATTTTACAATGACAAAGTACCTAATTTCTTTTCATAGAATTTTGCATTTTTAGTTTGATATTATTTTTCTGCCACGACAGCTAGAAGGGGTGGTTTTCTTGTACAGCATCCACCAATCTCTACGATCAAGAAAATTGATAAGATTAGTACAAATTTCTTAGAGGATGGTAGTGCAACAACTTCAGAAACCTTGCAGGTTGGCCATCAATTAGTCGTCCAAAACAATTGGGGGGACTGGGCATCGTAGATCTTCGAGTTTTCAACCAGGTTTTATTTTTAAAATGGTGGGACAAACTCATAACCGGGCGTATTCGACCTTGGAAAACTCTGGTCGAACACTGTTATTACAGCAACTGCGTTTCTCCAGGAGCAGCAGTTACCAATAAATGAAAATTATCACCGTTATGGAAAAGTGCCATGATGGTAGCTCACCTGCTCACTTCATTCACATCGATTTCTATAGGTAATGGAGACCGAACCTCCTTTTGGGATGACAAGTGGATAAATGTATGTGCTCTTAGATCTTTATTCCCCGCTGCATTCTTTTTAGCAAGAGATAACAAATGCAGAGTGTCATCATTCCTGGATAAATCTTCTATTTCAGAAAATTTTAGACAACCGTTACCTTAGCAAGCACTAAATCAAATTTCTGCTCTGGAGATCAAGTCTCACTTTCAGAGACTACCGATGATAAACTTATCTGGAATTGGTTCCCAAACAATTCCTTTTCTGTATCAGCTTGCTATATATGATTTTTTAATGCACAGTGGGATAATTTCTATGTCGGGAAATATCATTTGGAAGCTGCCATTACCTGAGAAACTTAAAAGTATTTAACTGGTTATGCTATCACAAAAAATTACTCACCCTGCAGACATGTTAGCTAAGAAAGGTCTGCTGGACTCAAGCAGATGCACATTATGCTACAACCATATAAAAGATGCTGATCATCTCTTCATATCCTGTAGTTTCTCCGGTGGAGTTTGGTTCTCATTGCAAAGAGGTTACAACGTCAAGACACTGCCTGCAGATTTAAATGATCTCTGGTACAATTGGAGGACCGGTCACCGATTTAAAAAGCTACAAAAATCTACAGACATTCTAGCTGCGATTGCTTGTTTGACCCTTTGGAAAGAACATAACAACAAGATTTTCGCTTGGAAGCTCGAACAGGCAATGAAGTGCATGCTTAGGACCATCTTCATTTTGGATGTTGACTGGACAAAAAATTCTGAAAAAAAAAAAAAAAAAAATTAGAGACGAGCTCCTGAAACTGAGCTGCAAATAGGAAATCACTGAGGTGTCGCACACAAATCTTTGGAACTTTAACCTGGTGTCGGCAATGAAGTTATGTTTGGAGGTTGCGATACAAGGAATTCGGTAAACTATTCTGAAAAGATTCATAATTTTGAACAGGTCATTTGGGCATCGAAGGTTAGCACCCCTCCCGGGTGAAACACAAATCTTTTGGCCTCATATTCTCACTATATTATGGGTGTTTTCTCTCAGTAATCTTGGGCCCAATCCTATGTTAATCCCGTCTGGAATGGGACACCGCCAACTAGAACAGTGGGAAGCATTCAATAACAGTTCCAGACACCCTGCCTCCGTTGGAAATATTTCTGGTACATTCCCTTCAGTTAGGGTCATCAACAGGTTCTGAAATACCGTCTGACCTTCGGTTAACTGCCAAGTGGGCGACTCGGTGAGAGATTTTTTCGTAATAAAGAATTCATCTACTACATCAATATCCCACCTGAAAATCTAACTAACTTTAGCCTGAAAAGCCGATGAATACACATCTACAGAGATTTTCGGTTGAAATTAGTGTTGGGTGGAGCCATATCCACCTAAGCCCAAAAGCCCAGCGAAGAAAAAAAAACCCCAAAAAAAAAAAAACTGACCTAGCTGGCCCGCCAAATCGAACCCAGCCCGACCCATGCGCACAGCCCAACGTTTGGGCATGCACGCGTGGGCTCGGCCCAGCTACAAGCGGTGGACGAAGGGGCATTTCTCCCTGCATTTCGCATGGCTTACCATGGATCGTGCAGTTTTTCACGCAGTCCACAGGCTTTTAGGAGGTTTTGGACCGTTGAATCGACGATCCGATGATTAAGGTTGATCCCAAGTGATATCAGGCTTGATTAAGGACATTTTGACTCGGATTCGGATACGGTTTGGACTGGTTTTCGTACTCTTCTCAATAGGGGACACTGAGAGCTGCTGTAGAGCAAGAACAGAGAGCCAGAGAGAGTTTTTTGCAACCAGAGAAGTGGTCCAAGGGTTTTCCAAGAATAAAACAAGGGGAAGAGAGAGAGAGGTAGAGGGAGGGCAAGGGTTTCTCCTGTATTGTTTTGTTCTTTCTTCTTTCTTCTTATTGGGCTGGGGTTTGCATTCAGAGAGAGCTCTTTGTTGTAAAACTTTCTATATTCTTTCTTCATGGTAGAGATTTAACCCTGTGCGGCCATGGACGTAGGAGCAAGAGGCTTCGAACCACGTAATCTCTATGTGTTGCTTGTACTTGTATTTTTATTTATCTTTCAGGTTTTCTTTTTTGTTTCTTCTATGAACTTTTTCGGCATCCCATTGTGCACCACATCCTAACAACTGGTATCAGAACACTGGGTTCAAGTGGGAGCGATGGCAGGAAACGAAGAAAAAATCAAGATCGACAAGTTTGACGAGAAAGACTTTAGTTCTGGAAGATGTAGATTGAGGACTCTTTGTATTAGAAGAAGCTTCACCTATCGCTGTTAGGGAAAAAACCTACCGAGATGTCATAAGCAAACTGGAATTTGCTGGATCGCCATGCTTTAAGAGTCATTCGTTAGACGTTAGCCAGGAACGTCACGTTCAATATCCTGGAAGAGAAGACGATAGCTAGATTGATACAGGCACTATCCAACATGTACAAGAAATCTTCGACCTCCAACAAGGTTTATCTCATACATCGTCTGTTCAACTTGAAGATGAGCGAAGGTGCATCCGTAACCGATCATATCAATAAATTTAATTTGAACACTAGTCAGTTGAGTTCAGTTGACATTAGCTTCGAGGATGAAGTCTGTGCCCTAATCATATTATTCTCTTTGCCCGAGAGCTGGGGTGCAACTATGACAGCGATGAGTAGTTCATATGGCTCAAGCAAGCTAAAATTTGAAGAGGTTCGAAATCTGATTCTCAGTGAAGATATCAGAAAGAAAGAGATTAAAGAGAGCTCGGGCTCTGCCTTGATGACTCAAGAAGGCAAAGGAAAAACTACACAGTGCAACAAAGGCCACGGGTGATCCAAGTCCAAGCAGAGGAGCCAATCAAGACTGAAGGGTGATGGCTATTGGCACTGTGACAAGAAGGGACATACCAGAAATAACTCCTGGGCAAAGAAGAACGAGGGACAGAATGAAGAGTCAGTCAATACAGCGATCAAGATAATTGAAGATACATTGATTCTCAGTGTGGACAGTCCGATGGAGTCTTGGATCTTAGACTCCAGAGCTTCATTTCACTCTACCTCATAGAAGGAGTCTATGTGCAACTACATTGCCAGAGACTTCAGAAAGATCTATCTTGCAGATGATGAGCCTTTGGATATCGTGGAAAAGGGTGATGTACACATTAAGATGCCAAATTAATCAGTTTGGAAGCTCAAGAATGTCATACATGTCCCAAGATTGAGGAGAAACTTGATATCAATCGGGCAGTTGGATTCAGAGAGGTATATTACAACTTTTGTTGGTGGCTCTTGAAAGATTACCAAAGGTATGATGGTGATAGCACGAGAAAGCAAGTTGGGTACTCTATATAAAACTAGTAATACTAGAGGTGCAGTGGCACTGGCACTGGCAGACTCAAAGTTGTAGCACTACAGGCTGGGTCACATGGGCGAGAAAGGAATGCAAGTATTGCTCAAGAAGGACAAGCTATCGGATTTGAAGATGAGAGATATTGATTTCTGTAAGAATTATGTTCTTGGAAAGCATAAGAGAGTTAGCTTCTCCAAGATTGGCAAGGCACCAAGATCAAGAAAGCTGGAGCTTGTACTCACCGACGTGTGGGGTCCCTCTCCAGTTGTATCCTTTGGACCTTTGCGATACTATGTAACCTTCATCGATGACTCTACCAGAAAGGTATAGATTTATTTTCTACAGAATAAATCTGATATATTTAACACTTTTATGATGTAGAAAAGCCTGATGAAGAATGAGCCTAGATAGAAGGTAAAGTGCTTAAGATCAGATAATGGAGGTGAGTATGATAACATCGAGTTCAAGGAGTTCTACACAACCAATGGGATCAAGATGGAGAAGACAGTTCCAAGCATGCCACAATAGAACGGGATATATAGCTGAGTGCATGAACAGGACCTTGAACAAGAGAGCCAGGAGCATGAGGCTCCATGCTGGATTGTCCAAGATGTTTTGGGTTGAGGCAGTTAGCACTGTTGCCTATCTAATCAATAAGAGTCCCTCAGTTCTCCTTGAATATAAGCTACTAGAAGAAGAGTAGACAGGGAAGTCAGCAAGCTTATCTCACCTGAAGGTCTTTGGTTGTCTCCTACATATACGTTAATACAAAGAAGAGAGACAAGCTCGATCAAAATCAGGCAAGTGCTTCTTCATTGGGTATTGCACTGATGAGTTCGGTTACAAGCTCTAGAGTGAGAATGATAGGAAGATCATCAGGAGCAAGGACATGGTGTTCAATGAAAGAAGCCTATACAAGGACCAGAGTGTTCCAAACAAAGAAGAACAGGCAGACAAGGAGAAAGAATAAGTAGAGTTGGAAGAGATCATGGAGGAGGACATTACAGAGGGAGCAAGAGATCCTGAACTTGAGCCAGAGATACCTCAACTGAGAAGATCTACAAGGACCTTGAAACCACATGTAAGGTATTCACCTTGGTTGCATTACTTGCTGTTAACAGATGGAGGGGAGCCCAAGTGCTTTGATGAAGCCATGGAGAGTGAAGATTCGATCAAGTGGAAGCTGGTGATGAAGGATGAGATGCAGTCCTTGATAAAAAATGAGACATGGAAGCTCAGCACACTATCGGAAGGAAAAAAAGTACTGCACAACAAGTGGGTCTACAAGATCAAGGAAGAGCATAATGGCAGCAAGAGGTACAAGGCAAGGTTAGTTGTAAAAGGCTTCCAACAGAAATAGGGAATTGATTATACTGAGATCTTTTCTCCTGTTGTTAAGCTTCTATAATAAGGGTTATTCTACGTATAGTTGCTCATGAAAATTTATACTTAGAACAACTTTATGTTACTACTACTTTCTTGCATGGTGAGATAGATGAGGACATTTATATGCAGCAATTGGCTAGCTTTATAGCCCTGGTAAACAAAACCTGGTATACGAGCTGAAGAAGAGCTTGTATAGTTTGAAATAGTCCTCTCGACTATGGTACAAAAGGTTTGATGGATTCATGACTAACAGTGGTTTTGCAAGGTACCAGGAAGATTATTGCTATTACTACAGATTGTTTGATGGCAGTTTCATCATTCTACTCTTGTATATTGATGATATGCTAATAGATGTACCAAGCATGTAGGAGATCGAAAGATGGAAGATGGAGTTGTCAAGAGAATTTGCAATGAAGGACATGGATGCAGCAAAGCAAATACTTGGGTTGAGGATCGAAAAAGACAAGATGGCAGGTACACTGAAGCTGGTTCACAGTAATTACATTGAAAAGGTGTTGGACATGTTCAACATGGTAGATGCAAAGCCTATGAAGACACCTTCAGCCGTGCACTTCAAGCTTTTGAAGGAATAGTCACCCAAGGTTGATAATGAGCTGAAGATAATGGCCAGGGTTCTGTATGCTTCAGCGGTCGGTAGCTTGATGTATGCAATGATTTTCACAAGGCCCAACATTACACATGTAGTAGAAACTATGAGCAGATACATGGCAAATATGGGCAAGCAATATTGGAAAGTTGTCAAGTGGATCTGAAGATATCTGAAAGATACCAAGGATGTTAGCCTATGTTACCGGAGAGGCAGTCATACTTTATAGGGCTATGTTGATGCAGATCTAGGTGGTGATGCCAATACTAGGAGGAGCACGATAGGATACATGTACATCGTTGGTGGGATAGCAGTAAGCTGGATCTCGTAGTTGTAGAAGATTATGGCTCTTTCTACCACCAAGGCGGAGTACATTGCAATCACAGAAGCCAACAAAGAGATGATTTGACTGCAGAAGTTGCTGACAGAGTTAAATAGAGAGCAGAGCTACAGTATTTTGTTTTGTGATAGTTAGAGTGCTATCCATTTGGTGAAGAACCCGATGTTCCATGCAAGGACGAAGTGCATATAGCTAAGGTACCATTTTATTAAGGCACTGCTTAAGGATGGATGTCTGTCACTAGGAAAGATCCAAGGATCGAAGAATTCAACGGATATGCTGACGAAGACAGTCACTGCAGAGAAATTGGGGCTATGCATGGCCTCAATTGGCCTCCGAAGCTAGTTGATTGGAGGTGTCGCACAGGATACTGACTTATTTTTATTTTTCTTTGAAAGTTTACTTTTGATATTTTAGGTGAATGCAAGATTGGGTGTCTAAGTCTCCAAGTAGGAGAGTTGTTGGATGTGGAGCCATATCCACCCAAGCCTAGAAGTCCAATAAAGAAAAGAAACCAAAAAAAAGGACCCAGTTGGCCCTCTAGACCAAACCCAACCCGACCCACATGCACGGCCCAAGCCCACGCACGAGCGCGCGGGTGCACGTGGGCTCGACCCAGCTACAGGAGATGGATGTAGGGGCGTTTCCTCTTGCATTTCGCATAGTTTTTCATGTGGTCCACTGGATTTTGGGGGGTTTTGGACCATCGGATCAACGATATGATGGCTGAGGTTGATCCCGGGTGATATCAAGCTTGATCAAGGGCATTTTGACTTGGATTCGATTACGGTTTGGACTGGGTTTTTGTTTTCTACTCAATAGGGGACGCCGAGAGTTGCTGTGGAGGAAGAACAGAGAGCTAGGAAGAGTTTTTTGCAACTAGAGAAGTGGTCCAAGGGTTTTCCAAGAGAGAAAAAACAAGGGAAAGAGAGAGAGAGGTAGAGGGAGGGTAAGGATTTCTCCTGTATTGTTTTGTTCTTTTTTCTTTCTTCTTATTAGGCTGAGATTTGCATCCAGAGAGGGTTCTTTATTGTAAAATTTTTTGAATTCTTTCTTTATAATGAAGATTTGATCCTGTGCGGCCATAAACGTAGGAACAAGAGGCTCCGAACCATGTAATTCATGTGTATTACTTGTACTTATATTTTTATTTATCTTTCAGGCTTTCTTTTTCATTTCTTCTACGAACTTTTTCGATATCCCATTACGCACAACATCCTAACAATTAGAACTTCTCTAATCTCTGAATGAAAATTAATAGGAATTCGCCATCTTACAAAAAACTCACCTGGAAATGAGTTTCAACTATTATTTCTGTCGGCACTGTACCTATAGAAAATTCTGTTCCACCATAAGTTTGCTGAAAGTGGTTTTCCTCATGCCCTTGCTAGAAAATGCCATAAATAATTGCTACAAACGGTTTCTGAAATAGCTCCTTACCATGTGTCATTTTTTTAGAACCTTGTTTTTCTATTATAAATGTATAGCAATATTAAGAAGTATATTATTTAGAATATCTATATAATTTTTAGGATTACTAGAATATTTTACATGATCTTTGGGATTATTCAAATATTCTACATGATCTTTAGGATTGCTAGTATATTATGCATAATCATTGGAATTACTAGAATATTCTATATAATCCTTGGGATTGGCAAGATCATACTATAATCTCATTATTACCTGTCTAATTTTCTTTTCTTCATTCTTATATAAGGATATACATATCATGAAGAAATACAGGAAAGAAATCTTCTCCAATTGCTTGCTTTTCTCCATCTCTCTCTTGTATTTTTTTACATAATATCAGAGCGGGTCGTCATCGATCCAAGTTTATTCCTTTGATTAGTGCTTACAGCAAGTTATTATTGAAACGCCTTCTTTGCATGTAGTGGGAGATAAATAGTTGCTACATCATCTTCTTTTATTCAAATTTATTTCCTTGATTAGCGTATATAGTAAGTTATTGTTGAAACGCTTTCTTTGCACGTAGCGAGAGACAAATAGTTGCCACATCTCATCTTCATCAACATGTCCAATCAAATCAAGTAGAGTACCATAATTGAATCTATAGTAGATAGTTCATCATCTACCTTAAATGCTACACATGACTCGGTATCTCCTTATTTCATCTCACCTTCGGAGAATCCTAGGAATGCCGAGCACCAAGGGCTACCGTGAATGCTACCACACCACCGACTACAAGCAAAATCTTTTTAATACCCGGTCTTTCTTCTACACAATATCAGCAACACATTTTCCTCCTTGGACAAAATAAGGCTCAAAGTACTGTAAATTTTGTTGGTAAGGCCTCCCTTGATTCTTGCCATCAATCTTGGATCCTTGATAGTAGTGTTTCTGAATACTTAATGTTTTGTAAATCCTTTCTTCATAATATGAAATCCCTTGATAGTTTATTATTTTATATTATTCTACTTAATGAAGTCAATATGCCTGTGCATTCATATGGTAATATTACCTTAACTAATGATATTACTTTATACTGTACCTTGTATGCTTATAATTTTATAAATAATCTTATTTTAGTAACCAAACTTACTCAAGACCTTAATTATATTGTTCTCTTTTTTTTCATATTTTGTGCTCTACAGTGGCACATGACCGTGGATGATATGTGTGTCAAGATCTAGTTTCTTTCGAGGTTAATGATGGATCAATCGTGGTCATAGTCAAAGGAACTGAAAGAGTAAAGTAGAAATATTTGGCCATCCATGGTTGTGTTGTTTGAAATTTATAGTAATTAAATGTTTGTATTAGCATGATGGTGCTGTTTATTTTATCATGGTACTATTTATTTTGTTATGTCTGATTTATTTATATTTATATTAAAGGTGATGATAACTTATCGAGCCTGTAAAGCTCATTCTCTATTCCTATATTTTTATTACAGATCCAAAAGGTCATTTGGATATTAGAACCAATCAGTGAGGAGCTAGGATTTAGGTGTTAATTCCTTAGTTTATATTTTATTTTAAATTTTAGTTGAACTTTGCTTACACTATATCTTAAATTTTTAGTTAAATTTTATCTACTTGTTAGTTTTGATGAAAAACTCTAAAAATAAATTGATAATTAGTGAATTTGTTTTCTACCATTGCCTAGTTGTTGATTAGTAAGATAGGCCTTGCATGTCCATTGAGATTGAAGCCTGAGAAGATGTGGCTGTCTATCGTATGCCTGGCTCGGGCATTGGGTCGGGTGTGACAGACTTTATTTGCCCCTAATTTTACTTGCAAAGAGGAAGCTGATTTGATTGGATAAATGTTGGGATGGTCATTACAACTTCAAAGGCTTGACAATAATCCAACACGGGCAAATAAAGTCAATATCTCGCTTGATCTCTAGCATGCTCAATTAGAACATTGCTCTTATAAGCATTTGAAACTTGTTCCCTTTCTTTCAAATACTCCTTTTGATTTCATAAATAATTATTGTGATATTTATTATTGTTACGGCCATAACGATGACGTGGCCGGGCTCAGATACCGCCAAATATGATCGAGCTAAGTGGAGGTTTCTCCGGCCGAGTCAGCACCACGTCGCCAAGGCCGAGCTCGACAAGACTACTCCGCCAGACGACTTCCTAAAGCAAGCTGCTCTCGCCGAAGTCGAGCTCGGTTCGGGGCTCCTCTACCACCTCGCTTGGCGCCCACCCCGGAGGGGCCCACCTAAGCCGAGGTCGGCCGAACCTTCGCTCATTCGCCAGGTGGCCCCCCGGAGACGGGCCCACCTCGGCCGAAGCCAGGCGACCTCCTGCCACCCTCGCCAGGTGTCCACCCATGAGGGTTCCACCTAGGCCGAGGTCGGCCGAACCTTCGCTCCTTCGCCAGGTGGCCCCCCCGGAGACGGGCCCACCTCGGCCGAAGCCAGGCGACCTCCTGCCACCTCGCCAGGTGTCCACCTAGGAGGGGTCCACCTAGGCCGAGGTCGGCCGAACCTTCGCTCCTTCGCCAGGTGGCCCCCCCGGAGACGGGCCCACCTCGGTCGAAGCCAGGCGACCTCCTGCCACCTCGCCAGGTGTCCACCCAGGAGGGGTCCACCTAGGCCAAGGCCGGCTGGTCCTTCGCTCTTCGCCAGGTGGCCCCCGGAGACGGGTCCAACTCGGTCGAGGTCAGGCCGCCCGTACGGAAAAGGTCCCAGGGAAGGAGGCGCAGGCCCCGAGGCCATCCCTCGGGCTGTACGCGTCACAGACGGCGCCCCGTACGAAGGGCGATGGCACGCGAAACACCATTTGCCTCGGCCCGACAGGTCCCGCATCCGAGAGGCGCGATTCTGACAAAATAGGCCCCATAGATGGATGGCGCCCACACTTAAAAAAGAGAGCGCTCTCACTGGGCCCGAGGTCTGACCGGCCGCCTTACCAGCGCCGCCCCCCCTTTTTTGTCTTTGCCTTTTCCCTGTTGGGCTCGACGGATGAGGTCGGAAAGCCGCCTGGCCCTCCTCACCGAAAAGGGGAAAGAGAAAGGGACGGGGGAGGGGAGTCTCCCGGGAGGAGAAGACAAGCGCACGACGGAAGGAGATAAAAGGGAGGAATCTGGGGACGACAAGGTAAGCGAACAAGCCTGGGGACAAGGAAGAAGCAGCGGCAAAAGGCCTCGCTCCGAGAGTGAGATCCGAGATCCCGAGAGGGAGTCACTTGGCGTGAGCTCGGTAGAGAGGCCCGGCCGAATTTCTGGTCCCCAGAGCGCCTTTCTTACTAGTAAACTCTTTAAGTCTGGAACCCTTTCGGGGGTCCGGCTTGAAGAGTCTGTTCCTTCTCGTCGTCTACTGACTTGACCGTCGGAGCTCCCTCGCCGGGATCCCCGGCCAGGGTCTTCTCACCCTTTCTTGCAGGTTCGACGCAGCCAGGAAGGCTCCCTCGTGAGGCGGTCAGGAAGGATCAGCGGATCCGAGGCACGGGCGCGGCGACGAGAGCGGCAACAATTATCATGTCAAACAAACAAAAAAGTCTTTTTCTTTAAGCATTAATAAATCATCTTCATCATTTGATTTAGTGCATCTTGATATATGGGGCCCATATCATACTTCATCATGCACAAGAGCTCATTTTTTTTTATTATTATTGATGATTGCACAAGAACTACTTGGATTTATCTATTACAAAGAAATCTAAAAATATCAATGCTTTATTAATTTTCATGCTATGGCTAAAAAATATTTTAATGTCAACATTAAATACGTACGTAGTGATAATGCCATGAATTTTTAGCTGGACCATTGAAATCATATCTCCTAGAATATGGGATCATATCACAAATTTCTTGTATGGACACCGGAACAAAATGGGATAGTTGAGCGTAAACATCGACATGTATTAAATGTTGTCCATGCTCTAAGATTTCAAGCCAACTTGCTTGTGTCATTTTGGAAAGAATATATTTTGACTGCCATCTTTTTAATTAACTTGACACCCGCACTAAAATTGAATGGCAAGAGTCCCTTTGAACTCTTATTTCACAAACCACCTACCTATGATCATTTGAGAGTTGTTGGTAGCCTATGTTATGTGCATGAGATATCCTCTTGGTGCATTTCAACCTCGTTCTCATGCTTGTATATTTATTGGATACCCTCTTGGTCAAAAGGGTTATTGTGTCTATGATCTAAAAACTTACAAAATATTTATTTCACGTAATGTTATCTTTCATAACACATTTTCTTATTCTTAAATATTGCCTTCTTCTTTAGTAGTACCTCCTTTTTCGCAATTAAATTAGACTGATTATGATATATCATTTCCTTTATGAACCAATAATTTAACTCATTTAAGCTAGACTCAAGGACATGTCTCAAACCCTATTCTTCCTTATGAGTCCGTTAAAATACAAACTAATTTCATTGATTCAAACTAAATATCAAGTCCGAACCAAACCTTTGATGTAGTTGACACTATTTGTCCCAAAGAGTTTTCATCTTCTAAGAACATTGGTCCTAACTCGCGGCCTGTCAGAGATAGAAAGCAACCAGTACAATTACAGTACTATATTATCGATGCTCTAAGAGTAGGGAGATCCCCGGACACATCCAATAATTCAATGACCTTAGGTAAGCCATATCCTATTTCTTGCTATATCACTTCTTCTAAGTTTAATACTTACAATTGAGCTTTCCTTTCAACTCTCACATCTCATAAAAAATCTAAAATCTTTTTCTAAACTATAAAGGATCCTAATTAGCGAGAAGCAATGGAGGTTGAGCTCACTGCTCTCTAGCAAAGCGGTACTTGGACCTTGGAGCATTTACCACTTGAAAAAAACTCATTAGATGGAGATAGGTATACAAAATTAAATACGAGACTGATAGTTCTATTGAACAATTCAAGGCTTGTTTAGTGGCGAAGGGATACACACAAATAAAAAGGCTTGACTTGTAGGCCAAGGTGATGATGCAACCCAAGAGAGGGGGTGAATTAGACTTTAAAATTTTTTCACAAGACTTCAAATAATGTGCCAATAAAAAAGCATGTGTTTGTGAGCAAGATAATAATGTGCAGCAAAAATAAAGAAATAAATGCAAGAATAAAAGCAATCACAAATACATGAAGATTTCTAGTAGTTCAGTGCACTCCAATGCACCTACATCCACTTCTCAAGTTTTCCTTGAGAATTCACAATAATCACCAAGATTACAGCCACTTGTTTTCCGAGCTCACAAGTCAAAATCCCTTAGTTTTCATGGGCTAACCAAAATCCCTTGGTTTTCACGGGCTCACCAAAAACCCCTTGGTTTTGCGGGCTGACCAAGAACCTAGTTAGTTTTTCAGACTCACCAACAACCTAGTTGATTTTACGGGCTCACCAATAACCTTGATGATTTTCTGGGCTAACCAATAACCCAACTTATTTTCACAGGCTTACAAGTCAAAACCCTTGTTGGTTTTCATCACATAGGCTCACCAACAACCTAGATACTAGTTTCAATTCTATTGAAACTAGTAAGCAATACAAGTACAAATTCAACAATGAAAATATAAAACTTTCTTACAAAAAGCTAATTTGTCTTTGAAGTACTTGATTATTGTTGTTGAGCTTGTCTCCATGTTGTAGAAGCTTCAATGGATGCTTGAAGATGCCATTCTTGAAAGCTCTCTCTCCACTTTGAATCCTTGGAGGCTCAATACTCTCAATATTGAATCTTTAAAAACTCTTCATATATTTTTACTTGCAAATCAAAGGATTTATCATTCAAACCATGAATTCTCTCCTTCCCCAATAGCTTGGTGGTTTACAAATAGCCTTCCATACCTTTATGACCATTTGTGACCATTGGAAGAGAAAATATAGCCGTTGGAGCCAAGTTGGAAAAGTTCTGCACTTAAGAAAAACTAGACGTTACAACAAGTGTCGACACTTGACCTTCATGAGTCGACACCTTGAGTCGACACTTGACCAAAAATGTCTTCTAAAGTCTTCTAATTTGTACTGGTGAGTCGACACTTCATCTGGTGAGTCGATATCTTGAGTCGATACTTTAGTTATGTAAGTCGACACTTGACCAAACTCCTAAAATTACCACGTTCTGTATCCTGTTTGGTCTTAGGCCTTGAGTCGACATTTCATTATTCATGAGTCGATACTTTGAGTTGATACTTGGCTGCACCAGTGCTGAAACTTCTCTAAATTCAACTATTGAGTACCTATATCTGATTTACATACTTAATGCATAATTAGTACTTAAATATATTTAAGTGTTTTGTCATAATCAAAACCAAAGTCAACATGACTACACTAAGACTTTTACCTCGGTGGCTAAATTAACTACAATATAGTATTTCTTAGCTACTACTTCTACCAAACATTGGCAGTTATATCAATGGGATGTCAACAATGCTTTCCTCCATGGTGACCTTCATGAAGAAGTGTACATGACATCCCTATCAGGATTTCCAAAGCTAGGTGATACATATATTTGTTGATTACATAAGTCTCTTTATGAGCTCAAGCAAGCATCGAGATAGTGATTTAAAAATTTCTCTCACTCCTTGCTCTAATATGGTTGCACTCAATGCAAAGCTGATCACTTTCTATTCACCAAAAGGATAATGACTCTTTCATTATCATTCTTATTTATGTGGATTATGTGATTATTACAGAAAATAACCCTTTGAAATGTCAGGCATTGAAATAATTTTTTCAAGATAAGTTCCACATTAAGAACCTAGGTACCTTAAAGTATTTTCTCATATTAGAAGTGGCTCAATCATCTTCGAGTATATTTGCATCCCAACAAAAATATATACTTGATATTCTCCAAGAGACCGGGATGTTAGGGACCGAACCCATAAAATTTGTTATGTAACAACAACTCATGCTCACGACGGACAATAGAAAACTACTTGATGATCCAGGTCCATATCGTCGATTGCTAAGAAGACTCATTTATTTGATCATTACCAGGCTAGACATTGTGTACTCAGTATATATTCTGACATAGTTTATGCAATCTCCTCGACAACCATACTTGGAGGCAGTATTTCATATTTTGTAGTATTTGAAAGGATCTCCAGGTCAAAGCATATTTTTTCAAGTATCCGTACTTTTCAATTACATGCTTATTGTATTGCAGACTGGGCAGGATGTCCCATAATAAGGCGCTCTATAATAGGTTTCTATGTTCCTTGGAAGATGCTCTAATTTCTTGGCGCACCAAGAAGCACACAACAGTGTCTCGTTTCTCAGTAGAGGCCTAGTATCGGGCTATGGCACACACCACCAGTGAGTTACTATATCTTCGAGCCCTCTTATCCGATCTCAATGTTCCATATCATGGTCCCATGTTTCTTTATTGTGATAATCAAGCGGCTTTGCACATTGCCGCAAAACCTGTATTTCATAAGCGGACCAAATATATAGAGATCGATTATTATTTTATTAGAGAGTGATTGCAGTATCAAGACATTGCTACATGATATGTTTCCACATATTATCAGCTCGCAGATATCTTTACCAAAGCTCTCGGCTGTGATCATTTTGAAGAGATTATGTGCAAGTTGGGCATTCGAAATCTCCATGCTCCAACTTGAAAAGAACTATTAGGAATGTATAGAAATATTAAGAAGTATATTATTTAGAATATTCTATATAATCTTAAAAATTATTAAAATATTCTATATGATCTTTAAAATTACTAGAATATTCTACATGATCTTTATGATTGCTAGTATATTCTGCATGATTTTTGTGATTGCTAGAATATTTTATATGATCCTTAGAATTGGTAGGATCATACTATAATTATAATTTTTTTTATTATCTGTCTGATTTTTTTTTTATTCATCTTTGTGTAAGGATGAATATATCATGAAACAAATAGGGGAAGGAAATTTTTTTTCACTTACTTATTTTTTTAATTTTTTAATATTTTTTAAATATGTTTCTAAGTACCTCATCGTTTTTGTCCATATTGATAATTTTGTGCGGTCCCCGTAACAGCTCTATAACCAATGAAAGTCACATGCTGTGCACCCGCCATGTGATCCCATTGTCTTTTAGCACCAGTGGGGGACGCTTTTTCCTTTAACTCAAGCGGAAACCATCCCACATAAAAGGTATAATACTTTTATATTATATATTAAATATATTGGGGTAAAGAATCTTTATCCCTCCTTCCGATTTTAAAATATATATATATATTTGTGATTAATTATCCCGCCAGAACCACGAGACCATATATCGAGTATTTGCTTTATCCCCTTCGCGTCTTCAAGAATTATATTTCTCCAGGTCCTGCCCAATCCATGATGAAGAAAAGCTCATGCTAATTTTAGTTCTTACAAATGTTTGCCACAAATTGATTTTCTAAGTGCGCAAATTCAAACAAACACTCTCTTATTGCATAACTAATGAGGATTGGAAGGAAATGCTTTTGTGGGGCTCTTTGTCCACTTTTTTTTTTTTTTTTTTTGGCGCGGGGGTAACCCTAACAGCCACTTTTGCTCATTTTTTTAATAGACAACATTGTCCAAATGAATTCATGTCACCACTTACAATATCTTGAGAGAAGGGAAGCCATTAGCTGGACGCACATTAGAACACGACATCTTATAGTCTGTTCCCAACGAAGGCAAGTGGTAGGTCTTCAATTTAGAAGCGTCTCAACTGCCGAGGGCCAATCCCAATTTTGCGAGCGCTGGTTGAGGGGTCGTAGGTATATAGAGGACAAACAAACTTCATTGCTTTGCAATGCAACGTTTACACCAAAAAATTTTGCACCATGATGTATTATGGATAGTTGCTACATAATTCATCTTGAAAATAGACAACGCTCATTCATTCTCGAATATGATAAGATATCCTTAGTACGACACATGATGCATGGTGAAGAAAAAATGCCAGACGTGGTGGCCATTCATGGTGGTTACAGGAGTTTACGGCGCCGCATTATAAGATAATAAAAGAGCGGCGTTTGATGTCTGAATTTATCGTGGTACGAGGCTTTTCTTTTCAAGATGTTGCGTGTTTGTGGGACGCCTTGTAATTGATAAATTTAGACATCTAACAATATGGTTCCAGGTCTACGTAAGTTGATAAATTCAATATCTTACTCGAGAAGAAAGACCAAGCAGGCTTCGCTTACGAGTGCATTGCTGTGAATATAGTTTCATTGCTACCCCAAAATCCTGTAGAGATATTGGCCACAAATTTCAATCTTGTGCCAACCCGTACCGTCTGGGGGTCGTCTCCTCTCTGCATCATTTTAACTCGGATCTTCTCCGGATGATTAAAGCTTTGGAGTGGCGTTTTTGCCTCCCCATATATTCTTAATCTGGGGTAAAAAAAACCTACCCCGTGCACCCTATGAAGAGAGACGGCACTGCTCTGTGTGCATGCATGCATGCATGCAGTTTCTCGGCCAAACACCATTGATAGGCTTCACCATAGATTGCTGCTTGCAGCTTGGATGCTTTATATGTTGTGATCCAATCAGTTCTTTGAGCAAAATCATCTAATTCATTATTCAATTAATTAGCACATTCCATCATCACCCTTCCCGGCCTTATGACATAATTTTATTGCATAATTTTTAAGCAACTAGAGATTTTGGGTTGAGTTCGAGTCTTGAATGGTGAATTACAAGCATCTGGATTTGCATAACTATAGTGTAGGTAGATCTTCCTTCCTTCCTTCCTTCCTCTTAATTAAACGGGTACATATTTCTTACATTTAATTATATTGACATTACTTGACATTACACAACTGCAATGGAAACTCATGGGTTCCGTGGAACATCAAGTTCTGCGATGGCTGCTTCAATCCTTTCCTTCAGCTCGGAACCATAAAATTCATCAGTCTGGACACAAATGACTTAAATTAGTAAACCATGAAATGAAAATTAAACTAGCAGCTTAATATGATAGATATTCTTCTAATTGAGGAACGTCGATCGACCACATAATGAAAATAATCAGTTAGGCTTTGCAATTAAAAGGATATATATATATATATATATATATCGAACGGTAGAATATGTTCCTCCTTGTTTTATTTCTCGAGGTGAAAGAGAAAACAATTCCAAGTTCATAAATATGGCATGTCAAATATGTTACAGAGGGCATTAATTCAAGGAAATATTTAGATATAGGTAAGGAGAGTGATCCGCCCGGACACCAAGTGTTCTAATAGATTGCTTTCAGTACAGCTGTTTCGTTTGAATATCCAAGACAAAAATTAAACACTCGGTCTTCAAGGAAGGATAAGGTTAGCTGGCAATACTTGACCCATCTTTCCACCAAGCAAAGGAAAGGGGAAACGCACGCACACGGACACACAGAGTGAGAGAGAGAAATGAACAGGACCACATATCCATAGGAGTCAGATGTCCAGTGCAGTTTTCATTCATTTTCATGTACATGACATGACAGATTCATTTATATCATCATCAATTCCATCAAAAATTCCAAAAGTCTTTACTTCCTGTTAAACGATTATTTCTGATCACCAGGTATCAAATGATGCTGATGCTTTGAAATAAAAGTAAAAGTGATACGTGGAAGCTGATCAATTTTACACAAATTCTGCGATCATAAATGATGAGCAATTCTTCATTTTATGGTGGCTAGAAGAATAGAATAAAATTTATTGCAATTTAAAACCATTTAATGCATTGTACTCTTTGCAGATCATGACAAATTATGCCGTGCTGGTTTCGACTACTCAAACATCTGCTTCTTTTGGATGTGATTAATTTGCATGCGAAACAAAATTGCACATAACCGTTGAAAATATATCTCGGCAAGTAAGTGCGTGTAAGATGTCTGTTTCGATCGACTTCTCAAACATCAGCTTGTACCACAAATTAACCAAAAAAAAAAAAAAAAGAATGCAATGCGCCCCTCACCATCTTTGGAATCACCTTCCATGTTCTTTTGACTTGTGAATAAATTCTAGAGCTAGACCATATGATATACGTGGAGATCTAAACGAAATATATGAAGAAAACCCCTTGTCTTTCTCGTTCGTATATACCTTGAGACCGAGAAAGAACTTGAAGACAAATTAAATTAAAATCCAGTACGTGGAGGAAGCACTGTCTAGCTGCAGTAACAAAAGGTGAAAAAGATGGATCGGTAGATGGAGAGGAAGAGAAGACCTCAATAAATAGCATGTGTGAGAGGCTTCCAGAGCTGGAGGCGATATTGGCCGTGATGATCTTGAGGTTAAGAGACTCGAATACTTCACACATCTTAATTAGGGCATCCCCCGTCTTGTTGCAGGTGAAGCTTACAACTAAATTCTTATCACCCACTGCAAACACCTTTAGCTGCAAGAGATCAAGACATATATATATATATATAAGCAGACAAATAAATTTCAACCATTTATCGATCGAAAGGTCATATTAAATTAATAATGCCTTGTAATCCTCTCCCCAATATGTACCAAGTGATATGATGATCAGAACCCCTTGACAAGAAGTTAATGCAGGAATATAAACATAAGAAAGACCCAAGCAAATTAACCGTACCTCCGAAACTTCAATGGAGGGCATGAATGTTGACCCCGGAGCAAGAGGCCATCCGGGTGATATTTTGGCCACATCATCCTGCTCCATGCCGTAAATAATATCTGTGAATTCGTTGGACAACTCGAGCTCTGATATCTCCGATAGCAACATCTGCTCTTGCTCCTGAAGCTGTTGAATGTAGCCGATTGCGTCCTTGATGATCGATGCCTTGTCCATCTAAACTCCACAAATCGATCCGCCCATGAATTGATCAATATATAGTAAGTGAGATCATCTTCGTGTTTTCCTTCTTCCTTTATCTTTTGTATAGGTTAATTAATTTCCAGCTTACCTTTGTGATGTTCGGGACTACACTTCGAAGAGCAAAGAGCTTTTCCTTTACCTTCGCCCTCCTGCTCCTCTCCTTTGCAAGATACTTGGGGGGCGTCGAATTATAAGATGCCACCACGACGTCGGAGGAGCTCGAAGAGTAGTACCAAGCCATGGCTTCAACAATTATCCAGCTGCTACACCCATGAGAGAAGGGAAGGGGGGGGGAAAAGATACAGAAGAGTGATATATTTTTAGACGATGATGGGAAGTCATGATTAATCGAGATGAATACTACTTCAACAAACATTCTAAAAGCAGGGTAGAAAAGGAAACGCATGCAAGAAGAATGACTACTGTAATAGGTCATCAGATGATACTACCAGGAAGCTAGCTGAAGGATGCTCTTCTTTTAGAACAAACTCTCTCTCCTTCAGAAAACCTTTCTGAACGAATTCAATAATATATACTCGTTAACCGGCTCAATTTCTCATTTAGGTGGGGAAATTATCAGGTACGTAGATGACGTCTGCAAGCTCATCAGCTGGAGACCGGCCGGCCGATAATATCATGCGATGATGGCCTCGAACATCATATAATCCAATTGGATTAACAAATTGTACATATGAAACTGAACCAGTTAACCCACTTGCAGCAACAACAAAAAAAAAAAAAAAGCTTTAGTATGAGTGTGAGATTTCTACGTTTTGCGTGGAACATTCAAGGAGCAAGGAGCGTGTCTGAGAGAGAGTTTGGCTCTTTCAGAGGAGGCCACGAGTCACAAGTTTGAAAGGGAGGCTTTGAAGTACCTGCGTAGCTCTTAGGCCTCCAAGAAAGTTTTGGTCTCCCAATAGTTTTTGCGTTCGCATTCCATGGCATCCATGCTGCAGATTGCTGCCTGGTTTACGGGAGGAAATTAAGCAAGGAGCCTGTAACGACTATCTCAATTATACTGTCACGACGGAGGCGGTCCTGGATATATTATACATTCCCTGCACCCAGCTAGCGACAGATATGCTCCTCCAAAACGTTTCTTTCCTTGATTAGGGGTGGGCCCCAGCTTTAACATACGATCGTTCCAGGGGCAACCGAGTTCGCCTTGTTTGGCCCGTTTTTTCCAAATTGCCAGGGCATTAATACTCCTGCTGTTGTCTTTTTCTTCTTTTTTTTTTTTTTTTTTTTTTTTTTTTTTTTTTTTTTTTTTTTTTTTTTTTTTTTTTTTTGATGAATGGCGTTTCTGCCATTGTCACTCCACTGGCAATCAACTATTAGCTCAAGTCATGTACGGCCTCCAAGGCTCCAACTCTTCTCAAGAGAACCCAATGTTCAATTTTAGTGGCGTCAAATAATCATAATATTGTTGAAAAAATGCTAGCCATGTATCCGTATAAGTAATATAGATGCATGTTTATCATTTTAGTTATGATTATTGATTTGGTCCAGATTCGTTACTTATGACCATTACCTACCAAATCAGCCAACTAATAATAATTAACATGGCATGCGTTCCTGGAGTGAAGCGTATTAAAAAAAAGTAGAAGCCCATGAAGGAGGGATTATAAGAGAAACTTTGTACAGTACTTTTATGAAGAAAAAAAAATATACTGTACAATTTGATTGAACCATGAAAACCCTACTTTTTAATACATATTTAATGCTTGTAACCTTATCTTTTTCATTAAAAATTTTAAATGATGAAAATATCCCTTACAAAATTATAGGGACACCCGTCTAAGTTTAAGTCAATTTCATTTACACCCCTCTAATTTAAAAATCTAAATTAAACCCTTCAAATTAGTATAATGTTTCAATGTGGCCCTTCCATCCATCTCCATTAACAGAATGGTGTCACATAACCCTCACGTGATCTCCTAATTTTATGAAATGGCAAATTTGCCTTTGCTATCGGTTGCTAGCAAAGTGATGGTACCAAAAATCCAAGATGACCAACAAGTCCTAAATTGAAACCTGAGAGAAAAACAAAGCCTCAAAGAAAAAAAATAGGAGAATCATCCATCAAGCCTGTCATGGGTAGAGAAGAAGAAATATTCATAGATGTCGCGAGTGGAGAAAAAGATTTTCAACAAAGAATGGGAGGGTTATCGATAAAAAAAAAGATAATGGATGGTTTCCATTCAAGTTCTTTTAGGTACTCCTTCTGATTTCTCGATTTTTGTTATTGTGGAACCATACCACCTATGAGGACCTCTTGAACTACAATAAATCCTAGCCAGCATTTTTTTGGATGCAGGATATATGTGACATTTTTCTATTTTTCTCATTTTTCTACATTTTACCTAATCTTTAGCTTTAACTTTATATTATTATTCCAGAAAAATGGGGGTTGTGGGTACTTCCATTGGCATGATCCACCTTCAAATATAAGAGACAAGGATATTATTAATAGGCTTTTGTAATGGAATAAAAAGTTTAAAGACAAAATGCAAAGCTATAAAAGAAGGGCCACATGGGTTGTTTAGTATATACTAGCATGCTAGATTGCTATGATTTTTTATATAATCAGTTCTAAAATTTAAATGTATTGAACATCCTTTAGTTTAAAGACATTCCGAATTGTTGTAATGCCTAATTATTTAGCCCAGTTTTAAAGTTTAAATATAATACATTTGTCTTATTAGAGAGACGTATGTTTTTACTAAACTTGCTACTTTTATTATGAATCCTAAATTATTAGATTTAAAAACTTTAGCTTAAATAGGAATAATCGAGTCTCCATACTCATCAACTAATGCATCATGATTTAAGCATTTCATAACTTTAACGTATGGATAAATCTCAATGCAATGCTGCAACTTCTCATTTAAATGATATCCATCAAGTCATTGCTTACCATATTACAAACCTCAGCAATATCATGTATCCTAGATCCCTTTTTATTGCTGCAAACTTATCCCTTGTCATATTTTAAAGTTTTAATAAGGCTCTCTAAGATTTTATTTTATTACACTTATACCCCCTATACTATCGATGTTGTTATACTTACATCCCTTGTACTAATAAAATATTGAATATACGTCTCTAGACATTAACAAAAAATGAATAGAGGTATTATAATATGCAATTCGGGAATACTTGTAAGACATTTTTTATCAAAATATCATAATTTAAATAAAATATCCCAACATATCAAAAATCTTGAGAAGAAATTGTAATGAATAGAAATATTTCTCAATATTTAATAATGTTTTATAATGATACATGAATATATGATACATAATTCGGGAGTACCTGTATAACATATTTTTATGACAACGTATCAAAATATCAAAATGTTTCACAATTGAATTCCTGATGTTTCACAATGTTTAACAATATATTAGGATATAGACTCAAATATATACAAAATATAACAAGTTCACAACCAAAATGATATCCCAAATATACAAAAATACATAGCCATAACACTTTGAACTAGCTGGTTAAGTCAGGTGTTTGAAACTTCAATCTTCTGGACTGTGGTCATTAATGACTATACCCATTAAAAGATGTATGCTATTGGTGGGAGTTGCAAGCCCAACTATCAACGGTCAGGGAACCAATACCACATGGAAGTGACCATGCCTGCACTAGAAATTTAATAACATTGAAAGATCTTGATCCACTACTTTAATTGACCAAGCTTTGCCTTCTTTGCAATAATAGGAGGAGCAAATTAAATGAAGTACCTTGGCATTCTATGAATCAGGCCTTCACCAAAGTGGTTGAATGCAATGATAACTTGCATGCCCTTGTCTCTTTCATAGAAATCACTGTGATCCAAAAGCATCATATGCATCTATTCAAGCAAATGTACTGAACAAATTAAGATAATCTCTACAAGTTATATCCAATCAATTTAGTATAATCTGGATGTTGTTTAGTCTTCTACTATAGAATAGAGATAGCAGTAAAATATATCAGCAATCCTGCTATAGAATAGAGACAGGAACAGTAGCAAAATATTATGTCCAAACCTTAAAGCATTTTGACAATATTTGAAATGATCAATAAACATACCATATAAATAAGAGACAAAATAAGGAGACTAACCGTGAAAAGCAATGAAATAGAAATAGTAGCAATCCTACTGCATAATAGAGATAGCAATAAAACACATGCAAACATAAAGTATCAAAGGCTTTTATGACATAAACTTTCGAACCAAAGGAAAAATAGGAATTTTGATTAAACATCCAACAATGCTAATCAGATTTTAAAACATCCAAAAGTTTTCCCAAATAATTTCTAAACTTGATACATCCAAAATGACCCTGAACCATCTCATGGTTGAGAGGATGTTAAAGCTACCTGAGACAAAAAGGATGCTACTGGCTGAAATGACTGAGCTGCCAGTTGAGATGACTGAGCTGTTGGCTGGAAGAATGCTATCTAGGATGAAGTACCCCTTGACTAAGATGACTGAGCTACTAGCTTCTTTCTTCTCCGAGTCATTTGAGCCGGTACAAAAGTTCAAAAATATAAGTACATAATTATGATCTCTCTTTTTAATAGGTATGTTGAATGTAAACTTACTGTGATCTATCTCTTTTCCTACTAATTTGTTCCTGTTTTGGCTGGATGCAATGGTATCTTGTTTCTTCTTTGCCTTCTCCTTCCTAGGCCCTTTACAAGTCCTAAAGTTATGGTCCCATAGTTGGCAATTTTTACATCTTAAGGACATACCCCTTTTTTGACTTTACAAGAATCTTTTGGCTCATCCTCTTCTTTTCTTCTTACATTCTTTGATCTATCTAGAGAAGCCCTTACGGGAGGGGGATACAATGGGATATTCTATTCATGGCCAAGATCTTATGCCTGGTATGGACTGAATGATATGCTCATATACCAATGCCCATGTTGCTTTAGTGTATCATATACTAACAAATTGTTCTACTTCATTTCTAACAAATATAATAGCTGCTGCACCACGGAAGCATGGGATGCCAGTTAATTCCCATACCCTACATCCAAATATACTCTCCTCCGAGTCCACAACATATCTATCATTTGATACTTAACTTCAAATCTATGACCTCCTACCCATATGCATGATAGTCCATGGCCTCCAACTTTGCCTTTCTCTAATTTTATTTTAACCTTTGGACAAAGTAAGCCTATAATTTTCTATAAGCCTTCTTTTTTTACTTAAAAGTACTATATCAATAGCCTCCGAATAGTCTCAAACAAGATGATGACCGGCTTGTCTCGAACATCTATGATATACTTATTGAAGGACTCGTAAATATTATTCAATAATAGGCTTGACTTATTTCTAGGATTGAAAGCATGCCTTGACCATAGCTCGGGAGGGTACTGTCGGAGCCACTGCCATGCTGCCTCATTAAATTACCGCATCTCCTCCATGGCAACCTCAAAATCAGGAACTATGGTTTTCCTTACACATTTCCAAAGACCATCTCTATAATTCTTGCTCTTAAATCTAATTGTTTTAAAGTTGGCATGCATGTGTCGCACACAAAATCTGTGATCAACAGAAGGAATAATACTCTTGAAGGTCTCAACAAGATTTTATAAAAAAGTTGAAGGGAATAAGTTAAGTAGGATACATAATCAAATGTATCAAAGAAAATTCAAGTTTTGAACAAGATAAACATACTTTTTATCTGTTCGATATAAAGGTCCAACCATGCTCTTTCAATGGACGAATATGTTATAGCAAGCAAGTTAAAAATCAAGTCAGTTGTCTTTCATCTCGACCTCGACCATGGTCCATGTAATGAAAAAATATTTTCATTATCATCCTTTCCCGCTGTAGCAAGTAGCCATCCTCCAAATGAGCCCTTCAAGTGACAACCATCCAATCCAATGATAAGTCTGTAACTTTTGATGAAGCCATGCTTGTGTGCTGCAAGAAAATAATATAAACTCCTAAAAATGGGATGACTACTCTCATCAGAAATACTAACATCCATCAACATTGTGCTCCCAGGATTAGTTTCTTTGATAATTTGACAATATTCCCATAAACGGGTGTTGTCGCCTAGAATGCCGTGGCCTGCAGCTCAAGATGACCTTAGACCGTGCCCTTGTTGCTCGGGACCCTGCTCGCACAGCCGAACCTACAAAATAGAGAAGACCCGAGCTGGTGATCTCGACGGGGGCACTCCGATGCTCATGTCAATGCAATCTAGGAGAACAAATCCTCCTAGTTGAGCCCCGTAGGTGGACTCCACACTAGGAGGAGAAAAATCATGCTTGGAGAGTGAGATGAGTTGAAAGTAGAGCGAGGGAAGTGGCGGCCAAGGAGAATTTAAGCTGGATGGCTGTGTCTGTTGAGACTCTTCTGGTGAGTCTCCGATAGCCCCTCGGTGGCTCTCCTGTATGCTGCCCCTTCGTTGTTCATTTGTGACTTACCTTCTTCTTGAAATATTGGAGAGCTCTCTTAAGCCAGATGGCTGCATGCTACCTACCTTAGGATCTCCCCTCACCTGCAGGTGCGTGCAACGAGGTCCCGTGTCGTGCACAATATGCCTTTCCTTATTCATGATAAGGAGCTACGTTGTGCGCTCTGTCCCTCCATCTGTCGCCCCACTTTGGAAAACCTACCAGGCCTCGATCGGGGGGCCGCCACCCCTTGAATTTGAATCTTCTGGGTTGACTTCCTCTTTCGGTGGCACAAGCGGTCGGTTGGGAACGTAGCACCTCGATCGAGGGATCCCTTCCCCTTCGGCATGAGCGATAGCTGGGGCAGTTATGTGGCCTGGTGGGTGCCCTTTCGTGGCCCTTGGGCAGCTCACCGCCGCCCAAGGGACACTTCCCTAAGTGTCGACACTTGGTATTTTGTAAGTGACGACACTTGCTGTGACGAGCATAATTCTAGGAAGAATTTACTTTCCTAAGTATCAACACTTATAAAAATCCAAGTGTCGACACTTGGAACATGGTCAATCATATTGACCTCCGGTGACGGTAAATGATTCTCAATCATCGATCGGCCTTAAGATCAGATAGAAACCCCTATGGTGTGTGATCCCATATGTTCGAATACTAAGTCGGTAGCACTGGAACATTTCCAGTACCAGTCAAAGTCCTTATCTAGCAATGATAACCGACATCTGGATAGGTCGAAGATGCAGAGCACCTCACAAGAACCTCTGGTATATGGTTACCGCATAATTCATCTCTTTGACCTCATAATACTCAAGATGACCTAGGATTCGATTGCCAGCCCTAATATGGTCCGTCCAAATCATGTCTTAACTTTACAAGTTCTGTGACTCTTCACAATAACTACCCTTGCCAAAGATTTGCTAAATTGAGATATAGTAAGTCATTACTCCAAACTATCTGGAGGGGTCAATTACATCTTAATCCACCACCACCTCACAAGTACTTGACTGTACCTAGAAACCTTCCATCAATGGATTAAAAATTCAGGTAGTCCGGTACTAAAGTACAATGAGTTGCTTGCAAGCTACCATGATGATCTCAGGTCTGAGAGACACATATACCCGTATCCCTTCGCAAGCAATCCTTTGGCAGAAGGGAGCTCCGCAGATGGTAACTGATAGGCTACATCACTGACATGGAGCGCGTGTCAGGTCCAGCTGGACACGGTCAGTACCACGTGATTTTTTCTTTCAAAAGACCCCATGTTCGGGAAGAAGTGCTCCTTCTCCTTCACCAGGTAGCACCCCAAGATGAGTCCACCTTAGCCGAAGTCAAGCCTCTCTCTGCCACTTCGCCAGGTATCCACCTAGGAGGGGTCCACCTCGACCGAAGCTGGCGACCCCTCGCTCTCTCGTCAGGTGGAATCCCAAGATGGGTCCACCTCTGCCGAGGTCGAGCCGGACCCTCCTGCTCCTTCGCCAGGTGGCACCATAAGATGGGTCCACCTTGGTCGAAGTCGAGCCTCTCTTTGTCACTCCGCCAGGTGTTCACCTAAGAGGGGTCCACCATGGCCAAAGTTGGCGGCCCCTCGCTCCCTCGCCAGGTGGCACCCCAAGACGGGTCCACCTCTGCTGAGGTCAAGCCGGGCCCTCTTGCTCCTTCGCCAGGTGGCACCTCAAGACGGGTCCACCTCGGTCGAAGTCGAGCCTCTCTCTACCACTCCGCCAGGTGTCCACCTCGACCGAAGCTGGTGGCCCCTCGCTAGGTGGCACCCCAAGATGGGTCCACCTCTACCGAGGTCGAGCCGGGCCCTCCTGCTTCTTCGTCATGTGGCACCCCAAGACGGGTCCACCTCGGTTGAAGTCGAGCCTCTCTCTGCCACTCCGCCAGGTGTCCACCCAAGAGGGGTCCACCTCGACCGAAGCTGGTGGCCCCTCGCTCCCTCATCAGGTGGCACCCCAAGATGGGTCCACCTCTGCCGAGGTCGAGCCGGACCTTCCTGCTCCTTCGCCAGGTGGCACCCCAAGACGGGTCCACCTCGGTCGAAGTCGAGCCTCTCCCTGCCACTCTGCCAGGTGTCCACCCATGAGGGGTCCACCTCGGTCGAAGCTGGCAGCCCCTCGCTCCCTCGCCAAGTGGCACCCCAAGACGGGTCCACCTCTACCGAGATAGAGCCGGGCCCTCCTACTCCTTCGCCAGGTGGCACCACAAGACGGGTCCACCTCGACCGAAGTTGAGCATCTCTCTGCCACTCCGCCAGATGTCCACCCAAGAGGGGTCCATCTCGGTCGAAGCTGGCGGCCCCTCGCTCCCTCCCCAGGTGGCACCCCAAGACGGGTCCACCTCTATCGAGGTCGAGCCGGGCCCTCCTGCTCCTTCGTCAGGTGGCACCCCAAGACGGGTCCACCTCGGCTAAAGTCGAGCCTCTCTCTGCCACTCCGCCAGGTGTCCACCCAGAGGGGTCCACCTCGGCCGAAGCTGGCGGCCCCTCGCTCCCTCGCCAGGTGGCACCCCAAGACGGGTCCACCTCTGCGGAGGTCGAGCCGGGCACTCCTACTCCTTCGCCATGTGGCATCCCAAGATGAGTCCAACTTGGCCGAAGTTGAGCCTCTCTCTGCCACTCCGCCAAGTGTCCACCCAGGAGGGGTCCACCTCAGCCGAAGCTGGCAGCCCTTGCTCTACCGCCAGGTGGTGCCCCCTGATGGGTCCACCTCGGCCGAGGTCACCCTACTCTATAAAGCCTCAGGGAGGCAGAGACACGGGTCGCGAGGTTGCCACTAGAGCCAGCGCGCGCCGCGCTCCATACAAGGCACTGGTATGGCCTGTAGTGACACACGAAACCTCGTTTATATCAGTTAATCAGGGCCCCGCAACCGAGGAATGAAATCCTAGCGGGCATGAGCCTAAAACGGCTGGAAGCCACCGTCAACACCTCGAAAGGAGAGCTCCCGCACTCAGCCCAAGGCCTTACCAGTCTTTCCCCTTTGTGATACACTACGGACGAGACCGGCCGGCCACTTAACTTCCAGACTCGAAGAAGAAGGGGAAGGAGAAGATCCAGAGGTCTTAGAGAGCCCCCTGGAGGGGACGTGTGCTGAAGGCAGTTCGGTGATATAAAAGGAATGGTAAAAATGGACGGAAAGGTAGGTGGAAAAAAGGGGAGAACACCAAAAGATCGATCCGGGAGGATCTCAGGAAGTCCTCATGCGAGAGCTCGGTAGCCCTAACACGGGAGGCCGGGCCTCAACTCCTCTCTTCCCCACACTTCTTTCATTTTACATCTCCTCTAAGCACGGGGATCCTTCGGGAGCCCGCCTTAGAGGTCCTGTTCCATCTAGCCGCTCTCTGACTTGATCATCGAAGTGCCCCCGTCGGAACCCCGGCCCGGATCTCTGATCTTGTTTTGCAGGTTCGGAAGTTTGGAGATCTCAAGGTGAGAGAGTCCGAGAACCGGCGCCAGCTCACGAGATACAGGCCACCGCGGTGAGATCGGCAACAGCTTGGCACACCAGGAAGGGGGTGCAGAACAGTAACCCCTATACAAGCAAGCTCTCCGTGGGCGAAAGCATGCTCCGACAATGGTGGTGGCGCGTGGATGCAAAGCATCCACCAGCCGAGCAGGAGAAGTTCCTTCTCCCCAAGGGTTGCGTAGCCCGAAGAGGGAACTTCCTGGTCCACCTCCTCCACCTCAGTCATCCTCGGTGGATAGTCCTTTCGCAGCTGTCGTCCAGTAGCTGCAAACTTTGACCACTGCTGTGCGGCAACTGCAGCACCAGCATCGCTTCCTGGCCACTCAGCCCCAGCCAAGGACCCCCGCGGCTCGAGCCACGGGCCCTCGCGGAAGCCTGCACTCCATCCAAGGCAGGCCCTCCCATCCGTGGGCAGTTTCCAACCCCCACGGGAGCTACCAGACTCTCGCAAAGAGGAACTACTCTGGTTCAACGGATCACGAGAGTCGATCCCCGACCAACGATGCTGAAGCAGTGCGGCGCAGCAGGCGTCATCGGGGCAAGGACCCCCGTCAAGACCGATCGGCACCCCCTTCTCCAGCGGCCTCGGTGGAAGATTCCACCGACGAAGCCATCAAGCACCGGGCCAAGAGGCGCCTGGAGGGGCACGAGTGTAAGTTAGCGGAGTTCACCCGCCGCTTTGCCGACATGCAGAGCTCCCCAACCGATCCAGTGGGCTACAATGCCCAACCACCCTTCTCCCAGGAAATCCAAGAGGAACCGATCCCGAATCAGTTCCGCATGCCTCAGGTAGATCCTTACGATATGACCACCGATCCCTTGGACCATTTAGAGAGCTATAAGGCTCTCATGAGGGTCCAGGTAGCGACGGAAGCTCTTCTATGCATTGCCTTCCCAGCCACCCTCCGGAAGGCTGCTCGAGTTTGGTTCACCCGCCTCGAGCCAGAATCCATTAACTCCTTCCATCAGCTGAAAGGAAAGTTTGTAGCACACTTCGACGCTTGTCGGAAGGTGCCAAGAGAGATGGATAGCCTCTTCTCTATCCGCCAGCAGGACCAGAGCTGCTGCGGGACTACATCACCCACTTCAAGATCGCCGCCCTAGAAATCTATAGTCTGGACGAGCCTGTCGCCATGCTGGCATTGAAGCGCGGGCTCAAGACCTCCCGTCTGACATATTCCCTGGACAAGAAGCCCCCCAAGACATACTCTGAGCTCCTCCTCCGTGTCCACAAGTACATCCGAGCGGAGGAGGCTGATCGCACCAGGCGAGAGCTGGACGGGAAGCCTTCTAAGAAGCATGCCCCAAGGGATGTCTCCTGGATGCAGAGGCCTGGACCACCTGCAGATTTTCGTCCAGGCCCGAAGCCGAAGAACGGTGCTGCCCCAGAGAGAACGTTCACCCCTCTCCTCGCTTCCAGAACGAAGATCCTCATGAAGATTGAAGGTGAGCACTACCTTTGCCGACCTCTTCCTCAGAACCCAAGGAACATCCGTGACAAGACAAAATATTGTCAATTTCACCGCGAGCATGGCCACGACATGGAGTGCTACAATCTGAAGCGGGAGATTGAGGAGCTGATCAAGAGGGGCTATCTCAGGAAGTTCGTAAGGAACGAAGCCCTGGCAGAGGGTCAGCCGCTCGCAGCCCTTCCCCCCGTCCTGTAATTGACAACCGCCTAATGGAGAAGCCGATGGGCATGATCTCTTGAGGGATTGGGGGTGCGACGAAGAGAGCCCGGGAGGTGGGTGACTCAGAGAATGTACTACCCTTTGAAAAGGGGAACAAAAATGAAAATGCAAACAATGATGCAGTGGTAGTCGAGATGACCATCGCGAAGCATCTTGTACATCGCATTATGGTGGATAGTGGGAGCTCTACTGACGTGCTTTTTTACGATGCTTTCTCCCGAATGAATCTGTCTCATGATCGATTAAAGCCGGTGCACACCTCTCTTGTGGGCTTCATCGGAGATTCGGTGGGGGTTGAAGGAGAGATCACTCTCCTTGTCACTGCTAGATCCCTACCTCGGCAGAGTACGGTCATGATGACGTTTACCGTCGTCAAGCTTCCATCACCTTATAATGCCATCCTCAGCCGTCCAGGGCTCAACCAGCTGGATGCTATCATTTCCACTAAGAGATTGCTGGTGCAGTTCCCTACCACCTCTGGGATGGGAGTAATGAGAGGGATGGCCTAGCCCGTCCAGCATTGTCTGCAGACAGTCCCGGGGCCCGGAGCGCTGAGCTCAGCTCTTATGTCGACGACCTCGACCTAAGAGAGCAAGACCCTAGGGGAGGGACCGTGGAGCGCTTGCTGACGTACCCCCTCGGCTCGGACCCTCAGAAGACAGTGCAGATAGGAGCCTAGCTCTCGAAAGAAAAGCGGGCTTGCTTGCTAGACTTCCTCCGGGCGAACGCTGATGTGTTCGACTGGTCCACTGCTGACATACCAGGTATCCCCTCGAAAGTCATCACCCACCGGTTGAACATTGATCCAAGGTGCCGCCCTGTCTGCCAGAAGAAGAGGAGTTTTGTTGTGGAGAGGCAGAAGGCCATTAATGAAGAAGTAGAGAAGCTCCTCACCGCCGGCTTTGTACGAGAGGTACAGTATCCTAGTTGGCTGGCAAACGTGGTCATGGTGAAGAAGAACAATGGCAAATGGAGGATCTGTGTGGACTACACTGACCTCAACCGAGCTTGTCCGAAGGACAGTTTTCCTCTTCCAAAGATTGATCAGCTCGTGGACACTACTTCAGGGCATCGCCTCCTCTCTTTCATGGATGCCTTCTCCGGGTACAACTAGATCCGAATGCACCCAGAGGACGAGGAGCACACTGCTTTCATCACCGATCGCAGAACCTACTGTTATAAGATGATGCCATTCAGCCTCAAGAACACCAGGGCCACGTACCAACAACTGGTCAACAAGGTCTTCAAAGACCAGATTGGCCGCAACATGCAGGTGTACGTGGACGACATGATGGTGATGAGCAAGCCCACTTTGGACCACGTCGGTGACCTGGTGGAGACCTTCGATAACCTCCGGCTTCACCAGATAAAATTGAACCCGGCGAAGTACGCTTTCAGCATATCCGTCGGGAAGTTCCTAGGGTTCATGGTAACCCAAAGGAGGATAGAAGCCAACCCAGAGAAGGTCCAGGCTATCCTGGACATGGAGCAACCTACCTCCAAGAGGCAAGTGCAGCGACTCACCGGTCGGATAGCCACCCTGAGTCGATTTATCTGAAGGTCCGCTGACCGCTGCCAGCCCTTTTTCAAGGTGCTGAGGAAGATGAACGACTTTACTTGGATGGAGGAGTGCCAGGAGGCGTTCGACGAGCTGAAGATGACACTTGCATCTCCACCGCTGCTTTCCAGGCCCGAAGAAGGAGAGGAGCTCCTCCTGTACCTGGCGATCACCCCGGAGCCTGTCAGTTCGATCTTGGTTTGAATCAACGACAAGGGGATGCAAAGGCCAGTGTATTACATAAGCAAACTCCTCCGCGATGTGGAGCTCAGGTATTACTGGTTTGAGAAACTAATTTTTGCACTAATCATGTCCGCTCAGCATCTCAGGCCTTATTTTCAAGTGCACCCCATTGCTGTCCTGACGGATCAGCAGCTAAAAGCGGTGCTTAGCCGACCTGACACGTCTGGATGCCTGGAAAAGTGGGCGCTCAAGCTCAGCGAGTTCAACATCACTTACAGGCCGAGGTCGGCCATGAAGGCACAGGTACTCGCTGATTTCTTAGTTGTGTGCAGGCCTGAGCGAGGGGCCGGAAGAAAGCCCCCAAGACCGGCAGCTGGAGCCAGGACTAGAGGAAGACATCTAGATCCTTCATGTAGACAGAGCCTCAAACTCCGGTCGGAGTGGAGCTGGACTCATCCTCGCCAATGGCAAAGGAGTTGTCGCCGAATGTGCGCTCCGCTTCCAGTTCGTCGCCACTAATAATCAGGCAGAGTATGAAGTGCTCCTCGCAGGGCTAAGAGTGTCCCATGAGCTGGGCATGGCCAACCTCAGGGTCTTCATCGACTCGCAGCTGGTAGCCAGGCAGATCTCGGGGAGTACGAGATGCGGGACCCCCAAATGGCGAAGTACTTGGAGCTCGTACGAATGAGCACGGCAAAATTTTGGCATTTCAGCGTCTCCCATATACCTCGTGGGGAAAATGCCCGCGTGGACACCCTCTCCCACCTGGCAACCCTGCCGGACTCATCATTGGGCCGCGCTTACATCGAGCACCTCGAGGCCCCAAGCTACGAGACACCCATGAAGGTCCAGCAGGTCAACCAAGAGCCCAGCTGGATGGACAAGTACATTGAGTACATTACCAATGGCACCTTGCCAGCGGACCGCGTGGCGGCTGGCCTCATTAAGAGGAAGGTTGCTCGGTTCGTCTTAATGGATGGGCTACTGTATCGGAGGTCCTACTCCTACCCGCTCCTCAAGTGTCTGAGACCCGCAAAAGCCGCACTTATGCTCCAAGAGATCCACGAGGTAATATGTGGGAACCATGTGGGGGGCAGGATACTGGCGTACAAGGCCCTCCGTCAAGGTTATTTCTGGGAGACAATGAAAGAAGACACAGCTGACTTCATGAAGAGGTACGATCGGTGTCAGCAGCACGTCGTGGTGCAACGTTAGCCCGCCGCTCCACTCTCCCAGCTCTCCGTCCCATGGCCATTCGCTCAATAGGGCATGGATCTCCTAGGACCTTTTCCCCCGGCATCCGGGCAACAAAAATTCTTGATCGTAGCCATCGACTACTTCACGAAGTGGGTCAAGGCCGAACCCTTGGCACGGATCATGGAGGCAAACATCACCAAGTTCCTCTGGAAGTCAATTATTTGCCGCTTCGGCCTACCACACACTATTATCACCGACAACGGATGTCAGTTCGATTGTCGGGAGTTCGAGGAGTTTTGCAGCGACCTCGGCATCCACCATCGTTTCACTTTAGTGGCGGATCCTCAGACGAACGGAGAAGCCGAGGTAACAAATATGATCATCTTGCAAGGCCTCCGGACAAGACTGGACCAGGCCAAGGGTAGGTGGGAAGAAGAGCTCCCGAGCATCCTTTGGACGTATCACACTACCCCAAGGATGGCTACGGATGAGATCCCATTCAACCTTGTCTTCGGAGCAGAAGCGGTTATACCAGTTGAGCTCAGCCTACCGACCCTGCGCGTGGAACAGTATGACGAGGCGGAAAACCCTACCAGGATGCTGCTAAACCTGGACCTCCTTGAAGAAACGAGGGACAGGGCCCGATTCGGATGGTGGCTTACCAGCAACGGGTGGCCAGATATTACAACTCCAGGGTGTGACCGAAGTCCTTCCGCCAGGGAGACCTGGTGCTCCGCCACGCTGAGGCTTCCCAGCCACGGGAGTACGGAAAGCTCTCCCCTAATTGGTAAAGGCCTTATAGGGTGACGGAGGCACTTCCCCATGGGGCATACTACCTGGAGGAGCTAGGCGGATCCCTGTTCCCTCGGACCTGGAATGCCTCAAACTTGAGGATGTACTATCAATAGTGTAAGACCCCTCAAACTTTAATAATAAAATCTTTTTCACCAAATTCCTACTCTCGTCTGGTAGGGTAAGGGCCACCCAGCTCTAAGTTCAGCGAGCATGGACACAGCAGAAGATCCGCGAAGGCGCGATGTCCCTCTCATAAAAATCCTGGAGTTCAGTCCGGAAGAGGTCCCAGAGACTAGGTCCTGGTCCTACAACATCCCGGAGAATAGCTCGGTAAGTCGTGCAGGGCTCAATTTCAGCCGCGACCCCGGGGTTCAGTCTGGAAGTTCGCAAGGAACCCGGTTCCAAAGCGAAGTCCCGGACTTCGGTCTGGAAGGTGGAGTAGAACCTAGTTCGCCCATGCAATCCCGGAGTTCAGGTCGAATGCACTACGGGACTTAGTCCCAGTAGCTAGCGCCGGGGTTCAGTTCGGAAGATGCACAAAAAAAAAAAAGAAAAAGAAAAGAGAGCGATAGAAGAAACAGGTTAATGGAAAAATATTTTCATTGCAAACAACAAGTTCCTTACACAAAAGGGGCCCCGACAGGCCGGGAGACCCCAAAGAAAGAAAATATAAAAATAAAATAAAAAATCGTGGAGCTACTTCGGCGCAGCCGCATCATCCTCGGGCTAGGGGGCACCCTCTCCGCCGGCGCCGTCGACTGGAGGCTGCTCAGGAGCCACCACCTCGTCACCAGCCGTCGCCGAAGCTCCTCCAGTGGGCTCCTGTCTCCAGCCACCCAATACGACCCCGCTAAGGTCGAGCTCGAGGTAGAAGGAGCTCACCTTCTCCCGGCATACCTGGAATCCCTTCAAGAAGGAGTCCACGGCCGCCTCGCGCACCTCAGCAACGTACTCCTCGGAGGCCCGGAACTTCGGCATGGCCTCCTGCGCCTCCCTCTTGGACGCCTCCAGCAGCCCGTTGACGTAGAAGTTCTTCTCCTTGGCTACGCTCAGGTCCTTAAGGACCTATTCTACCCAGCACTCCAGTGACCGGGACTGAGCCCTGAGGAGGGTCTTCTCCGCCACGTCCTCCTCGTTGCGGTGCTAGTTCGAGATCCTCTCTCCGACAGAGAGGTCTCGAGCTCCTTGACGCGCCCCTCGGCGTGAACCAGGTCAGCCCGGAGAGCCTGGTTATTCCCTCATAGCTCGACCCCCTTCTCCATAGGTCCTTGACATCGGCTGCGAGTTTGCCGAGCTTCTCCTCCTTCTCAGCATCCTTCTTGGCGTAGCCAGCAAGGAAGTTCCTCATCAACAGCACGTCCATCCCGATCTGCATCGAAAGAGACATGGAGTTAGTAAGATCCAACTGGAAATTTAAGGGGTCAGAGCTCGGAACTCACCGTAAAAAGCTATGGGAGGATCCCGAGCAATGCCTCGGTGTAGTCCCGGCCGCCCCTTAGACGACGGTCCCGGGAGATGCTGGAAAACTCCATGACTCTCTCCGCGAGCTCCTGGTCGTGGATCATGGAGCAGCGGCTGGTGAGACTTGGGGGTGGGATGGCCGCGTCGACAGCAGGCTGGGCGGCCGTCCCTTCGACAAGCGGTGCGGCCATCGGTGGAGCTGCCACCACCCTGGTGGCCACCATGGAAGTGGCTGGTGCGGCGGCTGGAGCAGGCATCGCTTGAGGTGGTTCCGGCCCCCTCTCTTCCCCGGCCCTATCGAGGTCGACGATAGGGACATCGGGTGCCCGGGCCTGAGGTGGCCTGGGAGCAGGAGCCACCGTCCCAGGGCCAGTAATGGTGGAAGCGGGCGCAGGCACCCGGCTCGCCTCAATGCGAGCCCTCTTCGCTGAGGGGTCAGTCCCTTCGGCAGCATCCCTCTCCATGATGCCCTCCATCATGTTTTCCACGGAGAACTTCATACCTGAGAAAAAAGGGGGGGTTCAGTTAGGGTAGTTTAAAGAAAAGAAGTGCCGAACTAAAGATAAAGGCGAAGGAGAGAGATCCGGGCCTCACCCAACTTTCGGATGGGACTGATCCCCGCCTCGAATAAATTCTGCTTCGAGAGCAGAACGTCGAGACTTGGGATTGCATCACCCAGCAGCAGCGTAAAGTCATCCTGATCCGCCGACTCGACCTGGGAATTTCGGTTCGGGAACCGGTCCGGCTCACTCCAAGCCCAATCGACGTTCTTGACCGAGACGAAAAAGAAGCGGTTCTTCCAACCCTTGATTGAAGAAGGGAGGTCGAACCTAAGGCACCTAGGTCGGGGCGAAATGTACCACCAGCCATCATCGGTGGAGTAGCGCTTCAAGATGAAGAGAGCCCTGAAGAGGGAGAAACGGGCAACGAACTCGTAGAAGTGGCAGAAGACGACGAAGGCAAAGATGACCCAGATGGCATTAGGAGCCAACTGGGCTGGGACCAGATGATAGTGATCGAGGAACGAAAGAAAAAAGGGATGAAGGGGAAAACGAAGACCCCCACTGAGAAAGTCCTCATAGAAGGCAACCCTCCCAGGGCCACTCGAGGTTACTCGATCCCTATGCCTTGGGAGGGAAACGCGGATTGAATCCGGGACCCCATAGATGTGCCGGATCCAGGAAAGATCGTCTCCGATCATCGTTGAAGCGTAACCGGAGGGACCAGAGGAAGAGGCCTCCGGAGGAGGAAGAAAGGAAATGGGACGCGCAGAAATTGTGGGAGGAGACCTAGGACCCCTAGGGACACCTATGGTCACGGTCTCGGGTTGGAGCTGCCTCCGGACCTCGTTTGAGATCTCTTCCCCCTTCGAGGAGGAAGACGATGGAGTCCTCGGCCGAGAGGGGTCGGCCTCAGGAGGAAACATCGCGCCATGAAGGAAGAAGAAACATCCGGGTTGGAGGAAACATAGCGGCGACGCGCCATGAAGGAAGAAGAAACAAGAAAAGCACAAGAATAGAGATAGAAGAGGAGAAGGGGGTCGCAGACACTCACCGAGATATTTTATACCAGAGGAATGGCAATCCCGGGAAGATGAAGGGAGACCACTGCAACCACCGGCAAGGTGTGAGAAAGTGGAGAAACCTCGTTTCTAAAAAGTCCCCCTCCTTTTCAAACTAAATCGACAGCAGCCGTACGCCTCTTTCCGTTCCGAGCCATCAGATAACTGCCACGTGGAGGCACGCCCGACATCAACGCTTCGATTCGGTGGAAACCTCCTCGGTTTTGGAATGGTGCATTAATGGGCCACTAGAAGTGTATACGTGGCGGCCTCTCAAAGGGTCTCGGGTGTGACAGAAACGGTGGTAGGGATCATGAAAATTATGGCGGGAGATTTTCGCCTTCTCCACGTCATCTCCGCATTAAATCCCCACGTCCCAAGCCACGATGCCTCGATAGAACCTAGGGATGGGGGGCAACTGATATGGCTACATTGCTGACGTGGAGCGTGTATCAGGTCCAGCTGGACACGGTCAGTACCACGTGAGTTTTTTCTTTCAAAAGATCCCCCATTCGGGAAGAAGTGCTCCTGCTCCTTCGCCATGTGGCACCCCAAGACGGGTCCACCTTGATCGAAGTCGAGCCTCTCTCTGCCCTCCGCCAGGTGTCCACCCAGGAGGGGTCCACCTCGGGCGAAGCTGGCGGCCCCTCACTCCCTCGCCAGGTGACACCCCAAGATGAGTCCACCTCTGCTGAGGTCGAGCCGGGCCCTCCTGCTCCTTCGCCAGGTGGCACTACAAGATGGGTCCACCTTGGTCAAAGTCGAGCCTTTCTCTGCCACTCCCGTCAGGTGTCCACCCAGGAGGGGTCCACTTCGGTCGAAGTTGGCGGCCTCTTGCTCCCTTGCCAGGTGGCACCCCAAACGGGTCCACCTCTGCCAAGGTCGAGCTAGGCCCTTCTGCTCCTTCGCCAGGTGGCACCCCAAGACAGGTCCACCTCGGCCGAAGTCGAGCCTCTCTTTGCCACTCCGCCAGGTGTCCACCCAGGAGGGATCCACCTCGGCCGAAGCTGGCGGCCCCTCTCTCCATCGCCAGGTGGCACCCCAAGACAGGTCCACCTCTGCCAAGGTCGAGCCGGGCCCTCCTACTCGTTCACCAGGTGGCACCCCAAGACGGTTCCACCTCGACCGAAGTCGAGCCTCTCTCTGCCACTCCGCCAGGTGTCCACCCAGGAGGGGTCGACCTCAACCGAAGCTGGCGACCCCTCGCTCCCTCGCCAGGTGGCACCCCAAGATGGGTCCACCTCTACCGAGGTCGAGCCCGGCCCTCCTGCTCCTTTGCTTGGTGGCACCCCAAGACGGGTCCACCTCGACCGAAGTCGAGCCTCTCTCTGCCACTCCGCCAGGTGTCCACCCAGGAGGGGTCCACCTCGACCGAAGCTGGCGGCCCCTCGCTTCCTTGCCAGGTGGCACCCTAAGATGGGTCCACCTCTGCCGAGGTCGAGCCGGGCCCTCCTACTCCTTCGCCAGGTGGCACCCCAAGACGGGTCCACCTCGGCCAAAGTCGAGCCTCTCTCTGCCACTCCACCAGGTGTCCACCCAGGAGGGGTCCACCTCGGTCGAAGCTGGCAGCCCCTCGTTCCCTCGCCAGGTGTCACCCCAAGACGGGTCCACCTCTACCGAGGTCGAGCCGGGCCCTCCTGCTCCTTCGCCAAGTGGCACCCCAAGACGGGTCCACCTCGGTCCAAGTCGAGCCTCTCTCTGCCACTCCGCCAGGTGTCCATCCAGGAGGGGTCCACCTCGGCCGAAGCTGGCGGCCCCTCGCTCCATCACCAGGTGGCACCCCAAGATGGGTCCATCTCTGCCGAGGTCGAGCCGGGCCCTTCTGTTCCTTCGCCATGTGGCACCCCAAGACGGGTCCACCTCGGTTGAAGTCGAGCCTCTCTCTACCATTCCGCCAGGTGTCCACCCAGGAGGGGTCCACCTCGGCCGAAGCTGGTGGCCCCTCGCTCCCTCGCCATGTCCCAAGATGGGTCCACCTCTGTCAAGGTCAAGCCGGGCCCTCCTGCTCCTTCGCCAGGTGGCACCCCAAGATGGGTCCATGTCGGCCGAAGTCGAGCCTCTCTCTGCCACTCCGCCAGGTGTCCACCTAGGAGGGGTCCACCTCGGTCGAAGCTGGCGGCCCCTCACTCCCTCGCCAGGTGGCACCCCAAGACGGGTCCACCTCTGCCGAGGTCGAGCTGGGCCCTCCTGCTCCTTCGCCAGGTGGCACCCCAAGATGGGTCCACCTCGACCGAAGTCGAGCCTCTCTCTGCCACTCCGCCAGGTGTCCACCCAGGAGGGGTCCACCTCGGCCGAAGCTGGCAGCCCCTGCTCCACCACCAGGTGGCGCCCCCTGACGGGTCCACCTCGGCCGAGGTCAGCCCTACTCTGCAAAGCCTCGGGGAGGCAGATACACGGGTCGCGAGGTCGCCACTAGAGCCAGCGCGCGCCGTGCTCCGTACAAGATGCCGATACGGCCTGTAGTGATACGTGAAACCTCGTTTACACCAGTTAATCAGGATCCTGCAACCGAGGAATGAAATCCTAGCGGACAGGAGCCTGAAACGGCTGGAAGCCCACCATCAACGTCCCGAAAGGAGAGCTCCCGCGCTCGGCCCAAGACCTCACCAGTCTTCCCCCTTTCGTGATACACTGCGGACGAGGCGGGCCGTCCACTTAACTTCCAGACTCGAAGAAGAAGGGGAAGGAGAAGGTCCAGAGGTCTCAGAGAGCCCCCTGAAGGGGACATGGGCTGAATGCAGTTCGGTGATATAAAAGGGACGGTAAAAACTGACGGAAAGGTAGGTGGAAAAAAGGGGAGAACACCAAAAGAATGATCCGGGAGGATCTCGGGAAGTCCTCAGGCGAGAGCTCGGTGGCCCTAGCACGGGAGGCCGGGCCTCAACTCCTCTCTTCCCCACACTTCTTTCATTTTACATCTCCTCTAAGCACGGGAATCCTTCGGGAGCCCGCCTTAGAGGTCCAGTTCCATCTTGCCGCTCTCTGACTTTATCGTCGGAGTGCCCCCGCCGGAACCCCTGGCCCGGATCTTTGACCTTGTTTTGCAGGTCCGGAAGTTTGGAGATCTCGAGGTGAGAGAGTTGGAGAACCGGCGCCAGCTCATGAGTTACAGGCCACCGCTGTGAGATCGGCAACAGTCATGTTCAGTAAGATGTCACACATCTCACTTGCATGTCACACCAGTGTCTCCACACTTCTTGGTTAAGAGGACAACCAACAAATGTGATATACAACAACCTACACTTGATACATTGTCGTCCTATAACAATGTATCATTTGGTTATGAACCAGTTTAAGAACTACTTGACATATCCTCTTTATATCAAAAGATGTAGTTCTAAGGACTCCATCATACAAGAGTTCATTTTAGAAAAATATAACTATGATCAACAGCCAAAAAGAATAACTTTTATTCATTAAAAATTATATACAGTTACAAGATAGCATAACTATCTACAGTCTAGATAATTGACTTTGGGACATAATGTTCAACACCTGTATCATAAGACTGAGAGGTATTTTCATCATTGAAAAAGTTTAAAATTTTTTCAATAACCAAAATACCCTCGACTTTATGATATCTTGTAAACAGGATTATAACATCTTGTTCACAAAAGGATGTCATAAGAAAATATTATTTTCATCATTCAAACATTCATTTAATACCTACAGTAAACTCTCGTTAAAAATTTTAAATAACAAAAATACATTTTCCTTATAACACCTGCTCCTTTGTAAATAGGTATCATAATCCTATTCATATAATATCATAAGATCGATGGTACTTTTGTTATTAAAAAATTTTAAAAAAAATTTAATGATGAAAATATTCTCGACTTTATGATATCCTGTAAACAGGACCTGTTCACAGGGTATCACAATCTAAGTATGGGATGTCATAATCCAAGTCAACAGGTATAATAATTTTTTTTATAAAGAAAGGATATTTTTATCGTTCAAAATTTTTAATAAAAAATAAAATTACAGATATTAAATATATGTTGAAAAATTGAGCTTGCCTGGCCCTTGCATGGTAAGCGTTTATATGATCCAATCATATTTGTAAGTATATTTTTTTTGCATGAACCCTGTTGGCAAAGAATTATTCGGGATTCACTTGTGAGGCACTTTGTAGGATGATTCACCTCGTCCGGTGTAATGAACAATTATTGCATGTCTAAAGGTTATGATGCGTCCACTCTTTTCGTGTCATTACTTTACACCCTCATTCCTATATATGCCAGATCCGAGGACTTTCAGATATGCTTTTTTTTTTTTTTTTTTTTTTTTTTTTTTTTTTTTTTTTTTTTTTTTTTTTTTTTTTTTTTTTTTTTTTCACTCCACCCTACTCTTAGATCTTCATTATTCCATCAAAGCTCAACTTAAATAAGGCATTAAAAAATATATATATTAATTTTCAATTATTCTACATTATTTCCTAGCACTTATTTATTTTAATGTTTATATTAATTTTAAAATTTGAAAAACTATTTTTTGAGATAAATAATGATTTTTTTGGTTCCGTTACCGCAGGATGCGCACGCGTGACTTTATCACGTTTTTAGAGAGTAAACGGAAGTATTTGCTCCAAAGAAGCAATACGGCCGCAAAAATCAACCCTCTTTTTCTAACAGTATCGTTCACTGAATCAATCCCCGTCAATTTCAGACCACAAAGTGGTCCTGCGTTCCCATTTCGGCACACTGTTTCAGCTTTCAGATTTGAAACTTGCTACCGCCCGCCAGCTCCTCATTCGCTCATGTTTTCTCTGAATTCAAACGCATCCCTTTCAAGACTCTTCGGAGGCTTGATGGGGCACCTGAAGGGAACCGACCATCATTAATTAACAGACCCACCGCCCACCGCCCACCAGGTCTATGCATTAATGACACACTAAACATCATCGGATGGCAACTCAAGTCCCAAAAGTATGTTTTTGATCTCATAATCTCGGAGTGTTGTCTTGAGCCAAATGCAAGTTAGGTGGTTGCCAAGTTCCAACATACGTCACCTGCATTGGATCGACAACGTAACCATGCGTTGCATTCAACGCGGGGATTGATCGATCGAATGTGCATTCATTTCAAAGCTAACGGTTTTGTGTTCAAATTTAAAGAAATGTTTGCTGGAGTATTTAGACGTGTGGATTCCTGAATCATTTCTTTAAAAAAATATTTGGCTACATTCCTGCAATTATTCTTTGCATTAGTGTAAATGGTCGACAATACATTCTTATGACAACTTAAGGTTCTGCTTGAATTAAGGGAGCTGGCACTCATCGGCAACTTCGCTTCTGATCCAGCTTGTTAATTATGAAGTAAATTTTGTTGCTGGTTGAATTATTTTCTTTGTTATCTATTATTTGAAAAAAAAGAAAAATTAGATCGGTAGGAATCTGCTTTTGGGTATATTTTATTTTCTGATTTCATTCATTGTTATTTTTTTTTTTTAATAAAAAAGGAGGAAAAAGTTAGATTTCGAACGTGGCCACTCCCAGACGGCTCCTCAATTCCAACCAAAAAGTATTCGATGCACGGCATATATTAATTTTTTTATATCCCATTCGAAGATGAGTATGTCGACCTGATTATTATTGGCATCAGCTGAATGAACAAAATTTATTATATATATCTCTAATTTTTTTATTACCACCGATCAAAAGAATTTCAGATACTTATCGTTATGATTAAATGATGAAATGCCACGCTTTCGTAAATTAAAAAAATAACATTCTTGCGGGGTCCACGGATGCCGAAAGCGGGAGCAGAACCCTGCCCCGGCGACGCCCAAGTCTTCTCTCTGTTAAGATGTCGTCCGATCACGATCGGGTGGCCGAGATAGGGAAGACCGCAGATGCCATTCTTTTGGGGAGGCAATGTCGTCACGTCACCGTCACGCGGATGACGTTTGAGCTTATATAATAGCACGTGGGTTGTCGGTGATCGGAAGAAAAGGAAGAAGCGGGGAGGCAATGACGTCACGTCACCGTCACGCCAATGACGTTTGAGCTTATATAATAATACGAGGGAGAAAGTTAAAAGAAAATTATGATTTTAATCTTTAAATTATATCATATTTTTTAAAATAAATTTTAAATTATAAAATTTTAATTTTTGGTTTCTGATTTTTCAAATCATTTTAAAACGATTGACTGTTGATAACTTTTCCTCGTTGATTTAGTTATTTCTTGTTGAATCAATACTTATATTATCATGTTTCGAATATATAGTATTGACATGCAAAATTATAGCATCATCGTAAGAATTGATGTATTTGAAAGTTGCTAATGTACATCATCTTCATAGCTAAGTCCCGGATGCCAGCCATCTTCATCGAGCATGATCATTGGTATGACACCTCCCTCCGCTTCGTCTCTGATTCTATTGAGATTTTCTGCTCTTACAACACCATCACCCATGTCTGCTTCGCTTGCCTTACCAAGGGTGAGGTCCAAGCCTTATGATCCATCAACGACATCTTTTCCATCCTCTTGAAGGTTCACTATGAGCTCCACACCACTCGAATGCTAGAGTTCCCGAGGCTCGACAAGAGCAACGGCCTCATCCCCCGTGCCAACACTGCCAGTAGGGCTGGAAGTGGGTCGGGCCATACACCTACCCGAGCCCAGCCCGAAAAAAAAAATTGGATTTCGAGCCGGGCTTAGGCCTGATTTATTTTGAAAAAATTCTGTCTGCGCCCGACTCAAGCCCGAATCCGAGCTCGATTGGGCCGGTCTGAACCAGGATTTGATTTGGGTCGGCCCGAATTAAAGCCCGATTGAGCCTATCAAATTAAATATGAAATGATAAAATGAAGTTCTTTTAATTACTGGTCCATATTCCAGTCCGAATTAAAATCTGATTTGGCCTGCCAAATTAAAGATGAAATGATAAAATGGAGTTCTTTTAACTACTAATACATATTCCAAAAAAATTTATAAGATTAAAATCCTAAAACTATCGGAATAGTGGGTCGAGTTTGGGCCGGGTCCGGGCCAGACCTTTTTCGGACTGAGTTCGGGCTGGATCATGCCCAACCAAGGGGAAGCCTGAGCCCGGCCCGAAAATTAAATAAGTTCTATTTTTAGGCCCAGGTTCGACCAGATCTACTTTAGATCTAGTCCGAAACTCAACCAATTTCGAACCGACTCGAAATTCATCGAACCCGTCTGTATCCAGTTTCAACCCTAAGAGTAATTCTTTGTGCACCGCGTGCAGTGTAGCAAATCCAGCATGGCCCACACCGCACGCGGCTATTGGTCCATGCTGGCATGACGGATAGGACGGGTCTCTACGATACGTAAGCTGCAGACACCGCCCTGCAGTCTTTTCAACCGTGCAAAATGATCATTCTGTCCTCATCATTTTCGGTATAGGAAAAACGGTTCTTATTCTACAAACAAGGAAAAAAACCCATTTGCACTACGAAGCCCCATCCTAGAGTTTGTCCATTATTTTTGGATATCCCAGATACCTCTATTTTATGTTTTTGCTCCTCTTTGGTGATCGAGAAAGCATTGGTAATCTTCCTTCAACATTTGATACGCCTTTGAAATCTTGAAAAATGGAGACAAGTGGTTTCGTCTTTCAACGCAGATGACGAACACGAAAATAATGCAAGAAGGAAATGCAGATGGAGGAAGGAAGTACTGCGATTGTTGTTTATTCAGGAGATGATGAGACTCTCTTAAGATCCGTCCCCAAGAATGTTAAAGAAGCAGAAACAGGTAAGGAAAATTTTTGATTCCTGCTTGGAGTTGATAATTGCATGTGAACTTTTTTTTTACAACTTCTGCATGGGTATCGGAGTTTTTTAACTAGGGTGCCCCAGGTTTTGAACAAGGGTGTTGTAGGTTTTGAACAACGGTGTCGTGGATTTTAAATTAGGGTATTGTAGGTTTTGAACTGAGATGTCGTAGGTTTTGAACTAAGATATTATAATTTATGTTTTACTATTTTAATGTCAATCTTTAAAATTTATCTCTACATAGGGATGTCACGATAAATTTTAAAAAAATATTAAGTCTTCATAGTATAAAATCATGACACCGTAGTTCAGATATTACGACATCCTAGTTCAAATACTATAACACCCTAGTTCAAAACCTACGACACCCATGAAAAAATTATGAAAAATAAGTTTTTAACCCCTCTATCTCTAATACATGGCAACCGTGGCTTTTTATAACTTCCAGGGTGTTATAAAATTGCCACGAATGCTGTAACATTAATCAAAATGGCTAAAATAGTATTACGACATCCTAGTTTAAAACCTACGATACCCTAGTTCAAAACCTACAACATTCATGCAAAAATTATGAAAAAGAAGTTTTTAACCCCTCTACCTCTAATACATGGCAACCGTGGCTTATTTTATGACTCCCAGGTATTATAAATTATCACGGATGCTGTAACATTAATCAAAATGGCCAAAACAGTATTACGACATCCTAGTTTAAAACTAACGATACTCTAGTTCAAAACCTACGACATCCATGCAGAAATTATAAAAAAGAAGTTTTTAACCCCTCTACCTCTAATACATAGCAACCGTGGCTTGTTTTATGACTCCCAAGATGTTATAAAATTACCACGGATGCTGTAACATTAATCAAAATGGCCAAAATAGTATTACGACATCCTAGTTCAAAACCTACGATATCCTAGTTCAAAACCTATGACATCCATACAGAAATTATGAAAAAGAAGTTTTTAATCCCTCTACCTTTAATACATGGCAATCGTGGCTTGTTTTGTGACTCCCAGGGTGTTATAAAATTGCCATGGATGCTGTAACATTAATCAAAATAGCCAAAATAGTATTACGATATCCTAGTTCAAAACCTTCGACATCATAGTTCAAAACCTATGACACCCATGCAGAAATTATGAAAAAGAAGTTTTTAACCCCTCTACCTCCAATACATGGCAAACGTGGCTTGTTTTATGACTCCCAGGGTATTATAAAATTATCACGGATGTTGTAACATTAATCAAAATGGCCAAAACAGTATTACGATATCATAGTTTAAAATCTATGTACCTTAGTTCAAAACCTACGACATCCATGCAGAAATTATGAAAAAGAAGTTTTTAACCCCTCTACCTCTAATACATGACAACCTTGGCTTGTTTTATGACTTCCATGATGTTATAAAATTACCACGGATGCTGTAACATTAATCAGAATGGCCAAAATAGTATTATGATATTCTAGTTCAAAACCTACGACACCCTAGTTCAAAATCTATGGCACCCATGCAGAAATTATGAAAAAGAAGTTTTTAACCTCTCTACCTCTACTACATGGCAACCGTGGCTTGTTTTATGACTCCCAGTGTGTTATAAAATTATCACGAATGATGTAACAATAATCAAAATGGCCAAAATAATATTATGATATCCTAGTTTAAAACCTACAACATCCTAGTTCGAAATCTACGACATCCATACAGAAATTATGAAAAAGAAGTTTTTAACCCCTCTACCTCTAATACATGGCAACCGTGGCTTGTTTTATGACTTATATGGTATTATAAAATTGACATGGATGCTGTAACATTAATCAAAATGGTCAAAACAGTATTACAGCACTTTAGTTTAAAATCTACGACATCCTATTTCAAAACTTATGACACCCATGCAGAAATTATGAAAAATAAGTTTTTAACCCCTCTACCTCTAATACATGGCAACCGTGACTTATTTTATGACTCCCAGAGTGTCATAAAAGTTTTTGTTTAGAATTTATTGCTTAACTTATATTTATATTTTACTTATATTTCAGGTGATCTTGCAGTGCTTCGGCTGCTTAGATTAAAGGCTTCACAATTATTTAAAAATCATTGCAAGCCAGCAGTGTATGCTAAACAAGTTTTGAATATAAGTTTCTCAAGTTATTATTTAGAAATAATCTGAAAGACTCCTTTCAATGCATTCGTAAATATGCAACCGTTTGTTATCGACGGGCATCTACTAGCTAAAATTATTAGATGCTACAAGAGAAGAAACAAGTTTATTTTTTATGGCAAGGAACTTATATTCAGCATCGAAGACCTGGCCCTAATTTTGGGTCTGCCATGCCACGGAAAGAAAATCAAAATAGAAGATCAAGTTAAGAAGGGTTGGTTATTCAGACGATTTGGAAGAGAATTAAATTTGCAAAATAAGGGACTGGAGAAGTTAATTGCCCAATTTCATTCATCAAATTTACAAGAGGATATCGAGGACATCGTGAGATTATGGATTGCATATATATTCGCAACATTCTTGTATCTAAAGTCAAATCAATCTTACCCAAGATTTATCATCCCTTACTTGGATGATTTATCCCAACTGAGTCAAATAGATTGGGCTTCCACAATAAGGGAGTTGACTCTTATGTCTCTTCTAGATGCTGCTTTTTGCTTGAGATCCGACCAGCCAGTCCTAACCAAGAGAAGTGACAAGGTTAGGAGGCAGCTAACCCTGTATGGGTGTACAGCTGGTCTATTGGTAAGTATCATTAGTATGCAGCAAAATTATAATTACTTTATTTTAAATCTTCCATATATTTAACATACATGATTATTATGTACAGTTTTGGTTTCTTGAGCATAATACCTTGAGAACCCCAGCATATCCAAATAAATTGCCTGGGCTGTTAAAATGGTATGACAGCCAGGTGAAGACAAAGATTGTTGGGCTTACAAACTTGAAGCCTCATAAGTTGGTAAATAAAAATATTTTTTCATTATAATATTAATGAACAATATATTATTATGATTAATATATAATTTTTTTGTTATTGTTCTTGTCTTGCAGGTGGAGGGAGATATTGAGCTTATGATAACGGAATAATGGCTTCTCATTAAAGAAACAATAACAGCAGCATCCTTCGAAAAAGAAAAAACTTGTGCAAGCTGTGCACAGGTGAAGGCTGAAATTGAAGAGATAAAGAAGATGCTTGCGATAGTTGAAACTCTCCTTAGTTTATTAGTAAATAAAGATACCAATACCAATAAAGAAGGGCAGAAAGAGGCGGAGGGAGAGAATACTGAAGATACTAAGGTTGAGGTGGAAGAAGTTTTTGATGAAAAATTGAAGGATACCCTTGTAATTGAGGAAGTTGAGGGAGAAAAAGAAGAAATCCAGATTCCTTCACTTATCAAGAGGGTAAAACAAGAACCTAGGTGACGGAATGCCTCCCAAATCGTAACTGATTTTGCTTTCGAAACAAGCCCATCGAAAAAAAAGATGAAGATAGTGGCCACATCTCAACCCGAGGAATCAAATTTAAATCTTCAAATTGAAGATGATGAAAATTTGATCAACACATTTTTGAAAGAAAAGATGAACTCGTAAGTTACACCTATTTTTTTAATATGTATACTAATTTATAGTCGAGAATATATAATATCATTCATGTTTATTAATTTCAAAGATGTCATCTACAATAACAAATTCAGAGGCACTATCACTAGAAAAAATATTTTTGATCTGATAAACAATGACATGATAGTTGATGATGTAAGTAATGGAGTATTACATCATTTTGTTGTTAATCTTTATGTATGTAATGATATATTTTCTAATAATTATTATATTCATTTTCAGAATTTTATGAAATCAAGTTACTTATAATTAATCGGTTTATATTGTATTGATAGATAATTGATGCCGGGCAAGAGTTCATTACAAAGAACTGGACTGAGAATGCAGAAAGATATCATAAGAGTATAGTTGCACCTATAATGATCTCTGGCATGTGCCTAACATCAGCATCACCATATCATGAACTTGCTGGAATAGCTGGGAGATAAGAAGGAATTTCAATTTCTCTTCACTATCATAAACTCGGACAATTTTCACTGGCACCTAGTAGCGGTTGACATGCAAGAAAAGATTTTGATGCATCTAAATTCAATAAAACGCAATTTCAAGTACAAGGCAAATGCAAGGAAGTGGCACAAGATAGTAGGTCCAATGTTCCATATATTCTGTGACAATAGTGAGGTATCCAAATGGTCCATGAGAGAAATAGTGAATGCCCTTTTTCAAGCTGCAGGATCACTGGACTGCGATTTGTTTTGCTTGAAATACATGGATTTTATAGCTCGCAATGATAGGCCTGATACTTGGGACTTCACAGAAAAAGATATTAGCGTGTACTGCCGCCAGTTAGCAGCAAGAATTTTGAGAGAGAGTCTTAATCAAAATATTGAAAGTGCTGTTAAAAATGAGCCTATAAAAGCAAATTATTTATTATGTACTCTTTCTTTTTGATTCATTCACTTCTGTAATATGTTACACATATTTGTAACTAACTCGAGGATTATATTTTAAGCATCATTCTCAAAGAAAAATTCTATAGTTCATTCAACCAATATTGTTTTGAATATCATTATTTTATTACATGTAGTTTTATGTAATTCATTCAATCAATATTTTGTAATTCTTCATTGCTATGATGATAATATAAAGGAATGTTATATTTCTTGACAGGGTGTCGTAGTATTTATACTTAGATGTCGTAGCATTTGAACTAGGATGTCATAGATTTTGAACTAGGATATCGTAACTTTTGAACTAGGATGTCGTAATGCTGTTACAGGTTATTTGGATGATCTTATAGCATCCATGGCAATTTTTATCAATCTAGGAGTCACAAACCGAGCTACAGATGATATGAAATATAGATAGAAGGTATTAGAAATATTTTAATTTATATTTTTTGCATGGTTGTAGTTTTTAAACTAGGGTGTCGTAGGTTTTGAACTAAGGTATCGTAACTTTTGAACTATGATGTCGTAATGCTGTTTCAGGTTATTTGGATGATCTTATAGCACCCGTGGCAATTTTTGTCAATCTGGGAGTCACAAACCAAGCCATAGATGATATGAAATATGGGTAGAAGGGATTAGAAACATTTTAATTTATATTTTCTGCATGGTTATAGTTTTTGAACTATGATGTCGTAAGTTTTGAACTAGGGTATCGTAACTTTTGAACTAGGGTGTCGTAATACTGTTTCAGGTTATTTGGGTGATCTTATAGCACTCGTGGCAATTTTTATCAATCTGGGAGTCACAAACTAAGCCACAGATGATATGAAATATGAGTAAAAGGGATTGAAAACATTTTAATTTATATTTTTTGTATTGTTATAGTTTTTGAACTAGGATGTCATAGGTTTTGAACTAGGGTGTCCTAACTTTTGAACTATGGTATCGTAAAATTATTTCAGTATTTTTTATTGATCTTTAAGCAGCCGGGGCTATTTTTGACAATCTAAAAAAATAAGTAGATTCTATAAAATATCCAATACATCCTATTTGAAAATTTATCCAATAATCTAAATAAATACAAGACTGTACATATAAAAGACTATACCATAATTCAACATTTTATATCCTATCCTATGTTAGTTGACTGCATACATAAGCATCAAATTCAACTAAAAAAGGGTCTGAAGAAGGTACAGTAGGTTCAATTACTATTTCTGGTACTTGCACTACAATATGGGAAGTCTGCCTTTTGCTAGTACTACCTCTTCTCTCATTTTGCACAGGAGTGTCAACAGAAGCCTTATCCATATTTTTCCTTGATCTCTTTGATTTCTTCTCGACTCCACTCTTAATTTTATTCTCTCATGGATGACCTTTCGTAGTAAGTTGGTCAGGATCCTGGATTAGAAGTTCTCTGCTTTGCTTAGCTGCACAATTAGCATCAACAACTCTTTTGAATAATGGCGTAAGATCTTCCATCACTAAATTGAATGCATCTTCAGACATGGAGGCTATCTCTGCAAGTTTCATCATCCGATGACTCATCAAAGCATATCTACATTCAATAAAACATAATTTTTGTATTAGAATTTCATGACATATGATAGGTTAATGTAAACTTAAAATAAGACATCTGAATTTAAATAATTTCTTGAGTGCGTACTGTGATTTTCATGTACTTTTATCACAAAATTAAGTGTTGCATTCGAGATCGTCGAATTGATATTTTATGTCCTTGCACCATCTATTCAAGAAGTACTTATCTGGGATACGAAATATGTTGCTTCGATGAAGAACCAATAAGGCATGCTTATACAAGTAACCCTTGTATTCAAAGGATCCACACTGGCATTTAACATCCTCCAAAATTTTGTCATATGAAACCTCATAATTTTTAATAATCTCCTTATTGGTTCCATTAACTTCAATTCTTTCAAATGATTTAGTAGAATATATATCACGATTATCAACTTCTTTAACTAATCTAGTATTTGATGCAGCCATTTCAAGGACCTCATTCTGAAATTTTTTGAATATGCACCTTGTATATTTTCCTGCTGCTTGCCTCTCAAAAGGAGATGATGTCTTTAGGAAAACACTTGTTTGCAACATTTTATTATCTTCCTCATTTTCTGCTTCATATCTTTCTCCAAGGCATCTTCGTACTTATCGATGAATTTTTTAAGCGTAGTCTTCGAGTTTATAAACCCATCAAAGAAGTAATTGATGCTCTCACTCCTTTGTAAAGTTGACATCCCTATTCATAAATATTTAACAAATAGAAGTATATAAGTAAAAAAGTTTGTTCAAAATTTTAAAAAATAAATATTAATCATTCATAATGACTAACAAACTTGCAAAAAATGTATATTTAAGATAAACTGGAATCCATTTATCCCGACATTTATATATGTTATTTAACCAATATACGTCCTTGCATTCTACATATTTCTCCATTAAATGTACCCATCTTTCCTCGAAAGATACTATGGTAACTACTGAATCATATATCTCTCATCAAACTCAACCATGAATTTAGGATTTGCAGTGCAACTATGGCCAATCTTTTCAGGAATCTTTTTCAAAATATACCAAAGATAAATTCTATATCGTACATTGAGAAAAACATCCCTGATAGCAGCCTCTATTGACTTATCTTGGTTAGTTATGATAGCATTAGGTGGTTGACCACCATTTGCATCCAGCCATGATTGGAATATCCATTTAAATGTCTCAGTCGTCTCATCTGATAATAATACGCAACCAAGCAATGTGGACTGTCCATGATGGTTAACTCCGATAAATGGACAAAAAGGTATTTGATATGTATTTGTCAAATAGGTTGAGTCAAAAGTCAGTACATCACTAAAGTAAGTGCTTGCCAATCTTGACCTAGGATGGATCCAGAATATAGTCCTAAGCTGTCCATTATCATTCAAGTCAAAAGTATAAAAGAAATTTGGATTTTTTACTTGTATTTGTGTGAAATGGATTATCATTGACTGTGCATCTCCTTCTTTCAACTGACTCCGACGTTCTCGACATATAAAATTATGAGCATCCTTTTTTATGAAATCTAATTATCTTCTACCCCCTTTCCTTCTAGCCATGGTAGAGTATATTTGACTTGTGAAAATATTCACGGTATGTAAATTGTTGATCTCTGCCTTTTCTGGTATACTGATCCTTTTATGGGACCGTAGATAACCAGCTGATGATATGGATAGCTCATGGTTATGTTCTAGGAATACATCAACCAATATCTACTTATCATTTTTAGAATTTAGTCTTGCTTTTGTCAAAGCCTTACAATCAATTTTACCAGTATCCATAGGATTCATGGAGTTATCGATTTTTCTAGACTTTTCTTACCTCCAACATGCCAGGTGCTTGAAGCATATTTCTTTGTTGTTATTGGACCTACTACACACTGTTGTGATTCCAAAACCTACTCTCCTTGCATATCCATTATATAAATTGTATAAATTATTTACAGAATTGAACTCCATACCAATTTTAGGATCAATAGACTCGTTCTCTGTGATTGGGGTGATAGGAGAATGTGCATTCTTCTAAACAATATCAGCAACATCATCCAAATGATCATATTAAATTTTTTCTAGATTTCTAATTTCAGTGCCATATGTAGAAATATCTGCATAAAAAATCATAAACATTGATATACATAGTTTTAGATGACATTTTATCTACAATATAATAAATAAGGAGTTATGCATTGGATAGAATATGATATGACAGTACAATAACATAACATGAATGCAAAAAGTTCATAAATATATGCTGAAATAGTATTACAATACCCCAATTCAGACACTACGACACCCTAGTTATAAACTTACGATATCCCTATACAAAAACTTAAACCGGATGTTTTGATCCTCTGTAACAGAAGTGTTTCGGTATGCATTGATGATATATGATACCCATAATATAGTAAAATACTTCTAGAAAAATTTGGATGTCAAAAACATCGAAACATGAATAAATTGGTACAAAACAGAAAATGAAAGCTTTTATCCTCCGTCATGGGATATTTCAACCATGCATTGGCTTGAATAAGACTATTGGATTGTGATAAAAAGACTAGAAAGAAAAAATATTTCAAAACAAAAGAGTTTTCAAATTACGACATCCTAGTTCAGAAGTTAAGACACCTTAGTTAAAAGATTATGACACCCGATCATGAAACATGAAACTAAATATACTAACCCCTACTACCTGGAGAATCTATCACTTATGGATTGAGTTATGACTTCTAGGATGTCATCACATGACATGAATGCAAAAAGTTTACAAATATATGCTGAAACAGTATTACGATATCTCAGTTTAGATACTACGACACCCTAGTTATAAACCTATGACATCCCTGTACAAAAATTTAAATCGGATATTTTGATCCTCCGTAACAGAAGTGTTTCTGTATGCATTGATGATATATGATACCCATAATATAGTAAAATGCTTATGGAAAAACTTGGATATCAAAAACATTGAAACATGAACAAATCGGTATAAAACAGAAAATGAAAGCTTTTATTCTCTGTCATGGGATATTTCAACCGTACATTGGCTTGAATAAGACTGTTGGATTGTAATAAAAAGACCAGGAAGAAAAAAGATTTCAAAAAAAATGAGTTTTCAAGTTACGATATCCTAGTTCAGAAGTTACGACACCCTAGTTAAAAGATTACGATACCCGATCATGAAACATGAAACTAAATATACTAACCCCTACTACCTGGAAAACCTATCACTTGTGAACTGAATTATAACTCCTAGGATGTCATAACATGACATGAATGCAAAAAGTTCATAAATATATGCTGAAACAGTATTACGACATCCAAGTTCAGACACTACGACACCCTAGTTATAAACCTACGACATCCCTGTACAAAAACTTAAACTGGATGTTTTGATCCTCCATAATATAAGTATTTTGGTATGCATTGATGATATATGATACCCACAATATAGTAAAATGCTTCTGGAAAAACTTGGATATCAAAAACATCGAAACATGAACAAATCGATATAAAACAGAAAATGAAAGCTTTTATCCTCCATCATGGGACATTTCAACCATGCATTAGCTTGAATAATATTGTTAGATTGTGATAAAAAGACCAGAAAGAAAAAAGATTTCAAAAAAAAGGAGTTTTCAAGTTAGACACCCTAGTTCAGAATTACGACACCCTAGTTAAAATATTACGACACCCGATCATGAAACATGAAACTAAATATACTAACCCCTATTACCTAGAGAACCTATCACTTGTGGACTGAGTTATGACTCCTAGAATATCATAACATGACATGGATGTAAAAAGTTCACAAATATATGTTGAAACAGTATTACGACATCCCAATTCAGATACTACGACACCCTAGTTATAAACCTACGACATCTCTGAACAAAAACTTAAACTATATTTATTATCCCCTCCTACTAGGAATATCTATAACCTGTGGACTGAGTTATGACTCCTAGAGTGCCATTAACTTTCTCTAACTACCAAAATAGTTGGTGTAATAAAGGAACTATAAAAAGAAAACTAAAAAAGATGTTTTACTTTTTGTTGGAGATGATATTTTATCTTGAACGTATAGAAGAACTCTTCGGTGGCTTATTCCAACCTCGGATCAAAATAAAGAAAGTCTTCGGTGCCTTATTCCAACCTCGGACCAAAATAGAGTACTTTTTAGATAGAAGAAAAGCTAGTATTTATATTTGAAAGTTGATTTTTGTAACAGAACTCTCAGAATAGATTTTAGCACGAGGAAGATTCTTCACCAAAGCATGTTTCAGACTGAAACATTTCAGACTGAAACATTTTCATAAATCCAAGCAAGATGGTGGATAAAAAGGGGCAGAGGGAAAGTGCTAGATGAATATTTCAAATAAAAGCTGAATTATATTTAATGCTAGTCACACTCAACTTAAAACCTATTATACCCCTCCCATCATGCCATATCCCATCCCGTCATGCCAGCGTGGACCAATTGTCCCAGCGTGGACCAATAGCCATGTGCGGTGCGGGCCATGCTGGATTTGCTGCACCGCAAGCAGTGCATAAAGAATTACTCCAACCCTAATCATGAGTAACAATATGGTGGGAGTTCTCGACACCGACATGATACCGAAAAGGAAAACCTTCAATGACATGGGCTTTGGCCCCGTGCTGGCCAAGTGAAAGGGTGTGTGCGAGGAGGGGAAGGACTTCAAGGCAACGTCCTGCAACCAGAAATTAATCAAGGCATGGTCCTTCTCCAAGGACTACAAGTCTAGCATGGGCCCCATCAATGAGATGAGAGAGTTACAGTCTCTCTGCAACAATGATGGCCACGAGACCCACACCTCCACACTGCCATTAGCTTCACTGTGATGGACATGACCTCCTCAGCTTCATTATGGGCACTGCCAGGAAAATGGTGACCCAAGCCTGCCTTGCGATGTACAAGGTGTGCTAGGCTAGCAGGTGCTTCAACTCTGGCAACCTCACTGTAATGGAGAAGGGGATCGACAATGGGTGCCATGTATTCTCTTTATCCCTTGGCGGCGGGATATTGGATTATTATAGGGATAGCATTACGATCAAGGCATTCAATGTCATGGAGAAGGGGGTTCTGGTCTCATGCTTTGCCGACAATACCAGGCCCTCTATCTCTAGCCTCTCTAACAACACCTCCTGAATCACCACCGTGGGGGTTGGAACTCTCGACCAAGACTTCCTAGCATATGTGGTGCTCAAAAATAGAAAAAACTACATTGGGGCATCCCTTTATAGTGGGAAGCCACTTCCGATCATGTATGCCGCAAATGCCAGCAACTCTACTAGCAAGAATCTTTGCATGCTAGGTGTTGCTACCAAATCACCTCCCTTGCAACTTAGTCGGCATCAAGAGCCTTATTGCCTTCTCTAATAAGATAAGATCTTGCTCTTGGATGTCTTTCAGGCAGAAACTTGCAAGAACAATCCTCCTTGACTAGTGGTGACTGATAGGAGACCATTGATGCTCAAATCAATGAGGGGAGTTTGGACAATAACAGCCTGAGATGAGAACCATGATAAAAGAGTACCAAAATGAGCATCTTATAGAGGTGTGAAAATGTACCTGTCAGGAGTCCCCTCTTACTAATTTATAGGATTATGTAGGGTAATCGAATACCATTTAGAAAAGCCATCTCTAACATGTATAACAGATTTTTGTTGGATATTAGGATCTTGTCTTCTGTATATTTTTATTAGTATCTTTCTATTAGGATGGTAATTTTTAATGAGATCCTATTTCTATGACTTCTGCTAGGACAATTGCAACTTGTTCGCCTATGCTTCTTACTCAAGTATCACGGGCTCCATGTATCAAGATAACTCGTTTATTGCTGATTGTAGTAGCCTTGACATAGAGCTGTCAATGGGTTAGGTCTGGACCCGAGACCTTTGGGTATTTACCCAACGGGTCCAAATCTGGATCTAAATCTAGACCCGTTTACCCATACTCGGATCCGGACCTGTTTTGTCATAATTAAATGGGTTCGGGTTTAAATATTACATATCCAGACCCGAGACCCGATTATATAAAATAATATTATATATTTATATACATTTAAATTATTAGGAGCCATTAGATCATGATCCAAGGGTTAGAATTCAACCCTTGCTCTTATATAAAAGCCCTCTTCCTTCATTCGTACTCGCCTGCTCGGTGCCCTAACTATTTTCCCTTCAATCGAATCCCGAAATTCCTCCTCGACGGCCGAAGCCTCCCCTCCTTGACGACCATCACGACCGATGCCTCCCCCCTTGATGTGATGGCCGACACCTCTCCCCCCTCAATGGCCGACCCCTCGATGGCCAACACCTCTCCCCCTCAATAGTCGACGCAATGATGCCTCTCCCCCTCGACGGTCGATGCAGCGATGCCTCCCCCATTCGACAGCCAACGCCTCCCTTCAACGGTCAATCTGGACTAGCATTCGATCGATGCCACCGTCTGATGTTCTCGTTCTTCTCCGCAACCCCTAGTATGTCCCTCTCTCCGTTTACCTCTCCCTCCCTCTCTGTTCATCCCTCCATCAGCCTACCCCTCTAGCTCTCCCTTCCGCAGCTCCGAGCCCCGCCGGCCACCGTTACATGGACATCATCCTCTAGCTGTCTAGCAGTGGTGTCTTCATCGGATCCGAGCCCCGCCGGCCGTGCTACCCTAACATCAACCCCGGGCCCTCGTAGCTCGACATCGACCCCCCACCGGCCATCAACATCATCGATCGTCCCCCATCGGCTGCCCCTGTCCCAAATTTTGGTAAGTATGATTATGATATAGTTATGTAAGTATTCGGATCTGGGTCTGCATCTAGTGGCTAAGATTGGGTCCAGGTCTGGATATCTGGGTTCCAACCTGAACCCGACTCGTTGACAGCTCTACCTTGACACTATCCCAATGCTATCAACTAATTCTACTTTGGTAGTTAGTCGAGTCCAAGTAATTACTCGACCGTCATGTATCAAGGGACGTCATGCCAGCTGGCTTGTAATCACTCATAGTTACTTAGGCTCAAGTTCATACTTTCTCATCCATGGTTGCTCGTTCATAAGTGCTCATCCATGGTTACTTAGCCACAGGTGTTCATCCATGGTTACTCAGCCACGGCTACTCATCCATGGTTACTCGGCCATAGGTGCTCATCTATAGTTGCTCGGCCATAGGTGCTCATCCATGGTTACTCGATCATAGGTACTTGTCCATGGTTACTCGACCAAGGTTACTCGGCCATGATTGCTCAGCCATAAATGCTCGTCCATGGTTACTCGATTATGGTTGCTCGATCATAGATGTTTGTCCATGGTTACTTGACCAAGATTGCTCGGCCATGGTTGCTCAACCATAGGTGCTCGTCTATGGTTACTTGACGAAGATTACTCGACCATAAGTACTCATTTATGGTTACTCGGCTATAGTTGCTTAGCCAAAGATGCTCATCCATGGTTACTAGCCATAGGTGTCCATCCATGGTTACTCGGTCATCGTTGCTTAGCTATGGGTGCTTATCCATGGTTACTCGATCAAGGTTACTTGGTCATGGTTGCTCAGCTATAGTTATTTAGCTAAAGTTACTCGGCTATGTTTACTGGTCCATAGTTGTTTATCCATAATTACTCGACTAAGGTTATTCAATTAAAGTTACTCGATCAAGATTACTTAGCCAAGATTTACCTCCAACTTCGTCATCGATCTGATTAGTTCATCGAGGCCGAATAGTTGATTATTTCCACAACATTAGGAATGCTAATCTCAGAGAAGGGAATTAGGAGCAAAGGAGCAATAATATTTAACAAAGGCTCCCAACAAGTATCACCCTCTATCGGCTACTTTCATGGTTTTTATAAAGTCAAGCACAAACATGCATCCTATAAACCGAAAATAGCACGGATACAAACCTTCATTTGGTGGGGAAAGGAACATATGTGACCTCTGAATGCAGAATGAGTAACAAATTTGGATGAAAGAAGATTGCTGATGAGGATTCTCATAATATGCAGACCGACATCCGATTAAGTTGAACCAAGGCAACAATCAATGGTCTTCTTCAAAGAGGAGAAAAAGACTTTCTTCCTAGAAGAGGAGAACTGGAGAAGGGATCTTGGCAAATTAGAACAGAGATAGAAAAAATAGTTTGAAGAAGAAAACTGCATCATCCCTTTAACAAAAAATCGAATTGTCATTGAATAGCCACATCATCAATTTTTTAAAAATTTATTTATTTCTAGCTCACTATGATGCTTCCTATCCAAGTTAAACCAATGACATATGTACTGATAATGCCAAATAAAACTTTTGATATAAGAAAGTCGCTGGAAATAGGATAAAGGATAATATTAAAATAATTTAAAAATTTTAGTGATCAATATTAAAATTTTATAATTTAAAAAATATTTTAAAAAATATAATATAATTTAAAATTATAAATATAATTTATTAAAAAAAATCAGGTGTTGCAGGCTCTAGAATGTTTGAACAGGGTCCCTAAGCCGCTATAATCCATGGGTTTTTTTAAAAAATATTATTTTTTAATATTTTATTTTCCAATCTAATGTTGAATCCGTTTTATTTATGGATTTAGATGTACGGCTCCTCTAAAAAAAAATTAAAATAAATGAAGGAGAAATCATGAATAAAACTTGCGATTTCAAGAATACATGAGTGGAACCCACGATTTCAAGAATACACGGGGGGGAAATCGTGGATTCTATCCGTGTTTTCAAACAATTTTTATTTTTGTGCTTTCCGTCCGTGATTTTTTTTTTTTTTAAGAAAGTTATATATCTAAATTCGTAAATAAAACGAGTTCAACATTAGATTAAGAAATAAAATATTAAAAAATAATATTTAAAAAAAAAAACCCAATCCACCGGCCACATGTGTCTCCGTCGGGCCGACAGCCGTCGTTGACCAATCCCACCTTGAACGTCACCTCAGCAAGGCTCGTGATGACGTTAGAATAGTAATTGAACATAAACGCGTCTTCGTTGTTTGGTGTAAATAAAATACGACCCCACACCCAAAGACGGATGCGATGGGTTACGTACTGAGACTGTCCCTCTAGGGACGTTTCGACGCGTGTAATGCTTTGATTCGATAGAACGTAGCCTAAAACATTGAACCCAAATTCGTATTCACATGACGCAGCCTGTAAAAGTCGGGCGAAGAGCCACAAAAAAATAAATAAATAAATAAATCGGCCGTATACTCTCGTGGACTCAACACGGATGTACGTCCCTTGCATTCGAGGATCACGTTGCGAGAAAAGCAAATGAGGTTTTAGAGTCTTGTCCAGCCTCTCGAAGTTGTCTGGCATGGTTTGGCTCGAACCATCCGTGACAACCAAAATCATCTGAGCTAATTTTATCCATATTTTTAAATTATTTACATTTAAAAAATATAAATTACATATTTTAAAATTTACAATGCAGCAGAAATGATGTGATAGGATTTTATCCCTAAGCTATTATTACCTCAAAAAAAAAAAAAAAAAAAAAAAAAAAAAACGACAGCTTACAGGCCATAATGTCGTATACTTCTAATATCTGGAAGATCCTTCTAATGTGAAAAGTCTAAAGATGGAAATATATTTGCTAAATTTTGTCTTTGACGCTGGAAATACACATGCTTTATGAAAATTAAGCTAAGAATCCCTTTTTTTTAAAAAAAAAAATTATTTTTTATGTTACTCAATCTTTTCACATTCCTTCAAAAGTGAAAAGTCTAAAGCTGGAAATCTTTCGCATTCCATAAATTTTAATCAATTATTAACTATATTTATCATTTTAATCAATTATCAACTTCAAAAGTGAAATAGACTAAAGATGGAAATCTTTTGCATTCCATAACTTTTAATCAATTATTAATTATATTTATCATTTTAATAAATTTATTTAAAATAAAAATAAATATTTTATTGGCATGCGGGCTGCATAAAGTCCAAAACATTTCTGGCAATCAAACGGGCGAAGAAGACGAAGCAGAGATGAAGGAGAATTTTCCACTTATTCCCTCTAGATAGCTTTTTTTTTCTTTCTAGAAATTAGAAAGAAAGACCCATTTGCACTTAGTCACGAATTTATAAGTTCTGTGAGTGCATCATATTCATGGTTGATTCAGACATGAAAGCTTTGACTGCTAATTAAAGAGACAAAGCCACTAGCTTACCCAAGATAGTTACAACTTAATCAATTTGGTTTCCAGCCAAGCAGTAAGCTGTTTCAGTTGATAGCGATTGGATCAAAGCATTTGATAGAGGTTATGAATTGCATTTGTACCAATATAGATAGAGAGAATGCTAGTTGTTGCTGCGTTAACTCCTGGATCGACTGGAGCGCTCCTTTCCCGGGCGAACCTGCAAAAAAGTTTCTAAGGCGTCGGTGGTGTTCCGACGGGGGACCTTCCGATGTTTAAGTTAGTAGGAGGTTGAAGGTAACAGAATGGAGGAACCAAAAGATCCAACAGCGTAAGGAGAGGGAAGAGTTCTCGTACCTCCAAACGGGGTCCCCCAGGTACCTTATATAGGCGCGGAACAGTCCAAAATCCGTTAGGGAGAGGTTGAGAAAGACCGATCTGCCCCTATGAGAATCTGGAGAGTGGCCACGTGGCGTGTAGATACAGCGACACCGTGAAAGTAGTGGAGCAGGGCCGTTGGGATAGAGAATCCCGCCGTAACAGAAAGATGTTTCTGGAGTACCCTGGATGCCAAGGCTTGCCCATCGGACGTCGGCCACAAGGCGGTCGGTCGGTCGGGTCAAAGGCCGAACTCCCGAAGAAGAGTGGCGGGCCGGACCCTAGCAGGAGAGGGTCGTTCGAACTTCGGCTCCAGTGGGTCGGACCACGGGCAGAGGACAGTGGGCCGAACCCCAGCAGGAAAGGGTCGTTCGGACCTCAGCTCCAGTGGGTCGGACCCCGGGCAGAGGACAGTGGGCCGGATCCCAGCAGGAAAGGGTCGTTCGGACCTCAGCTCCAGTGGGTCGGACCCCTCGTGGTTGGAGCGGCCAGATCAGACCGCAAAATTGGACCGGTTCTGATGGAGGATGAGCCGTCATGGTACAACAGTTGTCCCCCTTGCCCTTGTGCTTCGAGCGAGTCCGCAGGCTCGAAGGGCGAAGGCATTAAATGGCACTAAATACGCCGGTCTTCCAAATGATGGCGAATCAGATTCAGTGCGTTGCGCCCATCCGCCTCTCGTCCCGATTTTCGACCCCGGGACAAGTGGAAGCGCCTGATTGGCGAGGCTGGACAGGGCAGGTATGGCTGGTACGATGCGTAGTGGCTGTCCATCCGGATTCTCGAGGCGACGTGGGATGCGTGGCGCTATCAAAGCGGTGGGTGCGCCGTCGAATTAGCCCATCCACCGTTGCTTCGCCTGTCACGCGGATCGCGGCCGGATACGATCCGGTGCGTCCCCTCGGATTCCTGCCAAATTCGGGAACCGAAGCGGCAGCCGTCGGAGCTCGGCATGTGGGGGTGCGTTGGAGCGCGGCCCCCAGATGCCTATAAAAGGAGGGAGGGAGCGCCCAGAAGGCACTTGCTGCTGCATCCGTGTTGGAAGAGAGAAGAGAGAATTGCCTCCTCCCCCCTCCGCGCTGCTCTTAAGCTCCCTTAGAGTCCCAGGAACCAGGTTAGTCCCATCCTCGTCTTCTTCCATTTTCTTCCTCCCCTGTGAGCGATCTTAGGATGGCCGTAGCTCGTAGCCATAGAGAACCCGGGCCTTTTGATATCCCGTCAACCATGACCCGAGAAAGGGTCGAAGACCTTAGGATCATCTACAACATTCCATCCACCTTACATCTGACCGTCCCTAGCCGGGAGGGTAGGGTAAACAGACCCTTGAACTTAGGGGCCTTTCCCATGTGTGAGGACCACCTGAAGGCTGGTCTTCGGTTTCCGGTCCATGACTTCTTTGTCCAGATCTTCAATGCTTTTAGGATCACGCCTACCTAACTGACGCCGAACAGCATTAGAGTGCTGTGTGGCTTTGTGGTTCTATGTCGGGAGGCCGACATAGAGCCTAGGGTGACCCTTTTTTCCAACTTCTTTCTGTTGAAACAGGACTTCCGGAGCCATGAATGGTTGATGTTTAGTCCCTGTCCTAACCGGAAGATCCTAAGGGGGCTTCCGTCCGACATTCACGGATGGGAGTCCCGATTCTTCTTTGTAGATAGCCTAGAGCCGTAGGGCTTCGAGGTAGCCTGGAGGGGGCCGAGGCTGGATGCCCTGTATGGAAGAAAAGTCTCGAGGGCCGACGAGGCCAACTTCCACAGGTTGGACGGTGAAGACCCAAAATTCATTGGCTCCATCATGTTTGAGGGGAGCCTCCACCAGGCCGGACTCAGCCGACAGCCGACGTTAGGTAGGACCGGAGTCATGTAGAGAAAAGGCAGCTTTTCTTCTTTATTTCTTGTTGGTTTGACGTCCATTGCTAACTCTGCCTTTGTTGCTGACAGGTGGAAAAATGAAGCTGGATAGGGCTGTCTTGTCGGCGCGGTCGGTTCAAAGGAGGGCTGTCCGAATCGCAGAACCGTCACAGCAAGAAACAAGGAAACGGGCGGCAGAACTGGTGCCCGAAAGGCCGAAAAAGCAGCGGACGGCGAAGTCGTCCGTTCCAGTGGTCTCCATCGACTCAGGGGATGATATGCCCTTGATCGAATGCCAGAAGGTGATCGCGTCTGAGCAATCTTCAGCAGGACACGCGGCCGCCCAGGTGGAAGGGAGGCATTCCTCATCGGCTGGGACGGTGACAGCTCCAGTGCCCCCACCATCAGAGATGACCATGATGGTCCCCCGAACGACCCAGAAAGCTCTTGCAGGCGAGGGGCCGTCGGCTTCTGGTGAAAGGCCCGCTTGGGCCCTAGGAGAAGAAGAAGAGCGCCTATGTGGCGCGCGGCTGAGGAGGCAAGGGAGCAGCGCCAACAATCTGTCCCCGAGACTGACGGGCGGTCAGTCAACAAGGCGGCTAGCAGTTCCCTCCGCCACCTCCTTGGGGTAAGCTTCGTTCCTCTAGTCTTCGCTTTTAGCTTACCATTAGAGTTTTTCTAACTGTTTATCTTTGTCGGCAGCTCGTCAGGGACAACCTCCTGATGGACCAAGGCCTGGGCGAGCTGCTGTATATGAAGGAGCAGTTGATCCAGAGGGCCGAGGTGGCTGAGCTGGCGAGGGACACCGCCTAGGGCGGTGCTGACGACCTCCAGGGAGGAGGTGACCGACCTGAAAGCTGTCGCGGCCGAGGTGTCCCCCTTGCTGGCCGAACTGGAGGCCCAGAAGAAGGTGGAGGACCTGCTCACTCAGAAGGCTGATCGGGAGGCCAGGTTCAAGGAGAAGAAGAAGAAGCTCAAAACCCTGGCCCGTCGGCTGAAGGTCGAGGAGGGCCGTTATGCTGATCTGGACCACCGTTCGAAGGGCTATCAGGCTTCGGCAGAGAGGTACAAGGGCCTGCTGAAAACGATCCAGGATCTGCTGAAGACGGCCAGGGAGAAGGCCGTCGCCGACTACAAGGCCTCCAAGGACTTCGAGGAGGAGATGAACGAAGCCGGGACCGTCGGCTTCGATTACGGGTACGAAGAGTGCCTGAGAAAGGTTGGCGCTGCCTTCCCAGAATTCGACCTCTCATTCCTCTAGCTGCCAAAGCTAGCGGTGGTAGAAGCTTCGGAGGGAGCCAATCCGACCGCCCAAGCGACTGAAGCCCCGACGGAGATGATTGCCGAAGAGGCTCAAAAAGCCGGAGCGAGCGCCCTAACTTGTACTGAGACGGAGGCAGCCAAGGGGGCCGAAGAGGTCGGAGCAGTTGTTGTAGCCAAAGAGGCCGAAGTGGCAATTGTAGTACCCCCCGAAAGTCAGACCTAGTAGGTTGTAAAGGTCCGACCTTCAAACTGTGTAAATGTCTTTTTGAATCTAATGAAGAAAGTCTTTTCCTTACTACTCCAATCTTATCTTTATGCTGTTAACTTCTTTGCTTTCTGACCTTTTGCTAAGTATGGGCCAGTCGGCGAATTAGAGTGCACGGTCGGATTTTCAGGATGGGTATTGGGTAAAAAACCCGGAATGAACTAGATCATCTTAGGATTTTTATTCCAAGTACTGGCCCGTCGGCTTTCCCTACCGAGAATAGACTATGACGGTTGAAGCTGCAGCCGGATGTCGGCTCAGGTCGGAACAACTAGCTTAGGAGATTTATCCTGAGTGTTGGTCCATCGGCTTCCGGACGCTGAAGCAGTTGAGGCAGCGTCGGATGTTAGCTCAGGCCGGAGCAACTAGCTTAGGAGATTTATCCTAAGTGTTGGTCCGTCGGCTTCCGGATGCTGAAGCGATTGAGGCAGCGGTCGGATGTCAGCTCAGGCCGGAGCAACTAGCTTAGGAGATTTATCCTAAGTATTGGTCCATCGGCTTCCGGACGCTGAAGCGGTTGAGGCAGCGGTCGGACGTCAGCTCAGGCCGGAGCAACTAGCTTAGGAGATTTATCCTAAGTGTTGGTCCGTCGGCTTTCGGATGCTGAAGCAGTTGAGGCAGCGGTTGGATGTCAGCTCAGGCTAGAGCAACTAGCTTAGGAGATTTTTCTAAGTGTTGGTCCGTCGACTTCCGGACGCTGAAGCAGTTGGGGCAGCGGTCGGATGTCAGCTCAGGCCGGAGCAACTAGCTTAGGAGATTTATCCTAAGTGTTGGTCCGTCGACTTCCGGACGCTGAAACAATTGGGGCAACGGTCGGATGTCAGCTCAGGCTGGAGCAACTAGCTTAGGAGATTTATCCTAAGTGTTGGTCCATCGGCTTCCGGACGCTGAAGCAGTTGGGGCAGCGGTCGGATGTCAGCTCAGGCCGGAGCAACTAGCTTAAAAAATTTATCCTAAGTGTTGGTCCTAGAGCCTTTGCCGACCGGAGTCGGACTTTCGGAAGTGGGCTGCCCTAGAGCCTTTGCCGATCGGAGTCGGACTTTCGGAAGTGGGCTGTCCTAGAGCCTTTGCCGACCGGAGTCGGACTTTCGGAAGTGGGCTGTCCTAGAGCCTTTGCCGACCGGAGTCGGACTTTCGGAAGTGGGCTGCCCTAGAGCCTTTGTCGACCGGAGTCGGACTTTCGAAAGTGAGCTGCCCTAGAGCCTTTGTCGACCGGAGTCGAACTTTCGAAAGTGGACTGCCCTAGACCCTTTGCCGACTGGAGTAGGACTTTCGGAAGTGGGCTGCCCTAGAGCCTTTGCCGACCAGAGTCGGACTTTCGAAAGTGGGCTGCCCTAGAGCCTTTGCCGATCGGAGTCGGACTTTCGGAAGTGGGCTACCCGAGAGCCTTTACCAACCGGAGTCGAACTTTCGGAAGTGGTTCGTAGGAGAAATGTGAACATCATTGATAATATTTGTGGAGATTGTCTACATTCCACGGGCGCGCCAATTGTCGTCCGTCCAAAAATTCCAGCCGATAAGTGCCGGCTTGAACCACCTCGGAAACCCGATACGATCCTTCCCAATTTGGAAAAAGCTTGCCTTTCTCTGTCGGCCTCGAGATTTTGGCCCTCCGTAAGACCAAATCGTCGACTCAAAAAGCTCGCGCCTTGACTCGCGAGTTGTAGTACTTTGCCATCTTTTGGCGGCACACCGCCATCTTCAGCTTGCCCGAAGCCTTGTCTCCTCAAGTAAGTCCAGGTCAGCCCTTCGTCGCTCGAAGTTGGCTGGCTCAGCATAGTGGTCGATCCGGAGGGATTGGAGAGAAATTTCAATAGGGATGACGGCTTCGCTTCCGTAAGTGAGATTGAACGGAGTTTCGCCGGTAGATGCTCTAGCAGTTGTCCGATATGCACAAACACAGAATGGAGTTCTTCCATCCAAAGTCCCTTTATTTCATTGAGACGGGTCTTCAGCCCATGCAGGATCGTCCTGTTGGTGACTTCGGCCTCGTCGTTGTATTGTGGGTGGCCGACCGAGGTAAGTCGGTGAGAGATTTGGTACTGCTGACAGAAATCTTGGAACTTGGAGTTATCAAATTATCTTCCATTGTCAGTGATAATTGTCCAGGGAATGCCAAATCGGAAGATGATGTTGTTCTGGACGAAGTTCTCCACTTTGGGCTCCGTTATCTGCGCTAGTGGTTTGACTTCCACCCACTTGGTGAAATAGTCGATAGCCACAAGCAAAAATTTTCGTTGTCTGGAGGTCGGGGGAAAGGGTCCCAGAATATCCATCCCCCATTGTGCAAATAGCAATGGGGCGGTGATCGGAGTCAGCTCGCTGGCGGGCCTCCCTTGAATGACGGAGTACCTCTGGCACGCATCGCACCTTCGACGAAGTCCGATGCATCATTCTGAATGCTGGGCCAATAATATCCCTGCCGGATGATCTTGTAAGCCAGGGATCTTCCTCCGAGGTGGTCACCGTAAATACCTTCATGGACTTCTCTGAGGGCGTAGTCGGCGTCAGTCGGCCCCAAACACTTCAACAGCGGCTGTGAGAATGGCCGCTTATACAAGGCGCCATCAAGGACGACGTACCTGGAGGCTGTCAGGCGTATCCGTTTGGCCACTGCCGGATCATCAGGAAGGGTTCCCATGGCCAAGAAATTAAGGATTGGGTCCATCCAAGAGGCTTCATGTTCCACCTGATGGATCTCCGTCGGCTCTTCGGCAATACTGGGATGTCGCAAATACTCCACAAAGGTTCGGTCGAAAGTCTCGCCGGCGACCGTAGCCAGCCTTGAGAGAGCATCCGCCCGAGAATTTTGCAGACGAGGTATGTGGAGAATTTCAAAAAACTTGAACCGAGAGATGAGGCTTTGTACCTGGCTTAATACTATTACAGGATCAGATCCCTGGCCTCAAATTCCCCCTTCACTTGGTTGACCACCAGCTGGGAGTCGGAGAAAACTCTGAGTCGGCCGATGCCCAGTTCGTGGGCGATCCGCAGCCCAGCAAGGAGGGCTTCATACTCCGCTTGATTATTTGATACCTGAAATAAGAAGTGCAAAGCATGCTCCAGGTTCTCCCCGTCCGGCTCGACCAGAATCAGTCCGGCTCCGCAGCCTGAAAGGTTGGACGCTCCATCCACATGGAGAGTCCAGGCTGGTTCTGCTTCATAAACAGCATCCGTTTCGGGTATTTCGGCCATTCGAGGGGGCATCTCCTACTTCCACGTACACTCTGCAATGAAGTCTGCAATTACCTGGGCCTTCAAGGCAGATCGCGGCTGGAAGGAGATATTGAACTCTCCGAACTTGACGGTGCATTTAGCGAGCTGACCGGATGTGTCCGGACTCCGAAGAATCGCCTTGAGAGGTTGGTCGGTTAGTATCACGATTGGATATGCTTGGAAGTACGGTCGGAGCCGCTTAGCCTATATGACCAAGGAGTATATTAATTTTTGCATCTTGGGGTACCTCATTTCGGCATCATGGAGGACTTTGCTGATGTAATAGATGGGCTTCTGCTGTCCGTCCTCTCCGACTGCACGAGGACGGCACAGACTGCTTCGTCCGACACTGAAAGATAAAGGTATAAGGGTTCTCCCTCTATCGGCTTGGCCAGCAGCGGAGGGTTCTTCAAGTACTCCTTCAATGCCTCAAAGGCCGACCGACATTCATCAGTCCAAACAAATCCCTCCGACCGGTGCAGGGTCTTGAAGAATGGCAAGGACTTCTCAGTCGACCGGGAGATAAAACGGCTGAGAGAGGCGATCCGACCAGTGAGCTCTTGGACCTGCTTTTTGTTGGTCGGATGCACCATCTCCATGACAGCTCTGATCTTGTCATAATTCACTTCAATTCCCCTCCGTGTAACTAGAAAACCTAGGAATTTACCAAAGGTTACCCCAAAAGTACATTTCGTGGGGTTCAACTTCATCCGATGGCGCCTAAGTACATCAAAGGATTCTTGCAGGTCCTTGATGTGGTCAGCCTTACGGAGACTTTTCACTATCATGTTGTCCATGTAAGCCTCCATGTTTCTTTCCAGCTGTACCTCGAACACCCGGTTGATCAGCCGTTGAAAGGTGGCGCCGGCGTTCTTCAAGCCGAAGGGCATCATCCGATAGCAGTACAGGCCTTTGTCAGTAATAAAGACGGTCTTCTCCTCATCTTCCGGGTGCATCTTTATTTGGTTGTATCTGAAAAAGGCATCCATAAAGCTGAAAAGCTGATGGCCGGCCATGGCATCCACCAGCTAATCAATCTTGGATACTGGGAAGCTATCCTTCGGACAGACCTTATTGAGGTCTGTATAGTCCACACAGATCTCCATTTCCCATTGGACTTCTTCACCATGACCACATTCGCCAGCCATTCAGGGTAATGGACTTCCCTAATAAAGCCGGCATCACGGAGCTTCTTCACTTCCTCATCAATAGCTTTCTGTCTTTCAGTAGCAAAGCCCCTCTTCTTCTATCGGATAGGTTGGTAGGCCGAATCGACCTTGAGTTAGTGAGTAATAACCTCCGACGGTATCCCAGGCATGTCCGACGCCGACCAGGCGAAGATGTCGGTGTTTCTCATTAGAAAGCTGATCAGCTCTGTCTTAAGGTTCTCACTGAGAGAGCCTCCAATCTGAAGGACTTTGGTGGGATCGTCCTCTCGGAGTGGGACAAACAGAATCTTCTCTCCTGGCTGACCAAGGCTGTCGGCTTCAGCCCTTGGGTCAAGTTGCTCCACGGCGGAATGGCCTTCAGACTGTTGATTCAAAGTAGTCAAACACTGTCTGGCCATCCGACAGTCTCCCCTCATCACTCCGACCCCGTTCCTGGTTGGGAACTTGGCCAACAGATGGTAATTAGAAACAATAGCTCTGAATTTGTTGAGGGCCGGCCGACTTAGAATAGCATTGTAAGGTGAGATTGTCCGTACGACCACAAAGTTGATGAGAAGGGTTTTCTGGAGAGGCTCCGTCCCAATTATCACAGGGAGAACTATTTCACCTTCCACTCCGATGGAGTTACCCCCGAAGCCTGTCAGCAGTGCGGGGGATTCCAGCAGCACAGATTCGGACAAGTTCATTCTCACAAAAGCATCATAGAGTAACACCTCTATCGAGCTTCCATTATCAATAAGTATTCTCCTTATATCGTAATTAGCAATGACAGCCGACACGACTACAAGATCATTCTCAAAGACACGATTTTTCAGGAGATCTTCATCAGAAAAGATAATGGCGTTAGAGCCCCGGGACCTTTTAGCAACATCAGTCCCGTTCTCCCAGCCTCCTCCGGACCGCTGATGCAGCATGCTGACGTCTCCACCAGTTGGTCTTTTATTAGGGAGCTCCACCTCCTTCGGAGGGTTTCTGACATTTGATGCTTCTGCCCGGTCCCGATGGGGTCGGACATACTTGCGCAGGTACCCCCTCCGGATGAGGTCTTCGATGGCATCCTTCAGCTGCAGGCACTCCTCAGTACTGTGCCCATGGTCTCTGTGGAAGCAGCAGAACTTGTCCTTGTTTCTTAGGGCAGGAGGGCCCCTCATTGGCCGAGGCCTTTGCAGAAAAGTCTCGTTCTCGATCTCCATCAGGATCTTCTCTCTTGACATGGACAGAGGCGCATAGGTCTCGAACCTTCGGGAAAAGTCCCTGGGCTTCGGACTTCGATGTTGGGCCGACCGCCGACTATTGTTCGGAGGTCGGACTTCGGGAGCTTTGTCGCTCCGCTTCTTCGGGGTCGGCCTTCCTTTGGCTTGGCATCGGCCGGCAGCTTGTTCTTCTGCCAGGGCGTACTTCTGCACTCTGGCCAGCAAGTCACTGTAGCTTGTCGGATGCTTCTTGTCCAGGGAAAAGGTTAGCCTGGATGAGCGGAGCCCTTGCTTGAAGGCCGACATCGCCACAGCTTTGTTCAGGTCCGGTACTTCCATGGCTGCTGAGTTGAAACGGGCCATGAAATCCTGGAGGGTCTCTCCCTCCTTTTGCAGCACAAGGAAGAGGCAGTCGGTAGTCCTCGGGGCCCGACTGCAAGTCCTGAAATGGGAAAGAAAAAGGGATTCGAGTTGGGAGAAGGAATGGATCGTACCTGGCCAGATGGCGGAGAACCACATCCGGGCGATCTTCTTGAGGGTCGCGGGGAAGGTGATGCATTTGAGAGCGTCGGAGGCGCCTTGGACCATCATGTGGGCCATGTACGTGCCTAGATGGTCCATCGGATCAGTGGTACCATCGTAGGGGTCCACCTATAGGATCTTGAAGTGGCGGGAAATCATCTCTGCCAGAATTTCCACGGAGAATGGGGGACGGGAGACGTATGCCTGTCCCCCTTCGGCCTTCTGCCGGAGGGCAATCTCATCAATGTACTCCTCCATGCGCATAATCTTACTGCCGTAGTCCTTCGGAGGTTCGGCGGTAGGCCGACTGCCGGAGGGGATGGACTCGGCGTAAGAAGGTGAGGCAGACCTCGCCCTTTTGCCGTCGGCGCGATCTCCCAAAGACCTCCGGGGCTCCGCGACGGTGTGGGAACCATGCTGGGGGATCTCTGGCCGTCGGCCTTTCGCAGCAGCAGTCCGAGGGTTGGTGTAGGAAGCAGCTGGTAGTTGTTGCCGGTTGTCGGCTGCTTCCTGGAACCGTTGAACCGCAGCCGTGAGTGTCTCGATGCGGTTCACCAAAGTTTGAAATTGCTGCAGCTCCAAAGTGATAGTAGGCTCTGCAGCAGTAGGGGCGGTGGTAATGAAATCATTCTCTCGGAGGGGCTCCTCAGACCTGGAAGGAGAGGTGTCTCTCCTGGCAGTGGCATTTGGAGCTCTTCCCTTAGCCTTTTTTTTTTTTGTTGAAGTGCTGGATTCCTCCTTTTAGAAGAAAGAATGGGCATCCCTTCCTCTAGCGCCAATCCTGTTGCTGCGTCAACTCCCGGACCGGGAACCGGGACGGGTGGATCGGCTAAAGCGCTCATCTCCCGGGCGAACCGGCAGAAAAGTCCCCAAGGGCACCGGTGGTGTTACGGCGGGGGACCCTCCGATGCTTAAGTTAGCAGGAGGTTGAAGGCAACAGAATGGAGGAACCAAAGGATCCAACAGCGTAAGGAGAGGGAAGAGTTCTCGTACCTCCAAACGGGGTCCCCCAGGTACCTTATATAGGCACGGAACAGTCCAAAATCCGTTAGGGGAGAGGTTGAGAAAGATCGATCTGCCCCTATGAGAATCTAGAGAGTGGCCACGTGGCGTGTAGATACAGCGACACCGTGGAAGTAGTGGAGCAGGGCCGTTGGGATAGAGAATCCCGTCGTAACAGAAAGATGTTTCTGGAGTACCCTGGATGCCAAGGCTTGCCCGTCGGATGTCGACCACAAGGTGGTCGGTCGGTCAGGTCAAAGGCCAAACTCTCGAAGAAGAGTGGCGGGCCGGACCCCAGCAGGAGAGGGTCGTTCGGACTTCGGCTCCAGTGAGTCGGACCACGGGCAGAGGACAGTGGGCCGAACCTCAGCAGGAGAGGGTCGTTCGGACCTCAGCTCCAGTGGATCGAATCCCGGGTAGTGGACAGTGGGCCGGATCCCAGCAGAAGAGGATCGTTCGGACCTCAGCTCCAGTGGATCGGACCCCTCGTGGTTGGAGCGGCCGGATCAGACCGCAAAATTGGACCGATTCTGATGGAGGATGAGCCGTCATGGTACAACAGTTAGTTATCATCCTCATCAAGCAGAACATGGCTATTTTTAGACATATGTTTACTTGGTTCTGGTTGAGTTGGAATATCCATGAAAAGAAATCATATATGTTAAAGATGCCCTCTTTCCGGTAATTTTATTGATGGCTTTTTCTTTTTTTTTTGGTTGTATATATATTAATGCCTTATAAAATGGCTATACAAAACTTTTCCTCTATCCATTGCCTCCTCCTCCATCATGATTATAAAATGTATTATTTCTAATTCTCCGGTAAATTTTGGAAACCATAATCAAACTATATTATGAGAAAATGCTAGGATGTTATTGTTGCATGTGGGAAAAAAAAGAGTTTTTAAGAAAAATATTAGAGATGTTAAATAAATAAGTTTGTTTTTGCTTATTAGTACATAAAAATCTTTCTTATTTTCATTTTAATCTTTAATTGTTTTTTTATGTATTTGCACTTAATCCTTGAAATCTTATAATTTACTGCTTATACATCTTCAAGGTTAGCTAGATAATAATAATATCTTATTATATTTTTCTAATGACACAAATTTCATGTCGTATGGATATTGTTCTCCATAGTTTTCATACTAAATGATTTTTATGTTGACGTTACCGTATATTAAAAATAAAATAAAATAGCCTCCAAAAGTTTTTTCATTTTTTTTTTATTATTCCATTTTTCCATTTCCTTTTTTATTTATACCAAAATTTAATGATTTAACAACTATTTTATTTATTTCTTATTTAATATTATAATGGTTAATTTTTAATAAATTCTGAATTTAATTTTGTAATAGCCATAATGGTTAGTTTGAGGACATTTAGGAGTTTTCTCCTGGAATTTTGAGCCTATAAATAAGCCTTTATCCCAGCCCTTCAAGGCATCTAACATCTCCAGCTCTCCATCTCTCCTCCTCTGATATTCCTCCATTTCAATTTTGAAATCTTTCTCTTTTTTTACTTTAAATTTTTTGGACTGAAGATGAATTGATCGGTGTCCGTTCGAGATCGTGCCATCGACGGACGCTGGAGTTCTAGCTTCCGAGTTGTACCTTGGAGGAGAGCGTGTAGTCCAATTAGTTTTCGCACGAGAAGGGGACCAAATCTTTTTTAGAACAATAGTTCTATCCGTCTCCCGGGCTAGATTCCTAACCTCATATTATAGTATTTCTAAATTATTTTATTGTACTAAATTTATTATGCCACACACCACAAAATTATTTTCAACATTTCAAATATATTTATACATATATATATATATATATATATATATATATATATATATATATATATATATATATATATATATATATATATATATATATATATATATATATACATCTATTTTCTGCTATCAATTAAACAGTCTAAAGGAGATTTGGACACAAACAGTTATTTCTCTAGGTACTTTAAAACTAAATCTAATATACAAGTAGTTATTTAGTTTGATGTAAAATTTATTCACATGATTTCAGTAATGGACTAGCCCACAGGATCTTGAACCTATTATAATTGTACCATAAGGCCTAGACCTCAAGGTTGAATTTTCTGCTCAGATGATCTATTGATTTTCTTAGAAATCTCTTACGAGGAAAAACAAGGTGCAGGTTAGCTTGTGGCAGGCCTTATTAGGCCTAAGAGCACAATGTTCTCTGGGTGATGCTTCCTGGTAAACTCCCCTCTCTTATGCTTTTAAACTTAGCTATTATATATTATGATGTGTGCCTAATGCAAAGCTATCATTGGAAACTTAAAAACATATTTTGCTTAACTGCTCAGGTAAAATGTGATGTGGCTGGATCGCTGACGTGGAGCCCCTGTCAGATCCAGTTAGGCATCACGACGGAAGAAGTTGCCATGTCAGACTTCCTTTTTCGAGCTTCTTCGCCAGGTGGCTCTCCCGAGGTCGAGCCCACCTCAGTCGAAGTCGAGCTCCTGCTCTCTTCAAGCTCCTTCGCCGGGTGGCTCCCTCGAGGTCGAGCCCATCTGGTCGAAGTCAAGCTCCCACTCTCTTCAAGCTCCTTCGCCGGGTAGCTCCCTCGAGGTCGAGCCCACCTCGATCGAAGTCGATCTCCTGCTCTCTTCGAGCTCCTTCGTCGGGTGACTTCCTCGAGGTCGAGCCCACCTCGGCCAAAGTCGAGTTCCCGCTCTCTTCGAGCTCCTTCACAGGGTGGCTCCCTCGAGGTCGAGCCTACCTCGGCCGAAGTCGAGCTCCCGCTCTCTTCGAGCTCCTTCGTTGGGTGGCTCCCTTGGGGTTGAGCCCATCTCGGTCGAAGTTGAGTTCCCGCTCTCTTCGAGCTCCTTCATCGAAAGGCTCCCTCGAGATCGAGTCCACCTCGATCGAAGTCGAGCTCTCGCTCTCCTCAGGCCAAGCTCTCTTCAGGCGAGAGGTCCGACAGCTAGAAGTCAAAGCCCCATGGCTCCACCTCTCTTGGGCAGCAGACCGCCGCCCAAGGACCACGGAGGAGCACCCCCAGGATGCCATAATCACTCCCGCTGCTGCATACACCATATAGGAAAGGGCATCCTGACCAAGGAACTACACTCTCAACTGACCGTCTGCGCCACCCGAAAGAGAAAATTGCTTCGGAATATTCAAATCCAGGGGGTGGCTGCCTCCCAATCGAGGCTCTGCCAAATTTTTCAAAGTGGAGCGACCAGGAGGAAGGTTAGAGCCGGCAATATAATTCCTTGTCACAAATAAGAAGGTACTTGTGCGCACGGCATGAAGCACTGCCAGACGTTGACCTTCCGGTGCCTGCAGAGGGGAAGATCCTGAGGTAAGCCGCTTGGAGAGATCCTGGCCTAAAAGGATTTTCCAAAGGTTCTCAATAGAAGGTAAGCAAGACTAACTAAAGCAAACGAGCGAAGGGGCGGCACATAGGAGAGTGACCGAGAGGCCGAGCACTCTAGGCTACCGGAGACTCACTAGAAGGGTCTTGACGGACACAACCACACAGCTCGAGCTCTCCTCCACCGCTACTACCCCCGCTCTACTCTCTCTCTCTTTCAAACCAAATCTCATCCTCCAAGTATGGAGTCCGAGCAAAGGGATCCACAAGGAAGGATCTATTCTCCTAGATCGTTACTGACTTGATCGTTGGAGTGCCCCCGCTGGGATCCCCGGCCCGGGTCTCCTCTGTTTTGCAGGTATGGGCGGGTGAGTTGGCTCCCGAGCAACGAGGTCGATGTCCGAGGTTGTCTCCAAGCTACAAGACACGGTGGTCAGGCGGCAACATAATGCATTTGTGGCATTTATTGAGAAACTTTTTGTAGGATCCCTCTGATAAACTGCAGCAAGGAAGGTTTTAAGATAAGCAGCTAGACACTAGTTTCATATATGATTTCTGCTTCTGTGTTACATGATTGTGTTGATTGCTTTAATAAATATCTGAAATTGTTCTTGTAGACGTGAGAGAAAGGATCATAAGTTTGTTTAGAAAGGCCATCTCTCAGGCATAGAAAATGATGGCACATTCTCATCAGGGATTTAGATAATCTTACCAGATTTGCATGTTGCTGCAAAACTGAAATATCATGGATTATTTTGCTAGAGTGGTGAAGTTTTACTAGAAAGAAAGAATGAGAGGGATGGAGTTCTTAGGGGATGAAATAAGCAGATCATGGTTAAGAGAATCTGACACCTTGCACATTTTTTTTAATTCCAAGGAGCAATCTCTGTGTTGTTTGATGAACATCACATGTTATAATTTATAGTAGTGATATACAATCTGGTATCTGAGTGTGTGCTAAAACTAGCATCATTCAACTAGATAATAAACATAATTTTTTCTCATCATATTTGTAAAATTTAGTTTTTAAGAATTTGTTTTGTATTATAATGATGGTATGTATTGCATATGAATGAGTCCTTGAGTCCTCAAGTTGAGATCTTTTGGTTTGACCACGTCAAAAGTTACCTCGTTCTCTGGTTCTAGTGATCATCTTGATATCCATCCCTATATTGTGAGATATGAATGTTATTAATAGTTGTTGCATAAAAAGGGTTCGGGATTTCTTTCCTTTTTTGTTGCTAGCCTCTAGAGACTTAATATTTAATTTTCATTATAAAGATCATATTGGGCTATTAGGTAATGTGCTTACCTAAAATTGATGAACCAAGTTGTCATTGATAGATATTAGTCTCAACCTGCCCGGTATATCTTGGGGTAATCATTTTTCTTTTATTTTGTCATTTGCATGATTGTTTTGCTTATATTTGTGGTTCAAACTTTGAAGGTCCATAGTTTATTTACGATTAAAAGAAATGAGACATTTTGGCTTTGCACTGAACCTATCAATAATCAACCTATGTCCATACACTACAAATATGGAGGGCATGACATATGGAACATCAAGCATCAATCAATATCCAGTTCAGCACAAGCTCAATATGACAACTGACAAAAATCGATGCGTGAAGCCTTGGCAAGAACTATTATCACTTGAATCAAAATTCTCGGTTCCTATCAAGAGCCACTTCAGTATGGCAATCTAATTCTTAACTATCCTGTCAAATGACATATTAGTAAAAGTCATTACTATTAATGAGTCATGAGGCTAAGAAAGGATGAAGTAGAAAACCTACTTTTATAGTTGAACATTTTTTATAATAGAATATATCATTACTAGCATAGAAACAAAACGGTGCTATGTTTTCTTGAATCATATATTTGATGATTTTATTATTCAAAGCTAACATTTATACGTTGAAATAATGGCAATGTTAAATAATGGTAGCTATAATACAGTTATATTTATTATTTATGATACATATATTTAATTTCTGTCAACAGATATTAGCAGGAATCCTTATAATTGCCATTGTGATTGATCAATATTTTCATTGATCAAATTTATGATCTACAAATAATATAAACACATGGCCCTATATTATATGAAACAATTGATGCACTATATTATACTTGCATAATTTCTATTAGTTTATTAGTTAGGAATATGAACTGCATAGATATATAATTGACAGCAATTTTTATAGACTATTATTTACAGTTGGACAAGTCTTTTGATCAAAAGCCTTACAAAGGCTATGGTATCTGAGACATCAAGAGGGATAGGGCTTAAGTCCATATATTAATAACCAGAGTGGATCCCTTCCATCATGGCAATCCCATAATTAAGGTTCAAAGAAAAATAATCTCTGAGGTGACATCTAAAAGCACCATTTTTAGGAATCTATCTCCACCCCATCCTTATGGTGTGGTACTCTATTGTGATGGTTAGGTTGACCATAGCTTTTAATAAATCCAAGGCTGTGAGTTTAGTGAGGTATGATTTCGTTGCTCGTATCCTTGGAGGATCTATCTTAGTGAGAGTAGTCGTGAGGTCATAACTATGGGATCCAAGTGAATCCCTAGCAACTCTCATAAAAATCAAGACAAACACATGGCCTAGATAGCACTACCCTGCATTATGATCAGCTCATCTTCATACTGTATGTATTTTATATAAATACAAGTTCAAACCTAGAAGGTACTTATACTAAGCACAGTAAAAGTTTAAAATTTTTATATTATTTATTGAGTTTAATAATATTAAACTTTTACCTTCTTTTTTATTTTATTTTTGAGGGGGATTGTTGACGTTACCGTACATTAAACACAAAATAATACAATCTCCAAATTTTTTTCTATTTTCTTTCTTTTTATTATTTCATTTTTCCATTTTCTTTTTTATTTATTCCAAAATTTAATGATTTAATAGTTATTTTATTTATTTCTTATTTAATATTATAATGGTTAATTTTTAATAAATTCTGAATTTAATTTTGTAATGGCTATAATGGCTAGTTTGAGAGCATTTAGAGATTTTCTCCTGAGATTTTGAACCTATAAATAGGCCTCTATCCCAACCCTTCAAGGCATCTAACATCTCCAGCTCTCCCTCTCTCCTCCTCTAATATTTCTCCATTCCAATTTTAAAATCTTCCTCTATTTTCATTTTTAATTTTTTGGACTGAAGACAAGCTGATCGACGTCCATTTGAGATCGTGCTACCGATGGACGTTGGAGTTTTGGCTTTCGGGTTATACCTTGGAGGAAAGCGTGTGGTCTAATTAGTCTTCACATAAGAAGGGGACCAAATCTTCTTTAGGATAGTAGTTTTATCCGCCTCCCGGGCCAGATTTCTAACCTTATATTATAGTGTTTCTAAATTATTTTATTATACTAAATTTATTCTGCCACACATCATAAAATTATTTTTCAAATATTTCAAATGTATATTAAATATACATATATATATATATATATATATATATATATATATATATATATATTTCTGCTAACAAAAAAAAAATCAAACATCTTAACTTATACCTCTTCATTGTAGGTTCCTTGGATGATGAAGTAAGCAAGAAGAAGCCGAGTCCAAGTAGACCTATTCATCGGATGGGCCAAGCTTATAAGTAGAATGTATAACAAACATTAGTCAGGCTCGAGCTTGATCTGGCCTTGGCCTATCTTAACCTTCAAGCCTATTTCCTAGGCTCGAGCTTCTTATTTTTTTATTTATAAAATATGGGATGCGGAAAGGAGGGGAAAAATAGGAGAGAGAGGAGTAGCAGGATGAAGAACGATGGAGGAGGAAGGAGGAGGAGGAAGACAGAGGATTGGGTTTGGGCCATCTTGATTGAAACCCTAGTCTGGCTCATTTATTAAGCAAGCTCATAGTCTAGGATCGATTTGGCTCACCAGGCTTAACATCTAGGCCCATGCCTATCCAAGACACTTTGGTGTTGAGAAAGTTGAGCAAGCTATATCTAGTCTATAAGCAGGTCTAGTCTCAAGTCTTGTTTACTAGGTATTTTTTTCCTTTTTCAATTTTGGTTAATCTTAACATGCTTTAGCCAATAAAAGCTATCGAAAATAATGGTTTATATAACAAGAAAAGTTGGCAATGCTTCTATATAAATATGGAAAGGTAGAGATTGATATATAATTGTGAATTAGGGACTAAGCTAAAAAAATCATAAACTAATATATATGGTATTGGTATGAAATAACTATATATCATTCTTAGAATATTACAACCTCTGCATGTCGATGCAATTTGGTGCATCTTGATCCATTATAACTTTATAATTTATCATTGTTGTAGAATTTTGTTTATTAGATTTCGAAGCCTAGCCCAATTGGATTTATTTTGGACTAAAGTCAGCAAGCCTCGTTGACTTTAGTTCAAGATCTTAGAAAAAAAATGGTGGACCGAACAAAGAAGGCATGATCCCTTACCTAATTCTTCTCCATAGAGGATAAGGCCATTTAATGGTGATCGATGCAGTCATCACGAGCTCGTGGAACAGTTGATGGCTGTTGGGAATTGCCGGTGGCTATTGGGAACCGCCACAATCATTGAACAACCGGCATTAAGTTGGCTTTATATCCATCAAAAAATCCATGACTTAAACCCCTGTCCCCTTAATTGATCCTTCATCAAAAATCCCTGTCCACCTCCCTTTCCCTTCTTCCTCACCTCCGGTAGTTGTTGTGCTACCACAACCAAACATAATCTCGCCGAGAACTCCCACTTCCTCTCAAGTTTTCTTTGTTTTCCTCCTTTAAGAGCTTTGGACTTGTTTTGCCACTGAAATACTCCACCATCAACTGTGATCCACCATCGCCGCTACCTTCAATGAGTCCTTCTCCTCCCCTTGATTTTCATTTTGACCTTGATTGCTTCCGGCTAGTGTTGGGAATTATGTCCTAGAGCCAATTATCTAACCTATAGATGGTTGAGCAAATTATAATTGTATATGAATTATTATTAATAAAAGTTATTTGGCCATTCATCACATTGCATCTTTCTTTTATGAACTCTTTTATGATGGAGTCCTTAAAACTACTTTCATTTGATAAAGGAGAATTTATCATGTAGTTTTTAAACTTGTTCACAATGAAATGGTATGTTGTTATAGGATGACAATATTTATCGAGTGTAAGTTGTTATATGTCATATAGGTTGGTTGTCCTCTTAACCAAGGATGTGGTAACACTGGTATGGCATGCAGGTAAAATGTAGGGATACATTTTACTAAACATAACCTACTTACGTAGCATTCTGCTATCAAGTATTGCTCGTGAACGATATGCATATAAGTATCTCTCATATCTAAAATTATCATGGTGACTAGTAAGCAATGCATTATACTTTGATGCCGAACTACTTGTATTTTTAATCCAGTGATGAAAGGTTTATGTGTATAATCAAGTATTTATAAAGTTGAGGTATGAGTCAAGATGGGATTGGCCACTCCAAAGGGTTTAGAAAGAATATCTCAGTGTATTTCAATTTAGCAAAATCTTGACTAGGATAATCCTTGCGAGGAGTCATAGAATTTGTGAGGTTAAGATACTCTGTGGATGTACTGATCAAGAATTATCAGTTTAACCCTAAAGTCATCCTAAGCAATGAGGATAAAGGGATAAATTATATGGTAACCATATACCAAAGGTTCTTGAATATTGCTTTCTAATAATTCGGCCTATCCGAATATTAGATACCATTGCTAGATGGTCACTTTGATTAGTACATGAATTATTCCTATGCTGTCGACTTAGTATTTGAACATGGGGTGTATACAATAGAAACTCCTAACTGATCTGATGATCGGTCATTGATTATAAATTGATCCAGGATTTAATTGTCAATATGATTGATGATTGACCTTGAGTTGATACTTCAATGAATCAACACTTCGGTATTTTTTGTGAGTCGACTCATCAATGATTCACTAAGAGTTAGTAAATTATAGGAGGGATAATTTGGCAATTGGATTGCCAATGAACTCAATTTGATTGAGTAATAATATTGGATCAAGTCTAATTAAATTGGATTCAATTAGGTTGATCCAATTAGGTTATAAGATTGCCTAATCATTAAAGATGATTGATTCTTGATTTGATTAGGTCTTCAGATCAGTTAATTTCTAATTGGATTAGGATTTAGCTAAGAAAGTTGGATTCCCAATTTGATTAGGTTCACCGATCTCTTTGGATCTAACCAAATAAAATTTGGTTTGAGCTCGAGTTTGAGTTTAATTGGATTGGATCACATCCGAGCACTCTAGTCCTATGTGAATTTGAATTGGTTTCCAAATTTGAATTCAAACTTGAATTTAGAATTTAATTTATAATTTGAATTTCATTTTAAATTTAGATTGAGTAGTTTTGATCTTGAATCAAAACTACTTATTTTTATCCTAACTACACCCTAACCCCTCCAAACCTCCTAACCATCTTGGGCGCTTCTTTTTAAAAGGAGGTGGCTGATGGGCGTGTGAGGTTAATCAAGGCTTGTGAAGAAAGTATTTCAACCATCAAGAGAGTGGGGAGCGTGGGGTTCTTTCAAAATGAGAAGAGTTCTCTTGGACGTGGGTTCCTAGTATAGGTTTTGGGAAGAGAGGATATAAATAGTTTCCTACTTTATCTTCTGTCATCCTCCACCATCTCGTTTTTCTTTGATTCTTCTTCATCTCCTAAAGATCCTGGTGATCTATAGGAGGTCCAATCAGTTATTAAGGTTTCGTCAAGGAGCTAATAATCCTAGAAGATCGATCAACATGGAACTTTGTGTGGATTATCTATAGAGGCTAGACATCCTGTATGGCTAGAAGAGCTTTTATACCATAATATTTAGCAGTGGCGATCATCGACTCATGCAAAGGTAATGGGTTCTAAACTTATTGGCACTATAGATGTGATCCACGGTATCGGATTCATTGCATAGATTTGATCTATGCTTGCTTTCTTCTATTTCTAATTATATTTTATATACTTTATATCATGTCATGATCCTGCTCTTGGTAATTTGTTTATTAGATCAAATGCATATTTGGATTAATTAGATCAATCTTCTTGTTTCCACTTTATTATATTTTGAAAAAGTTTTGAAATGCATGCATGAAACCAGCCATTTTTTCCTTCAACTAGGCCATAAAGGATAATGCCCATTTTATTCTCCTCTTGACCCCTTGTGCATGACTAGACCGCCGCCACTAATTGGCCACTCTGACCACGCCACCTTTGCCTAGCCATCTTAGCTGCAACCATGACAAACCATCCCCCTCTCTCCTCTCAGTTTCCTTAAGCCACAGGGAGAACCATGTTGTGGCTTGGAAGAGAGAGAGAAGAGAAAAAAAAAAGAGATAATTCATTTTTTGATTGAGTCTTAGATTTGATTAAGGTTAGGCTTAGACCTAGACCCATATTAATTGTACTAGATATAATAGACTAGCCCTCTGATTGGATCTAAACTGAGTAAATTGGATCCAAAAATTCAATTAGGCTAGACCAAGTATCTATCTCCTTCCCATGTTGATTGAGTTTGAATCAATAAATCATGCTTTGATTGAACTGAAATTGTGTCTCTATCCTCTATTCATTGATTGGATCGAGCCTAATTAGTCTACTTTTCTTTTAATCAATGAATTCAATTTGATCCATAATTTTGATTTAGATGGGATGAGCACAGATCCAAGGATCGGGCTACGAGTTGAAATTTGTGACTTTTGGATTTGATGAATTGTAAGTTTCTTTTATTCTTTTAGATTTTTTTTAATATGTGTTACATATTTCAAATTAAAATTTATAAAAATATATATTAAAATATTTAAAAATTAAATATTTATATTATGCATGCTCTTATAAAAATATTATTCAAAATTATGAATTAAGTATAAGATATCTGACATGATTATCACAAAATTTGCAAATTTGTTATTAAATGAATTTCCCTCTTTTATATATTTTGTGAAACTTGGAAAGGAGATTATGCATGTGAACCTTTGCATGAATTTTGAATAAAACTTATTTTGTTGCTTTTTGAAAATATGATTTAGAAGTTTAAATTATTATTGTTATAGAAAATAGTATAATTTTGTTATGAAAATCGGTTGTTATGGAAATTATAAGAAAAACTCTAGTTAGAATATAATATGGGTCTAGTCAATGGAACTGTTCATTGCCATATGTCAGCAATATTTTTTTATGGATGTAGCCAAATGAAGCTTATCACCGACAAAGTTAATCCTTTCGAGCTTAATCAGTCGGGACTGATCACTGGCATATATTGATATGTCGTGTATTTGTTTTTAGAACTAATCTTTTTACTTTACCACGAAATTAACCGTAGTCGTGTGAATCAAAGCCAATTTTTTTTGAACCTATCTAGTGAGATTGATTATTGGTACATGTTGATGGATCACATACTTTGTATTTAGGGATTTTTTTTTTTTGGACCTTATTATGAGACTATTATAGCCATAGTTATTAAAGATTGAGAAAGGAGTTTATATTTTCCTATCATGCATAATACATTTTGACAAGTATATTGATATATGTATTTTATTATCTAATTACTATATTTAAAAAAAATAATTATACTTAGTTTTTTAAGAATAATTATAATTTATTATGCTGGTAAAGTTTATTTTTGCTTTGTTAGATGTAAAAAAATAAATGGGATTTAAGATCTAGCTACAAGGACTTCGAGATCAAAAAGATTAAATTATTTTTTTTAAATAAATTATTTAATTATTTTTATATAAATATTTAAAATTATAATTTTTTTGATAAAATTATTTATTTATTACTATCTAAGTCACGATGATATAATTATGTATAAATTAAAAAATAAATTTTATATGTACGGCGGTCTCTTATGGAATTTTTTTTTTTTAATGCTAAAAAAAAATTTCGAAAATAGGTGCCAGGAGGAATATTTATGAAAATAGGTATTTTTGACTGACATGGCATGCGGCGCCAAAAACACCTGCCACGTGGCAGGCAGGTTGGCAGCTGGATTGAAATCGTCTTTGAAAAAGACAATTTCATGCCGAGAAATCGTCTTTCCAAAAAACGATTTCAGGCTTTCCCATATCTATCCATGCTGGTCTGAGTAAAGACGATTTCTTAACTTGAAATCGTCTTTACCAAAGATGATTTCAAATCCGGATAATTTCATAATTTTTAAAATGCCCTTTTAAAAAAAATTAAAAATAACTATGAATGATATTTTCATAATTAAATGAATGGTATGTTCGTAATTAAACTAAAGATTACGAAGGGCATTTTGAGAAATTGTTCTCGTTTCAGATCCGATTTTTAAAAATTTAATTTCCAAAATACCCTTCATAAAGCTTGATTTAATTAAAAATGCCATTCATTTAATTATGAAAATGCCATTCATAGTCATTCAATTTTTTTTAAAGGACATTTTGGGAATTACATAAAAATTCTAATAAATGCGACACCATAAATGCTATTTTTTAAATTAAATTTTAATCTGATAATATTTTAAAAAATATATAACAAAATTTAAAAGATATAATAACATTAATTAAAAATAAAATTAATTAAAATATATTATAATAATATATTATAATATATTTTTTATTATAATAAATATTTTATATTCTAAAATTTATTCTAAAATATTATAATAATATTTTATATTAATTATGATACCCTCAGTACGGCCCCCTGTACGGCCATCGGTCCCGACCCCCGGTCTGGCTGCCGGTCCAGGCCCCCAGTCTAGCCGCGGTCTAGGCCTGGTCCGGCTGGCGGTATGGCCACTGGTACGGCCCTAGTACAGCCACCGGTCCGGTCCTAGTAATATATTTTAAAATAATATTAATTAAGAATAACATTAATTAACCATATAAAAGTAATATTAATTTAAAATTAAAAATAACATTAATTAAAAATAAAATTAATTACAAGATATTAGTCCGGCTCCCGGCTGCCGTACCGGGGCCCTACCGGTGGCCGTACCGGGGCGATACAGGGGGCATGACCGGGGGCCGTACAGGGGGCCGGACCGGGGGCTGTACCGACGGCCGGACCGGGGGCCGGACCGGCGGTCGTACAGGGGCCGGACTGAAGGCCGGACCGGGGGCCAAACCGGCAGCCAGACCAGGGGCCGTACCGGGGGTATCATAATTAATATAAAATATTATTATAATATTTTAGAATAAATTTTAGAATATAAAATATTTATTATAATATAAAAATATATTATAATATATTATTATAATATTTTTAATTAATTTTATTTTTAATTAATGTTATTATATAATTTAAATTTTGTTATATATTTTTTAAAATTTTATTAGATTAAAATATAATTAAAAAAATAGAATTTATCGGATGTCAAATGTATTTATTAGAATTTTTATGTAATTTCTAAAATGCCCTTTTAAAAAAAATTCAAATCACTGTCAATGGCATTTTCGTAATTAAATCATGCTTTTCTGATGGTATTTTGGAAATTAAATTTTTAAAAATCAGATCCGAAACGAGAACAATTATTTTCCAAAATGCCCTTCATAATCTTTGGTTTAATTATGAAAATGCCATTCATTTAATTTCGAAAATGCCATTCATTATCATTTTTGAATTTTTTTAAAAGGGCATTTTAGGAATTATGAAATTGTCCGGATTTGAAATAGGCGATCGTCTTTATCAAAGACGATTTCTCATGCCAGCATGAAATCGTCTTTTCCAAAGATGATTTTAACTCAGCTGCCAATCCACGTGGCAGGTATTTTTGATACCATTTATCCACGTCAGCCAAAAATATCTATATTCATAAATATTTCTCTTGATATCTATTTTTGAATTTTTTTAAAAAAAATATTTAAAAAAATATTCGTCTCTCATGCCGGTGCCTGATATTGATTCTATAAATGTACCCTGATTTTTCATGCCGGTACAGCAGTTATGTCTTAGAAATTCGCATGATCTGTTCGATCATTGAATTATTATTATTTTTTTAATATAATTTTTTTAGCGTGCAATCTGATCCTTTCTATCACGTCATTCCATCTTCGAATGCTACCTTTTTCGACAACCAATCACCTCCAAAGAAATTCAGCACCCAAAAATCCAAATTAAGAGACAATCATGACACGAGGAAAGCCTGTGCACTTGAATTTCATGCCACCCAATTGAAACTGCCGGCAGGACCCATGGGCCATGAGCTGCGCTGGTACGGCTAGATGCTTTTTTGAACCATGATTTGTGTTTTTTTTCCAATGCCAAGCTGCCACCAAAAAAACATGAAAACTGCTTTGAACCGTTGATTAACTCACGTCTCCTTAGAGAAACCCTCTAAAAGTGAACCCCTGATTCATATGTTTTTTTTTTACGTCTTTATTGCTAACAAGAAACATGATTTATATGCTGTTTACATCTGACACCAAAAATTATTGATCTAAGCTCTACATCATACTTGGAATGGTACATATTGTTCTAAATTTATGTAAAGCATATTTTGTGTCGTTTATCTTACATTTTGTGCTTAGTTGTAACACCGGGCAAAATAATGATTATCCCCCGGAAAAGAGAAAAATAACTTGATTACAAAAGCAATGAATCCTCTGCAACCAAACTCGTAAAAAATTCTTACGATCTGGATACATGGCAAGTTTTGATAAGCACATAAATCTGTAAAGGATTTGCGCTTCAGAAGATATGGCAAATAATTAAATAAATCTTTATAAAGGAACTATTCAATCATGTGTGTCATGGCCATCGATATGGTGTTTTAGAATACCAATGATCGCATGCATCTAAAATTCCTCTAGTTGTTGTCCGGCTACATAAATTTTGCACATTTATTAATATCATGGGTGTTGGCGTGGAGTCCCTGGATCGCCGGTCGGAGCCGCTTCGTCACAAGACCGCTCCCTGGTTCACCTGCAAAACAGGTTCCTTGCCGGAGTTGTTCCGACGGAGGACACTCCAATGCCTAAGTCAGTGACGGATTCCAGCCACAGAATGGGAAAGATATCGAGAATGAAAGAGAAAAAGAGTTCTTGGAGATTGAAAGTGTATATGTGCGAGATTATTCACGCGTACCTCTCGAGCCATCCTTCTTACCCATATTTAAAAGATGGCCTCCGGTCTGTGGCCCGCTCTTTTCTCGAAGATCATGGGGAGCCAATTTCTTCCATGATTGGCGATCGTAGATTGTCAATGAGCGGTTCCGGCCAGATCGGAGGCGTGGCTGCAGGAATTGCGCACCATAATCATGGCATGATGAGTGTCGATTGTAAACGTTGGTTACAGTTTCCTTTTTGGAACAGATTGTGGTTCAAGCTTCGGGTTTCCCTTGCATGGGCCGAAGGCTTGATATTTTCCCGAGGCCGGAGATCATGTCTACGGCGGGGACCGAAGTTCGTGTCTTCGGAAGTCGATGAGTAGTTCAGACTTTGGCCAGGGCCGAAGGTGCTACCCGAAGGACTGGCCTTCGGATGTTGTAGTTCGGTGTGAAGCCTTGAGTTGCTTGCAATTGGCCTTCGCTTAGTCCGAAGTCCGTAGTCCGGAGAACCAAGGCTTCGATAAGTCGAACCGGAGCTTGATTCGTAGCTGAACCAGGATATCCCAACAGTTGCCCCCTACTCTCAGTTGTCGAAGCGAAGATCTGCCTCGAGAAGTGAGAGTATTATAACCTTGTCGCTTTCTTCCTGAGAGACGGCGCAGTAAATGATTACGGGACCTCTATTGGGTTGCCCATCATAATTTGAGAATCAGATGGTGGACAGGTGCCATTCCCGGATTGAAGAAAAGTAGGTGGCCCTGAGGCTATCTCTCCTCGTCCCGTTGCGCAGTGGTTGAGGCAATCTTTTGGTTGGGATTTGGATAGTTGTGGTGACTGTTCTCCGCCCGTTGTATGAAGGATAGATCTTATCCTGGTGGTCAGTCGTAAGTGGGTTACCTCCTAGGGTAACCTTGAGTCAAATTAAGCCTCTGTGGGGGTCCAGAGACCCTTACTTTTCTTTTGGGGAAGGGTGAAGGTCTGGGCAAGGAAGCTTCTTCAACCTCGTCCCATTCTCCGCCCAAACCGTTTTGGAGTACCAGTCTATTCTTCAGGTAGAATCCTCTTTCCGCTCCTTTGCTTCATTCCTTTATCATGGAAGAGACCGTAGAGAGTCAGGGAAAGCAGGTTAGGCCCTCGGGGGCCGGAGATACAGTAGGTCCGGAGTCGGTCCCCAGCTCGGTTTCTCAGAGCAAGGCAACCCTTCTTTGGGAACGCTACCGCATTCCTGAGGAATTTTCCTTTGTCCTCCCCGCATCCGAGGAGCGGGCGAACAAAGCTCCCCTTGGGTGCCTAGCTGTATATGAAGATCACCTGAAGGCTGGTCTTCGGTTTCCCATGCACCCCTTCTTTGTTAAGATTTTTCGCTTGTACCAAGTGATGCCAGCGCAGTTGACCCCAAATAGCATCAGGAACATCTGCGGGTTCCTAGTCATGTGCAGCATCACCAACGTAGAGCCTAGGACCAACTTGTTCTCGGCCCTTTTCGTCCTCAAGAGGGACTTCCACAGCAACGGATGGTGGGTGATTGGTCCCAGATCGGGTCGCAGGGTGATTAAGGATATGCCCAGCGCCATCCATGGATAGAAACATATCTTTGTATTTGTGTTGTCCTTCGACCCATAGGGCTTCGACACTGAGTGGAAGAAGCCTCGCCTGACTGCCAATGACGGAAAGAAAGTCTTGGCGGCTGATCAATTGGATTATGATCTTCTGACCAACTCAGAAGTTGCTCATATCCGGGAGTTGTTGGAGGAGAGGAACCTCCATCGAGCGGGAATCAGTAAATTCCCCTCACTAGGTATAGCAGTGAAATTTCTGCTCTTCTTCTTTAGGTTTCGTTGTATTCATTTAACTGAGGTGATCCCCTTTACCTGCAGGTGGTGGGATGAAGCACAATTTGAGCTGGCTTCGCCAGACTTCAGAGAGGGTGGCACAGGCCCCTTCCACCAGGTCTGTAGCTCGGAAGAAAGCTCGGAGAGATGGTCCCGAAGGGGACCAAAGCACTTCGTCTTCCCGAGGCGCCTCGAGGAAAATGCAATGGTCACGGAAGGGGTTCTAGCGAGGCCCTGTCCAGTCGAGACTCCAGCGGCGGTCACCTCCCAGTCGACACAACGGGGGGCCCGCCTTAAGGAGTGGATGTGCCGCCGATTTGCCCCTCTGCTGCCGATAGGGGCAAGGCCTGGCAAGTCGAAGGAGAGTCCGTCTACGGAGCTTCTTCAGCCAGAGGTCGCTCAACAAACCCTTCGGAGCTCCTGCCTATAGGAGAGCTGCTGGTTCCGGAGGAAGCCAGACAGGCATTGAAGGGTACGATACAGCCCCGCAACCTGGCAATTCTCTGGAACCGGAGCTTCCTCAAGGTGTCTGATTCCGGCTTCGCTGCCCTGCAACAGGTATGACTATCACCGCCTCATTTGCCTTGAGAGTTATTTGACTCCCGATTCTTCTTTTTTGATGTAGTTGGTCTATAACTTCACCTTCATGGAGGAAAGCCTGGGGAACGTGGACAGCCTCATCTACGACCTCAAGGAGGAGCTTCAGACTGCTAGGGCTGCCAAGGAAGTAGCCGAGGAGCTGAAGCAATCCATGGAGGACCGTCTTGTCCGGGTAACTGATGAAGTTCGTGACCTGAAGGGCGAACTGAAAAGCGCCCACTCGAGGATAGCGGGACAAGAGGTAGGGTGGAACAGGAGTAGGAAGCAAGTTGAATCCCTGGAGTGGACTGCCATGGAAATCAGGAGATGATGGAGAACCTATCCAAGGTGGCGGAGGAGGCTTCTAGGAGGGCCGAAGAGGCGATCCTGAAATTCGAAGCTGCCAAGAGGGAGGCCGAAGCCGCCAAGAGGGAGTCCGAAGCTTTGAGGAAGCAAATAGACAATGTCGTGGCTGACTTCAAGATGTCTTCGTAATTTCAAACAGAGATTGATGAAGCATCATTGTATGCCTACCAGCACAGCTTCAATGACGGGCTTTCCAAGGTAAAGGAGACCCTCCCTCACCTCGACCTTTCGAAGATCCCCTCCTATAATATAATTAGAGAGGAAGGAAAAGAAGCGGAGGAGGCCAAAGCCGCAGGGGAGGTCGAGGAGTCGCCATGTCCGGCGGAGGAGCTGCTACCCCAGTCGAAAATTCGAAGGTGATCCCAACTTTGATCTCAGCCTAGGAGGCGACTCAGGCTGGAGGAGTCCAGGCTGAAGGTTCTCCCGTCCCGGCCCAGATTGATGAGATCCTCTCCGAACAAGTTGATAGGTTGCTCCAGTCCTGTGGTGTGGAGCCTTCTCCTATTGATGTTGAGTGACCTAGATCACTCTGAATGTATTTTCTTGCTTTCTTACTTGTATTGACAATGAACTTTGTATTGCAATTTTCTCAGATTTTGGAATGAATTCTCCTTTTTTGCATATGCATTGTTGTGCCTCATGTGTAGCCTGAAACGGTTCTATCATTTCTCCTTTGGCCTAGTCGAACGATAGCCTTCGAAGGCCGTCCAGTCGATAAGAGCTGGTTTTACCGTTCTCTTTTCTGCTTGGTTGAATAGTCGTGGTCGAAGGCCGTTCAGTCAGTAAGGACGAACCCTTGAACGGACCAAAACTCCGTTGCGTTGCCTTCCTTCGGATGTTTAGCTTGTCCGTTGGGGCGGATAGGAGTCATCTCCCCGCCAATCAATAATTAGGGAGATTTAATTAGGATCACCGTCATCCACGTGGCACGTCGAAATTTGTACAGTCATAATCTCTTGTGCCTTATGAGCTGTCGGGCCTCTTTTTCTCAAAAAGAGACCATTAATGATGCCGTCGCATGATACGGATTTCTCCGGATTCGAAGTGATGGCGATTGCGGTCTTGGGGATGGCTTCCGAGAGACTTTCTGGTTCTCGAAGCATCACTCGGACACGTGGCGCCTTCTTATACAGCCGGAAGGACGTGGGACGCGCCTCCCCGCAATCGATCGTGGGTGCAGGGTTTCTATAAATAGGACCCTGCCCCCTGCTATCGAAGGCTATCATTTCTGTTGGTGTCTTCCTTCTATTAGCCATGAGGTTCAGCACTTTCGAGCTCCGTCGTGCAGCGAAGAAGAGGGCTATTAACCCCAAGAGGAAGTGAAGTCTGGAGTCATCTGGACCTGTAGGCGAAGAGGAGCCTCTGGTGGACCGTCTCGAGAAGAAGGTCCGCCTTCTGGAGGCTCAGTTGAGGGAGGCCGGGCCCAAGTCACGGTGGCGACCACGGCGGCGGAAGAGGCGAAGAAGGAGGCGACGGATGCCATCGCAAACTTCAGAACTTCTGCCTCATTCAAGGATGAGCTCACCGGGATGGCCCTGGACTCCTTCCACCAGGGGTTTTGGGAGTGTTGGAGGAAAGCATCCAAGTTTTATGACTTGAAGGGCTTGGATAATATCAAACCCTCCGTTCCCTTCCCCGGCCACGAATTCGATTCTGACTTCGATGAGGGGTCGGACTCAAGTTCGGACGGGAACCCCAGGGGTCCTTCGTCGTCCCATTTGGTCTCTTCCTGACGGTACTGGAAAAACCCGTCGGGGAGTTAATGCAAATTTCCAATCTTGCTGTTGCTGCTGCTGATGCTTTTTTTTTTTTTTGTATCTCACTTTAGGAGAGTTTCTTTTCTTTTTCTTACTCTCTTTTTAGGAGAGTATTTTTTCTTTTCTTTTTCTTTTCTTTTTTTTTGTAAGAAAAATTGAAAGAAATGAAAAATCTTTTCTTTTACCTCTTCCGTGTATTTTTTGTGATGTATTGCATCACGATTTGTCTATAATGTAGACTCCATAAATCACTTGCGGTTTGTTGGGAAGAAGTAGGGTCCGTTGGACCGTTCTGAGAGTGTTTGTTGTTGATAGAGAGGACAACAATGGTCCTTTTAGGCACGTGTTCGGATTTTCCGTAGGGTAGGGTGTTTACACCATCCCTGTGCACTTTCTGTCATGATTAAGGTAGGCTGTTCAGGCCCGTCTCAGTGCATGTTCGGATTCACCATAGGATAGGTTACGAAAACCATCCCTGTGTCTTTGATCTTTTTGGTGGCCTGGTTAGGCCATCCATTATGCTCGTCGGGCATACCGATAAGGTGAGTGGATCAGACTCTCCTTTGCGCAGTTGACCAATTTTTCAGATCGGGTCATTTGGGCTGTTGTCGTTCAGTCGATGCAACTAGCCATTCTGAGTTGAGTAGGGTTGAGGAGCTTGGCACAGGAGTTTTTTGGAACTTTTTCATTGATAGTATTTGTGAAGGTTTTGTACATTCCATGGCCGGGACAGGGTCTTCCCCTCCAGGGTCTTGAGTCGATATGTCCCTGGTCTAATGACTTCTTCGACTTGATATGGGCCTTCCCAGTTGGGGGAGAGTTTACCCTGTTCCATTGGCCTGGACACCTCTGCTCTTCGCAATACCATGTCCCTCGTGCGGAAAGTTTGCTCCTTCACCCTTGCATTATAGTACTTGACGACCTTTTGCTGGTATGCCGCCATTCTTATCTAGGCTGTAGCCTGGTGCTTGATAGCAAATCCAGATTGATCCTTCTGCGATCAGAATTCTCAGGCTCTTCATAGTTGTCAATTCTCAGGGACTGTAGGGAGACTTCGATAGGTAGCACGGCTTCGATACCGTAGGCCAGGTTGAACGGAGATTCACCGGTGGCTGTTCTTGGGATAGTTCGGTACGTCCAAAGAATAGATGTCAGTTCTTCGGTCCAAAGCCCTTTGGCGGTGTTCAACCTTGTCTTTAGATCATGGAGGATGGTCCGGTTGGTGACTTCGACTTCTCCGTTGGACTGTGGATGAGCAACGGATGTTAGTCGATGCTGGATATGGTACCGAGCACAGAAGTCCTTGAAATTCGAATTGTCGAATTGTCTCCCGTTGTCCGTGATGATGACGTGTGGGATACTGAACCTGAAGATGATGGAATTTTTCACAAAACTTTCCACCTTGTCCTCTGTGATTTGGGCCAATGGTTCAGCTTCCACCCATTTCGTGAAATAGTCGATGGCCACTAGGAGAAACTTCCTTTGCCTTGATGCTGGTGGGAACGGGCCAAAAATATTCATCCCCCACTGGGCAAAGGGCCATGGGGCTGCCAACTGAGTCAGGTGACTCGCAGGTTGTCTCTGTACATTGGCATACCTCTGGCATTGGTTGCACTTCCGCACGAAATCAGCTGAGTCCTTCTGGATGGAGGGCCAGTAATATCCTTGTCGAATAATCTTGTATGCTAGAGATCTGCCTCCCAAGTGATCCCCGCATATGCCCTCGTGGACCTCTCTCAATGCATAATCTGTATCGGTGGGTCCGAGACATTTCAGCATTGGTTGTGAGAACGATCTCTTGTAGAGGGTTCCGTCTAAGATGACGTACTGAGACACCATCCAACGGATCTTCTTGGCCTCTGCCTTATCTTCGGGCAATTCTCCTTCATTCAGGAATCTGACGATGGGATCCATCCAGCTTGGCTCAGCATCAATCTGGCGCACCTCTGCAGCCTCTTCGGCAATGCTTGGAGTTTCAAGATGTTCAACAAAGGTGCGCCCGAGAGACTCCGGTGCTGTAGTTGCCAATCGAGACAGTGCATCCGCCCGGGAGTTCTCCGATTGGGGAACATGAATAATTTCAAAATATTCCAGTTGGGAGGATAAAGCCTGAACCTTCTCTAGGTATTGCACCATGGTTGGATCTTTGGTTGCGTACTCTCCATTGACTTGATTCACAACCAGTTGAGAATCGAAGAAGGTTCGGAGTTGCCAGACTCCCAGATCTTTGGCAATCCGAAGTCCGACGAGTAGGCCTCATATTCGGCCTGATTATTGGAGGCATGGAAGGAGAAACGGAGTGCATACTTTATAATCTGGCCGTCAGGTTCGGCTAACATGAGACTAGCCCCGCACCTGGTAGCATTGGAAGCTCCGTCTACATGAAGCACCCAAATGGACTTCATCTCATTCGGGGTTTCTTCTTCATCCGAAGAGGCTTAATCTTCGAACTTCTAGGTGCACTCGGCCAGAAAATCGGAGAGCACCTGGGCCTTCATAGCCGCTCGGGGCTGGAACCTAATGTCAAATTTGCTTAGCTTCACAGTCCACTTGGCTATCCTTCCAGAAGTGTCCGAAGATCGGAGAACGGCCTTGAGAGGTTGATCAGTCAGCACCATGATAGTAAGGGCCTGGAAATATGGCCGTAGTCGCTTTGCCGCAATCACTAAATAGTAGATCAGCTTTTGCATCCTTGCATATCGTGTTTCTGTGTCATGCAGGATCTTGCTGATGTAGTAGATCGGCTTGTGGGACCCGTCTTCTTCCTTCCAGACAAGAACTGAACTCACTGCTTCATCTGAAGTAGAGAGGTACAGGTAGAGGATCTCGCCTTCTTTTGGCTTGGAGAGTAAGGGCGGGGTCTCCAAATACTTCTTCAATTCCTCAAAGACAACGCGACAGTCTTCGGATCATTCGAAGCCCTTTGATTGCCGAAGTACCTTGAAGAATGGAAGACATTTCTCGGTGGACCGAGAGATAAATCTGCTTAGGGATGCAATCCTCCCTGTCAATTGTTGGACTTCCTTTTTACAGGAGGGATGTCGCATATCCTTCAAGGCCTGGATCTTCTCGGGGTTAGCCTCAATCTCTCGTTTGGTAACAAGGAAACCCAGGAATTTACCCGACGTGACTCCGAAGGCGCACTTCGCCGGGTTTAACTTCATTTGGTAGCGCCGGAGAGCGTTGAATGACTCATCCAAGTCACGGATATGGTCTCTCCGGTGGAGACTCTTGATGATCATGTCGTCAACATAGGCCTCCATATTTCTTCCCAGTTGCTTTTCAAACACCTTATTGATGAGTCTTTGAAATGTTGCTCCAGCGTTCTTGAGACCGAATGGCATCATCTTGTAGCAGTAGAGACCTTTGTCAGTGATGAATGCCGTCTTCTCCTCATCTTGCGGATCCATTCTGATCTGGTTGTAGCCGGAGAAGGCGTCCATAAAGCTCAGCAACTAGTGGCCGGTGGTAGCGTCGACTAGTTGATTAATCTTTGGGAGAGGGAAGCTATCTTTTGGGCAAGCCTTGTTGAGGTCTGTATAGTCGATGTAGATCCTCCACTTGCCGCTAGCTTTCTTCACCATTACCGCATTGGCCAGCCACTCAAGGTAGCGGGCCTCTCTGATGAACCCTGCCTTGAGGGGCTTGCCAACCTCTTCATCAACAGCTTGCTATCTTTCGGGGACGAAGCTTCTCTTCTTCTGTCGCACCGGCTTGTACCCAGGGGTTACTTCCAGCCGATGAGTAATCACTTCAGTGGAAATCCTGGGCATGTCCGAAGCCGACCAGACGAAGACATCGGTGTTGTCCCTGAGGAAACGGATTAGCTTCATTCTGGTTTCCTCATCAAGGTGCACTCCCGATTTGCACAACTCTGGAGGGATCTTCTCTTTCAAAGATATCGGGATGGTCCTCTCTATGGGTTCACCAAGGTTTGTGGTTGAATCCCTCAGATCCAGCTGATCCGGAGCAGTCGAATCTTTGAAATGCCTGTCTTTAATCATTAGACATTGTCGTGCCATCCTCTGGTTCCCTCTAACTTCTCCAACACCATTCTTGGTGGAGAAGCGTACCAATAGGTAGTGAGAGGAGATCACGGTCCGGAACCTGTTCAAGGCAGGCCTCCCCATAATAATGTTGTATGCAGAGGGGATCTGGACCACCGTGAAGTTGATCGGCAATGTCTTTTGTCGAGGCTCGGAGCCGAGGGTTACAGGCAACACTATCTCCCCTTCGACATAAACTTGGTTGCCCCTGAAACCGGAGAGTGGTATGGGGGATCTTTGTAGTTGATATCTAGGCAAACACATTTTGGAGAATGCATCGTACATCAAGACATCAGTCAAACTTCCATTATCAATAAAAACTCTCTATACATCATAATTGGCCACTACGGCCGAAATTACAAGATGGTCGTTGTGCGGAGCCGGACTCCCGCAAGGTCATCATCGAAGAAGAGGATGGAGTTGTTATCTTTCAGTCACTTTGAAGCTTCATCTTCATCCCTTTTCCAGTTGGCGGGCCGGTGTATCATCCCTACACATTCATTGGTGGGCCTTTGATTTGGCAATTCAGCCTCTTCGGGAGGTGGCTGGGGAACAGTTGCTTCCGACCGGATCTTGGCGACCGATGTACCGCCCCAGGTATCCTCTCTTGATGAGATCCTTGATCGCATCCCTCAGCTGGATGCATTCTTCTGTGTTATGGCCGTAGTCCCGGTGGAATCGGCAGAATTTGTTCCTGTTCCTTGCGAAAGAGGAGGCCTTAATGGGATGGGGCCGTTGGAGATAGTTTTCTTTTTCTATCTCATGAGGATCTTCTCTCGAGGAAGGTTGAGGGGGGTGTATGAGTCGAATCTTCCTCCCAATGCTCTGGGCTTGGGAGGGCTTCTCCGGCGGTCTGCAAATCTGCCGCTGTTGTTATTGAAAGTTTGGGGGCCTTGCCCCCTGTTATTCTTCTTCTTTGAAGGGGGTTTCCCTTCAATCAAACGTCGATTCGCCGCCTGCTCTTCAGCATCGGTGTATTTCTGAGCCCTTGATAGGAGCTCAGCGTAGCTTTTAGGAACTTCTTGTCCAGGAAAAAAGTAAGCCTGGAGGTTCGAAGCCCCTTCTTCAATGCTGACATGGCCACGTGCTCGTTGAGATCGGGGATCTCAAGCGTGGCCGTATTGAACCTAGAGATGTAATCTCTCAGGCTCTCTCCTTCATTCTGGTGAAGGAGGAAGAGTGTGTCCGTATTCTGAGGAGTCTTGCGGCAGGTCCTGAAATGCAAGATAAATAATTTTTCTAACTCGGAAAAGGAATCGATGGTACCGGGCGCAGGCTCGAGTACCATATCCGAGCGGACTTCTTCAAGGTAGCCGGGAATGCCAGACAGTACATTGCGTCCGAAGCTCCTTGAATCATCATATAGACTTTGAAGCCGCCCAAATGGTCGAAGGGGTCGGAGGTGCTATCGTAGGGTTCCATCTGGGGAACCCTGAAGTGCCGAAGAATGTCCTCAGCATGATGCGGTCGGTGTAGGGTGGGCATAGATCATCCACAATCAGGTCCTCGGGATCTCTCTGATCCCGCATTCTCTATTCTGGCATCCTTGCCATCTCTGATTCGATGGCTCTGACCTCCCATCATAATTGGGAGTCTGCTTGGGCGCTCTCTCCACCGGAGTGGAGTCTTCGGAGGAGGAGGAGGAAGTTTGCCTAGACCTTTTTCCTTTTTGTGGGGAATCGGCAGACCTAGGCAGTCTCGAAGTTCGGCCTTCGGGAGAGGGCCGAGAACGAGGGAAGGGATGCGCTGAATCCTCCCGTGGTGCTCTCCTTCTTCGGGATCGAGATCTATGTCTAGAAACAGCCTGTAGGTTTGCCATCGGAAAGGCTCTGTCTTGAAACTCTTGAACCATGGCCGTCAGGTTGGCGACTTGGTTCATAAGAGCTTCGAACTGCTGTGCTCCCACAACAACCGTGGAAGGTGGAACATCGTTCTCCTCTGGAGGTGCACCCCCCTGAGACGGAGCACGCTCCGACTTGTAGAAGCATTTTGAGCTTTTCCTCTTGCCATCAAAAAATTCTTTGTTTCTTCCCCTTATCTGGGAGGGAGCTTAACAAATGTTAGTAATACAGGTCCCCTACCTGGCACGCCAATCTGTTGGCGTGGAGTCCCTGGATCGGCCGGTTGGAGCCGCTGCATCGCAGGACCGCTCCCTAGTTCACCTGCAAAACAGGTTCCTTGCCGGAGTTGTTCCGATGGAGGACACTCCGATGCCTAAGTCAGTGGCAGATTCCAGCCACAGAATGGGGAAGATGTCGAGAATGGAAAAGAAAAGGAGTTCTTGGAGATTGAAAGTGTATATGTGCGAGATTATTCACACGTACCTCTCGAGCCATCCTTCTTACCATATTTAAAAGATGGCCTCCGGTCTGTGGCCCGCTCTTTTTCGGAGATCATGGGGAGCCAATTTCTCTCATGATTGGCGATCGTGGGTTGTCAATGAGCGGTTCCGGCCAGATCGGAGGCGTGGCTGCAGGAATTGCACGCCATGAACATGGCATGATGAGTGTCGATTGTAACCGTTGGTTACTGTTTCCTTTTTGGAACAAATTGTGGTTCAAGCTTCAGGTTTTCCTTACATTGGCCGAAGGCTTGATATTTTCCCGAGACCAGAGATCATGTCTACGGCGGGGACCGAAGTTCGTGTCTTCGGAAGTCGATGAGTAGTTCAGACTTCGATCGGGACTGAAAGTGCTACCCGAAAGACTGGCCTTCGGATGTTGTAGTTCGGTGTGAAGCCTTGAAGCCTTCGCTTAGTATGACTTCGATAAGTCAAACTGGAACCTGGTTCGTAGCTGAACCAGGATATCCCAACACTAGGCATACAATTTTACCATTATATCACAAATAATTCAAGTCTTCATGTCTTTTAAGACTCTCGATGTGAAAATTTTGCCACGCTAATAGCCTCGATGGACCCTTTTTTTTTTTTTTTTTTTTAAATGAAAACACACCTTAAGTAGTTCAAGCTTTGCTAGAGTGAGAGAAACGAAGGGCATTCCTTCTGACTAATAAAAGTGTATTGATTTATTAGACAATATCACAACAATCAGTCTACTTTGCATGCGATTGCAGGCATTTATGGTGCTCTCTCTCATGAATTAAGTTCACCACTAACAAAAGCTCTGTCTTTGAATGAAATTTTAATGGGTCGTTTTGGTCATCACCTCACATCTCATAAAAAACCCACGCTCAGGAGGAGAGATTTATTCACGGACCTGGTCCGGCGTTGTTGCCCAAAATCAAAACACAATTTATTTAGGTTGGAGCCCAATCTGATGCGGCCTTCGGGCCTATCTTTTAAGCCCAAGCCTGCCCCTTACTCAGGTTTTGGGCTTTGGATTGGACCTTATACCTCTTGACAAGTTTTTTTTTTTTTTTTTTATTTTTAATACAAATAATATTTAATAATATATTAAAAAAGTTAAATATGAATATTTAGATATTGCCAATAGGCAGTAGTCCATAACATAACATGTTTATTATCACATTAAATCTCTGCGTATCAATAATAATTATCAATTAAATTTATGAATATATAAAATATAAATAAATAAATAATATAAGAAAAAATTCTCAAGTCAAATTGTACAGTCCGATTTGCAGGGTCTAATTTCAACATTCCTGTAGTTTTCTAATCGGCAATGCCACAATGATAATTATGGTATTACCGGAAATTCATGTAAAAATAGTATCAAAAGTATGCACATAATTACATTTATTACTCCTCCCTGCATAAAGCTAAGATGTCAATCCAAGGATCAAAATGGGTTGGATTGGATTGGACTATAAGTGACTGTTCTTTGATCAGATTTTAATATTGAACTTAAATCCAATCTAATAGGAAATTGAATAGGAACATATTAGATCCATGATCAAGATTTTTAGTCCAATAAATCATAGGATCCGACTATGCACAAACTCTAATTCAAAAAAAATGAATATTAATCGGATCTAAATTAAATATATAATAAATAATAATAAATTAAAAATATAAAAATAATATCAAATATATTATTTATATAAGTTTTAAATCATAGAGGTAAATATTAATAATATGTGGAGTTCAAATTACATCGGGTCTGGATTCAATAAATACGCATCTGGCCTGAAAGTAAAATAGGTTTAAATTTAGAATCAGGTCGGGTCATGTCGCATGTTACTCCCATCCATTTGTGGCCTCATGTCAGACTTCCCATGGCGGCCTACCGATCGGTGAATGTTGTCCCCACACAAAAGTTTTCATGCACGCGACCGCACGATCGGCCGAGAATTGATCATCCTCCGAGTACGAACGGTGACGTCATACATCCCGCGTCAAAACTTATATGAGGACGGCCTTATAAATTTCCGATATAACTTTTAGGTGGGACGTCAGATCTGCCGTCCGTTGGTTACCACAAGCTCCACATATTTCACTCCAATCCAACCTTCACTCAAGATCCTTTTACAAGATCCCTCGATGGCAGATCTGGCACTCAAATTTCTATGAGTCTATCTTATCGGAGCTATTTCCCGCGGGCGGGCGGGTGTGATCCGGTTTTAGGAGACGGGACGGCGGATCACATATCAACCGCATACAAATTTTATAAGCGCATCTTCATATGATATTCTCATGCCTGCCTCTTTTTTGTTTTTTGTTTTTTGTTTTTTTTCTCTCTCCTGAGTCTTGCTCAATCTCCGCTCTCTCTAATTCTACCGGTTCCTTATTCGTCGATCTCGGGAACCAATCACTGATCGCCGAATCTAGATTGTCTTCGAAAGGTTGATTGAATGCGGTCTTGGAGGAGAATTGCTTCCGGTTTTTTTTGATTTCCGAGGAATCAATCAGTCCCACAAATAAATAAAAAACTCAATTTCGGTCTCCTTTTTTGAATCAATCTTCAATTTGTTGTTTTTTTGGTTGATTTCTTCTATAAAAAGTTTCTAGATTTGGGGAGGGTTCGAGAGGGAGGGGGGAGAGAGTTTTAGGGATGAGCGAAAGCCCTAACCCACCAGTGGACGTGAAGCCGGCGGCCGGCGGCCGCTTCCCGGGCCATAACATCCATAAGCCGGTGGCCGCCCACCATGTCATCCCGGTAGTGGCGATGCCGGCGCAGATAGACGACGGCCGTGGAGGCGGTGGAGAGCCGCACTTGATCGCCGCTGCCGACGCGCAGGCTCTCCAGCAGTACGAGGATGCGGAGTATCACAGCGGTGTAGGTGTACATGGGATGGAGGAGGATCGGGATGTTGTCGGGGATGGCGAGGGCATGGAGGCGGATGGTCAGGTCGATCCGAGCAATATAGGGGACCCTCAAGCGGTGATTGCCCACCAAGTCGGTGGCAACCAGCTCACTCTTTCGTTCCAGGGTGAGGTGTATGTGTTCGACTCCGTCTCCCCCGAAAAGGTGACGTTTTTACCACATCTGATGTTCTAAACTCATTCTTTCATTTCTAAAGATCAAACCTTTCCAATTTTGGTACCCTTTGAATTTCTCAAACTATTGACTGACTTCATGTTTGTATCAAAATTTCAGGTTCAGGCCGTGCTCCTGTTGCTGGGAGGACGCGAGATGAACGCTGCTTTAAATTCTTTTCCATCGTCTTCCCAGATGCATAACAGGGTATTCTTTTGTCTTTTTCTTTTCTTTTTCTTTGTTTTTGACAAGCTTTTCCTTTGTTATACTGTCAAATTGTGTCAGTACTTTGGAAGTGTTTAATAGGCACCGTTGTTTCGATGTTCCACAGCGCATAAACTTTCCTCACAGAGTCGCATCGCTTATGAGGTTTCGCGAGAAGAGGAAAGAGCGAAACTTTGACAAGAAAATACGATACAATGTTCGTAAAGAGGTTGCCCTCAGGTATAAGGACTTATCACATGATATAAGCACTGATTTCATTTTGTACGTATTTGCTAATCACGTCAGGCGTCTTTTCCTAGCTTTTTTCTTCAAGCTACTAATTCTACCCAACCCACAGCACCCCCCCCCCCCCCAAAACCTTTTTCCCTTTCCTCTCCTCAAGTATCTTCATAAGATGAGATTTATAATTTTGGGAAAATTTTCATATGCAGAAGTTTACTTAGGCTATATTAATACTGATCCCTGTGATATAATTTGTGGTTTATGAATTACTTACTAGCTTGCAATTGGCTAGTAATTTGATTATGAAATAAATCATGAGAAGCCATTTTTCAGCAATGGCTGTCATTAAATATATTAAATGGCTAGTAGCATATTCTTCTTTTGAAGAATGTTTCTTGATATGATGATGTCATGTGTGTATGCATACATGCGTGCGGTTAGGTGGAGGTGATGCTTGATATCAGGTGAACAACTGATCACAAAGAATGATGACAAATATGGCAAGAACATCTCATTATTTTTTTAAAAAAATTATGCTAATGATTAGGTATCTTATACTTTCACATGTTTAACTTTAGATTGATGCGAGGTAAAGATTGTTGGTCATTGTCTTTCAAATCACCATCACATGCTTCTTGTGGTTAAGCTAGAAATTAGATCTTGAAGATTCTGATGGAATGTCCAAGTTGCACTTTGATGCGAACCCTATATTCAGGGAGGAAAAAAATGGAAGGCTCAATACCTTACATGTTTATCTTGATGTTCCATGCCTTCATTGATAGAATTTTTGACAATATTGAAGGAACCTTGATAGCATCAGTGTTTTGTGGTTTCTAACCCTTTTTCTTTTCGGGGGGGGGGGCGGTGTGGGGGAGGGGGGACAAGTGATTGATATTTAGGAATCAAGTGGATTTGACTTTAGGCTTTCATGGAAATTAACTTTGTGAGTTCTTCATACTTTGACCAGGAATCCTTTTTTGAGGTCTAAAAGATAAATATAAAGTGAAATACCTTTGTATGCCTGAATGCATCATGGAAGTTGTAAAACTTGCTGACCCTAAAAGCTTTTTATAAAAGCACTCATGTTTTGGACCTTTGGTGTGATGAATACAAGTCTTTGAGTTGTTGAATTCATCAGATCCATGTTTCATTCTTTTTTTATTGCATTAGGATCTGTTAAAGGAGCTTGCTTTTGTGAATACTTTTCTTTTCATCGTATTTGTTTTCTACCAGTGATGTTCTTAGTGAATGGAAGTTAGTGTCTTGTTAGGTTTGTCGATCTTTGATAATCTTATAGTCTTATGCATTGGGTTGATTGTTGAAGAAGCTGATAAGTGGGTCTTTTCAAGCATACATGCATATATGATGCTAGAAATAATTACCAATATTGACATCACAATCCAACTAAATCACTCTTTTGGTTATTTTTAAAAGATTAATGTGGACTGATTTTGACCCTTTTCATGAGGCTGGTTGATATTGCTGATTGAATTGTTTTAAGTTTTCTTTTTTGTTGCTAATTGTATTCCATTGTTGTCCATTTCTTATTTATTACAACAAATGATCTTGATATTTTGGAAGTATGGTTAGGCTTTACATTTTCTTACTATTGCATGGTAAAGTCCAATGAGCATCTTTTGATGCCCTTTGATATTACTATACATTTTCTATTGTGAAATTAGCTTCTTTTCCTAATTGATTTCAGGATGCAACGAAACAAGGGCCAATTCATATCATCCAAATCAAAGCCTGAAGATTCAACATCTGGTGTTACCAGTTGGGATACTACCCAACAATGGGGATCACAGGAGAATCGGCCACCTGCAGCATCTGCGTAAGCTTTTGAAACATCATGCATCTTTGACTTGAATGTTCTTTACTTAGCAGCATTGTGGATATGGCTAAACCAGGAGGTATACAAATATACTCAGACAGATTCTAAAATTATATTGTATTTGTGGGCTTCCTTGGGCAAGTATCCATTGGCAGAGAACCAAACCTAACCTGTTTGCTTGGATGCTAGATTGGATGTGTCAACACATCTGACATCAGTCTTTGCCATTAGATTACATTTCATCTCCTGGTTCTAAACTGCCTTCCTGATGATTCACTAAACAGCAATCAATTCTCAAGTAATAGTCCCTTTTGAATTGAGCGTTTTCATGACTTACACGTTTTTTTTCTTTGTTTTGTTTAAATAGGTGTTCTATGTGTTTGAATTCCTATAATTGACTTTGGGTTATATATGCATGTATTATTTTTTATTTAATTTTGGAACGTCAATATACATTATTTGCTTCCTTTTTCTCTGATTTAGTGTATAAAAACAGTGTTGTTCTTTCAATATCTGATCTTGATGTTTTTTTCTGTAAATAATCAGATGCCACCATTGTGGGATTAGCGCAAAATCTACACCAATGATGCGCCGTGGACCTGATGGACCGAGGACCTTATGCAATGCATGTGGACTAGTGTGGGCAAATAAGGTTGGCACTTAGTATTCTGGACTTTATTGTATATTTGTTTTGCTGGTAATTATTTTAAAGCTGGCTTCCTATGTTCCTTTTTGCTCAAGTGTTATTGTTTTCTCTACTTTTATAGCCTTTTTTATTGTTGTGGTTTGTAGAGAGAACTATCTGGTGCATCTTATATCCAAAGTCCAAATTTGGATTCATATGTAGTGTCACCAAGCATTTTACTTATAAACAATGATTTGCATTTTATAACTAGACTTCAAGCTGAATTTACATAAAGCATTTTTGTCTCCATTCATATAGACCATTACTTAATCGTTTATGACATTTTTATGATTAAAGCGTGAATTGAGGTATCTTTTTTTTTTCTAATGAAAGAGAATATTTAGACAAGACGTGGGTTCAAAATGGGCCCAGTGTGGGCAATCTTCTTTGGGCTTAAGTTTGGCTTGGTCTTGCAATCCAAAGCCCAAATGAGTTTCAGGCCAGGTTCAGACTATTCTTGGCACAACTTGAATGTGGCTAGAAACCCAAGCCGGAGCTTGAAGCCCAGATCAAAGCTCTACTCAATATGCTAGCCTGAAGCCTGACCTAGACCCTTAGCTCATGCCCTAGTTTTCTAGGCCCCCACCCTTGTGGCATGCCCTAGCTTCCTTTTAGCTCACATAAACACCATGATGCACCCTAGTTTCTTCAACCTGCACCCCTGTACCTGTTGTTAACCCCTAGTTTCTTCAACCTGCACCCCTGTACCTGTTGTTAACCCCTCCTCTCCCTGCCTCTACTCTCACTCCTTTGCCACCCTCACCTCCTCCACCACCGCCTTCCTGTCCAACCCCCTCTTCCACCTCCACTGCTTCCACCTTCCCCTCCACCACCTCAAGCATTCCCTCTCCTTTGCCACATGCCTCTTTCTCTGATTGCTCTCTATACGCCCTCCCCTATGTCTGCTTTACCCCCTCTTTCTTCCCTTCCTTTCTCGTCTTCCTCCTCTCCTTCGCCCTCATACCTCTTCCAACTCCCCATGATTCCCATTTCGCACCTCCTCTCTCTTAAAACCCTATTCCTAACCCTTTTTTCCATCTTCCTCCTTCGCGCTTCTCACCCTCATCCCCCTCCACTTCCACATAGTGTAGCCAAATTGGGCTTGATTCAGGTTGGTCTTGGTCCACCTTGATTCATGTCTGGCCTGTTTAGGATTTAAGGGGTTTGGGCTCTAATTGGACTTAGGTTACACCTAGTATACTTTTTCCAAGCTGAGGCTTGAAGCCCAAAAAATGTCAGGCCTGGCAAGGGGTTGGCCTGATAGGACCTGTCTTGTATCTATCCCTAATGGAGATAGCAGGTAATAATATAGGACATTACTTGTTTTGATTTTTAGATGTGGAATTGCTAGCTGTTCATATAACAGGATTGCTTGTTAAGGTGATCAGGGCATTTATCATAAAGCCAAGTCTGTAAAAGTTGTCACGACTTAAAATTCATATGGTCCTTTTGAAAAATACAAGTTATTGCCATGTATCACTTGCATTAGATGTGGGATTGAAGAGATGTATGACTTGGATGCTTCCTGGCTGATAAGTTGGTTGAAATTGTTATCACATGGTAAGTTCTGTATGCCTTGCTTAAAAATTCTATGATGGTCAATGTCATGAACATGTCATGTGTTTTGATGCTATATGTACTATGGCTATTAATAAGATTATTTGGAATCATCATTATCTAAGTCATTCCCATCAAAATGGTTTTGCTATTGGAGAACAACTTTAAGTCAAGAGGTCTTCATGGAAGGATTGAGCAGATCTTCAAGGCCAAATGACAACCTAATGTTAACCCTTGAAAACCAATTTCTGACTAATACAACTTTAGGCAAGAGAGCAACTTAAAATAAAATAAAACCTAGAAGCCATTCCAATTTTGTCATGGAGAGTATGACAGTGAATGTAAAAATTTATTTTTATCAAGCTTGTATGTACTGTTAATCAGTTCTTTCATAACTGCATTTGAATACAGAAAGTTTGTCCTGTTTGTTCCCTCTTAGTTTTGTTTTTGATTGTCTAGTAAATTTTCCTTTTATAGCAATGGCAACCTTTTTTAGTTCATATTACATTCTCGTTATGTAACCACAAATATCTTTTTCGACTTAATACATAGTGCTCTTCCCTCAAAAGAGAGTCATGATGCTCATGAAATATGCTAGAATTTTCTTATTTTGCTAGGTGTCATAGAATAAGCTAGTTGTCTATTAGATCCGGCTTCTCATGTAACATTTGTTGTTTTTAGTCTTGTGTGGAGTCTTAATCTTAGCATTTAGTGAAAGCTTTTTGTATTGGTCATTCTAGTGGGCCTGTTATAGACATCCATTGAAGTGTGGGGTAGCTGTTAGGGGTGGCAATTTGGTCTGACCTGACCTGACCCGAAAAAGGCATGTTTTATCCAACCCGATTAAAATCTGGGATGAGTATGAGTTTTATTAAAAATTCTGAAGAGGGTTTGGGTTAGGTGCGCATAATATATTTATATACCAACACAAAACCCTTGCCATCGTTTGGACTAAGCTTCCATGTCCAGTTGCTCTAAGCCTCCCACCCAATTGAGATTCTTGAGGATAGACAAAACAGGGCAAAAGGACCTGTAGCTACCGTCAAAGCTCCCCTATTCGCTCGCTTCAAGCTTCCCACCCAATCAACACTCCTGAGGATGGAAAAAATAAGGAAAAAACCAGAAGAAAATGAATGAAATATCAAAAAAAATAAAAAAGAAGCAGAAAAAACTGAAAGGAAAAACCTTTTCCCATGGATTGTCATTTCTTTCCTTGTGTTTTCTTTTCATTTCATTATCTTTTTTCGGAGATGTGTGGGAAAGGATAGCAGAGGAGAGACCGAAGGGGTTTCTTACATTCTAGTGTTTTTATTTTATTTTTTTTATTTTTTATTTTTTTTACAGTATGAGTTGGTTCATTGAGGATTTGAGAGCTTAATCTTGGTAGAAGCATATAGGATTTGGGAATTTTTTGAGGCCCGGCCCGATCCAATTAACCCACGACAAGGCATGTATACCCAACCTAGCCCAAGACGAGTACAGGGCAGGTATGAGTTGGATTTTTTTTTTATGCCAAGGCAGGTACGTGTATTGGTTGACCCGGTCCAAACCCAACTTGTTGCCACCCCTATAACCTGTGGGGAAACCTGCTCATATCTCTTTCTGCCTGAAGTTCCCATTTTTACATCTGAAAAAGTACATAGGATCCTAAATGGGTGGCAATAAATCTTGAGTTTTTTTGATTAAAGTAACCAAATGCATAACCATAATTTTCCAGCCTTTTCTCAACTATTGGAGTTGGCTTTATGGATCCTCATTTGCCAAGAATTCACCTCTCATGTTACTTCTGAGCTGCTTCATGTCTTTCCTCACAACCTCCATCCTATTATCTTAGGCTTTCCATTTTCCGCTCCTTTTTTTTAAGCCTTCAACACAAATGAAATTACCTTTCATTACTGGAGGACCCGTGCCCATTCCATCTTGTGATCTTATTTTAATCAAGTTTTCTTGGTAAGATCATCAAATGGATACCTCCCTTACTTAAACAAGCCAGATCTCTTGACCTTTTCATTGCCCATGATATTTCACAGCTTGATGGATCTTCGCCCCTTGGTACAGTTGCTATTAATTACCATGAACATCCTTGTTATGTTATTTGAAGAATAATGGTTTTCTTCTAACGGAGGACCTTTTAGAGTACAGTTCTAGGCCTCACAGCAGAATGTTAGTGTTGGCTTTAGAGTGGTAGAGGTTCCCTTTTTGAGTCTGGTTCAATTGTACAAAGTTTTATGTTCTGCAAACTCCATAAATATGATGTGCTAGTGTGCTGTGCATATTTGGAAAAGATATGTTCATGCTTATGCATCTTTTTAATTTATATGAGTACCATAACTGTTGCATTAACCCTTTTGCCAACCATTTGAGGTTGGCTTTACGGATCCTCATTCGCCAAATATTTCTATTAGGGCTATGTATGCCCTAATATCAATGGATATCAAATTGGATTAGACTAGCAATAGAAGTTAGTGTAGGTATGTGCTGTCAAGTATTAATAGCCAGGTGAGAAATGATAGGTTTCTTCTCATCAAATATTTGTAATTATTTTTACTGTTATAAAAAAAAATCACACATAAATCTGTAAACATCCATGACTGTAATACTGAAAAATGGAATAGTTGAACTAATTCAAGAAGCATGTCTTATAGCTCAATAAGTCTATTGGAATTTAAATTCATAAAGGCCATCTATGTTTCATAAATGTCTCTCAGGTGTTTCTTAAAATATTTTTTGTGTTATATATGGTTATAAGTGGGTCAGTGGAAGCTAAAGACTATTAGGTGATACTGGAATCTTAGAGATATCGTTGTTAGATTTTGGATTTTCCTGTAAAAGCAGGAATTTGAGCTACAAGGATTCAAAAGAATTCTTTGACATCTTTCTCCTTTCTTGTAGTGTTCTGTATCTGCTGGCATTTGACAGGTTTTTGGTAAATTGATGCACTTATATGTGGGGTGTTGGGCCGTTTTGTGCTCTGCTCGGGGTTGGTTTCCCTACTTCCGGTTGACCAAAGTCATGCTGACTGATTTTCTTTTTAGCGAAGTGTTACTAGCATGTTGCATGACAGTAGCAGGGAGGCATAAATTTTTCTGATTGATGGACTGCCTGCATATATAGAGTCGGTGACCATCGATAACTATGTTTAGTCTGGATGCATAATATATGCAATTTTTTGGGGACCTGCAGGGCATGATGAGGGATCTTTCAAAAAATCCATCTCCAGCCATCCCAAATGCCTTATCAGAACCCAAGGAAGGGGTAAGCTGTTTTTTGTCACTAATAAGTGTTTTGCAATTTTACCTTTTCCTTCCGTGGTCCTTTCTGTGTGACATGCGCCCTATTTTCAGAGTCACTGAATTAGTTTGCCTTTGCTGTTTTATTTCTGTGAACTGCTTTTCCCCCCTCCAGAATAATTCTGCTGAATCAGGAGCTGCAGAACCGCTTGCGATGACTGCCAATGGCGATGTTTCATCATGAGAAGTCCTGTGCTTTTGGCGTTAAAGATTCCAACGAAGATATGAATACTTAGTTGGGGAACTCGCCCCTTAATGGCATCTCAAGATTGTAGAATATTATCATACGTGTATGTAGAATGTTATCAGAAAATTAGATATAGAATTTTTCTTTGTTTTTGGTGATGCTTAATGCTTAACTTTGATAATAATTTAATTGTTATGGAAAGAGTCACGGTCACACATATAGTTTTGTTAAACTGATGTGACACATCCATCACCTTGTTTATCTGAGGTTAAAAACTACCGTACTGGATCTGTGATTCCTTTCATGAACTTTGAGGGGCAGATTGCTATGGTATCCTCGTATTTAACTGAGGGTAATAGGGTATTATATGCTGCCGTGTTCAATAGAAAATAAAACTTTGAATTTATTTTCTTTTATGATTTCAGGATTGCATCATCAAGTAGTAATGGTGGTGCCTGATAGTTTTCTTGAAAGGTGCAGTTGCGAGTCAGGAAAACTAGACCGTAAAAGCTGCTACTGCTTTTTTTTATTCTGAGAAACCATTCCTTTTAGTTGGGACAGATTTTTTTTTTTGAGATATTTACTTTGGACCGACTATAACAGAACTTGCCATTGGCGCTATTGTTTGTTGCTGAATGCTTTGAATCACGGAGGGTGGAAGACGGCTAACTCTTTCGAGATGATGGATGGTAAACCAGGCTTAATTGTCTCGGACCAAAATAGAAATTGCTTGTCATGTTCAAACTCGAGGCTTGGTAAAGCTGATCTGTTGTTAGTGTGGTGTAATTTAGTGGCAAGGTTGAAAGATCAACTACTTATAGCAAGAAAACTAACACGAAGGAAAATTTAGGGTGAGATAACATTCGACTTGAGTTAGCTTAAGTGATTGATGTAGGATGGTAATGGGAATGATATGTACTGCGATTTATGACATGGATGGACTTTGGGCCAAAATCTGGACCTTTAAATTTAGAAATGCTTTGTTCTCGTACAACTCAATATGGTCGTGAAATGAGTATATATTGCCATAGATTTAGCGAATTCTTTGTGCCACTCTCACGCAGCACGGACGTGGAACGAGAATTAGCCTAGTCTATTTAGTATGCTTGAAGTTAATATTACCCGCTGATAAATAAATGCGGCAGCCAAAGGAGCCTTGTAGGTCATATGCTTGTTGGACCAATTGATTGTTTAGTGCACCATTAGTTGCCCAACTTATCCATTGGATGCGTTGCACAACATGCATTTGTGGGATCTGCTGCACCTGATGTCTTTATCAGTCTTAGGATGGGATAGGAGGCAAACAAAGCATCAAACCTAGTCCCATGTTAGCCTACCAATCATCAAGACTGATAAGTATAGGCCCAATGTCAAGCAGACCATAACTTAAGAAGCAAAATGGTTTAGTCCTATATCATACATTGGATTAAAATCATCCTTCCAGTGTTGCTCAACCATTTTTGGGTTGAACGCTGCTACATTATGGGCATCTAATTACGGCCTTATGTTGGGACAGAAGAATGAAAAGATATGAAGAGATGAAAGTTATAGAAGAACGCAGATTATCATCGAAAAATTAGAAAGATAGAGAAAAACTTCTAAGCGAGGGCAATTAGGCCTTGGTGCTTTCAAATGCGTGCATAGAAAGCTTTTTCTTATGTAAATTAAGTTGGTTAATTCAGGCATGATGTCCTAAGTGAAAGTTGTTCCACTTTGAAACATGGATTTGAAGGCGGTCGGAGACTATCGATTTTCGTGCCATCTTCTTCCATAGTTTTCGAATAGGTTTCAGGTGTTTGTGGGTTAGGGTTTCTTGTGTTTGCTGTGGTGTTGCTTATGGAGGAGCACGAAGAGGGAAGAAAAGTCTCTGGCCCTGAGGGGAAGGAGGAGTCCAGCCGGTCCTGGGCGAAGATCGTGCACGGGCCGCCCCGAGCTCCGGTGTGGTCTTCCTATAAGTTGACGGAGGTGGAAGTGGAGCGGCTCCAGCTCAACTTCACCAAGGTCCTCATCTTGCCAGACTCGCTGATCGACCGGAGAAAGTGGGATGGCCTTGCTGTCATTTTTCGTAGTCTGGGTCGAAGAGTACCAGCGGCCAAGATTGCAAAGGAGGTCCGGAGCAAGTTGTTGCTGCCGGCGGATCCAGAGGTTTTCCCGGTTGGGGAAGACCACGTCGTCGTCCACCTGGGATCGAAGGTGGACTGCAACCGTGTTTTAAGGGCGGGTTCGTGGTATGTTGCAGGCCAACTGATGGCCTTGGCGCCCTGGCAATCGAATTTTCTGCCCGGAAGGAGTCCAGTCAACCGAACGGTAGTCTGGATGAGACTATCGGAGCTGCCGCTGGAGTACTGGGAGCCAACTACCATCATGGCAGTAGCAAGGGAGGCAGGTAACCCGTTATCTCTAGACAATTTTACGGATCTCATGAGGAAGACGGGCTTTGCAAGGGTTCGAATGGAGTTGGATGCCTCCAAACCACTGTTGCCGGGAGCCTTGATCCAGGAGAGAACTGCTACTTTATGGCAGCAGTTTGTGTACAAAAGCTTACCTGCAGTGTGCTTTCATTGCGGATGGATCGGCCACCTAGTGGAGGCTTGCCACTACCGGGAGGGATAGGAGAGGTCAGAAGAAGCAACACCAAGCTTGTGCCCTGCTAATTTCATCAACCATCAAGGGGCTGAAGCAGGACGGGTCCAGGATCCTACAGCTTTGCAGGAGGAGGAGATCCTTACATTTGGTCCCTGGTTGACCACGATGAGGGTGCACCCTATCAGGCCGGGGGGGGGCCTCAGTGAAGAATGTAGCCATGCCGGACTGAGGTAAGGTCCCGGTCTCTTCTCCGGATCCATCATCTCCGTCCCCAACTAGGTCCTCACCCCTTCGGCAGTCTTCCACTCCCTCGTCGCCGCCGGACTCGGAAGGGTGGCAAAAACCTTCCAAGCTGGCGAGGAGGAAGTCGCTGGAGGCCTCTGCCTCCGATCTTTCTGAGGGTGGGGGAGCTCCGAAGGAGGCCGGTGGGAACTTCTTTGTAGCGCTCGTTGATTGTATGGAGTTGATCCCACCTGAAGATGCCCACAAGGACCATCAAATGGTGGAGTACGGAATGGTTTCCCTGAAACGGAGTAGAAACCAGTCCCGGTCCTCATCCCCATCCGCGTTGAAGGCAGCTCCGCTAACATTGGATCAGGTTAGTCCTACTGATCCTTCTTTGTATGTTAAAAAGGGTGCCACATCGGGAGATGTTAGGGGAGGGGTTCTCTTTCCTTCTTCTGGGGCTCCTGAGACAAGGAAGAGGGAGATGAAGAGGGAATGGCGTAGGGTGGAGGGGAAGTCAGGGACTAAGCGGGAGGAGGGAGGGCAATCAGGGGAGTGTATTGGGGGTGGGTAGGGGAGAACTTTCAGAGGGGGTCCAGATGGGACGGCTAACTGAGGGAGATGGGGTTGGGGGGGAACAGGGAGAGTTTCTGGTAGCTGGGTTCTCGGAGGTCATCCAGGGAATAGGGGGACAGGTGAAGGAGAAGGGGTTAGTTGGGTCGGGTAAGGCCAAGGAGATGGATTATGGGCATGTACTGAAGTCTCAGCAGGGAGAAGGGAAGATAGTTCCTTTGCTGCCTCAAGCTCTGAAACCGGCACCACATCTGCCGGGTTCATTAGGCCTAAATCAAAAGCAGCAGGGGGGGACCGAGGGGAGATCCTTTTTTATGTTCATATCCAGGAAAGATAAATGCTGCCAGCAGGGGACAAAGTCAAGGCCGGCATCCACAATGCCAAACCTCAAATGCTGACCGAAGAAGGATCTTCTGCACCGGGAGAGCACAAGGTTGTCTATGACAGGGTCAAAAATGCCCTTGGCCTTATGGGAGACGGCAGTGAGGGGAAAGGGTTAGTGACTATTTCTATAAAGGAGGGGGGGAAGCCTGAGGGGAATAAGAAAATCATAGTTGTACTGGAAACTACTAAGGTCGGACAGGGGTCCGAATCTTAGCTTTGACTTCTGTATCTATGAAAACTCTGGTGTGGAATATAAGGGGGGCGAAAAAATCCTCTTTTTTATCTACTTATCATAGGTACCTTCAGTTACATCATCCGCAAATATGTGTTTTGCTGGAGACTAGGATGTCAGGTCCTAGTCTTGATGCTCTCAGGCATCCTCTTCCTAGAGATTGGGATTTTTACTCTGTGCCTTCCCAGGGTCTGGCTGGGGGCATCTTTGTCAACTGGGACTCCAGAGCTGCCAAGGTAGATGTCTTTCATAAATCTTCTCAGCTGGTGGCCATTATGGTCTCTGAACCTGGCCATCCTCTCTGGCTTCTCTGTGGAGTTTATGCTAGCACGTCATATCGGGAGAGAAGAGTGGTTTGGGAAGAAGCCTCGGCTTTGATCGAGCAGAGGATCCCTACCATTGTAGCTGGTGATTTTAACACTATCGATAGGTAGGAGGACAAGCGTGGTGGTAAACCCTTTATCCAGGATGTCAGCACTAGGGAATTCTCTAATTTTATTCAGGACAATGGCCTGATGGACTTAGGCTTCATGGGGCCACAACATAATCGGTGCAACAACCGATCCGGTCAGGCCAGAGTATGGGAGAGGCTGGATAGATATTACGCCACTCCCTCGTGGCTCTCGCTTTTTCCAGACCATACAGTGCGCCACCTCAGCAGGATTGCTTCTGATCATGTCCCCATTCTCCTTTCAATGAATTCCCATCCTCCCAAATCTGTGCCCTTCAGGTTCGAGAAGTTTTGGCTTTCTTATCCAAAGGCCAAAGATATAGCCAGTTAGGTTTGGAAGATGCCTGTTTGGGGTGACGCAGCTTACAGGATATCTAGGAGACTGGAGCTTCTAAAGCGGCGCCTACTCTGGTGGAATAAGGTGGAGGTCGACAATCTGATGAACCAAATTAAGACTGTAGAAGCCACTATTCATGATTTGTAGGTAAAGGAGGATGCCCAAGGCTACTTGGCGGATGTGGACCTCGATGCCCTTCGGACTTCTCTAGCTCGCCATCATTCTCTTCTTCAAAACCAGGAAGTACTCTGGAGATAAAAATCCAAGGTCTAATGGCTACGGGAAGGGGACAGGAACACCCAGTATTTTCACCATGCTACCATCATCAAGAGACACGCCAATACCATCCGGGCTATTTATTCTGACCAGGCAGGCTGGATCGAGGACGAAGCCGACATCCGAAGGAAGTTTTTCCGCTACTTTACAGCCAGGTGGACTGTTCCTATTCCTATCTCTTCTTCCATCTCTACTGTTCCTCCCCACACTTCAGTTTCTGCTATCCAGAACTACTCACTTTTGCATTAGGTATCTGATGAGGAAGTCAAAAATGCTATATGGTCTTTGGCAGAGGACAAAGCTCCTGGTCCAGATAGTTTTCCACCTTTTTCTTTCGTTCTTTTTGGGATATTCTGAGGAGTGATATGGTTGCAGTTGTTCAACTCTTCTTTAATACAGCCACTATACCATCCAACTGGAAGCAGACCTTTATTGCACTTATTCCGAAGCGACAGGATCCATCCCTGTCCTCTCACTATCGCCCTATCAATCTCTGTAATACTCTTTATAAAGTCTGTGCTAAGCTATTGGCAAATAGAATGAGGCTGATTCTTCCCAACCTAATTAACCCTGAGCAAGAAGTTTTTATTGGAGGCCGCAACATCACTGATAATATTCTTATTGCCTAGAAATTTATGCATAATTTTCATCGAGCTTCTCACCGACACAGTCTAATGGCTATCAAGCTCGATATGGAGAGAGCCTATGACTGCGTCGACTAGACCTCTCTTTTTAAGGTATTGGAAGATTTTGGTTTTCAACCTTCCTGGATTTCTAAAATTATGGCTTGTATTACTTCTCCATCCTTCTCAATTTTGGTTAATGGATCCCCCACGGATTTCTTTTCTTCCTGCCATGGGCTTCGGCAAGGTTGTCCTCTGTCCCCTTATCTATTTATCATTTATGCTGACTTCCTTTTCATATCTCTATCGACAGAGGTGCGGGATTTCCATGTCCACCCTTATATTTCTGGGCCGGGAGCCTTGCTAGTTTCTCACCTATTCTTTGTAGATGATTGTTTATTACTTGGCCGGGCCTCCCTGTCTAACACCAAGGGATTCAAGAGAGTAGTAGAGCAATACTGTTATGCTTATGGCAGAGAGTCAACTTCCAGAAATCAGGAGTTTATTTCAGCCTTAAGACTGCCTCTACTATCCGTTGCAAGATCGTTCACATGCTGGGCATTCAAGAGCGACAGGGCCCTCTCCACTATTTAGGTATTCCCATTTCTGGCACTAGGCTCACCAGGAGTGAGTGTGCCCCTTTATTGGCTACGGTGAGTGACAGGATTGCGGGATGGCAGGCTAGATCACTCTCTATGATGGGTAGGCTTACTCTTGTTTGCTCTGTCATTGCTTCTCTCTCGGTTTATATACTATCCAATACTTTTATTCCAAAGGGTATTATCATCAAGGTCGAGCTGATGATTCGTTCCTTTCTCTGGGACTCCTCTGCTGCTCGGAAGAGGATTCATCTCATGAGGTGGGATATGGTTTGTCGGCCTATTCAGATTGGTGATTTGGGTATCCCCTCTTTCATTGATAGAAGGGAGGCATTCTTGACCAGACACACCACAAGGTTTTTCTTATGTCCGGATAGCATGTGTTCATCCTTCTTTAGGACCAAATATAGCGACATTCCCACGGACCCCGATCACTACCCTCAGCCTACCAGGAGGTCTTTAGTAGAGTGGCATGAGATTCTCGCTAGGGCCCCGACTATCATCCCCCACCTATCATGGGTGTTAGGTGATGGCCGTTCGATCAGACTTATGCATGATCCTTGGATCTCGGACATTCCTCTGATTAGGTGGCCCACCTTTATTTTGGTCCTCACTCCCCTCGACATGACCATTGCTGATCTCAGGCAGCCGGGGCTGGCCAGTTGGGATACAGATAGGGTTCTGGCCACTTTTGGAGAGATTCTCGGCTTCAGGATCCTTTTTATTTCCCTTCCGATTCATCAATTCTCGGATATCAGAGTTTGGCGACATACCACGACTTCCTGAGTGCCCATCTTTGATCTTATTGGCCGCCCCACCTTGGACCCTCAATTGTCTCGGAGCTATCGTTGGATCTGGACCTTGCCAGTGCATCCTAGGGTCCTCTATTCATCTGGAAACTTGCTTGGTACCTCCTCCCTACTCGTGAGTTTCTAGTTTCGAGGGGCATCTAGATCACTGTGGATTATCCTTTTTGTGGGACTTTGGGTGAGTCCCAGACTCATGCCATCTTCCTATGTCAGCGTGCAACGAGGATCTGGGCTTTGGCAGGCCTCTAAGACCCTTCTTCCTAGCCAGATCACATTATTGATATTTTTTATACTTTGCTGCGAATGGCACCGATGATCCAAGTCTCCTTCATTGCTTATCTGGCATATTATATTTGGATATCTAGGAACGAGTGGATTTTTACATCCGCAAGGTCTTCTCCCAGGATGGTGATGGAGAGAGCCAGAGTTGCTACCATCGAGTTTTGCAAATCCACAGTGATGCCGGCAGAGTTTTGGGGTTCCCCTTTCGCTCTTCGAGCGACCCGGAGGGTTTTTATCACCTGGGAACCCCCTCCTCCGCCATTGGTCACTATCAGCTTCGATGGCAGCCTGCGTCACAGGATGGGAGGAGCAGGCTTTGTTATTCGGGACTCCTGTCGTGGGTTTCTGGCAGCAGAGGGTATCCCTCTTATGGACCTCTCGGTTCCGACTCTGGAGTTATATGCTGCATGGGCTGGGATTAGATTTGCTCGACAGGTCTTTTACCTCGATCGGCTCGTCATTGAGGGCGACTCCGCCACAGTTATATCCTGGCTTACACCTTCCTCCTCCGAGCCCACGGCTCATCCTTTAGTTAGGGATATCAGACTTATGTTGCAGGGCTGTCAGTCTCTTATCATTAGGCATATCTATAGGAAGGCTAACTCAGCGGCAGACTGGGTAGCCTCCTATGTCGCTCAGCACACGGGTTTTGCTCTATAGTCAGACTGGCACTCTGCCCCTGTACAGCTTAGGGATATTATATTAGCTGACTCTTTAGGTTGTATTCGTATCCGTTCTATGCAATGAATACACTGTTTTAATCCAAAAAAAAAAAAACATGGATTTGGATTGTATTTTTTGCAAGAAAAAAATGATTTTCTTTCATGGCATCAATCATGGCTTATGCTTTGCATAATTTTCAAAGCATAATATCCGCAGTCGATATTATAGGTTGAATGAAATGCTATATAAAATACAATCCAATGGTTTACATTGTATTAAAAAAAAAAAGAAGAAGAAGATAGATCATTCCTTTGTGTGAAAAATACAATTCCTTGAAACATAACATTAGTGTTGACCCTATGATTGATTTTGATGATTACAAAATGTTGATGCATGATTATGTTACTAATTATCTTTATAAAGATTGTTTTTGTAGAGCATCATAGGTTTAGAAGATGTTTGGAAGATATTGAAAGAAGTTTGGAGAAGTTTGAAGACTTTTGAAAGACTTTGAAGAAAGTTCACTCGAGCCGACTCAAGCTTAGAGCTGATACATTGATTTGGCACGGCACAAGTAAATTATGATACATTCCAACCGAGTCGACTCAATGAAGAATCGAGCCGACTCTTCCAGAGTGGCTGAAATTGAGTTTTGAGAAAATCAGTCAACCAAGCTAACTCAATAGAAAATAGAGCTAACACATCTAGAGTGGCAGAAGAGTAATTCTGAGAACCCAGCCATCCGAGCTAACTCGAGTCATCCGAGCTGACTCGAGTCATCCAAGTCGACTCGAATCTCAGTTTTTTAACAGCAACGGCTAATTGCAAAAATTATTTTTCTTCTTTCCAACGGTTCCAAACGGTCATATTTCGTTTCCCAAAGCACTCCAACAGTCCAAACAACCTGAAAATACTTCCAAAATATATATATTATGGATCAAAGTGAAGAGAAAAGTGATTAAAGAAGAGAAGAAAAGATATTGAAGAAGAGGAGAAAAGAGATTGAAGGAGAGGAGAAAAGAGATTGAAGAATAAAGTTTATATTTCAGATTTTGGAGAGAACTTCAATGTTCAAATTCAAGAAAGGGTTCTTCACTTCCTATCACAACTCTTGAAGCTTTATTTGAAGAAAGAGGAGAGCTTAGAAGAACTACATTTAATAGGCTAAAACTGCAACTTATATATTCAAGGAGTTTGTATAAGTTACATTGTTTATTTATTTGTTTTCCTTGTTTTTGGATTGAGTTTTTGGTGATCTCGTGAAAACTAAGTTTGAGTTTTTGGTGAGCCCAAGAAAATCAAAGATTGGGTTCTTAGCAAGCCCGGTATAAAACCAAGAGTAGGTTTTTGGTGAGCTCGTAAAAACCAAAGGTTAGGTTCTTGGTAAGCCTGGTATAAAACAAAAAGTAGGTTTTTGGTGAACCTGTGAAAATCAAAGGTTGGGTTCTTGGTGATCTCGATATAAAACCAAGATTGAATTTTGGTTTGTGAGCCCGGTATAAAATAAACCGGCTGTATTCATTGGTGAATATAGTGGAAAATCCAAGTGATACCTTGGATAGTGGATGTAGGAACCGTGGATTGCTTTGAACCACTATACATTGTTGTATTTATGTGATTGCTATTTATTTTGTGCATTTACTTACTTCCGCTCCGCACACAACACAAGGCTCACAATACACATATTGTAATTGTTTAAAAAAAGGCACATATTTGTTCAAAAAATTTTCAAATCTAATTCACTGCCCCTCTTGGGTTGGCTAACTGGGCAACAATTAGTAAAAATGCCGGGCATCACCATTTCATTCTGAGGTTTAAAATAATGGCTATCATAAGCTTATGATATTATCAAGGCTATTACAACAGTTTGATGGTGAAATCATTATGGTGTACATTATTTCATGTAATCTTATGTACTCTTGGATAACCTCAATTTCAATAACTAATAAAAAAATGTCATCTAGAAGCTAACTAGATGGATGGTTCGAAATAAAAATGGAAGATCGATATTTTGGAGCCTTCCACACAAGTTGTGCAACATAGAGTTTGTTTTCAGAAATGTTTTAAAAAAATATTTTAATATATTATTTAATATATTAATAATGGCACTTATTTTTATTTTATGTTTTAAAAAAAAATAAATTTTAAATTCAAAACTTTTGCATAAAATTCTGTTATACAGTCTGGGAAAAAAAAATCAAACATGAAAAAATCACTATTATCTTTTCAATTAATGGTTATTTTTTTATTATAACATTATTGTTAGAGCAGTGACTGTTTTAATGATTGTTTCAATATTATAAAAATTGAGATGATGATTTTTTTTTTCCTTTTTTTGAAGCAGATAATGGTTGCTACAAATTGTTATGATGGTTAAGATTAGAAGGGACAATAAGATTTAGAATTTTTTTATGTGTATATCCTTTTAAATATTAAATTTTGCATGAATATTCTTCTAGAATTGATATTTGTACGTATACTCTTAAAAAATATTTATTTTGCTTCTTTACCCTTTATCATTTTTTTCATATATACCAATGACATCTAACAATATTAAAAAATTAGTGGTTTAAACTTAAAATGACTAAAATATCCTTAATGAGTATATGTACAAAAATAATATTTAAAAAGGTATCCATGCAAATATCAACTTTATAAGGATATTCATATAATTTTGTATATTTAGAAGGGTATATACAAAAAATAAATTCTAAGTATATTGAAAAACTCATACCTAGATTGATGTGTAGCATTCAGAATCAGTATCCTAAAAATATAAAAAGCCAGGAAAAAAATCAAATCAAAACAAAACTAATCCAAACCAAATACAAAACTAAAAATCTCAATACAAATCAAAATCAAATCCAACATAAATCCAAATAACCATATTTAATCTATGTTTTACAATAAAGTTCATCACACAAAAGTCTTGAACTAAGTAAATGACAAAAAATACAACTTAAGCCATAGAGTCAAATAGTAGCTAAGAGGTTTGATAATTTTTGATAATAATCTAGTTTAAAGTATATCATAAGACAATTTTGCACATCCAAATCAAATCAAGTAATTTTGTAAAGCAAAGATATGATGAATATGAATGTTAAAAATCTTAAATATGTGATAAAATGAGTCTACATAAGAACGATTTTGAGAAGCAAAGAGAATGGCAGCATTATATTAAAGCAAAATGAAGAAAAATAAAAGTATGACTCTAGACTTTAATTAATAAATGTAAAATTTTGATATTAATTAATAAATGCAAGGTTCTGGGTGCTATCACATTAATCTATATTTTTAATTTTTTTGAATATATTTAGAATTCATTTTTCATATATACCCTCATAAATATATAAAATTTTATGAATATCTTTAAAAAAATATTATTTACATAAATATCTTTTTAAATATTAGTTTTGCATATATTAAGGATATTTTCATTATTTTTGATATGGCTACATCGCTGACATGGGGCGCGTGTCAGGTCCAGCTGGACACGGTCAGTACCACGTGGATTTTTTCTGTCAAAAATTCTCCGTTCGGGAAGAAGTGCTCCTGCTTCTTTGCCAGCTGGCACCCGAAGACGGGTCCACCTCGGTCGAAGTCGAGCACCTCCCTGCCTCTCCACCAGGTGTCCACCCAGGAGGGGTCCACCTCAGCCGAAGCTGGCGGCCCCTCACTCCCTCGCCAGGTGGCACCCCAAGACGGGTCCACCTCAGCCGAAGTCGAGCCGAGCCCTCCTGCTCCTTCACCAGGTGGCTCCTGAAGACGGGTCCACCTCGGTCGAAGTCGAGCACCTTTCTGCCGCTCCGCCAGGTGTCCACCTAGGAGGGGTCCACCTCGGCCGAAGCTGGCGGCCCCTCGCTCCCTCGCCAGGTGGCACCCCAAGACGGGTCCACCTCGAACGAGGTCGAGCTGGGCCCTCCTGCTCCTTCGCCAGCTGGCACCCGAAGACGGGTCCACCTCAGCCAATGTCGAGCACCTCTCTGCCGCTCCGCCAGGTGTCCACCCAGGAGGAGTTCACCTCGGTCGAAGCTGGCGGCCCCTCGCTCCCTTGCCAGGTGGCACCCTAAGACGGGTCCACCACGGTTGAGGTAGAGCCGGGCCCTCCTGCTTCTTCGCCAGCTAGCACCCGAAGACGGGTCCACCTCGGTCGAAGTCGAGCCCCTCTCTGCCGCTCCGCCAGGTGTCCACCCAGGAGGGGTCCACCTCGGTCGAAACTAGCGACCCCTCGCTCCCTTGCCAAGTGGCACCCCAAGACGGGTCCACCTCGGCCGAGGTCGAGCCGGGCCCTCCTGCTCCTTTGCCAAGTGGCACCCGAAGATGGGTCCACCTCGGCCGAGGTTGAGCCTCTCTCTGCCCCTCCGCCAGGTGGCGCCCCCTGACGGGTCCACCTCGCCCGAGGTCAGCCCTACTCTGCAAAGCCTCGGAAAAGTGGATGCATGGGTTGCAAGGTCGCCACTAGAGCCGGCGCACACCGCACCCCGTAGGGGGTGCCAGTACGGCATGCAGTGACACGCGAAACCTCATGTACACCAGTCGGATGGAGCCCCGCAACCGAGGAACGGGATTCTTGCGGACAGGAGCCTGAAATGGCTGGAAGCCCATCGTCAACGCCTCAAAAGGAGAGCTCCCACGCTCGGCCCAAAGCCTCACCAGTCTTCCCCCTTTCGTGACACCCTACGAACGAGGCGGTCCGGCCACTTAGCTCCCGAACCCAAAGAAGAAGGGAGAGGAGAAGGTCTAGAGGTCTCAGGGAGCCTCCCGAAAGGAAGGCGAACTGAAGGCAGTTCGATGGTATAAAAGGGATGGTAAAAATGGCAGAAAGGTAAGTCGAAAAAAGGAGGAAAACACCAAAAGAACGATCCTGGGAGTCCTCAGGCGTGAGCTCGGTGAACTCAGTGCATGGAGCTGGGCATCAACTCCACTCTTCCCCACACTTCTTTCGTTTACATCTCCTCTAAGTACGAGAATCCTTCGGGAACCCGCCTTAGGGGCTCTGTTCCATCTCGCCGCTCTCTAACTTGATCGTCGGAGTGCCCCCGCTGGAACTCCCGGTCTGAGTCTCTAACTTTGTTTTGCAGGTCCGAAAGCTTGGAAATCTCGAGATGAGAGAGTCCGAAACCGGAGCCAGCTCAAGAGCTACAGGCCACTGCGATGAGATCGGCAACAATTTTAATTTTAAGCTACTAATTTTTTAATGATATTAGTTGGCATGAGTACACATACAAAAAAAATATATGTAAAACAAATATTATATATATATATATATATATATTAACGGCATTAGTTGACATGACTACACATACAAAAAAAAATATATAAAAAAAAAATACGTAAAACAAATATTTTATAAATAAATAAATAATAGTATTAGTTGACACGAGTACACATACAAATATATATATATATATAGTTTCTATGCAAAATTCAATGATTAAAAGGGTATAGCCGTAAAAAAAAAAAATCTAAGATTTAATGCGCGAGTTCGGACACTAACTTCGCATTTGCCAAAGTCGCTGGTGGATGGTGGTGGTGGGCCCTGGAGTCGACGGGCAAGACGCGCGCCCTTCTTTCTTCCAAACCGAAGTCGTTGCAAACATCGGGCATCGGCGCCGATCCGTGGCCCCTTCGGTCTTTTTCCCGGAGGATAAGAGCTCGCGAGGGAGAGGGGGGTGAACGATTTGTAGGGTTCCGATTAGGCTTAAGGTTCCTGCGGGCGGGAGGCGATGGCCCGGGGTCGATCCCCTTCTTCGTGCTGCTGGCGGTACCTCCACCCCTTGTGCTACCTGAAGCGGCCCAAGCGGCTGGCCCTCGTCTTCATCTCCTTCGTCTTCATCACCTTCGCCGTCTGGGATCGGCAAAGCCTAGTCCGGGAACACGAGTTATGCCCCGTTCTTGCCTTTCCATTCTTGATTTTTTTCGCTTCGCGTTCTTCGAAATTCTCGATTTTTACCCGGACTTGAAGTCGCTGACCTTTTCTTTGGAGTGTTTGAGTGGCAGATCTGTTCGCCCATCATCATCCACTAGTAGACGCCTAAAAGCCCGTCTTTACAAAAAAAAAAAAATTGGTGTAGGTCGTCTTTTCTATATTCTGTATCAAGCTATTAATGACGGAAGAGATAGATTAGTTTAAAGGCATGGTGAAGGTTTCATCACTAAGCGTTGATAAAAAGTGTCTTTTTTTACTACAATTTTGATCTTTTCACAGATGCAATTATAATTTTGATAAAACTTGGATCTTTAGCTAATTGTGTTATGTATGTGACATGGAGGGAATTATCGTTCATGCATTACGTTAGTTTTCTTTAGTTTTTGAGAGCTACCAGCTATAACTTCCATTGAAACAGTTCGAAGAGAGTATTGCAAGATCTACATAGTTTGGCAAATTTCTTGATTCTAGTGAAGGGAACTGACTATGAAGCTCAATATGATCTAATGCGCAGGTGGAAATTTCAAAGTTGAATGAGGAACTTATCCAGTTGCAAGATCAGGTATAAATATAATTTATTCCACTGCAAGTTTGCTAGCAATTTGATTTATCTGTTGTTTCTGGGTTATTTCACTTTAATTAACAATTTGTGAATGCAGACTGCATGAAAAACTTATTATTGTTATTTTCTAAGCTGTTCTTTTGAGTAATAAGGAATTTCCCTCTCACTTAGAGCTTTCCAATTTCCCTGTAGTTGAGGGAAGTAAAGGGAAACTCGGGATATTTAGGTGAATGCATGGTTAATTCAAATGATAAGAAAATCAGCAAAGATCTTGTTGACATTGATCCTATCAACATGGAACGTAGAGAAAAGGTGAATGAGGCCATGCTTCATGCATGGAATTCTTATATAAAGTATACATGGGGCCAAGATGAACTCCAGGTTTGTCATATTATAATCTTTTTTCTGAAAACTTAATTAGTTGAATCCAAAAATGCTGCTGGCATCATGTGGTTTCTTTCTTTTTAGGCCGCCAGCCACAATCAAAGAATGGTGTCAATAGTTTCGGTGGTCTTGGAGCAACTCTTATAGACTCTCTTGACACATTGTAACATAATGGGCCTAGAAGATAAATTCCGAAGAGCTAGAGAGTGAGTTATCACCTTGACATGGCAAAGTAGTCTTTAGCACATCAAATGCACCTAGACATCTCCTTTTATATGGGGCTTTGCTTACATGCTCTCCAATTACAACAATTGCATGCAAAAAAATTTTATCGTAGTTCTACGCTACACTTTTCCTTGAGTTCATTAAGTTTACAAAAATATGTTTTGTGCATGATTTCTTCCTATCATTATGAGAAATTGAAACTATTTTTCATGTTTAATAGATAAAATTTAAAATGTGATATAAATTCAAATTATCATTAACATGGGAACACCAGTTGTTTTGGTGAATCTCATAGGCAATGCAACAACAAGTTGGCATGGCTCATCTCCAATTTGGAATACACGGCCTTACCTGACCAAGGCTAGGTTTTGGAGTTTAGGTTTAGACTCATAGTTTAGCCTAGTCTTATTTGAACTAGGAAATGTATTTTATGTTTATACAAACATTTGCATCTTATCGATATGTTTCATGCATCTTATCGATATGTTTCATGTGCTGAAAGCAATCTGTTGTTGTTTCTATTCGTGGTGGACTAGAGGAACTAAGAGTTGGGCTGGACAAAATATTATGAGTCCCTTCCAATGCAATATGTAGCATGTTTATCTACTTTTTTCTATTAAATGAATGGATTTTGTATCTCTATCTCTTTAAAGCTTGTCTATCTTATTCTCTTTCTCTACCACGTAGAGAAATCTATAGGAAGGACTGGGTGGGCCCTTGTGAGCAGGTATTATGCAGTGGAAAGCCATAAACAGTATAAAGAATGGACCAGATTGTTCTTTTTTAATAAATCATCATGACAGAATAAATAACATCCATAATATGAGAGAAATATATTTGCTAGGAGATATTGAGGTGAAAGTATACGATCCTCTGAGAATTACTATCTCAGTCGCTTTATTCCACACGTTAATCTAGAGTTTTGCTTAGCTTTGGGTCTCCATTATTACAGGCCAATGGGATGCTCTGCTAGACAGACTTGTCAGACAAGCTTTTTCTCTCTCCTACCAAATCTTGGAGAAGAAAAAAAATCCTAGCCTCTGAGTGCATGTCTTCCTTCCATGCTCTTTCTATGGCATGAGGGATGCCCCACATTGGGGCCACCCCCTAATAGAGGAGGTGGCACCTCCTTCTATGAGTCCTAAGATCCCTTGGCCATGGTTAGGTGGATAAGGATGAGGAGGCATCCTTACTTTGATGCTCCTCTCTAGAGTCTCATTTGGACTCCAGTTGAGAGAGTGAACTAGGGGATGCCAGCATCTAAAGAATTTGACCCCTTCTCTTCCTAGAAGATCCATGTGTTGCGCTCCTTGGGGATGTCTTGGAAGGTAGGGCATCAGTCCTAGGGTCATCCCCTCTACTTTTGGATGTGCCCTTCTTAGGGCACCAAAAATGGCAAGGGTGGCGGCTAGTTGCCTTGATTGGCCACCTTTACTTGGATCAAATCCAAGTTGCCCTCGGATTGACTTTGATCTAGTCTTTTTTGACCTGTCCTAGTCCAGTCCCTGTATTTAGACTATTTGTCTAGCCCATTCTCTTCTTCAATTAAACCTGGATTTTTCTTGATCCAATTTGTGAGAGCACAAGCAGCTCAAATCTCATTCCATTTGACCTGGAGATAGATGGAATGTACTGGACACATTACTGGGATAGGTCAACTTAGGTTTTCGCTCACCCAAGACCCATCCCTTCAGGTTTGCTTAGCCACACATCAACTACATGGTCCAATATGGGGATATGGAGCCCATATCCCATCACCAAACCTTTCTGTAAGTGGGATGAATCAATCAATCTCCCTGTTCCTGTACCAGCTATGTCTTGTAATTTGGTTTCCCATTATTCAAATGTCTTGCTATGACCATTAGGCATAGCACTGTTAGATCCTTAGTCATACAATTCTTGTCCCATTAGGATCCAGGATTGTGTCAAACATCCTAAAAAATTGTTCACATGAATTCTTTTTGAAAAATTAATTATTAACTATCATAATTTTGCAAAACAATTATTTTGAAGATTTTTTCAAGTTAGCGTTTGGCCAAGTTACATATGTCTAACCACATCTTTGTTTTAATATGGACGTTATGCTATTATGATCGTTTTCATGTTGGATATCCTGACCCTCACTCTGAATCTAGTAAATCATTGTGCTCTCTATCAAGGATAGTCCTAGTGTCATGTTCAACAGACAAGTTTGGCCACAAATTTACTAGTCTTAGAGTTTAGCAAGGTATCTTGTCCTTCTAGTCAAGGGATTATTTGCATATTTGTTCACCTGGTTCACATCTCTATTCTTGACAATGCTTTTTGAGATGGATTGTCAGTGTTTGTTGCTTAATATGATAGCACACTTGGGTGTTAGTGTGGGATCTAATCTTGATGAAGGAGGAACTCCATGCCATCATTGTCCACCTCAGCCATCTTGTAGATGTGGTGTTTGACCTCACTCATAGCTATGAGCAAGTCTCTAGTATGTAGGAATATACAGTCCTCCCTATGGATCCCATTCATTTAAACCCTGTAGTACCCATGGACTTTTTTTTGGCTTTAAGACCGGTTGTGTGTATAGAAGATAGCCATGATTTCTCAACTCTTCTTACTGTTACCCTACATCCAATACCATGAACCTTGAGGATCCTATTTTTAGTCAATTTTATGGATAGATTGTCTGTACTATTTTTAAATCCTTTTGTTCCATTTCAGTATCACCTTGAATCACATCTCCTGCTCTAAAAATGTTAACATTTTAGATAATTATTTAGAAAACGGAAATCTTACCGCGTGTCTGAAGATTTTTATGATAAGCACTTCCAACATGAAATTAAAGTATTTAGAATTCTAATGTGCTACTTAGTTGACCTTCACATGTGATCAGAAATGACATATTCAAATGGTAAGCAACCTTTTAATGTGAAATGGAGGTACATGATATGAAAAGCTTCTAAGATTGAAATTTTATTAGTTGTATCGTCTTCTAGTTACTGACTTCACTTTAGGATTGGCCCGGCACAAGTAACAAATGTAGGCTGCAATGAATTTATTTTTCTGTTATTGGCAGAAATAGTTCTGCTGCAATCCATAACTTTGGAGCTTAACAACACAGCAGCAATACTTCAGATATGTGTCAAATGTCATATTCTTTAGAACTTTGCTGTCTAGCTTCAGCACTTACAACTAGCTAGAAGAGAAATGGTAGATAAAAGAGAAAAGAGAAGAGGTGGGAAGCATCATGATTCAGAAGAGAAAATGAGAAATGAATGTAGATGACAAAAAGAGGGCAATCTTCTTTCACTCTCTTATCTGTCCTTTTGCCCCTTTTAATTGACTTAACCTGCTATAATTAGATCCCTAATTGGACTCCCATGAAAGGTAATAAAGATAATCATGACATAAATCTCTAGAGAAAAAAGAAAAAATAAATAAAGCTAGCAATAACTTGCTAACCATATAGTTGTAGTCTCTCTCTAAATTAATTCTAGGCTGACTAAAAAGGAGGTATTTGTTGGCTGATTGCTGAGATCGGCAAGCTGCAACCTAGATTTTTGTAAGTTCCTGCTTATTAGGCAAGATAAAAATGGGGCAGTGCTGGTTGGCACAGACTGGCTTGTGGCATGACCAAGTGCCAGCTTGTGCAAACCACTGGCACAACATGCAATATACCATGAGAGCACCAGGCTGGCACTACAAGGCAAGATGCATTTTTCAAACTTGATTTTGGGCTTGAATGGTGGCTGACCCATGGAGATTTGTTAGCTTATCTGCTGTTGCATGAATGGGACAACCAATTATTTTGGTGCCCCATATCTGCCAATTCTAAAACAAGATTGATCAATATGCACATGATTGTTGTATATGTTCATACAATAACTATTTTCTGCAAAGGAGCCATAAAAATTTTGAAAAAAAAAACCCTCATGCTATAGTAAGTAGCAGCTTTCTCTAATATTGGAAACCTACTCCTTTTGTTCTTGCTGAAAAAAATACCCTTCCAGATTGGTGTAGAATGCCTAAGAAATTGACTGTTTGCCCAGATAGTTTGTCCTATTCACTTTAGACACCCTGTCTCCGCTGTAAAGAAGTGGCATCATAAATCATTTGCAAGAACTTATTTTCCAAAGAAAAGGAAAAGTAGCCCTTCTACTTCCTCTCTTAGTTTGCTGGCAGTACCTGCTGGTAGGAGTTTTAAAGGTCAAATTCGATGATAGAATCAGCAATGTAATGTCTAGTGTGGACTTTGTTATTAGAGATTATTGTGTGATGGTCAAGGATTCAAGTCCAGTGGGACATTAAGATGTTGCATTGTCCTAACTCAGAAGTGTCAGGAACGGGCAGGCTGGTGGCACATCCCATTTCATGGAAGAATCCGGATGACCCTGTCGTACAGTACCTGAATCATTGCTAATGATAGCAGGATTCTGTTTGGTTAAGTGCTTGGTGCATATGGGAGGATTCTTGGGAGGGGAGTTGTGCTGCTATTTTGATCTATGGGAGCTTCTGGCTTATGGGATGAGGGAGACTTTTTTTAATGTTATATCTTGGATTCCTACAAGGGAGAAGTCACAGTTACCTTATCATCTTCTCTGTGATATATGGAAATTGACATCTCTATGTTCCCTGCCACTGACATTTATAGAGAGGGAAACCAGGTGGTGGATTGGACAATGCAAATGGCTGATAGGAGAGGTCTTTCACTGGGAACTCTTGTGCATCCTACCTCTCAGGTCTGAAGACTTTTGTTATTTGCTGCTGCTGCAGGCTGTTCCATTTCTGGGAGATCATACATCTATATTTCCAACCTAAAGAAAAAAAGGAAAAAGAAGTGCAAGAACCATCTGTCTCACCCCTTAGCTCGAAACTTAGAAAATTCTGATGTCTGAGTTCTGAATTCCTTCTCACAGGGAAGTGTTGGATGTTTACTAACTCAATAGAAATGCTTGAAATACCATATATATATATAATAAAGTGCTAGAGCTAACGAGCTGGCCTGAGCCAAGTTTTGGGTTGTTTCTTTTCTACTCAGACATATCATAGGGTGTTAAACAGTTAAAGCTTTTCTGATGATAGAATGGTGCTTATTAGTCCACTCAAATTAGTTGAATCTTGAGCTGAGTCAGTGCAAGGTTATGTATACTTATGTGAAGGGACTAGTTTTTGAGCTTAGCTCATTTATAAGCTGGACTTGGATAAGCGGCTTGAGTTCTGCGTGTGTTCCAATTGAATCAGTCAGTTTTCATGCCGAATCCAAACTGTTCATGAATGACTCAGCTGATTTGTGGCCCTACAGATTATCAACCCTTTAGGTAGTAATTCAAAGGAGTCTATAGAAGTGTTCAAGGACTATGAAATTTGGCTATGGTTTTTTCCATGTTGTACTTTAATTGATTGCTGATATCCTTGCTGTATAGCCCTGTAGTCACATTTCCTACTTCATTACATGCAACTTAGATCATCATATCAATTTTCCTCTTATTTTTCCCTACCATTTTGGTTTCCTAACTTGTATGTGAATGGATTATCGTATCTGAAAGTGCAACTTTGTTTTGTCGAAACTGCTCAAAAAAGCATCATGTCCATTTGTGTGTATGAGTTTGCAAAGTGCTCTCAGATTGGCTCTCCTTAATGAGGAATAAAACCCATTAGAGCTTCAAATGACTTTATGTTAAAGAACATCGTATTAGTTGTTTGCATAACTTTGTCATGTTCTCTAATATCTAATGCATTATAAGACTTCACACGGGCACATCACCCCACATAAAATATAAATAAGTTAAACATGGCTTTATCCTGTTTATTTGGTTTGTGCGTCATAAGTCCTAACATAAGACATTTGTTCAGGGTTCTTCGAACCATGCCGAACTGGCCGGTTCGGGGCGTACTGAACCGGACTGGCGATCGGCCGGCACGATTCGGCTTTAAAAAACAGCACAGCCCCTTTAAAAAAAAAAAATACCTTGCCGCACCGAACCGGGCCCGAACCTGCCCGAACCGGTGCAAACCGGACCCGAACCGGTCGAAACAGGCCCGAACCAGTCAGTTCGGCCCGGTTCGGCTCGGTATGGCTTGGGAAGAAGGGGGGCAATTTTTTTTTTGGGTGTCACATGGCTACTATAGCCATGTGATGTTTTGTCCGGGGGGGAAGATGCCTTTCCTTTTAATTAAGGAAAGGCACAGAGAGCTCGTAAGAGCTCTCTGTGTTCTCTGTTGCAGCGCACGGTGGAAGGAAAAGCAGAAAAAAAATTCGTGGATCAATTTCAACCCAATTTAACCTGCAAAAATCGAAGGGATAGGTAGAATCAATGTCCATATATCTTTCTTTTTCCGTATTTTCATCTTTCGTAGCATTAAATTTTATTAAAATCCGTGCAAATAAAAAAATTAAGAAGAAATGCTGTCAAAATTCATTTGTTGGCGATGATTTTAGAGTATGTGGTAGATCTAGGATAGATCTACACAATGATACTAAAATCTTAATTTTTTGTTAAGTATATAATTTTTTAAATTTAAAAATTAAATTCGGATTAATAAATTAATTAAATAATAATAATTAGAAAAAAAATTATAATTATAAATTATTAATCTAGGGCTTGTAAGCTACTCTCACTATAAATTTCATGTTGATTTATTCAAGTTTTGTGCATCTCATGAATAGTGCCCGTAGGTCTTAAATTGAAAAAAAATTGACTTTTAATGCATTTCTAGGATCTTAAAAAATATATATATAGCATGTATGATGGAATCCTACATGAATCTAAAATTTAAAATTTTTTATTTTTCTTTATTTTTTGAATTTTTTAAATAAAAAAATTAAAAAAATAAATTAAATTTTAAAAATTAGGTTAATAAACTGTTAATTAATAAAGATTATTATTGACCTTATATGTAATTTAAATATTCAGGTATGGATCCATCAAGGAGGAAGAAGGATCCGGAGTGAGACATTGGCTGGTTACATGGAGAGATGCTCTTGGGTCGGCATCACTGGAGGTGTAAATAGTGCAATACCGAATTCAAAGGTAAGGGGTAACAAGGTTGAAGCAGTACTTGGCTGGCGGCTATCTTGATGTATCTGCATGCCGACAGTGTCCACAGGAGGTCCGTCAGTTGATGAAGAAACACTTTGCTGAATTTAAAGCTGGGAAGGAAAGAGCAGCAAAGAAGAAGGCAGAGGTGGACCGCATAGTCGCAGAATCACCTTCTTATCACTCCAGGAAGTCAGAGGAAGCATCTATTCCTTCTGATGAGGAGGAACAGATGGAGGTTGCTGTTCAGGCGAGCTTGTATGAGCAGAGGCAGCAGGAGGAGGCAGTCAGGCATAGACAGTGATTCGGGCCATCAGCTTTTGACTCAGGATCGGGATCCGCTTATGCTAGTGCTTCAAGAGAGTCTGAGACAATTTAGGAGGACCTCCTCAGTCAGAGAGCCCGTCAGGAGAGGCACCGGCCGTATTGCATTCATGTTGGGAGCATTTGGTAGTAGGAGGAAGTCTTCCAGACCCAGGGACATTCCAGAGGGAGTCACCATCCATGATGTTGATCCACATGCTTTTTCCAGTAGAGATTCCAAGCAACAGAGGATTGACACAATGCTGAAAAAGGATAAGGTGAAGGATATGTGGCTGGCCATCTCCTCCTGGTTTCATTTCAGTCATCCTAGCCCATGCAGCAGACAATCCTTATTATTGCTCTGTTATTTTATCTATACAGGATGCTGGTGCAGGTGTAGGTCCTCCAGCATCGAGGGATATCTATGGTCATCTTCTGGACAGCAATAAGGAGCTAGAAGGATGGATATCCTCGTATCAGAGCAAGTGGCCTGTGTATGGATTGACGGTGATGTGTGATGGTTGGACTGGTCCTACTAGACGGAGCATCATCAATTTTTTGATTTATTGAGTTGGAAAGACTTTTTCAGAAGTTTATTGATGTTTCAGATCAAGTGCACGATGCCAGTTATATCCTCAGATTGATGGAGGAGGTGATTGATCAGGTGGGAGAGGATAATGTCATGCAGGTAATCACTAATAATGGACCACAGTACAGGGCCGCAAGACAGATCTTGATGGAGCGGTGGCCGCATATTTTCTGGATCCCTTGTGCTGCACATTGTATAGACCTCATGTTGATGGATATTGATAAAATTCGCATGGTGCAGAAGATTGTTGAGCTAGCACAGTCTATCACCAGATTTATATACAACCATACATGGGTCTTATCATTGATGAGGAGCTTTACAGGAAAAAAATATTGAGATCGGGGGTCACACGGTTTGTAACTAATTACATTGCACTTAATAGTCTTCTTAGCAAGAAAGCAGAGCTGCGTCATATGTATATCAGTCAGGACTGGCAGGAGAACAGATATGCCAGGGCAAATACTGAGGAAAGCAATGTGGAGAATTTAGTGACGAGACAGACATTCTGGCAGCGGTTTGAGAGGGCAGTGGAGGTTATTAAGCCTCTATATGAGGTACTTCGTGCCGTGGACTCCGAGAGGTATGCTCAGATGGGCTTCTTATATTTCATGATGTAAAGGGCAAAGAAAAAGATCCAGGAGGCAGATTCATCACATGTATATGAGTATATCCGGATCATTGATAGACGGTGGAGTTATCAAATGAGTTCGGATTTGCATATAGCAGGTACGTAGGATTTTATGAAGTTCCTAAAAATTAAGTTTCAATTAGATTCATACAAGTATGCTTGACTGATTCTTAAAATATATGTGCAGCTTACTATCTAAATCCGAGATTTCAGTACTCCGTATCGGACATTGCCATGGATGAGGATCTTATGTCTATCCTGCGCAATGTTATATATAAGATGGAGCCCGATCCAGATATCACTGCTATGTGCCTTGAAGAAGTAAGTTAGGTTGAAATTATTGAATGATTTTTAATAACATTAATTTCAACAAGCTAACAAATTTTTTTCTGGCAGACGAAATTTTTTAGGAAGGACACAAATTCATTTGGATCCACTGTAGCGGTCAGAAGTAAATCAAAGATGAATCCTGGTAAGTACTACTAAGGAGTAAGTTTAATATTATATCAGGATTAAATTTTTTATTTTGCCAAATCTAAAATTCTAAATGATGTAATATCTTTTGCAGCTGAATGGTGTGTGCATTTTGGTGGATCTGCTAAAAATTTGAAGGTTCTTGCAGTGAAGATCCTCTCCTAGACAGTGTCCTCCAGTGGATGTGAGCGCAACTGGTCTACATTTGGTCTTATCCACTCCAAACAGAGGAACCGTCTGAAACAGAAACGCCTCAACGATCTTGTGTATGTACACTATAATTTAAGGTTGAGGCTAAAATATATTCAGGAAGAAGTAGAATTAAAATATCCTGATCCTACTGCAAATTCATATGTTGATAAGGATGAAGATCCAATGATTGGGTGGGTCATGGGTCAGCAGCAGCAGCAGCCAGAGCTTGATGAGCCAGGATCGCCTCCTCGACCAGCCAGTTTTGTAGCTAGTGAGGCTGGGGTGGATGCTGGACAATGGGCAACAAGTCATATTCCTCACAGAGCTCCAGCAGATACAATACATTGTCCGTCCCCACCATCTAGTAGACCTGGAGACAGAGGAAAAGGAAAGGCAGTTGCACCTCCATCGGAGCACTCAGTCCACTCAGATTTAAATACCGAGACAGTGATGATAGTGCTTCAGATAGTGGAGGATCTAGTGATCAGGGAGGGACAGGAGAACAGGAGTTGTAGCTACCTAATCCTATTCGATTCACTGGGGAGTCGCAGTTTTTCCATGCCACGCAGGATACAGATCATGGAGCACCATCTGATAGACCTCGTGGTAATACGATTCCATATAGGCGACGGGCTCTGCGTGGTCGTTCGGGACACGATACAGCTGCAGATCTTGCACGTGGAGTAGGATCTTTGGATGTATCTAGATCATCTTCATATTCAGGATCCTCTTATCCGCAGCTTCTGGTCCATATGATCCATATGGTGCATCCGAGACGTCAGCATCCAGTGGTTATTATCCCGGAGCATCTTATGCATCTGATTTTGTTGCTGGTATATTTGGATTCCTCCCTGCACCTGCACTGCCATATCGTCAGTCTCTGGACAGCTCTCAGAGTCGGGACATCAGAGAGGGATTTGCGATTAGTTATGACCCATCACGCATACCTCCTGGGATGAGCTTAGAGAAGTATCATGCTGCCTGGCAGGAGGGACATGCCGAATTTTCTACAAAGTACATACATGATCCCTATATTTATGGACATCGTCACTCTACCGATTCTGGACATTGGTATGTAATTATATGTTTATGCCACATTTTACTTTCATTAATTGCTGATAATCTTAGTTTAATTATCATTTTTTTTATTTCAATTGAAAATAGTCCTAAATATTAATATTTAGTCCTAAACTCTAAAGCGGTATGCCATCCTAAACCCTAAATCCTAAACCGGCCTAAACCCTAAATCCTAAACCCTTAAAAAATAAACCCTAAACCCTTAAAAATTAAAATAAAAACCTTAAAATTACAAAAAAAACAAAAAAAATCAAAAAAAAAAATTGGGCATATCGATTTGGACCGGCATGCCCTGCCGTACCGTGTGTCGGCACGGTATGGTTCGGTACCAAACCGGTACCGGCCGGCCACCGGTACCGGGAACCTTGCATTTGTTTATATCTTATCACTTTTTCAGGATTTGTTCACAACACACTCTAGCGTCCATTGATCTTATAACAAATATCCGATACTTCAAACTAGAGATTGTGTATCTTACTCTATGATTATCAATGCAGTTTTAATATGCTTATCGAAGTTTTATGCTTACTTAGTTCTCATTTGTTCTTATGGCAGGTGGGTTGCAGACTCTTTAGATTTCAACAAGAACTATGAAGCGAGTGTTTTTGAGACAACCATAAGGTTGCATTATAAGGTTTAGTTTTATGATTTCATCTTCATTTCATAGATATCCTAAATGTTATTCTAAAGACTTCTGGCAGTTTTGGGTGATAGGATTTATGCTATTTCATAATAGGGTTACCATACTTGGCTAGTTTGTCTAAAGATGTTTGTATGTTTATGTTGAATTTCAGAGTTGTTGGTGGACTGCTCAGTGCATATGATCTCTCCGGAGATGAAATATTTCTTGAGAAAGCTAAAGACATTGCTGATAGGCTGCTACCTGCATGGAATACACCATCAGGGATCCCTTATAATAGAATCAACTTAGCTCATGGCAATCCACATAATCCTGGATGGACCGGGGTAATTTACGAACATCCTTGCTTTCCCTTCCTATTTATTGGTCCTACTTGCTATTTACAATCTCTTTATTGATTTGAATGAACTGGTCATGTGGGTCATGGGATCGGTTTGGCATGGTATTGGTTTGGCCCTAGCTATGCTAGTTTTTTCTGCTTTTATTTTGTAAATCTAAGTACTTTGAGATAAAATCTTCTTGGGGATCCCTTGGTTGAAACATAACAGTGTGCATCCAATACTGCATGCTGATTTTTAGCAATGATTATTTTCATATATCTTTTTGTTTTTTGTAGTTTTTAGGATTGGGTACAGCTTTTCATCCTCAGATCTTTTTCTGTAATATTGACTCTATTGGCTAATATTAAGACATAAAGTTGCCTGGAAAATGGCTTCCCTTGTTGATGGCCACTTTGAAATGGATACTGCAGGGCTTTAATAAAACATTCGTGATTAGCATTAGCAAAGAACATCAACCACTAAAACTTTCTGAATAAACATACTAACTTTTTTTGTAAGATGATTAGCATATGGTAGGAGTCCAGACATTATTTCTTTTGGCTGTTCAAAGTGAAACTTCTTATTGTTATATTCTAGGCCACATCTGTTGACTGTCAAAACAAATTTCTTCTCTTTGTTTTTTTGCACTTTTTCCTACTTCTGATTGCATACCATATCATTTTTCTTATTCAATTTTGTGACTTTGCTAGTCCTTCCAACTTGCTAATACTTTAAATGGTGGTTATCATCATGATTTACATCTCAAATATTCCATTGTTGTGGATTAAATTTTTATTTAATGTTTCTCCCCTTTACCTTTCCTTTTCTTGCAGGGAGCCAGCATCTTGGCAGATTCTGGCATGGAGCAGCTTGAATTTATAGCTCTATCCCAGAGGACAGGAGACCCTAAATACCAGAAGAAAGTATTTCCTTTATGCTATAGCACTCTAGTTGGTTCCAATAAGTTATTATTGCTACTAGATTATCTTTGGAGGCAGGCATGCATGGGGTTTGAGCCATATATATGTGCTGGGGTGCGATTATGGTCATCAGTAGATCTGACAATATTTTTCCCATATTCCATTGACTTACTGTAGTAGTGCCTCTTTATATTGTATCCATAAGTCAGTGACTGCTGCTAATACTTGTTTTTTTCTTACTGCATTAGGTGAGATCTTATCACCCTGTCCTCACCCTTTTAATGTGAGATCTTTATATTATTGATCCTGTGACTTTGGCTGTGGAATCATGGGACCTGAAAATAATATCACAATTAGCAGAGATTTGGATTTTTGTATATTTATTTTAATTGTTTCATGTGACTAGAGATTTGCCTCTTCTCTTGGAAATTGTAAAAGCATCAGATTAAAGATGTGCTTTCTGATGATTTTGATCATCAGGTGAGTAGGTTCAGGGTTGATTTTGCCAAGAGCAAAAGAAATTGCTATATAGACACATTGTGGGAAAATGTCAGGGATTGAAAAGAGTATTAGAAGGGGTAAAGTTTTTTAAAGTTGCCAAACACCTGTATGTGTGACTACGGAAAATATTTAATTTTGGTTTATAAACAGGAAAGGCAATTTCTTATAGCGCTTATGATCTTAGGAATTTAAATGTATGTTGAATCTAAGATGCTTAAAGTTTTAAAATGGTCTTTTTGATTATGTTGGATTGAGGAGGAGGTATGGCCCAGAAGTTTCGTTATATGGAAATAATTTTCTAATTATAGGAAAACTGTACACCCCATTGACTTGCAGGGGTCTATGGTGGAGGCACAACATGATAGGAAAACAATGCCCTGGATTCCTAGATGAATGTTTAAGCTTGAACTAACCTTATATGCATTTCAGCTGCTTAAGCCAATCTTATTATGGTTCTTGATTTGTGTTTGGATTATTTATATGTAAATTATAGAAATTATTTATAGATAATTATGTTTTAGAAATTATTTATAGATTTTTATGTTCTAGAATGCTTTGGCTATCAGGTTTCTGCAGAGCCCTTCAAATAGATCTGTACATAGATTTGTGAAGCCATCTGTCCGACACATGCTCTTCTACAATGATGCAGGATGACATTTTATTTAAAGACTCTCAACAAAATCTCAACATTTTTTGATCTCTTTTATGAGTATCATTATTTTTTTCAGGTAGAGAATGTAGTCATACAACATCAGAAGACATTTCCTAGGGATGGTTTGCTTCCAATCTTCGTAAATCCTCATTCAGGGACTGCATCATACTCAATAATTACATTCGGTGCTATGGGTGATAGGTAGTCTTAATTTCTTAGTGATGTTGCCATGCTTTCCTATTGATTTTGTTCCAGGGGATGATTCTGTTTATTTTTCCTGTTAGGTTTTACTTGATCTGTCTTTTTCTCAGGGTCATAGTTGCATGCCTTGTTGTAATTGTAATTTTGGTGTTGATCATTGTTAATTTGAATATTTTACAAATTGTAGCTTCTATGAGTATTTACTCAAAGCCTGGATACAAGGAAACAAAACTGAAACTGTGAAGCATTACAGGTGAGATCATATCATTATTTTTCAGTATCTATTCCCATAATCCCTATGAAAATGAAAACACATTGACATTTTCTGCAGCAGTTTAATTTTTAAGAACCTTGCATGTGATCCTCGACTGACATTCCCTGCTGCACAAGATATTTTTCATTTGTTAAATGGTATTCTTGGAGTTGTAATTTCTAATAATCTAAGGTACCATGCTTTCTTTTTTGTCTTTTTTAATTTTAAAACGGAAAAATGTGGGAAACATCGATGGAAGGCCTGTTAAGCTTGATCCGGAAGACTACTCCATCTTCTTTCACATATATTTGTGAAAAAAATAGTGGTTCTTTGTCTGACAAGGTAGCTTTGTTTTGGTGAACGACAAGCTTTTCCTTCTGAATGAAATTCACTATTTTGGATTTTAAAGTGCTTGACTTTCCAATATTTGCAGATGGATGAACTAGCATGCTTTGTTCCAGGCATGTTAGCCTTAGGATCCTCTGGTTATGGCCCAGAAAAAGCAAAAGAATTTTTATTGCTTGCCAAGGAGGTATATGTTTATCATTTCAGTAGCATAAGAATATAATTTATTCAAGTTATTATGATTTTTGTTTTTTAAACTGCATATGGTGCTCATTTTCGACTATAACGTAAGCCTGCCTAAAAGAGCTTAGGCATGTATAATTGTAGTTTTTCTACTTAGTTTATTTTATCTTTTTTAAAGATATACAGTATTTCTCTATGGTGGCATTTGGTGATCCAAATGGAATCACTAAGATGATTTGATCACCGGTGATCCTTATCCCAGGGTAATTTGACCCCCAATGGTCTAGGATCATTGCATTTGGCATGCTATGTTCCAATGATTAAGAATTTCCTGGTATCCATGATCGTCTTGCATCCTATTCCATCGGAATCAAAGATCACCGATTATATAATACCAATACTATCCCGGGATATTCCATAAAAGTTATTTATCAATAAATTAATTATTAATATATTTCATAAAAATATATTTATTAGTCCTATAAATTATTAATCCTACATATATATTAATTGTTATTGTAAAATTAATATTTTATTTATACTTATGATATATTATTTTTTAATACTAATATTTATTTTGATTAGGAAAATAAGGCAAATAGAAGTAAGATTTTAAATAATTTCATTATATAAATATAAAGTACAATAATATATTTGTTCCATAATTTAGAATTATCATTGAATGATAATATGACAATAATATGATTAATAATATATTATAATATAATTTATCATAAATACACTACATTTAATATCAATATAATATAATATCATATATAATATTTGATGTAATTTGCTAACAGTGTATTGATATACCAATTTTTTTCAATGAATAGAGAGGTATTCTTGTTCTCAAATTTCAGTCTAAGATCACTACCCTAAAATAAACTTGAATTCTCAACCTCAAGGACGGATATCTTATCACTAGGTTGGACAGTAATTTGAGGTGTAGGGATAATTTGGGATCATTGCCATATCGGATCCCCATGGTACAACTAAATGCATTGATCTTAGCACCTACCAAATGTAATGATCTCATCATCTTTACCCACATCACCTTTGATCTTGGGATGATCACCCCATACCAAATGCCTCCTATAGGTCAAACTATAGATCAATGGGGAGGGAAGTCCTATCATCTTTGCTACTCATACCTTGGACATCACCTTGCCAGCCAGTCTGCCACTGTGTTCTATGTATGTAGTTGTCATCACCAATTTAAAATGGTCATGTAGCCAAAATCATCTTGAAAAAGAACTGTCTGCTGGTTACACAACCCTGCCCGTTGTACAATTAACATCTAATAGTGCATCGAACTGATCCTATACCTGTTTCATGTCTTGTTGCAGAGTGTTATACTGACCTTTGTGGCTTTATTTATAATGAAAAACTCTGCTTCCTCTATGTTTTGTATATGACTGTGATCAAAGTAGGCCTAAGTCAGCCTTTCCACAGCACCTCTCAGTGAAACTCCAACCTAGCTTCTCCTTTGAGTACAGTTTTAGCTGCATCAATGTTCACTTTGGGCCTCCCTTCTCAGGTAAAACTCAATTTTTGAAACTATATGTTCTCGTATTGTGCATAACACTTTTTGTAATACTTCCCTGAGAAGATAAGTACTCTTTGTAAAACAATTGAAAGATGCCAATCCATTCTTATATTTGCTCTTTGCCTTGAAAATCCACTGATTTATACCAAATCATCCATGCCTTATAATAGCTTTTTACCCCAACAACTCGAGAGATTATTTTTCTATCAGCAATATATATTTCTTATCTCCTCCTATTCTTTCAACAACTTGAAGTACTAGGTAAATAGGTGTTCATACTACTGTCCTCTAAATTAGTCTACTAAGTTAATTGCAAACAGATATAACCAGAGATGTTAGAAGTGATTGTATTCAGACTAAGTAGCCAAAATCTTCTGCCTTGGGTGCTTTGCCTTCTTTTCCTTCTTATTCCCTCTCTCTCTCTCTCTTTGAAAATCTTAACCCACTTCACATCTGTTTCAGATGCCTCCATTCTTCCAGTTGATTGCAGTTTTACAATATATTGCCAAAGTGAACCCTAATTTTGGACAGCATTATCTTGAACTGCATAGTGCAGACTCACTTAAAATGCAGCACAAAATGGCTCAATTTTGAACATCTTAGAAGCTCGCTTTCATTTTAATAGATGCTTGCAAGGTGATTCCTGTGAAATTGCTTTGATAGTATGCTTTCCACCCAAATCTGCCTTCACTCTAACTCTTGATTCAAGCAATGAAGGATTTAGAATTCCATTTAAACTGTCTTATAAAATTATCTGACAAGTATCAAATGCTTTTGACAATTGCAGAAGTGCATATTTTCAGCTTTATCTCATCAGCATTGCTTTAAATTTTTGTGATGTCCACATGTCTCTTCATTTTTTTGTGATGTTACTGCAGTTTTAATCTAGTTCATTGGCTTTGACTCTTTCTTTAATTAGAAGGTTTCTTGTGCAGCTTTCTTGGACTTGTTATAATTTCTACCAATCAACTCCAACAAAATTAGCAGGGGAAAACTACTACTTTCAAGCTGGAGGGGTCAGATAATATTTTGCTATCAAATCTTTCTTTCATGTAGTAGAATCATGATAGCTTGCTTTTTTAATTAAATGTTGGTACCTAATTGCAGGACATGAGCGTTGGCACATCATGGAACATACTAAGACCAGAGACTGTTGAGTTACTTTTGTACCTTTAACGTCTCACTGGGAAGTGGGAACAAAACATACCAAGATTGGGGCTGGGACATATTCCAAGCATTTGAAAAGAATTCTCGCATAGATTCTGGTTATGTTGGACTGAAGGATGCAAGTAACCCACCTGCCATCGGTCATAGATTCCACCTGCTTTCATGTTGGTTGTTGGCATGGTTTATCATAAACAATTGCATCCGTTCTGGATGGTATGCACGCATGCTTGGAGGCCCTTCAACCTGAATATTGACCTAGAGAAACATTTGCCTTTTTTTGCCAAAAAAGGTAACATGTGAAAAATTATTAATGTCACAAAAGAGTCAACCCATACAGTCTGAAAATACAATGTTACAAAGCCAAGTGGGACCTCCTTGATCTAAGCTTCATAATCATCCAAAATTAAGTCATACTTTGGCTAACAAATGATCCGTGTCAGAGTGAGGGATGTAGGAGTGAGAGAGGGGGGGGGAGGGAGGGATGTTGGCGGTCACCAGATGGCCAAAGGAGGCGCTCTGCAGTCCTCCAGTGACCCTCTCCTTCTCTTTCTTTTCCTCTCTTATGTTTTTCCTCTTTCCTATCTGACACCTCCTTTTGGCCCACCCTCCCTCTCTCTCTCTTTTCCTTTTTCTGCCCTCTCTACTGTGTTGGGCCATGCTTTGCCGGTCTTCACCATCTCTCTCCCTCCCTTCTTCCCTCTCTCCCACCCACATCCCCCCCTCCCCTCCCTGGCTCTCTCTTTTCCTCTCTCCTATTCTCCCTCTCCCCAGCCCTCTTTGTTGTGTCAATATAGGCCTGGTACAAAATGGCACAGGGGCATACCAAACTGTGCCATCGGTGGAACCGGCATGGTGAACCTTGATTTTATTAGTCCATATGCCCCACTGCCGAGTTTTATCTATATGCCTACACTTGCTGTGCTTCCTCATAACCTTTTAAAAGTGGACACCTCTTTTACAATAGACATTATTTCAGTGGTTTACAGTCATTCTGTGGCTGCCGAAGATTGGTGCACCTTTCCAGGAATTTGATCTTATTGAGTTGCTGGCCAGAAATTAGTCCAGATGCACATCCAGCTGTCCTGTATAAACCAACATCACTAGTGCTTTCCAGATCTGTAATTGTGTCCAAGATTGGCTATTTCAAATCAGGCCAGGATGGATCTGATGGACTTTATGGAGTCGGTACTTTGCACATATTTATGTACCCTGATTGCTTAAAAGGGTGTTTATTGAGTAATAATCAAGCTGGGCACTCATCCAGACTTTAGTTTTATCTAGTTGCCTAGGCAAGAGTGCTGTTATATTACCCAAGAACATCTTTGGAAAGAGAGAATCCATTTTTTGTGAGATTGTGGAGTTAGGGTGAGTGTGTAGATTTAATTTTGCCATCTTTGATTCCAGAAAAATGGGATTTATCACCTTTTCAGGGTCCTTTTGGGGACACAACATTTTCCTGTAAGTAATTATTTTGAGATGGGTATTATCCATTTTTGCTCGACCTTTACGTAGCTTGATTCCTTCATGTGGTCTGGAGAGCAGGCCATCATCATATGGAGGTGCATCTCTCATTCAACTTGGCTCATAAGACCTGTATTTTCCAGTTTATAGCTGGCGATCATATGACTATCCTTTGTATCTGACCAGCTAGCATAGTCATAGTCTTATCTAAAATAGCACTGTCCCTTCTGAAACAACATAGCATGTGCACCAGGCATGATTTTAACTTGTTTGTTCTGCATACTTCCTATTATTTTGGATCACTGGATGCTGTGTATTCTTTTGCTTTTGGCTGTTGGCTGTGTTTGTTTTCACTGCCATTATAGTTAGTTCCATTCACGCCTTTAGTTCCTCAATGAAATGAGCAGTTCAAAAACAAAAAGCAGAGCTGAAAGGTACCCAGCCTAGTTTTTTTGTCCAGCTTTTTTATTTATTTTTATTTTTATTTTTTTAACGCATTCAGGAAATATCGTTGGATTTTTTTAAAATGTTCATGAATTACCATGATAACCTTGATCACTTCAATTTGACTGAATCTAATTTGCTAAGACAAATTATAAATGCCTAGTGTTTATATTGCATAATTCTCTGTTATGTTCCTGAAGTGATAATGCTGAAAGGGATAATGATCGTGGAGCGAAAAAACATAGGAAAATGTTTATTATTACTGTGCTTGGTGCATTGCTTTGGAGGTTGATGAATCCAGGCAGGATAGACTCCTTTTTCGAGGAAGGATATGGTGGTTAGGTTTTGCACAGTCAGGTCTGGAGCAAATTATTTAGATTGCCTCTATACCACAGGCTGGGTAATTTCTGTGTTTTTTAAGAATTTAAGGTTGGTAAGTGATATTAAAGTGTTGGGAGGTTTCAGGTTTGTGTGGATGTCCTGGAGACTGCTTTCAAAGACGTACTTGCTGCTAATGAGAGGCTGAAAAGTTATGGTTCCTGCCGTTTAGAATTAATGTGATGAATTGGTGATTTAGGACCACTGCTTGGTGCTTGTGCTCTTTACAAGCCTACCTCATTTTCACTTAAGAGAATGATTAGATATGGTGGTGTGAAGCAAAAAGATGACCTCATATAATAACCTCAAGAATGAGGTTTAAATTGTGATATTAAAATAATTTGCTGGCTTGAAGCCTACCGTTTTTTTTCTTGATGATATCCTGCGTGATTCTCCCTTGTCCTGCATGGGAAGATCCTCCCTTGTCACAACCTAATTAAAAGATGGAAGGAGGTGGATAGTTTTTGCAGATTGTGTTAGGATTGAAGCTACACTTCACTTATCCTGTTGAACCATTGGAAGACAATTGGACCTACTGTGACACTCCTTGATCTTGTAATGATTCCTCCTAGAAAGCTGCTGAAGATGTACCAGTTGGGTAGACCAAATGACATGCCTGATCCAGTTCTCTGTTTTATTGTTGATTGTCAAAGCGCAGACTAAATGTTTCATGGGAAGCCAGAATGCAGTGGTTTCAGTGGTTCTTTTTTGTCCCCATTTGGTAGAGTGACCTGCTTTTTGGAAAAAAGAGCGGGGGACGGGAGAGGGAGATGGTAGGTGGGTTTTTTAATAAAAAAATATTCTTGCTTCATTTTTATACGTTCTCTGGTCTAGAGATTGTCATTTCTTTTCCAACTTGTCTTTCTCATTCATATTATTAAGCTAATTGACTGCTGCTACAGAAAATATGTGCTCAATATTTTCGTTGAATTGGATCATTTGTGATATTGGCATCTTTCAGGTTAATAATACAGGTGCAAAGGACAACATGATGCAGGGCTTCTTCCTTGCAGAGACACTCAAGTACCTTTACCTCCGATTCTCTCCTCCAACATTCATTTCCTTTGATGAATGGGTTTTCAACACAGAAGCCAATCCTCTGAGGATCATTCCTCGAGGTGATAAAGAAGGTGGCCTCGGAGCAGATGGAAAAGCAAGTTCAAGACCCGTCAGTAGGCCATTCAGCAGAAAGCATGGAAGAACGGGATATAGTTGAGCATTTTCATTTGGTATTTTGATAGGCCCATCTCATTGTAGCTGTGTTTGATCCATGTGATTCGCGGTTTGTGAGCTGACAGAGACCACAACCCGGGAAAGACGATCTACATGGTCAAATGTGGGCCTCATTGGACTGGGCAATAGTTATATTTAATGCTAGAGGATGGCATCATGCACAATTATTTGATACCAAGGATGTTGCCCGTCTTCATTTGAAGGATATATCTGGATCTTCCTGTGTTCTGATGGAAGGTTTTAGGTTAGAGTATTGGATTCTGTTCTGCTTCTCGTTTGTATGTTTTTTAGTTATCATTCAGAGACATCAAAAAACAAAACAAAACACGAGCATAACCTAAGACTGTGATGCATTGCATTCCAGGTTATTAACTGACTTGGGGCTGTTTTCAATTTGCATGGTTCCTATTGGTTCTATGCCCGGGATCTGTTATAATGTTTTGCCAGGTGCTTTCCATTTTATTTAATAAAATATAGGACCTGTAATTCAATACAGGGAGTCGATAGTTTTCTTGGTCATAAGCAAGCTAGTGAGAGCTTGTTTTATTATGGTACAAAGCCTGCTACCGTTGATCAAGGGAACCATGCATCTCCAAGTACCACAGAGAGACTACCTTCACGTGGAGAAATGGAGCAGGTTGTATCAAAATCTTCATCATCCACAACATGAGAATATTCATCCTCTTTGAAACAAAACGTTCGTGACGACAACCCAGCAATGCTTCTTCATCGACTCCATGGTGGCTCACTAGCATGTGCTATTGCTGCTTCGTCGACCTATGTTGGCCCGGTAGCTTATCTTATGCCCAAAGAAACAACCTTGTGGAGTTGTGTCGAACCTCTTCCGAGTTGATGCAGAAATTGATTGATCAAGGCTCCAACTTGAAGGAGCGAGATGCCCCAAATGCACGCTTATTTGAAGTCGGATTGCATTCCCAATGTAGATCCATAAACCAGGGCAGGGAATGTTTGCAGGAGAACGTTCCCTGGCAATCACAAACAATTCCTCCAATCATGATAATATCATTAATTGAGTGCAGGAGAAGCGAAATAACTGGGAATTGATTAGTGATAAAAGGGACCGATCAAATTGGAAAGAGAAGACTAGCAAGGGTAATAGCAGAGCCAATTTGTGGTGGTGATCAGGATAGGCTAGCCTCATCCACATGATCATTAGGAAGCGGGCAGGAAAAACAAAAAAAGAAAAAAAGAAAAACAAAAGAAGCCTCCTGTTACATGAGGCATTTTAGTCTGTATTTAGTATTATCTATTTTAGAAGTATATTATATGACTAAAATGCAACCTTGAATCCCTTCAAAAAATTAAAATATATATTTTGCATTATTATTAATTTTTTTTCTTAAATTAGTCAAATTGCTTTTAGCTAAGCTACTTGGTATTGTTCTCTACCTAGATTAGATAGCTCCAAGTTTCATTCCCTGGTGGGCATCTCTCCCATATTTTTGTAACAACTACTACCATTTTGTATCATAACATATAGTATACTTGCATTCTAAATAAATTTCATAAAATAAATAAATAATAAGTGGGTCAATGATTAACACTCTTCTTATATAAGCTTCCTTTATAGAGGTTCAAGATTTAAATATGGTACATTACCACTATATTGTTGAATAAGTTGTAGAAACTAAATAATAAATATTAGTCTTAGTTATTGATTAGTATGAGAGATAGATAATATATATATATATATAGAAGGATATAACAAATTATAAATAGTATAACCATCCCTGGATATGGCACTTTTGTTTGTAATAGTAGGTCGAATAATACTCATCCTTCATGGAGTTTGAATGAATTAGAAATGTATATGTAATTTCGTCTATTACAAGGGGTTGAATTTAAAAGTTTTTCTCTTAAATTTGAACTATCTCGACATTAGGCTGTTTCTAAGGATCCCATGAAGTCTCGGCATTAAATTACAGTCCTTAAAATTTTGACAGAACGGAACCTTCCTTTTTATACACGTCCTCCCCCGCCCAAGAGAGAGAGGAGGGGAAGGTGTTAGAATATTTTATTAACATGAAATGGTCCATGTAATTAATGATTTAATAATTAATTAAATTCACATTATGATAAGTGGCCTACTTATGATGGTTGAGGGGTTTAATGGATGGTTAATAATGGGTGTAACTCCCTCTCCTTTTGCCATAAATAATGAAAGAGATGAAAAAGTTTTCTTGAGACCTTAAATTCCTTAACTATAGAAGGAGATGAAAGGATAATGAAGGAGATGAAAAGATTTTCTTAAGACCTTAAATTTCTTAACTATAGAAGGAGATGAAAAGGTTTTATTCTATCTATAAATAAAAGAAGGAAAGAAAAGTTATCTATGTACCATCAAGAAGATACGAAAAGAAAAGGTAAGAATGGAGAAAAAATAAGTTCTATAAACTTTCAAGCATGGATCAAGGTAAAGATCAAGGTGACTTCTATAAACTTCTTGGATAGAAAAGTTTCCAATTGTATGAATCAAAATGTATGAACTTTTTTAATAGAAAAGTTCTTTAATTTTCGAAAGAAAAGTTTCCAATTGTATGAATCAAGATGTATGAACTTCTTGAATAGAAAAGTTCTTCAATTTTTCAAATTGAAAATTGTCTTTTAATTGGTATCAGAGCCAGATTTATATACTCTTGATTCATCATTAAAATATTGTTTGAATTCCAGTTACAAAAATATTTGATTTTATATATGAGTCACACAATCTAATGTTTTAAATCCATATACCACTAGATAGCATATAGATTTAAAAGAGTCCCATGAAATGTTGATGATGAAAACTTTTATTTTTTTTTCTTTCTTTCTTTGATCATCTCTTTGATCATGTTTTAGACCGTGTCAGACACATGAGGACTGATTTATGTTTACAAAGTTTGCATTTTAAGCCTTTGTGTTTCAATTTTCTAAATGCATGCAGTCAAGCACATAGCCGAGGCTTATTGTAGTCTTGCCTTTTGTTAATGGTGTTAGTCTTCTTGACACTACATGATATGTATTAATTGCTATCATTCATGCAAATAGTAACACTTCCTTTCTGTTCTACATTTCCTTGGATTTGACATGCTAAATTAAATGTCTATAGTATGGGAGCTTGTTAGTCACCAAAGTGGCCTAGTTAAAAGGTTAATTAGACATTTAATTTAAGTATATTTCAATTGTTCATGATTATAGTGATGCTATTAAGGAATAACATGAAAAACAGATTGAACAATTGAGTTTATTGATTGTAATGTGAGGAGGTCACCCAAAGGTGGACCATTACTTATAATCAATAACATTATAGAGATTAATCAATGCGCTTGGTAGAACATGATGTATATCCAAAGATAGCATGCATATTAACTGAAGTGTGTTTGATTATCTATTTGCTTATAGGCATCAATTGAGGTTAATTTTATGTATTCAAATATCACCCAAAGGTGGACTTAAATGCATGTTAAAGTATTTTTTACATATAAAATTAATTTGGATTTGATTATTGTAAACTCACAGCATTAACGTGTAAGCATATATAATTATTTTTCAGCTTCTCTGAATTTGTTTGCATCGGGAAATGCTGTTGTCAAGTTCAATGAGATTAACTATGCTGATTGGTCCGAACAGATCCAATTTCATTTGGGTGTAATGGACTTGGACCTAGCATTAGTTTCTGATGAGAAGCCCGCAGCCATTACGAATACTAGTACGGAAGTTGACAAGTCCCTATATGAGGCTTGGGAACGGTCCAATAGGCTATCCTTGAAGCTTATGAAGATAACAATGGCAGAAAATATCAAGCCTTCGATGCCGAAAATAGATAATGCAAAGGAATTCATGAGAAAAGTGAAGGAGTATTCCCAATCGGACCTTGCTGACAAGTCCATAATTGGGAGTCTGATGAATGAGCTGACAACCAATAAATTTGATTGGTCACGACCTATTCATGATCATGTGACAGACATGGCAAATTTAGCATCAAAGTTGAAGACTATGGGAATGGATGTGAGTGAAATTCTTCTTGTTCAATTTATTATTAACTCACTTTCTCTGGAGTTTGGTCAATTCCATGTGAATTACAACGCTATCAAGGACAGTTGGAACTTTAAGGAATTGAAGGCCATGTTGGTTCAAGAGGAAGGGAGGTTAAAGAAAATGAAAGATCACTCAATTCATCTCACAATTCATGATGGAACTAGCAGCAGCAAGGCAAGACTAGGTAAAAAGGATAAAAGAAAGGACAAAGCTCCGATGAAAGTCAATAAGGGTCAAGTCCATAAGGAGCAGAAATGTTTCTTCTATAAGAAGGCTGGGCACTTTAAGAAGGATTGTCTAAAAAGGAAGGTGTGGTTTGAAAAGAAAGGTATTTATTATATTTCAGTTTGTTTTGAATCAAACCTTATTGAAGCTCCTAATAATACCTTGTGGTTAGATTCATGTGCAACTACTCATGTGTCTCATGTTACACAGGAATTTCTTTCAATCTAGCCCATAAGTAGAACTGAGAAATACATATTTATGGGGAACAGAATGAAGGCACGGATAGAAGGGATTGGGATGTACAGATTGATCTTGGATACTGGGTATCACTTAGATCTTAAAAAGTGTTTCTACGTTCCTGATTGTGCAAGAAATTTAGTTTCTGTAGGAAAGCTGGATGATGTTTGTTTTCTTTTCAATATTAGAAATAGTACTTTTTCTTTATATAGACATAAGTACTATTATGGTTCTGGTACTTTAATGGATGGTCTTCATCGTTTTAATCTTGATACAAAATTTGTTGAATCCCTATTTCATATTGCACATAGTATAGGAAGTAAACGTAGTGCACATAATGAAAATTCTGCTTACTTGTGACATCAAAGACTAGGTCATGTATCCAAGGAAAGAATGTTGAGAATAGTAAAAACTAAAATTTTACCTCAATTGAATTTTACTGATATGCATGTATGTGTGTGTTACAGCCGTTACGATGACGTGGCGTGACTCAGATTCCGCCAGACGTGATCCGAACAACGTGGATTTTTTTCAGAACGGGGCGATCCAGCAAGGTCAGATGTGGCTCCACCACGGCCGAAGTCGAGGTCGAGCCGAGCCTTCTTGCTCCTTCGCCAGGTGGCGCCCGGACACGGGTCCACCTCGACCGAAGTCGAGCGCCCCTCTACTGCTCCTTTGCCAGGTGTCCGCCCAGGAGGGGTCCACCTCGGCCGAAGTCGAGCGCCCCTCTGCCGCTCCGCCAGGTATCCGCCCAGGAGGGGTCCACCTCGGCCGAAGCCGGCGACCCCTTGCTCCCTCGATGGGTGGCGCCCTGAGACGGTTCCACCTCGGTCGAGGTCGAGCCGGGCCTTCCTGCTCCTTCGCCAGGTGGCGCCCAGACACGGGTCCACCTCGGCCGAAGTCGAGCGCCCCTCTGCTGCTCCTTCGCCAGGTGTCCGCCCAGGAGGGGTCCACCTCGGCCGAAGTTGAGCGCCCCTCTGCCTCTCCGCCAGGTGTCCGCCCAGGAGGGGCCCACCTCAGCCGAAGCCGGCGGTCCCTTGCTCCCTCGCGGGGTGGCGCCCTGAGACGGTTCCACCTCGACCGAGGTCGAGCCAGGTCTTTCTGCTCCTTCGCCAGGTGGCGCCCGGACACGGGTCCACCTCGGCCGAAGTCGAGCGCTCCTCTGCTGCTCCTTCACCAGGTGTCCGCCCAGGAGGGATCCACCTCGATCGAAGTCGAGCGCCCCTCTGCCGCTCCGCCAGGTGTCCGCACAAGAGGGGCCCACCTCAGCCGAAGCCGGCGATCCCTTGCTCCCTCGCCGGGTGGCGCCCTGAGACGGTTCCACCTCGGCCGAGGTCGAGCCCGGCCTTCTCGCTCCTTCGCCAGGTGGCGCCCGGACACGGGTCCACCTCGGCCGAAGTCGAGCGCCCCTCTACCGCTCCGCCAGGTGTCCGCCCAGGAGGGGCCCACCTCGGCCGAAGCCAGCAGCCCCTTGCTCCCTCGCCGGGTGGTGCCCTGAGACGGTTCCACCTCGGCCGAGGTCGAGCCCGGCCTTCCCGCTCCTTCGCCAGGTGGCGCCCGGACATGGGTCCACCTCGACCGAGGTCGAGCGCCCTTCTGCCGCTTCGCTAGGTGTTCGCCCAGGAGAGGTCCACCTCGGCCGAGACCGGCTACCCTGCGTGGTGAGGCCGCCGAGAAGCAGGGGCACCGGTTTCGAGATCGCCCCTCGAGCAGCGCGCGCGACGTCCCGAGAGGAGCGCCGGTACGGTCGGCAGCAACGCGCGAAATCTCGTTTACATCGGCCCGACAGGTTCCGCAGCCGAGAGGCGAAGTCCTGGCAAGACAGGACCCGGTAATGGACGCTGTCGGGGCCTGGGAAGGAGAGCGCTCGCACTCGGCCCAAGGTCTGGCCGGTGTCCTCCCTCTACCCTTTCCTCGCTGGGCTCGGCAAGCAAGACAAGGAGGCCGCCGAGTTCTTGGACCCGAAGGGAAAAGGGGAAAGAGAGGGAGAGAAGGAGCTGAAAGCGAAGATGGGGCCTCCCAAGGGCGGGAAGTCGGAGGCAGCATGATGGGATAAAAGGATGGGAAGAGCGGACGATCAGGTAAGGGGAAAAAAGGCTGGGAAAAGAAAAGGCACCGAGTGCAAGATCCAAGATCCCGAGAGGGGTCCCTTGGCGCAAGATCGATGAAGGAACTTGGCCCAATTTCCACTCTTCCTGAGACCCTTTTTGCTAAGATAATCTCTAAGCCTGGGACTCCTTCGGGGGCCCGCCTTGGAGACTCTATTCCATCTCGCCGTTTTCTAACTTGACCGTCGGAGCTCCCTCGCCGGGATCCCCGACCAGGGTTTCTGACCTTGTCTTGCAGGTTCCGGAGCCCGGAGACCTCGAGGCGAGACGGTCTGATCCTGCCACCAGCTCTGAAGTTACAGGCCGCGGCGGCGAGATCGGCAACAGTGTGGATTGCATTAAAGGCAAGCAAACCAAACACAGTAAAGAAAGCAGCCACAAGAAGCAATCAACTCCTCGAATTGATACACACTGATGTATGTGGTCCTTTTGATGTTCCATCTTGGAATGGAGACAAATACTTCATTACCTTCATAGATGATTTCTCGCGATATGGATATATATATCTACTGCATGATAAGTCTCAATCGATGGACATCCTTGAGGTGTTCATTAATGAGGTAGAAAGGCAGTTCGATAGAAAAGTAAAGGTCGTAAGATTAGATAGAGATGGTGAGTATTATAGAAAATTCGATGAAAATGGACAATGTCCAGGTCCATTTGCAAAGTTCCTCGAAAGCCGAGGTATTTGTGCATAGTATACATTGCGCGGTACACAACAACAAAATGGTATAGCTGAAAGGCGGAAGCGTACTCTTATGGACATGGTTAGGAGTATGTTAAGTAATTATACCTTACCCTTATTATTGTGGATGCAAGCATTAAAGACTGCTGCATATCTGCTTAATCGAATTCCTAGTAAAGCAGTTCCTAAAACTCCTTATGAACTGTGAACAGGAAGGAAACCTAGTTCAAAACATCTTCATATTTGGGATTGTCTGGCAAAAGTAAAGGTATACAATCCACATGAAAAGAAGCTTGATACTAGGACAGTCAATGGTTTCTTCATTGGCTATCCTGAAAAGTTTAAGGGGTAAAGGTTTTATTGTCCTAACCATAGTACGAGAATAGTTGAATTTGGAAATGCTCGGTTTATCAAGAATGATCAAATCAATGGGAGTGGGGAACCACAAAGGGTAGATCTTCGAGAAATACAGATGGAAGCAATTTCACCCAAAATTTTTACTGAGATCGTTGTTCCTATTGTTGTATCACGATCACACAACATATCAGAACAACCAATTATTGCTCCAAACCCACAGAATGAAAATGCAGTAGATGAACCAGTCAAAATGAGCAAATAGTAAATGAACCACAAGAACTGGCATTAAGAAGATCTGTAAGGCAGAAAAGACCAGCTATTTCGGATGACTATGTGGTTTATTCTCTTAAACATGAATGTGACTTGAGCATTGATGAAGATCCTATCTCATTCATATAAGCCATGAATTGTAACAATTCTAGTAAGTGGTTGGATGCCATGAAAAAAGAGTTGAAATCAATGGATGATAACAAAGTCTGGGAACTTATTGAGTTGCCTGAAGGTTCAAAACGAGTTGGTTGTACATAGGTTTTTAAAACCAAACGAAACTCGAATGGTAACATCACAAGGTTTAAAACTAGACTTGTTGCTAAAGGTTATACTCATAAAGATGGTATTGACTATAAAGAGACCTTCTCTCAAGTGTCAAAGAAGGACTCTTTGAGAATTGTAATGGCTTTGATAGCTCATTATGATATGGAGCTTCACTAAATGGACATAAAAACTGCCTTTCTAAATGGTGATTTAAAAGAGGAAGTTTATATGGACCAACCGAAAGGATTTATGACCACAGGGAAGAAAAATTTAGTGTGTAAATTAAAGAAGTCAATATATGGACTGAAACAAGCCTCCCGATAATGGTATCATAAATTCAATTATATTATTACATCTTATGGTTTTACAGAGAATACTGTTGACTGGTGTATCTATACGAAGATCAGTGGGAGTAAGTTTATAATATTAGTCCTATATATTGATGATATTTTGCTTGCTACAAATGATATTAGTCTGTTACATGATGTAAAAAGGTTTCTCTCTAAGAACTTCGAAATGAAAGATATGGGTGAGGCATCCTATGTGATAGGAATAGAAATATTCCATGACAGATCACAAGGATTGTTGGGACTATCTCAGAAAGGATATATCAATAAAGTATTAGAGAGATTTCGAATGGAAAAATGCTCAGCAGAGATAGTTCCAATCCAGAAAGGGGACAAGTTTAGTCAAATGCAATGTCCCAAGAATGATTTTTAACGAAAAGTTATGGAATCGATTCCCTATGCATCAGTGGTTAGGAGTTTGATGTATGCTCAAACATGCACTCGACCATATATCGACTTTGCTATTGGAATATTAGGTCGATATCAAAGTAATCCTGGAATGGACCACTGGAAGGCTGCAAAGAAGGTCCTTATGTATTTACAAGGTACCAAGGAACACATGCTTACGTACAGGAGATCTGATCACCTTGAAGTGATAGGTTATTCCAATTCAGATTATGCCGGATGTGTGGACACAAGGAAATCAATATACGGTTATTTGTTCATTTTAGCTAGAGGAGCAGTATCATAGAAGAGTGGAAAGCAACCTATTATTGCTACTTCCACCATGGAAGCCAAATTCGTGGCATGCTTTGAGGCCACTGTTCATGGATTGTGGTTGCGGAATTTTATTTCGGGACTTGAAATTATTGATAGTATAGCAAGATCATTGAAAATTTATTGTGACAATTCCGCAGCCATCTTCTTCTTAAAGAATGACAAGTACTCTAAGGGTACAAAATATATGGAATTAAAATACTTATCTATTAAAGAAGAGTTGCAGAAACAGAAGTATCTATTGAGCATATCAAAACCGATCTTATGATAGCGAATTCGTAAACTAAAGGATTACCGTCCAAAATATTTTTTGGTCATGTTGAACGGATGGGTATTATGGATAAATCTTTGTTAGCCAAAGGATGGTACATGTATATACATATGATTGTTTTGCTCATGATATTATAATACTTTGAATTCAATTACAGTTATGTTTCTGCTTATTGATTTAGTTATTCATATAATTTTATGAATATTATTTGGTGTGATAACAGATTATGTCTTCTTGAAAGACATTATAGTTGAGGCTTATTGTATCCCTCAATTACAGATAAAGTTGAGTTGGATTGATTAAGTGATACATGGAAGGGACCATGTCAATAAATGACGTGTAACCATCATGATCCGATCAATTCTAATTCAATTAAGCTTATTGATATAAAGTGGATTTAATGTATAGTGCGCACTTATAGTTGTTGTTAAATCATCAAATCATCACATGAACCAAGTGGGAGAATGTTAAAATATTTTATTAATATGAAATGGCCCATGTAATTAGTGGTTTAATAATTAATTAAATTTACATTATGATAAGTTGATGGTTGAGGGGCTTAATGGATGGTTAATAATGGGTGTAACTCCCTCTATTTTTGCCATAAATAATGAAGGAGATGAAAAGATTTTTTTGAGACCTTAAATTTCTTAATTATAGAAGGAGATGAGATGACATTGAAATAGATGAAAAGATTTTCTTGAGACCTTAAATATTTTAGATGAGAGGGTTTTCTTCTGTCTATAAATAAAAGAAGGAAAGAAAGATTATTTAAGTACCATCAAGAAGATACGAAAAGAAAAGACAAGAAAGAAGAAAAAATAAGTTCCATGAACCTTCGGATATAGATCAAGATAAGGGATCAAGGTGACTTTTACAAATTTTTTGGATAAAAAAATTTTCAATTACATGAATCAAGATGCATGATCTTATTGGATAAAAAAGTTTTTCAATTTTCATAAGAAAATTTTTCAATTATATGAATCAATTTTATGAAAAGAAAGTTTTTCAATTTTTTAAATTGAAAATTATCTTTCAGAAGGGGCAGAGAGCGCGACGAGTAAAGATTTACCGTTTGCTTTCTTGATTCTTGGGGTATTCCACCGACTCCAATTGCGCCTCCCGTGGCAGAGGTGATGGACATTACCGATGAAACCCTAGATCGCCTCCGGGGCCGGAGAGGAGGGATAGCTCAGCCAGAGCCCTCCGCCAAAAACAAGGGATCGTGGTTCAAGGGAGTGGCAGATGACCGCTACGACTCGAGGAACCGTCCGCCGCCGCCTCTCGGATCGAGGACCTCCGGCGGATCCCGTACCGTTACGGCTACTATGACCGCACGTGGTTGCCGCCGCCGGGGACGATCAAGCAGTCAAGAAGGATGATGGTGGGCGCCGTACGTGGTAATCCAGTGAGAGGTTTGGGGTCGGAAGAGCGAAGGTGAATCAAGAACCGTAGTGTAATACATCAAGTATCGCGTTTCCAAGAACTCGGTTCCCGAGGGTGATTCGTGAAGCCGATTTGGTCTATAAATTTTCTCATCTTTTGTCGGCTGGCTGATAGGAATGACCATGACCAAACTAGTTTTTTTTTTTTTTTTTTTTTTTATCGGTCGAATATGACCAAACTAGATAAGAAAGGCTGCACGGTCTTCGCATGCGTCGTTCATGAGGCGGTTCTTGAAACAAATTCTTCGTCTCGTATATTTTGGTTATCTGTGAGGCTACGTACTTTAGTGCATTCATTGCTTCCTTGTTCTTTTTCCAATTCCAATGGACGTCCTATCTGTTTTTCCTCCATCCAGTTGCTTTTTATTTTTATTTTCTTATTATGCTAATTTCCTTTTTTGTCTTGTGTTATGTTCTTGGAATTACATGTCTTTGTTGGATCAAAGACCAACATTATAGGCATTATTTTTGTTCATATTCTTCAGCATCTGGTGCATGATTTTTCAGGTTTCTTGGTTATGTCATCAAGTAGTCAAGTTCGAATGCAGTTTCTTGTTCAGTTTACTAACTTAGAATGGTAACTACCAAACCTTGACGACTAAAGAACCTACTGACAGGAACACTTTATGCGATAAATTAATGACATGGAAAATTAGAGAGGTCGTGGATGCGGTTATGGACAATGAAACGCATTTTAGTTGTTCATAATGATGTGATCATGGGTGTATTAACTGCCCACTAACGTCCTTATTAATTTTTGGTAACTCTCACACCTTCAACGTAAAGAAGCCGAGATCTATGCGGCAAATAAACTCACCTCCATATACGAAAAGGTGAGGGGGACACGGGGACAAGCTTTTTTCTAATATAAAACATGAAAACAAAACCACCCCCTTTCTCTCTGCATTGGTTTTTCTTTCAACTGTTTCCTAAAGTCAAGCAAATTTAATCATTAGAGGGTCCCCCGCCGCACACATTCTGGCAAGTGGACATTTTTTTAAGGAGTAGCTGTCCCTGTGAACGTGTTGTTTTCTTCTTGGCACTCGACGGATGCCGGGCTGTATCTTCCACCCGGAGTTTAGTGGCAACGGCACCTTCTTTTTTTTTCTTTTTTTTGCCTTATGCCTTTTAAATTGTCGCTATGAAAGGTGGATCAATTGGTTTAAGAACATTACTATATCTGAAAAAGACAAGAAACATAGTAACCTAATCGTGTTTGGCTGTTAAATCTTTTTGACAAAATTGTGTCTAAATGTGTTTGGAGGGACATCAGTACCATGACCATATTCATGTATATATATCTATATGAAGTTGCAACTGGATATAGATATGCCTTTATTCCGTTTATGTATCTAGAAGATTATGACAATTTTTGATGACAAGAAGATCACGACAATTGAAACCTTATTTTTGTGATATCATTTAGGCCTTTCAGAAGTCGAATTTTAACCACCCAAGATGGCTTCATGATATTAATTAGCAAATGGATTATTAAAGTAACTACTTTCTTATCGTTTATCTTTTTACTTTTCCTGTCCATTTTCCCTATTTGACTGAATATTTGCTTTGCCGTTATCATCTTTATACAAGCCATCTATTGCAGCTTCATCTTTTTTTTAATGCTAAAAGTGCAAAGTATTTTCTCCATGGGACTTTCTTATGGGCAACATTTGTGTTAGTTGTTATTTTGTAAATCATGTTACTATTAGATCTGTTTTCATTCTTTTTTAATCTAATCGACAAGCTTGTCGGATTCAGGATGTGTAGGGGCTTCGTTGATGGCTCAAGCATGCAAAAGTTTGCTTTTTGCCATGGCTTATATAGTTCAATCATTGCCCCCGTTCTTTAATATCGTGAATCTTAACATTTTTCTTGTTTAAATGGTTACAATTTTTTTTTTTTTTAAATTCATTGTGTGGTAGATTGTTTTCTCTTGTTAGTGATATCTAGATCTTTTTTCTCTTTTCATTTTTGGATGCCTTTCCCTGTTTACACTCATTGCATGCCCTAACTCCAACCTTTTGTTCTCTCGTAAACTTCATGTTGATAGATCCTACCAGCCTGAAGCTGAAGAGGTTTCTTCATCGTGCTTCTCCCGGATAGGTCATTCTAAAGCAGGAACACTATTTTGGACAGGAGTCTGAGATCCATGGATCTATTCTGGGATAGCAAGCACCAGCTCCCGGTGCGACTTCATAAAAAAGCACAATTACTGGAGGCTTTTCCACAACTACTGGAGGGTTGACCATTCTAGGAGTAGACGGGTGGTCAGGGGTAATTCAACCGTAAAAGCGAGGCTCGGGATATGTGGATATGGATTTCACCTTATGGGGAATAGGGTTGGCGGTGTTTTTTCTCCGGGGCATGGGAAGAGGTACTGAGGATTTGTGCTACGACCTTCTCCCTTTTGGACTAATGGCAGTCCAAATGTCGTGCCGTATTCAAAGGTTTGCTACATTGGCTAGGGTTGGTGGTGCCGATTTCCGCCGGTTGGCAAAGTTGGAGTGCCGGAAAAGGGCACAATGTGCATTCCTCTTTCAGCTTTTCTATCTTGTGCGCATCGCCGCATTGTGGCCTTGCAACAAGGATGGAGCCAGGGGTCATTACGTGGGACACTTGCCATTTCTATAAAATTTTAAATGTCTTCTATTATATACATGATGAGCTTTGTAATTACAGTCGGATCGCTTATTTTATAAGTTCAGATATCAGAATACATTGATCTAGTAGGAAGCGGGAAAAAGAACGATCAACTTTTTATTTTGTATCATGAAGCTGTGTTCTTTTAATACTTGATATATTTTTGAGCAGATCATACTTATGCATCGGCAGGAAAAACATCTTATGTATCAATAGGGAAAAGGAATATTTGACCAGAAAATCTGAATTTGGCTTCTTTGTCCCTTTCCTCTTTTTAATATGCTGATGTTTGAATTTATGATTTCCCAAGTCAATAAGTCAGTTAACTGAGTCAAATTTTGGGGAGATTAGAGTCATTTGGAACATAATCCTTTGGGAAAATTGCATTTACTAGCCTTGTTTATGTTGAATGTCCTAAACCATCATAGGTTTATTCTAAATTTATTTGTGAGGGTTCTGTTGTTCGACATGATAGTGAAGCCTTGGATTTCTGCAAGCTTTAATGAGTTTGCTGCGCCTTTGAGTTTTTTCGGTTCTTCTCAATTAGATCTCTGTGGAGTTTATATCTTGTGAGTTTTTAGGAGAGTTAATATTTTCTGAGTTTTTAGGACAGTTTTCGAAATATATAGGATTTGCTTAAAATATTGCGCAATGAGATAGTGCTGAATTCTATTTGAGATCATTTCTTCGTCCAGGAAGGCTTGATGTCATAAAAGTAATTCATTCAAGATCTTGAGGATGATATACTGCCAGGTGAAGCAGAGAATAGGAAATTAATATTGAGAATATTCTTAATTTTGACAAAGTGCATGAGTATTGCAGCTCATATTTATGTGCTTAGGCTTGACAATGGTGATTTGGTTCCTCGGTTATTGAACATTTGATAGGAACTTCAGCTTTATTGGTTGTTAATTCAAGCATTATTCTGATTATGTAGGTATTTAAAATACAGATTGGATACATTGCCACCCAAAACATGCTTATTTTCAAGCTTATAAGGAGGAAGACTGAGACTGTTACTATTTGCTTTTCACTTCTTTTTTTCACTTTTTTTTTCTTAAATGTCATTTTGTTTTGATCAGTACTTTTGGTGTAGGTGAAAGATAAACATCATCCAGCTAATTTGTTGATGGTTATAGAACGGTAAGTTGTTGGCAGGCATATTTGATGAGAATAGATAGAATAAGTTCTGGAGAAATATTGGATCTGCGAAGTGGCATTACTCACTGCCACCTTGATGGCATGCATACACAGGCACAGGGAAAAAACTTCATATGAAATCAAATGTTTATTGGGACTTCCCCTATTTCTTTAACAACTTTTCATTTGCTCTACGCATTTATTTGTACTTCAACATAGGAGCTCATCTTATATTTACTGCATTTACATTATCCAAAAGGAATCAGAATGTTATGACTGCGGCAAAGAAATTTTTTCTTTACTTGCACGGTGGAACATTTCACCTGCAAGATGTTTATTGCATCCTATGCTTGTACATGCACATTTAAATTCTAGCCTCAACTTCTTTTGATGTTTGATATGCAGTGGACCAGGCCAAATAGCTTTATCATCTGCATACATCATTGATTTGAATTCTGAGGATAAACCGGGTGCTGATGGTGAAAGAAAAGGATACTGCAGGGATCCAGAAGAGGAAAATAATCTGCTTTCTGAAACACTTAATTCATGAAGACACTGCTTTCATCAAAAAAAAGAAGACGCTGTGCAGGCTCTGGCACTGGTTCATAAACTTGATGCAGCACAAGTTACCAAGGACAATATGACATAGTAATGATGGTGATAAATTGGATGGAGTGAATTTTCATGGTGTAACCAGAGGACGAATTATAATCTTATGCACTTAACTACTGTTGAGGATTGTGAGGGCATTGAGCTATCAGATATATTAGGTATCTGTGGTACATCCATGGTTTAGGTTACTATGGTATGTTTGAGATGAATGATGCTTAGGAATTTCGCATGTGAGAGTGGACAGCAAGACATCCGATAGAGCAAATACTTGTGAAGCTGATTGGGAGAAGAAGCTAGACTTATTGCAGCAGGAAACCTTGGAAGAAATAGCAGTCAAAGAGAAGGTAGATCTAGCAGCTGCTGTGGTCAGAAAAATAAGTATTAAGAAATATGGTTGGGTTTTTTTTTTTTTTTTGGTGGGGGGAGGAGGTTGCGGGAAACTCTTTCACAGTCCTGAGTTTGTTCATAGATATCGGCTTAAACACCCCTACTTTGTGATGGAGCTGACCACGATGATTTATGAGAATGTGCTTTTTAAAAATTACAAAGCATGCCTTTATAACTTCTTTCTGCCTCTTTAAATAAGCAAAAATGTTCAAGCCTATAGAGGATCACATGAATGTATATATTTGTTTCTTCATTGCAGCAATGCGGATGCAGCTGGTGGAACACCTCAGTCTCATGTAGCACTCTGCTCCTGCCGGATTCTTATTGTTTAAAGGGACACTTCCGTTTGCATCGAAAAGAAAAGTAACTGTCATGCATGCACTACTCTTGATGCCACAAACATAATCCAGTCTTGCTTGCATAAATGTTATAATTGAATATCTCTGCACTTGGGATTTGTCACCTTCTGTTTTACATCACATGCATATGCTTGTATCTGGATAAAAAGCATGACTGTAGTTGTTAGTGGCTTTTACTGCATGGATGAAACAACTTTTACGCTCATGAATTTGCTTTCTATTTTATACAGGACAGGATGCATATGTTAGAATTCACGTACATGTGAGTTGAAGTTTGTTTTGCTACATCAATCATCATTTTAAAGTACTAGAGTGATTCAACATAATAGGCCTCGGAGGTCAGGAGAGTGCAGAAAAGGAAAGTTTAAATTTTGATTCATAGTTAGCTTTTGCTTTATAGCCTTGTAATGGTGTACTTCTATTGATTCAGTGCCTGGTTTACGTGGATCTTTTATATCTTCTTCCTGCTTGCGCCTGTTTTGTTTGGATATTTATTTATTCTTCCCACTTATGCATTTATCTTTATAAATGGTTTCAAGAAAGGTGCAGCAGCTGCAGGAATGAAATTGCATGGTTATGTTCAATGGTCATGATCCAACATCAGTTGCAGTTATATGACAAAGGCGATCGCTGTTCACAATAACTGAAAGATCTACTTCATCGATCTTTAGAATGCCTGTCCTCTAGAATGGGGATAAAAATAAACAAATAAATAAATAGAGGTAATCATTTTCAAACTTATTTACTTACTAGTTGAATACTGACATATTTCATGTTTGTTTTTATGTTTCTCTTGGTTCTATAATGTTGCCTTTGTTCATAATATGTTAACGCTGAAGTTATCCTTTTTACCTCGAAGCTGCTAAATGTTATGTAGAATGGTGCTGCTGTTACTCGTCGTCTTCTTATTGCTGGAGCATCCTTGGTGGCAGTTAATCGAACAGGAAATGCTATTGATCACTGAATCGGTTCCATCATAGCTCGTAGTTTACCTGGAATGGTATGATATCCCTGTATCCATGACCTTGATATTTAATTTCTTATCCACATTACTTAATTTTATATGCTACCGATCAGGGGAAAAAATCATATAAAATTTTAAAATAAACAGTTTAGCTAGAAGATAGAGAATTGAGGAAGCAATTACCTACCACCGAGGTGGTAGTTCAGATGGAACGGGGCTTTGGTTCCGTATCTACACGTCCTAGGTTCGAGAAATGATGTTGTGGCCATCTCGGATAAATCCTGGCCTGATTATCCTGAGGAACCATAATCGTTATGCACTTCAATGATGAAAAGGCTTGAACTTCGAAATAAAATTTGAAATTAACCTTGTATAAAAAGATCCCCTTTTTTTATTTTTGTATTGTTTAAGCCTTATATTCTCTCTTTGAAGAAAAGACGATGAAACTTTCTGTAAACACATAGGAAATCCTATAATTGGGTGATGAACAGAAAACTCTAAGCATGCAGTGATTCTTGCTAGTATCCTCCTTGTTTTTTAGCCTTCTGTGGACATTATCCTCATTGATAGAAATTTAGACTGTGGAAGCAATCTTAATGAATTAGCGGAAGGTCAACTACTGTCAAGGGCCTTCCAGCTTGTTCTTTTATTAGTAGTTTAGTATAGGACAGCATTGCAATGAACCATGTCTAGTGATGGGGGAACAATGGAGATTTTTGGGGAAAAATGGCATGTGGAAGAAGGTAGCAGTTATTTAGCTTTTTTTGTTATTTATTCATGCAGTTTCCCTTGCACCAGGACAAGTCAATAGACACATTCACAAAGGTGTAGTGATGGATAGTTTGAATATTGTTGTGCCAGCTTATGTTGATACGCTTCAATGGTGTCATAAATCAGGAATTTTTTAATCACTGCTAGAACCATACTTTCAATCAGAAGAAAGTAGTGAAATGTAAAAGGCTAAAAAGTTAGATAGAAAGGGATTTAAAATAGATTAAGCTTGGCAATTGTTATTAAAATTGTTTCTTTTAATATTTATAGGGTATTGAGATTTTTTTTTTTTTTTTGCCTGGTGGGGGCAGCTGGGGTAAAAATATGCGAACAAACAGAAGCAGCAGATTAACCAACTGTTTCCATATTGAAGCTTCCAAGAGAACATTGAACCTAATTAGTGCTTCCTACTAAAGCTTGTTGTTCAGTGTTACAATTAATGTTACAATTATGAGAAGTCAGTAAGTTTTACAAGACTATTAGAAATCTATAAGGAAATTTTCTGTCAATGCAAAATGATGTAAACAGATTAATTCTGCAAAAATTATTGGGATCAAGATGAGGCATCCAGAAGAGTATCCATCAGTGAGGTGGTCCAGAATGCATATGCTTGTAACCTCTCTATGTACTACTAATCCACGTGTAACACCTGCTTAATTGAGGTCATTCAGAATTTTTCTACCTATTTCTTATGGTGAGGCTATTAGCAGAATTGTGTGCAATGCTCTTGAAATTCTACAAAAAATAATAATAATAATAATAATAATAAATGATAAAAATTTAAAATAATAAATAATAAGATCTCATTAAACTATCACTTGCCTTATATGTAAATTATTTAGCAATAAACTACTTAGCTATTCTAGGAACTCCTGAATGCTGAGTCAATGTGATGTGTTTGCCCTAATGGATTTTAATGGTACTGTTTGTGTGCAAAATAATTTTGAAATGACAGGCGTGCAGAACAGGCCAAACATGTTTGTCATTATTGGCTGCAGAATTTACGTGTTGTGTAGGTGATTGTCGCTGCATTCGTGCGTCATTGCATGCATCAAAATAAAGAGCCTGCAACTGTTAACCCTCTACCTTCTTCTGGTCTCCTTTCTTTATCTTACCCTATGCAAAAGTAGGAGCCAGCTGCATATGGTTCCTTTATGTATTTAATTTAGATTTTTCAGGATTGATGAGTTAATGGTCTATACTGACAACCAGCACATGAATTTGCAGCGATGCTGGGACTGTCGGGCAGCAACAGCTACAGCATGAATCTAGCCTAGGTCCTCCCACCCCCAACTGCACCATTAAAATTACACGGATATAGAAGAAAACCGGTACAGTAAATAAGAGGGGAGGAACCATAAGATTGTTGGTAAAGGTCTTGTCTTGCTACCAATCGATAACAGATTCGAAACATGAATAATCAAAAGATACTTCATTTCTACACCGGGATTTATTCTTTTCATCCCTTTTTATTTATAAAAAAAATAAGAGGGGAGGAAAAGAAGAGACTTTTATTTTGGTTTTATTTTATTTATATGAACCATCAAGTAGGATGGTAAATCTTTTGAAGAAGGTTTTTTTTTTTTTTTTTTTTTTTTTTTTTTTTTTTTTTTTAAAGTCTAAAATCTGTATAACCCATAGCATGCCTTCATTTGAACATAGGCCAAAAAAAAAAAAAAAGATTGAGTTGACAATGGGTTACCAGTAGAAACAAACTACTCATGCAGAGATCTGCATTCATATCCTGCTCCATGTATGAGTAATAAATCTCTCTTTTTTTTCTTTTTTTCTTTTTTTTTTTTTTGTTGGTAGAGAATACATCTATGTCATTAAGGACTTGACATGTCAACAAGGTTTCAGATGTCCTTTTTGCACTATTGATTACTTTTGTCATGGATAAGTAAAGTGCAAGCCAATTAATCTTCCATATAATCACAAAGTTTCACGGGTTAACTTTTCCGAGCCTTGTTAACTGACCGACACCACAAATTGGAGCAATAGAATGGCCTACTAGAGTGGGACTTGAACCAATCATGTCATTCTACTATAGCATCCATGGAGAAAATATATGTTCATATTGAGAAATCATTTAACTAGACATGTCTAATCCAATATATATACACATGAAAATGGAGGCTCATCTGGACACTAATTTTAATGATAGGATTTAAATCGTTCTCTCATTCCACATTGTCCTTAATAAGATGAAAGCCTTATACTAATTAATTTGATATGGTAATTAAAGCCATGTTTTAATTAATTGTGGACCGGAGAATAATGATTTTTAATCACTCATCAAATAGATGCTAATATTAATGATGAGATTTAAGTACTTCTTACCTTTCACATTACCATTAATAAAGTGAAAGTCATGTATTAATTACCTCAATGGAACAAGAGAGCTGATGCTTAAAAATGTAAACAAATAATTGTAGACTATAGAATAATGATTTTTAATTTATTATATGAATATTATAACAGTTATAGAGTAATCTATATTACTTTTGAAATAAAAATATTTGACATTCATAATTTATTTAGAATATAACAATTATATAAAACAAAAGAATATATATATATATATTTTTATTTTTTTTTCTAATTTGTTACAAATATATATTTAACATCACATATAATAATTATATATTGAAAATTTAGTTTTTAACTCAAACTCTAGACAATTAATGCATCTATGATCTTGAAATTTAGTGTAGTTTATGTTCTAGTCTATATGTATAAAATTTATTCCATGACTTCAAATAATAGATATTACCGTATCATGATGGCACCATGATGATTATAAACCTACATAGTATTAAAAATATAATTTATTATATTATTATATTATAGTTAAAAAATAATTAAAATAGATAAATAAATTATGTTTGTGTATCATGTGAGTTATATGCTAGTGTGATATTATTTTATGATGTCTTCTAAAGAGCTTCGTGTATATTGCCCTCAAATCATCCTTCGCTGAATTACCGCAATGCTGAGGATCTTTCGATCTTTTTTGGTGAAGGATGGAAGCTGCTCCTAGGTGCTCTATTGCAAGGAACTGTAAAAACAATTCCTTGATTGGTGGAAACTAACAAAAAATCCTACGACGTTCAAATCAATGAAGAGGATGAGATGGAATACAGCCTTCAAAGCTGAGAGGTAGGTGATGACTGAGAGCTTGAGAGTGGTAGAGATGAGTTATTATAGTATAACTTAATGTAATGCAATGTACCTCATCAGGGGATTTTTCTTACCAATTTACAGAGTTATACGAAATAATAGAATATCGTTAGGGAAGTGGCCTCCTTTGATAGATATAATAAATTTTGGTAGGATGTTGAAATTTTGTCTCCTGTGATCCTTTTTATTGAAATCTTTTCCGTTAGAATAGTTGATTTTGTTAGGATACTACTCTCCATGAACTTGTCCACTACCATCCTACTTGCCAAGATTGTTGTTGGGATAACTAGGATAGTTGGAACAGATATGATCGATTGTTGTCACTTACTCAGGTGCCATCGACTCCTACTATTGGGATAACTTGTTTGTTGCTAAGAGAGAATAAATTTTGCCAAGAGAGAAGGGGGTCGGCCTTGACATTCGTAATCTAGCATGCTTGACTAAGTTGGAGTTAGTCGAGTCCGAATAAGTACTCGATGGATGTGCATGAAGAAATGTTAGTCGGACTTGATTATGTATAGTCTCTCAGTGCAAGGTATCAGAGATAGTCAGTCTAGTAACTAATTTAGTTGTCTTCTACTCAATCAGTTGTAGGGTGAGTTAATAGTCGTAGTCATATCCTTCTCAACTAGTGATTTACTAACCATCTTTTCCTTAATTAGTGATGTAGTCGATGGTGTAGTCGCTTTTTAATTGTCTAATGGGCAACTCCATCTTAGTCGGTAATCCGGTAGGTATCTCGAGATCGAATAAGTAGTTGTTATAATAGATATCCCTCACTTCTGAGTCTACAACGTTTTTGAGTAACTTTATTAAATTTTGTCATCTCTAGGCAAAGGGAGTAGCTATTCCATCGATCTTGAGAGTTGGACAGATCTTTTCATCCTCCAGGCATTGATTGGCTCATTGAAAACAATTTGTAGCTATTTTATCGTCTTGATTGTGGCATGCATGCGAATCATTGGCGCAATGCTCGAAAGGCTGCATCATAATTTTTGGAAATGGTTTGCTATTTGTCCGATCATCCTTGGCCAATAAAGTTGTGCCATGTGGTTTGACAACTGTGTCCTTAAATGATTTCTATGGAGCTCGGTACTAAGAGTTAATCGACCGATTGCTTTTTCGAAGCTGCATGATGCTATTGGTTGGGGTTGCACCACACATCAAGATCTTGCAGGTCTTGAGCGAAATAGGGGTTTTGATCATAACTATTGAACCAGGTATAAGTAGTGCATTCTGGTTAGGGTTTTTTTACTGTTGCCATTGTTGCCTTCTTGCTACCGCTACCCAAGTTGCAAAGAAAGAGAGAAGAAAAAGAATAAGAGAACCGGCCCAGGATCTCCAAGTTGGTCCATGGCTTCTTTCATTTTTAGTTTCTTCCTTCCTAGAAGTCCCTTTAGAAGCTTCCTAGGATTTTTTTAGGGATTTCTCATTCTTTGCTCTTCTTCATTCAGTTCTTGGGTGGAAGCTTTTCTTCCAGATTTTTTTTAATTTTCTTTCTTTTTTGATCTCTTCTTGGCTTGCACTGGAGATGTCATCTGTTGAAGATGAAAGTCACTTGATGAGTAATGTCTCCAGGTTGCAGGCATCTCCGGATTGTTTCTTGGGTTGGGAGAGCCTTGAAATCCCAAGGGAAGCAAAGACCTCTGCTCATCGAGTAAGTTTTTAGGTCAAAAGCAATAGCGTTCCTAGAATTTATCTTGCAAGCCCATCGATCACGGTCTATATAATGATCGAGGCTAACCTTCTTAAAATTTTTGATAAATATTGATTTCTAGATATTTATCATCTTTATCTGCCAATGCCTGAAGATCGAGTAAGTTCTAGTCCTCTTAACCAACTAGTAGTGTACAAGAAAGATCTTCATGCCGGTCTTCGATTTCCTTTCCATCCATTTATTTTGAATGTTCTTGATATTTACCACGTAGGTTCTATTCAACTTCAAATTCTTTCTGCATCCTTGTTTTTTTATTATCCTTTATTATTTTCTTGAAATTTAGCTCTAAATATCTTTATTCTGGACCTTCTTCATATTGAAAAGGCATCTCAAAATGAAAAGTTGGTGGTTCATCTATCCCCACCGTGGTATGCAATTCTTCGTAGCCTGCCTTCTTTGATTCACCTTTAAAAGAATATGTTCTTCTTTGTCATCTCTGACCAATCCTGGAGAGAGCCAAGTATCTTCCTGAATAAGAATGATCAGATCCTCAAGATGGACGAGGAAGATTTTTTCAAGTTTTGTAGTATGAAGATCCTCCCTAGAAGGAACTTCTTATCGAGTAGAACCTTTATGATGTCGAGTTGAGTCCGATGAACTCACTCGGTAAGTTTCTTTTGTATGTTGCTCTCCTTCCAATTTTAAACTTTTGATAAGTCATCTTGTTCATCTTGCATGCATGAAGAAGGTTCCTACTAATAAATTTTGGGAGACCACCACTAAGAGAAAGGTCGCAACGAAAGATTGTTTGAAGAAGGCTATAGCCAAATGGCCATGCCCAAGGCTATCAGTCGGGGCCCCCTCCAATGCTATTAAAGTGCAGACACCCCGACCAAGAGACACGGCGAGGAGCTCCACCCAGGACGATGAGGTAGAGATCGTGGTGGCTTCAAAATCTTCACGAGGGACATCCTCCAGGAACCCAACTTCCAACTCGCCGGCTCCAACAACCACCATGAGGGTGGCAACCCCTCCAACTTCTTTGGCTCTAGGATCATCTTCTTCGGATCCAGAGGGATTTGGATCATCCTGAAAGTCATTAGGATGGAGGATGTTCGTCGCCCTCCCTGACCAATTATTAACCTTGGATAATCATCATCGAGCTATCTCTCGGTGAGTCAGCTTCAAGCTTGATAAGTAGTGAGAAACTTTCGGCTATGAGAAACAAACCTTGGAGTTAGAAAGTCATCGACGACAAAAAAGATTATGCCTCCATTTTGTAATCTCTACTTTTCTGGACTTGATCTGATTATTATAACTTTCTTGGACTTGGTCTATCTTTGTAAGAATCTTCCTAAATTAATGAAAAGTAATTTTTTTTTAATGGTTCTTTATGTTGAATGAATGTCTTCATTTTTTAATAAAGTTTTGCTAAGTATCTTAATCGGTAGAGTAGCTTTAATCGAATAAGTAATCCATCTACGATGAAGCTAAGTCTCTCGGTCAATTAGAAAACCTGCCAAGCTAACCCGAATATTGAAATTTTGAATATAAGAATGGGTCCTTCAATTATGGGACTTGGTGAGTTTTTCCTTCTAACTGTTATATTAGTTGCCACATTTAAATATGCCGGCACTTTTCTTGGGACGAGAGAGTATTAGTCAGTCATCGCTTAGAACTTAACTTAGAGAGTCAGTTGGTTCTTGTTGAGTAGTCGCTAAGTAGTCAAAAAGGAAGTGAGATCCAAGTGAGATGGGAGTAAATCCCGAACGAGAATGGGGGTATGACCTAAATAATAGGGGAGTGAGATCCAATGGTAGGAGTGAAACCTGAATAAAATGGAAGTGAAATCTGAATAAGATGCAAGTGAAATCCAAATAAAATGGGAGTAAAACCCGAATGAGATGGAAGTTAAACATGAATAAGATAGGAGTAAAACCTGAATAAGATGAAAGTTGAATCCAAATAAGAAGACAGTAAAATCCAAATGAGATGTAAGTGAAACCTGAATAAGATGTGAGTAAATCTGAATAAGATGAAAATTGAACACAGATAAGATGGGAGTTAAACCTAAGATGGAGGTCATAAGTCAGCCATTTTTTTTGGTTAGGTGTCAATTGATCAGATAGGAGTAAGGTCCAAGATGGAGATTGTGAGACAGTCATCTTCTTTGACCGGGTGTTAATTAATTAGATAGGAGTAAGATCCAAGAAGGAGGTTATGAGCTGGTCATCTTCTTCAATCGGGTATCAATTGACTGGATGTGAGTGGGATCCAAGATGGAAGTTGTGAGCCAACTACCTTCTTCAGTCGAGATAAACCGATCGGATGGGAGTGAGATCCAAGTAGTGGTTGTGTAGTAGTTGTGAGCTAGGCATCTTCTTCGATTGGGTATCAATCGATTAGATGAAAGTGAGAACTAAGATGGAGGTTATGAGCCAGCCATCTTCTTCAATCGAGTGTCAATCAATCGGACGAGAGAGAAATCCAAGATAGAGATTATGAGCCAACTATCTTTTTTGATTGGGTATGAGTTGACTAGATGGGAATGAGACCTAAGATGGAGGTTGTGAGCCAGCCATCTTCGACCGGGTATGAGTTGATTGGATGTGAGTGACATCCAAATTAGAGATTATGAGCCAGCCATTTTTTTTAATTGGGTATGAGCTGATCGAATATAGAGGTTGTGAGCTAGCCATCTTCTTTGATTAGGTATAAGCTAACCTGATGACTCAATAAGCTTAAGCAACCTTGATGCTGGATGACTGAAAAATCAAGATAAGACCTCTAGGAATATTATCAAAGATTTTTTTTTGTATTACCAAATAAGAATTATTATATCATTGGTAAAACATTCGAAAATTTTTGGCATTCCAAGTTTGAGGGATTGGAGTTCTGTTGAGGTTTTCGATCTGATAAGCTCCTTGCTGAAGGGCTTTAGTTACCTGGTAAGGTCTTTTCCAGTTTTGAGACAACTTGCCTTGCTTGGTGGGTTTTAAGACTTTCGCACATCGTAGTACAGGATCTCTTGGACAAAAATTCTTTGACCTTACTTGAAAGTAGTAGTATGGAACAACTCTTCATCAGTACGCTGCTATCCACAAGTGGTCTTAGTTCTAAGTCTTCTCTAGCATGTCAAGGTTGGTTCTTAGTTGGCTTGAGTTGCTTGATTCATCAAAGTACTCAATCAGCAGAGTTTAGAGTTCGATCTTGACTGGGATCATCGCTTCGGTGCCTAAGGCCAAGCTAAAGAGAGTCTCATTTGTCAATGTCCGAGGAGTTGATGGTATGCCCATAGTACACTGGGTATCTCATCTACCCCCCATCTAGGAAGATTTGAATGATGACTCAGTTGAAGATCGAGAGTGCTTCGCTCGCTTTAATTCTTTCTCGAGTCATCTCTCCTCTTGCTTAGGGCTTCTCGGTGCGGTGTAAGAGACCATGATTATGGGATGGTCTGTTAGTGAGAGGACCTTCCTCTGGGAGATCGACAACTTCTCCAGTAAGATGAAGGGGACCGCTATTAATGGAAAGTCCATCGATGATAAGATCTCCCTCTTGAAGATTGATGGCTGGATGGGCAACGGTAGTAGAGATAGCTGGGACCTCTGATGTAGAGCTCTCAACAGGTCGGGTTCAGGTCGGAACTCAGATATCCAGACCCAGACTGATCTTAGTTACCAAATCCATATCCTGATCCGAATACCCAATAGATCTAGTTTTGAAGTACCAGACCTGGACCCGAATGGATCCTGGATATCTGGACCCGGATATGAGACCTGACACTTACATTCAAAATTTCACAAAATGAATTTCAAAATAATTAAAAAATTAATTTCCATACCAAAAACTGTACAAAATGAGTTTCCATACCTTTCTTCTCTTGCCTTCTTGGTAAGCGATTTGAACCTTGCCAAGCTTTCCACAATGACCTTCATTTTCTCCATTCTCTAACGGTGCCTATCCCTAAGGGAGCTGTTCGCCATGGCCTTTACAGCCATGAAAGGGATCGCAAAGAAGATTGGAGCCCTTGTAAGTTGGAAAAAAGAATACCAAGATGAAGAGCGCCAATCAAGAATCACGAACCCTATAAACCTAATAATGATTAAGAGGAGAAAGGGAAGGAGAAGAAAGAGGAGGAAAAAGATCTCTTGCCATGAAGCTTTAACCCCCTCAGCAGGGCTCGGATCCAAGGAAGGCAACGGCAAGGGACGATGTCAAGGTAGCGGTGGTCGATAGGGTTCAAATCCAAAGAAGGTAGAGGTGGAGGACGACGTTGGGGCAGCGACAGCTGATGGGGGACGATGTCAAGTGATGGTGAGACTAGATGCTATGAGCATTGATAGGTGGAGTTGTAGAGGAGTTCGAGGATGAGGGAGGAGAAGGGGGGAGGGCCAAATCAGGAGGAGACTATTGGCGACGACGTGATGCCAGTCTACTGGTGGGTGGAGAGGGGGAGATGGCCGATGGGTTGGAGGGACAGAGTGGAATTAGGGCTGGCTAGGAGCAAGGGTTCTTTCCCTTTTAACATCCAATATTTATTTTGAGTCGTTAGATTTTGATCTAACAGTTCATAATAATTTTAATATATATATATTATATTATATTATATAATCAAGTCTCGGATCTGTCAGATCTGGATATTAAATATCTAGACCTAGATCCATTTAACTATAGTTAAACGGGTCCGGGTAAATGAGTTCCATCTTTAGATCAGACCCGGACCCGTTAGGTAAATACCTGCGGGTCTCGGGTACAAACCTAACCCATTTATAACTCTACTTCGGTGACTATTATCTTGCCATAAGAGGTTACTGCTATTATAGTCCCTGCATCGTCGTGGCTAAAGCTTGAGCTTGTTGTGTCAAGGCGGCAAGCAAGTCCTACTGGATGACCAATTATGGAAGTGGCAGGGCAAAAGGTTCCAGAATCTTGCACATGAGTGACCACAATGGCTCCAAGCTCCAGAATCTTGATGCTTGTTTGCCTCCCTTCCTAGCATGCCAATTTGTTACTATCAAATCACCCTCCATTAGGCTATGGCAGCATCTAAGGGTCTTCCGATCTTCTTCAGTGAAGAAAGGAGAGCTGCTCCTAAGTGCTCCATCATGGAGACCTACAAGAACAGTCTCTTGAGCGGTGTTAATTGATGGAGGATCCTTTAACACTCAGTTCAGTGAGAAGGATGAGATGGTCTATAGCAGCCGAAGCTGAGAGCTAAGTGGTGACTGAGAGCTTGAGTGGTAGAGATGAGTTCTATAGTATAATGTAATATAATGCAACATACCTTGCCGGGGGTCACTTCTTATCAATATATAGAGTTATGTAAAGTAACAGAATGCCGTTAGGGAGGTGGCCTTCTCTGACAGGTGTAATAAATTATGGTAGGATATTGGGATCTTATTTTTTAAGATCTTTTTCGTTGGCATCTTTTTTGTTAGGATAGTTGATTTTGTTAGGATACTTCTCTCCATGAACTTGTCCTCCATAATCTTGCTTACTATGATCATTGTTGGGACGGCTAGGATAGCTAGAATAATTAGGATCAACTTTTGTCACTTACTCGGGTGCCATTGACTTCAAGTATTGGGGCAACCTGTTCGTTGCCGAGAGAGAAAAAACCTTGTCAAGAGATGAGCCTTGACATTCGCAATCTAGCATACTCGATTAAGTTTGAAGTTACTTGGATCCAAGCGAGTACCTGATGGATGTGCTAAAGAAATATTAGTCGAACCCAGCTGTGTGTAGTCTCTCGATGCAAGATATTGGAGATAGTCAATGTAGTGACTGACTTGATTGTCTCCTACTCAATTGATTGTTGGGTGAGTCAATAGTCATAGTCATATCCTTCTTAACATGTGGTTTAGTTACCATCTTTCTCTTAGTCGGTGATGCAGTCGTTAGTGTGATTGCTTCGAGATTGTCCGGTAGATGACTCTACCTTAATTAGTCAGTGATCTGGTAGGTATCTCGAGGTCAGGTAAGTATAAAATAATAGAGAATGATGGAAGCGATAGTTAAGTTTAGATTCTAGAGTGAGATGATAGATGAGAGAATTAGATATTCTCACAAGCCTAGTTTGATGAACAAATAAATTTAGCAGGTAGTAACTACAAAACAAAACAAAACAAAACAAAAGCCTCTAATGCATTTATAGTTTTACATGTAATAAAATTTTGGGGGAAAAAACAAGTCCTAGAAATGATATGCTGCTCCACCGGCACATTTGAACTCCCTTACGGACCAATGTCAGCGAGCCTTAAAACCGTCTAGCGTGGATGAGTAATAATGAGTTGTGGTGTGTGAAAATCGTTTAAGATGGATCGAACCCGTATGGCATGGAAGATTAAGCCAAATAGCTTGGTTATTCGATCATGGGTGAAGTATTCACCTAAGCAAAATTTAGATCGAAATGTCATTTAGAAGAACTTCATCTTAATGGATCATAGCCGTCACTTCTGGAAATGGCTGCCACGCCCAAAGTGGGAGCGCAGTAGCACCAATCAGAGGTGTCCAAGACCAAGAGATGGAATCGGACACCAGAGAACTAAAGGTAAACTTTCTTTTCTCCTTTTTATATGGTGTTTCAAGAAGTTTGCCAATGTTTTGAGCTGTCTCTTTTTATTTCCAACTTGATTTGCTGTTTCTCGGGGATTTTTTTTTTTTTTTTTTTCAATAAGGAAATAAGGAGCGAAGAAGGGGGATAATAAAGGTAGCTAAATCCTTCCCTATCTCGTGGTGAATATGTCACTTTAATCTCATCTAAGATAGATCATTGTGGCTCAGAAAATTTCTAGCCAATCTCATATCCATACGTATTCAAATTAATTACAGTCTCGTATCTCGAATTTAAAATATGTAAGATACGAAACATCAATCCATTTCACCTGAATTATGGGTGCGGTCATCCTTTACCATGGAGATTGGAGGATGCGTTTTAGAGTTTTTTTTTTTTTTTTTTTGTGGGTTTCGGTTCATCCATGGTGGTCGCTTTTAGCTATTCTCATGTGCTTAAAAAGCTTTTAGACTGTTCATCCGCTTTCCCTTGGAACCTTTTTAACGTGCGGTCGCGTATTCTCCGGTGTACAGGAACGAAGAAATATTAATTTACGACACATCTTGCTGGCCTATGGAATATTCTTCCTGGTTTGGCGTGCTCCGGATGCGACTGCCCTTTTTCTCTTTACTTTTTTTTTTTTTAATTTCCGAGAAAAATACATGTGACCGCTACGTTTCAGCATTTTCTAGCTGACATTGGACGAAGGGCAGCAACATGTTGTTTTCCTTAGCGCTAGCAGACAGCTAACAAAACGATCGCTTTGATTATTTTAATTAAAACGCTCTCCATGCACGGATCTCGAAGTGCGGGACAGAATTGTCAATGTACGGACTTCGGTATATGCTTCGGTCTCACATGCAGACTTTGATACAGGGATAATTTATGTACCCGGATAAAATTAAATTAGACAAGAGTATGTACGATAATTTTTTATTTAATAGAGTTTAACACTTCCAACAAGATGCGTGTGTTGCGGGTGATCATTTCTTCGAATAATATTGAGCAAGAATTTCTAGTGAGAACATAGAAAATTAAGAGTTAGGACACGCGAAAGAAATAAAAGTATTGCATAATCAAGTAGATAGGAAGAATGGTCGGCCATCAATCAATTATATTAAAACCATGGTTCGGGAGAGTGGGATTCTGAAATGACAATGTGAATGGGTGACTTGCATTTGAGCCGTTTAAATTGAATGGGGTTTCATTTCAATGGAGATTTGTCAGTCATTCAAAACTAAATCCATATTCTTGAATTCGAATTTCATTTTCATTTTAATTTTGGTTCTGATTGCTGACCCGGGTCTAATAATACCGTTGGCAAAAGAAATTAGGCTAGAATCCAGCGACAATGAGTTGCACATTGCATTTACTATGCACCTCCTCGGTATTAAATGCACTTTGAAATTTCGGTTCGTGATTCATGCTGCTTCTCTATAACTTTATTATATTTTCAGCCAGCCCTTGTTTATTTGACTTGTAGCGTTGATACCCAGCCTACAAGCCAATTAAAATGGATAGGGATTTGGTTTCTCTAAAGAAATTTCTACGCATAAATTGTGCCCCTTTTTCCTTTTTGCACGTGAGAGGCACATGTAAAACGTTGGAAGTGAACGTACCCTGGTAGCCATGAAGATAAAACTGAAAACTGATCAGATCGGATAGGTATATATTCATATTTTTAAATATAAATATTAAAATTAATATATATATATATATATATATATATATATATATATATATATATATATATATATATATATATATATATATATATATATATATATATATATATATATATTAAATAGATGTGATTAAGAATTAGATATCAAGTAATATCTATATTTATCCTAAATAGATACGGATACAAATTAAATAATAAATAAATTTATATTTATATATTTAGATGCTGATACTATTTTAAATATTAATTGAATTTTAAATAAAATTTAATAATAAAAATCAATAATAATAATATAGTTATAAAAATATAAAAATAAATATAATTATAATTTAAAATAATAATAATTATATGTAAAAAAATAATTTTAATATAAAGTTTTATTAAAAACCAAGAAGTAAGTCCGGAGGGCTCCCATTATATGTAAAATAAATATCCATATTCGAATATGAAAAATTGGAAAAAAATTGTATCCAAATTTATATTCAAATAATTTTTTAATTAATTATTCAAATTCGTATCTGACCCACCCGATAGAATTGAAATATATATATATATAATCGGATATGGTTGCGATAGGATAAAATCCGACTTTATCTTACCTGTTTTGAGCCCTAAGCGGAGGTGGTCACGAGTGAAAGTTGGCGCGTGTGGGGACCGAGAGGACAACCAACCCGCGGGGCCCACGACACAGTGCCCTGGACTACGGAGGCGTTGGGTGGATGTGGGTGGGAGGGGTAACGGCACGGGTTGGCGGTCCCCGCGATGCCCTCCCGATTCGTGCCGTCCGATGAGCCGCGTGGCCACCAGACGATAAAGGCTATCGGATTGGCGGGTGGACACCAATGGACTCCGGCTAGAGACAGCACCATGTGATCCACGCCCTGTACAGTTTCTGCTGCACGCCTAGCTTTGAATTTCGTGAGCGATATCTGATTTAGCCCGTCTGGTTTTAGCGGAAAATAGATGGGCATGTGTTAGCACCAGCATTCAATTTGTTTACCTAAAAATACATCAACATTCAATTCGCAGCATGAAACGACAAACGTGGAAAGTGAATTTTTCTTTGGATTGGGTTGGTCAGGATACGATTAGATTACAAGGTAATCTGACGGTTTTTGTGAATAAAAATGGCTAACGGTTTTTGAGAATAAAAATGGTCATGGATAAATTTTATCATATTCTGTTAACGAAAATTTATTTTAAAAAATATAAAAAAATATTATATTTGATTGGAGATAAATTTATATAAAATTATTACTAAGATTTTTACATTATTCTTGAATAAATAATTTAAATATTAATTTTTTTTCTAGTCCATTTATTGATGTATATGATCCACTTGCATAAACTCAATTAATATATTTATAAATATATTACTATTAGTATATTAATATATTATTATTATTATATAATTAATATAAAATAATTAAAATAATATTAAAATAATATAAATATGATGGAAATGATATTTTTAAATTATCATTATCGGGTAATTTAATGTGAAAAAAATAAATACTATCCTTTTTTGTGATATTTATTTTATCTTTTTTTAAAAAAATTTAGGCATTGAACCTATTATTTATTTTATCATTGGACCTATCTTTCCCGTGATATTTATCACGACTCATTTTTACTTTTTCTCCCTTGCAAGACCTCAAACTCAAAATAAGTTTATTTCCGCATCTTAAGCCCCCAAAAAAATCAATTTTTTTTGATACAATCGGGCGGTCACATAGCTCTGGTGCGAGAGCAGCCCAAAAGATCAAGAGAAAGAAATTCCTGAAGGGATAGAGAAACACTATCGTCCTAGGATCAACATAGGAGGCAACCCAATCCGTAGCACAGTTTTACTTCCCGACAGACATGCAGGTCATAGTTGTTATAGGAACCTGCAAGAACTTTCAAATATCATGCAGAAGATGATGGGTATCACAGCGATTCGACATGTCCTGAATCCAGGAATAACAATAGAAGAGTCATCCTCAATAATAATTATGTGAGCATGCAAATGCTAAATAGCTCTGATGATACCAGCCCACGCAGCTCTGAGCTCCGCTTCTGGAACAAACGGATCATGAAGAAAGATTCTCTCGGCTACAAGAAGCCTCCTGTCATTATCCCGAATGATATATCCTGTACCACTATCAGCACCGCGAACACTGTCATCAAAATTTATCTTGACAAATCCCAGAGGAAGAGGCTCTCAGGAAATGTAAATAGCCCTCCAGGCTGCTATCAAGATAGCATGGGAGTCCTAGGAATCTGTGATTGTAAGGAAGGTGACAGTGTAAAACTGGTGATACTCCATCGCCATGAACCTGACTCTCTGAAGAACCCGATGGTTGGGATGGCTTCAACCTCAAAGATCATCGCATTTTTAGATAGCCAAATTTGATAAGCAATGTAAGTAACTAGATTGCTCTCTTATGTCAAACTCTGGTGTAGAAGATCGAGGAAGTAGAACGGCCGTAAACCATCATCAACATCCCAAGGCCAACTCCTTGCAAGTCTCCAAATCATTTTCACTCTGGGGTAGCTCAGGATCACATGCTCAATGGACTCATCCTAACTACCACATACTGGGCAAGACACCAACAACTCCATACCTCTGTGCCTAAGAAGAGTCATCGTAGGAAGACGATCCCAAGCCATCTTCCAAAGGAAGAGATGCACTCTCAGATGAACGGAAAGTCTCCAGATCCAGGTCACCGCAAATCTCGTATTAGAATGTCCCCTGCACAAATTATAAAGGATGCTCGAAGGAGCCTTGGGGCAGTAAGATGGGCCCCATACCCTCAGGTCCTGTCTCGATGAATCGAAATCGGGACGGTAAGAATCCGAGAGGCCAACTGGCTCCTAAAAAGTCTAGATATCTCCTAAACTCTCCAAGCCCTACCATCATCCATCAATAGATCACAGACCCGGAGATTGACACCGACCCCGTACTCGCAAAGATCAGCCACCTAAATAGAGGAAAAGTAGAAATCCATGCATCCTGACTGACATCAATCGTCGTCATATCACCAACCAAATATCTGACATGAACCATTACAATAGGGGCACGAGCACAAATCTCCCTCTAGATACAGGAACAATCGTGGATCATCTGAATCTGGGATCTCTGACTCCAAACACAATAATATACTCTCATCACCCTACTCCATATACAGCTAGGCGGGAGAAGATATCTAATAACATGTCTGGTAATGAGAATCTCCCTTCTTACCGGAAGGAATTGGATCCCAAGATCTTTATCCTTGACTGGCCGGTATATATGTTCCAAGCCAGCAAATAAATATCATGACTATCATGTCTAGATCTTTACCGGAAGTTATAAAAAATCTACTCCATCTCCCCCTCTCAGTCAGCCGTTGGAGGGAAAAAAAAAATCTCTATCCGTGCTTGACATGCAACCCAAATCTCGTCCATGTGTTAGGCTGCTCGCCTCTTACGCGTGGTTAACCGCCGAATTAAGCAAAATAAAAAAGGTTGGGGTCCGGTTCCTCGCCTCCTCAAAATCTCCCTTCTTCCTCGGCTTCCTCGCTCCACCATATAAACCCCACAACCCCGCGAGATCACCACCCATTACCCAATCCCATCCGGGATAAAACCCCAACCAAACCTATGTATCCGAGACAACAAAACCAAAAAAAACAAAAAAAAAGGAGATAAAAGATATTCCAGCAGAGTGCGCGAGAGACAAGGATAAAGAGCGATGTGCCTGGTGTTCGTGTGCGACGAGGAGGAGAGAGTGCTGGGAACTCAGCAGGCGCCCGGAAACTGCCCGTACTGCGGAGGAGTGGTGATGGCGACGGACGTGGAAACCGCTTGGAGGCTCTGCTGCCTTCCCCTTTGCTTCAAGACCAAGAGGAAGTACTCCTGCACTAGTTGTTCCCGCCGTCTCGTCACCTACCCTTAGATTAGCTTGCATCCTTCTAAGCCGTGCACCCAAAATCCAATCTTAATTTGCTTCCATCTTTCCAGTGTTTTTGGAAGTTTGTAGAGAACTGTTGCTACTGATTTCCAGCTCTTTTAATTGTCATTGTCTTAATTTGTGTTGTATCTCTCATGGTGCTTGGTAGAGAAGAAAAGCCCAGATCATTCCTTGTGGTTGCCGGTTATAATTCTGAAAACCTCAACAAAATCCCAGCTTCCTTTATGTTTTTAGTCTAGATACTGGTATTATCTAATACCTTACCGTTTCTACTGTGTTTCTAGAATAATAGAACAGGGAAACTCCCTTTGTCCCCGAGACTGGTTACCTGCCATCAGTTACGATCGATCCCCCAAAATCTCATCTGTCCCTTGATCTTGTTATTTTAGCTCAGCTTATGAAATACCTCTGATCATTAAGGTGATCTTATTTCGGTTTTCTTTTGAAAGTAGAAGAACAAAATTCAGAGGTCTGACGTCTGGTCACCAAACTTTAGTTACATATTTCTTTCGTTGCTTCCATACTCTCGAATTTTCTTTTGTATTTTTTTTTTTTTTATCCGTTCAGTTTTAGTTTGTACATACCGTGGATCTCCGTGTCTCAAATGAAAAGGATAAGGCTAAGAGGAAATCCAAACGGTTCTTGACGTGGACAGATCATTTACGTTTACTCTAATCCTTCTCAAAATCTCATCTTTCTTCGAATCCTTGTAGTTAATCTGGCATTATTCATGCTCTCTTTTTTAGTACTGCCAAATGTGTATTATTGGTGTTGAGGCCACTTTGGATGCTTTCTGGTGGAGGAATGGCGCTTGGTCGGGATCTCTCTGTAGGGTTTCTAGCTAAAAGGATTTGGATAGGATGCTCATGCCTGGTTCTGTACTCACCGGTCTTTCTCTCTCTCTCTCTGGTCCGAGCTTTTGGTGTTTTCTTCTTCATATTTTTCCTTTTGTCTCAATGGTGGTTGTATCAGATGGATGGAATGGAATTGCCTATATTTTCTTTGTCTATGTTTGGAATTTTCTTTGGGTGTTGGTGTATAACAAGCAACAGGACATCGTGCGGCCAACATTACGGATATCGTTATCAAAGATTTTAAAATAATATATAGTTAGATATTATTCAATATAAATTAAGCAAATTAGTTTATGGAATCATGCGAATCCTTCGGATGGAAGGCAAAAAGCATGGATGAACTCACGGTACATGGAAGGCGGAAAATACGGAGGGGGCAAAAATACCGCGTGTGACGAGAAGGAGAAGCGCTACTGGTCTTGGCGCGGATTGCTACTTCTTTTTTAACGTCCAAGATGTCGGTGCCTCTTTTGCGGGAACTGTGAAGAGGTAGGTCAGCCTTCGTGCCCGGATGGATGATTGAGATCTCCAGCGTCGTTCCATTGGACTGGGGGACTCTTTTTGGCGTTCCTTCTGGTCACGTGTCTGCAATCAAGCACCGACTGCATTAATTGTTGGGATGCCATGTGGTCATTTCTTAATGCTATTGCATGACAGAGAACTGACGTGTTACAATATAACCTAATGATGATATGGTCACACGTGAAATAACAAGGGAAGACTTCGTCAACTAGGTGAGGATGACTATGAAATTTAACTAAAATCTATAAAAACTTTATTAATCATGCAAGCGATCGGGATTTTTAATGTTAATAATCTCCTCACCTAATAATTGTAATGCAAGGTAAATAACATGGAATCAAGGAGACCATTCTCATGTAGAACTTTTATTATGGAAAGGAGATTCCTTGAGTGTTCTTAGCTTGATGCAAGTTCATGGCTAATGCTATTAATCTTTTCATGTAATAATTATAACATAAAATAAATAATGTGAAATCTAAGAAACCATTCTTTGTTGAAAAAAAATATCTCGATTTGATTCGAAAGAGGTCCGCTAGAATAAAATTCATGAAAAAAACTAAAAACTAGGCTTGAAAAAAAGACTCGCTGGCTAGCACAGAGACAGGATTACATGACCACAGGATCACAACATGTGCAGCTCGTAGGCATGCACGGCCTAGACCTATGCATGCATATGCATGGGCGCCTGCATAGCCTAGCACGATGCACGTGGCCTAGTCACTGCAATCCACGCGCGGTCTACATGGGACTATATATCATGGTCCATGGCATTTTTTGGCACGGTCTGCAGGCATTCATTGTGGTTTGTGACCTCAAGTATGCAATCCGACAACTCCATGTGATTCTAGGCTTGATTCGATGACCAAGGAGTGTACCAACTTTTATTTGGATTTGATTCGTATGATTTTAGGTATATACGATGACATTGGATGACCATGAATCTTTTATGGGTCCAATATGAGTTGGACAATGAACTGAAGTCTTTTTCCAATATAATTTGAACCATCAGACTCCTATCAAAATGCTCTTCGACAGAGAGGCTATAAAAAGGTAGATAGGGATTAGAGAGGTTAGGGGTGAGGATTATGAGGGGTCTTCAAGGAGTGGCAGTAGCAAAAAAAGCCTGAAAGACTAGATGGTCTCTTTTAGAGTTGAGAGCTTTGTAAAGAATTTAAAATTTCTTGTCAAGAGAAATTATAAATAATTATTTTTTTTATAGTGAAGTCCTGCATATCCTATTAAATTATATTTTCTATTTTATTTTCTTTTCTTCCATTTTTTTGGTATCAATGATGATATCGTGATCTTAAACACAAAGATTCATATTCCACATGATGGATTTCTCAATAAGTAGTATAAGTATAGTTGGTACCACAATAACTGGTATCAGAGTTTCAAATTATCCGTGTTGTTCAAGATTGAAGAATATAACAAATGCAATCAAAGTCGATATCAATCAGTTTGATGAAAAGAGTAATTTTTCTCTAAAAAGCGAGGGTGAAAGACGTGCTCATCCAGTAGAAGTTGATCAACACTCTCATATTGAGGAGAGGCTAGCCATCATGTAGAAGAAAAATTTGGAAGTGGCTCTAGATGTAGACGGTGAGTACTATCTGCTTGTATTTCATGAATGTAGTGATCCACATATTAATCAAGACTTTTTCGGTTATGAATAAAGCTCGAGAAAATATATAAAACAAAGTCCATCACCAATATACTCTTTCTTTAGATATAGTTTTAACAATAATGGATGAGCAAAGGATAGAGTGTGCATGTAGGAGCATTTAAGCAACTTCTAGAAAATCCTCACCGATTTTCTTAATGCATGTGAGAAAGTTGAAGAGAAGACTAAGGTATTAATATTGTCATCATCACTTTCATACTCATTTGAGTCCTTCGTGACTATTCTTCTAGTCGAAAAGATACTATAAAGATGAAAAAGGTTATCTCGGTACTTCTTCAGAACGAGGTTTGCAGGCGGGAGAACCAAACTTCGAGTTCAGGTAAGAACTCAGTGATGTGGTGAGACCGCTGACTAGGGGGAACTGACAGGCGCCACGTCAAAGGAGGCCACCACATTGGATGCTAAGTCAACTCTCCAGCTCGGACCGCTCCGCCGAGCTGAACTGAGCTCCCTCGAGACGACGAGTCGAGCTCCGTCCTCTGTCAGGTCGGTCCCGCGAGCTCGGGACGCCTAGGTCAGAGCCGCACTCTGCCCTCCAGAGCGAGACCCTCGGAGATCGAGCTTCGTGGTCGGAGTCGAGCTGCCACATGGAGCCTCTCCGAGGCGAGCCCTCTGGACCGAAGCCACACTCTACTCTCCAGAGCGAGACCCTCGGAGATCGAGCCCCGTGGTCGGAGTCGAGCCCAGCCCTGCTCCACCACGTGGAGCTTCTCCGAGGCCAAGACCTCTGGACCGGAGCCGCACTCTACCCTCCAGAGTGAGACTCTCGGAGATCGAGCCCCGTGGTCGGAGTCGAGCCCAGCCCTCCTCCACCATGTGGAGCCTCTCCGAGGCCGAGCCCTTTGGACCGAGCCCACGCTCTGCTCTCCTACACCAAGGCAATCTCGCCAGCTCGGGACATCTAGGTCAGATCGAGCCCTGCCTCCCCTGCTCGACCTCTAGCCCGGATAAAGGCGGGAGGACAACACCATCATCCCAAGGACCACGGGGCGGCGCCCACCATACTGCAATAACTGCCTGTCCAACCGTACTACCAGGAGGATGGGCCAGTCAGAGAGCACGAACCCCAGGGACGGCGGCCCCCGGATCGATGCTTTGCCAAGCTTCCCAGAATGGGACGACTGGAGAGGATGTCAAATCAAATATAAGTTTCCCCTACCGCATGTCAGGAAAGACATCCCGTCCATGGCACGGTATCCCGCCACGCGCCTGCCAGCCCAACAAGGATCCTGAGGCAAGCGTCCAACGGTCACTTTTCAACTACAAAGAACGATCGACACACTCGAGAGGGAAAAGGTAATACAATACCAATACCAACACAAGTGCAAGCTCAACCAAGAGGGCAAAGCACCACCACCACAACTACTAAAGAAAAATCAGGGAAACAAGGAGAGGCGACAGAACAGAGAACCCCTCTGTCCCCGCCGTGGCTCTCCCCCTGCTATATTTTCGTCTTCATTCTCACACCATTCACTCCTCCTAGCACAAAGTCCATCAAGAGGGGCCCGACCAGGAGGATCTGTTTTCCTGAATCATCACTGACTTGACCATCGGAGTGCCCCCGCCGGAAATCCGAGCCCGGGTCATTAACCCCTGTTTTGCAGGTCCAGGACCAGAGGACCGCCAGGCAGGGAAGGGAACGCACTCCGACACCGACAGCAACTACGGGCCACGACGATCTCGGTGGCAACACTCAGCATTGATGATTTTTAAAGGAGCTGGCAGTAGAGAATAAAGTGACAGAGAATCGCATTGTGGATAGTCTAGGTTGAAGTCAAGGAATACTAGCAAGATCAAATGTTATCGATATGACAAGCTAGGGCATTGTATCAGAGATTACCAGCAGTTCAAAGATCGGACCAGTGCTACTATGGCAGTGGCAGATGGTAGCAACAGTAATGGATATGGTGACGTGCTCATAGTATTTGATGAGGTATCTCCTTTTTTCCAGTAATGGATTTTAGATTCTATATATTTCCATCATGTTGTTGTAAAAAGGAGCTGTTCACTCTTTAAAAAGTCGAGAGGGTGATGTCCACCTACCAGACGGATCAAGCCATGTTATCAAGGATGAAGGGACAGTTAGTTTAAAGCTTTATGATGGAATATCAAAGAAACTGGACAAGGTCCGATATATACCTGGCTTCAGTAAGAATATAATTTTATTGAGTAAACTGGATTCAAATGGTTACTTATGGAAAGCTAATAATGGAATCCTAAAGGTTATCCACGATAGTAGGGTTATCTTATAAAAGAAGAAGTATAAAGGATATTATCTCTTGATAAGGAGTCTAGTATGAGGTGGAGTCCATGATATAGATGAGAGTCCAGTCCAAGGTGGAGCTCCGGGAGCAGGTGGATCAAGCATGAGACAAAATACTTAGAAGGATGATATGCGATATTGCATGGTAAAGTTTCTATTGCTATATGAAACTTTTCGAGTAGGTCTCAGATCAAGATAAACACAGCACATGATAGAAATAGGATCGAGCAGTCTAGCTTAACTTCTATGTTTGCCTATCCATGAGCAACAAGTGTTTGTCCCAAGGCATGGGGATGAGATCTTTTAAGAGATTTCAAAGTTATATAGAAGCTAAATGTCAAGTGGAGATTATTAAGAAAAAACATCTTAATTTGGCCTGAAAAAAGCTTACTAAAATGAAACCCACCAGAAGAAGCCCAGGAGGAACTAAGCTCAGAAGGAAGCCCACAAGCACACGTGGCCCAGACCCATGTTCACAAACATGCTAGCATGGCCCAGGATCGCAATCCACGACCTGCATGGTCTATAGGGGGCTATTATGGTCCATGGCACTTTTTGGCATGGTCTACAGGCATTTGACATGGTTTATGGCCTTAGGTGAGCGATCCATAGCCTTGTACAATCCCAGGCATGATCCGATGGTCAGGGAGTGTTCCGACTTAGATTTAGACTTAATATGCATGATTTTAGATGTGTTCGATGATGATCAGGCGGCCAAGAGTTTTTTGTAGATCAAACAGGAGTTAGACAATGAATTGAAGCCCTTTTCCGACACGATTTAAATCACGAGACTCCTGTTGGAGTGCTCTTCGACAAAGAGGCTAAAAAAAAAGGTACAGGGGTAGAGAGGTTAGGGGTGAGGATTCAGAGGGATCTTCAAGAGGTGGCAACGGTAGAGAAAGCCTGTAGAGGCTAAAGGAGCTTCTTAAGAATTGAGAGTTCTATGAGCAATTTAGCTTTTATTATTGAGAAATATTATACGGAATTGAAAGTATGAGTTCTTATCTTGTAAGTGATTATTTTTTTATAATAAAATTTTGCATGCCTTATTAAATTATATTTTTTATTTTATTTTTCTTCTTTTTTTTCTTATAATATTAACAACGATGTCGTGATCTTGAATACAAGGATCCGTATTTCATAAAAAAAAAAATTTAATGAATAATATTAGTGAAGCTGGTACCATAACATTCTTGTTTAGCATAATAAGATACCTTATTTCTTAATAATTGAGGTATCAAGATGGGACTATTTTTGAAAAATATAATTTTTACCATCCTAATTCTGCTCTACTAATTTATGAGATGACTTGTATTTATAGAGAAGTGAATGAGGCAACTGATTAGGTGGTAATAGATCTTGCTCATTATAATAAAATATCTTTTTGAGCTATTATTTTATAATTGTTTTAAGATCTTTTATATATTTTATTTTTTAATTTATATAAATATATATTTTTATTAGATTATTTTGATATATTTGATTTTAATCAAAAAATATATATGTGCAACTTATTAGAATTGTTATTATTATTATTTTTTAAGGGACTATCAAGGGGGACAAGGATATTCGATAAGAAATTAGTGTCCAGATTTCAGCTCCACTAATCATCCTCCCTTTGTCAATGACCGTTTAAATTTGTATGGTAGTATCTTATGGTTGTGATTTGATCTGCATCCATCACAGAACGGTGGTGCCATTAAATGACATCATGCATTCCTGGAATTCATGTCCACAGGAAGCTGATCGTTGTGGGTCCCAACGTTTTGGGGTATTCCAATATTTTAGATTAAAACCTCCTCAAGCTAATCCTAGACTCCCCGGTCAAGTCTAATGTCTAAAATAACTTCCCATCAGTCTAAAATAATGTCCTTTCAGCTTTTCCTGGGTTAGGTCTTATTCGGGCCGGTCCAACCAGCATTCTTGAACCAAAACTTATCTTTCTTTCGGATTTTTTTTAAAATATTATTTTTAAAAATTAATATTATCAAAGAACAGCCTGTTCAAATAATTTTATTTTTGTAGGGCGGTCGGTTAAAACGCGGCATATAATCGTCACGGGTTTGAGGAATGATTTCATGGATGACTCAATTAAATTCCAGATTAAATCTCGTCCAGTTAGGCGAGGAGGGCATGCAAAAATTTATGGCCCGAATCGAATATGGTCTATCGGGCTGGGAGCCTGTTACTGGAGCTACATCGAGATAATATCCCCTACCCTTTTGTTCTATCAAAAAAATAATAATCTTATCATTTTAATGTAGTATGGGCCACGTTGTTTTTTTTTTTCCCTTGCCATCGGGATGACGAGCTGGCAGCATGCTGAGGACGCGGATTTGGCTTGCACCTTCAATATAATTTTTTTAATAATATTTTTTAAAAATAAAATTATCAAAAGTATCATAGTTTGAAATAATTTTATCAAATTACGATATTTTGGCCAGGTGTATCTTTTTTTTAATTGTTGTTCTGACATGGAGAAGACACAGGCTGTACCTGCATCTTTAGACCGGGAAAAAAATGCTCGAAGAACCACTGAAAAAAACAAAAAAAAATCTTGAAAACACAGGCACCTGCATCTTTCGACTGGAAAAAAAAACCCAAAGAATCACCTAAAAAATAAAAAATATCTTGAATCAATTCCAAAAAAAATATCTTTAAAGATGCAGCACCTCAGTCTTCCCAAAAAAAAAATTCAGTTTAAAGATACAGGTAGAACCTGCATCTTCAAAATCAACCAAAAAAATAAAAATAAATAATTTGAATTTTCTAAATAGATGAAAATAAAATAAAATATATATTTTTTAAAATATTTTTTTTTAAAAAAATTAAAGATGGAGTAGATCCTGCATCTAGATATTTTTTAATAATATTTTTTTAAAAAATTATCGAAGTAATACAGGTCAAAACAAATTTACTAAACTACCGCAGCTCGATAAACATGGCAACCACACTCGTGTCTTTAAATTTTAACATAATAAAATTAAAAAATATAATTAAATTTAAAATAATATAATAAAATATTTAAAATAATATAATAAAATTAAAAATTTTAAAAAATTAAAAGAAGCCGCAGGTAAAGTGAAGCTGCAGGCCGTACCTCCGACTTCATCTTATTCCTGCACCTTAATTTCTAAAATAAAAAAATTAAAAAATTAAAACATTCCGGTAATCGGATTGGTGGCTGGACTGGCGATTGGATTGGATCGGCGATCAGATCTGATCACCATTCCAGCCATCAGTTCGGTCACCCATCCGACCATCGGTTTGGCAACAGGTCTTGCCACCAGTCCAGTCGCCGGTGCTGCCACCGGTATGGTGGACCGGCCGGTCTTGCCACCAGTCCAGCTGTCGATCCAATTAGGGATTCGGCCGTCGATCCGATCAGGAGTCCGGCCACCAATCTAGCCACCGGTCCTGCCACCGGTCCGACCGTCGATCTTGCCACCGATCCTGTCATAGGTCCGGCCAGATTGGTGGCTGGACCCATGGTAGGACTGGCGGTCGGACCCCTAGTCGAAATGGCGGTCGGACAAATGGCAGGATCGGTGGTAAGAACCTTGGTCAAATCGACGGTCGACTGGTGGCCGGACTGGCTACCGGACCGGTGGCTGGACCCCTGATTTGACTGGTGACCAGACCGTGGGCAGGACAGGCAGCAGGACCAACATCCAGACCGGTGGCAGGACCGACGGTGGGACCGATGACCGGATTTGTGGCTGGACTGTCGACTAAACCGGCTGCCGAACCTTATTAGACCAGGGGTCTGGCCGCCGGTCCGACTAGGGGTCCGGCTGTTGTTTCGATAAGGGGTCCGACAGCCGGTTCGGTGCCGGTTCGGCCAGCAATCCGATCGCCGGTCTTGCCATCGGTCCGGATGCCGGTCCGGCCACTTATTTTGCCACCAGTCCGGTCAACGGTCCAACCAAGGGTCCGACCACCGGTCCAACCAGGGATCCAGCCACCGTTCTGGTAGCCAGTTTGACCACTAGTCCGGTAGCTGATCGACCGTCAGTCCGATCAGGGGTCCATCCGCCAGTCCGACTAGGGTCCGACCACTAGTCATGCCACTAGTTCGGTCGCCACTTCGACAAGAGGTTTGACCACCGGTCCTACCATCGGTCCAGCCACCAATCTGGCTGGACCTGTGGTAGGACCGATGGCAAGACTGGCAGCCGGACTGATGGCAGGACCGGTGGCAAGACCAATGGCCAGATTGGTGGCCGGACTGGCTATCGAACCGATGGCCGGATCCCTAGTGGGACCAGCGGCCGGACTTGTGGCAGGACCAGCGATCGGACTCGTGACAGGATCGACGGCCAAACCGGTGGCAGCACCAGCGGCCGGACTGGTGGCAGGACCGTAGTTTGGAACGGTGACCGGAATGTCTCAATTTTTGAATTTTTTATTTTTTATTTTAAAAATTAAGGTGCATGAATAAGTTGAAATCAGAGTTGCGGCCTGCGACTTCACTTTACCTGCAACTTTTTTAAATTTTTTAAATTTTTTTTATTTTATTATATTAATTTAAATATTATATATTTATATAAGTTTTATTATATTATTTTAATTATTTTTAATTTTATTATGTTATTTTAAATATTTTATTATATTATTTAAAATTTTATTATATTTTTTAGTTTTATTATGTTAAAAATTAAAATACATGGATGTGGCTGCCTTGTTTATTAAGTTGCGATAATTCAGTAAATTTATTTTGATCCATATTATTTTGGTAAATTTTTTAAAAAAATATATTATTAAACAAATCTAGATGCAGGATCTACTCCATCTTTAAATATTTTTTAAAAAGTTATTTTGAAAAAAATATATTTATTTTTTATTCGGTCCGTTTAGAAGGTTTAAATTATTTATTTTTATTTTTTTAGTTGATTTAGAAGATGCAGGTTTTACCTGTATCTCTAAGCTGGATTTTTTTTTTTTTTTGGAAGATGCAGGCACTGTATCTTCAATGATATTTTTTTTGGAATTGATTCAAGGTTTTTTTTTTTTGGGTGGTTCTTCGGGGTTTTTTTTTTTTTTTGGTTTAAAGACGTAGGCTAAATTTTTTTTTTTGTTTTTTTTCGATGGTTCTTCGAGTGTTTTTTTCCTAGTCTAAAGATGCAGGCACAGCCTGCATCTTCTCCACGTCGGAACAACAACAGAAAAAAAAGGTACACCTAGCCAAAGTACCATAGTTTGGTAAAATTATTCCAAACTACAGTACTTGGTAATTTTATTTTTAAAAAATATTATTAAAAAAAATCCCCTTCAACAAGCTTGAGGGATTTTTCTTTTTTTTAAATATACCTAAGTTTTTTTTTAAAATCCATGATGTTTAATTAGAAGAAGGTGCAGGTTGAACATGCGCCTTCAAATAATTTTTTGTTCATTTTAAAAGGCACAAATTTAATCTTTAATTTTAATTTTTTTTGTTTTTTATTAAAAGGAGCAAGTTCATCCTTCACCTTCAAATGAAGTTTTTTTTTCATTTTTTAAAAAAAATAGTGACAGAACTGGTGGCAGTACCGACATCCGGACCATCATAGGATCGGCAACTAGATCGGTGGCCAGACCCCTGGTTGAACCGGTGACAGGACTGGCATCCGGATCGGTTGCAGGACCAGCAACCGGATCCCTGGCAGGACCGATGTCTGGACCAGTGGCAGGATTGATGTCCGGACCGGTGGCAGGACAGGAGACCAGACCAGCAACCGAAATTACGATCGGATTCGATCGTCGATCCAATCCAGTTGTCAGTCCGGCCACTGATCCGATTGTCGGTCCGGCCACTGGTCCAACCATCGATCCAAGTGCTAGTCCGGCCACCAATTCGGGTGCCGGTCTGGCCATTGATTTGGCTGGCAGTCTATTTATTTAATAAACAAAATTCAAAAAAAATCAGTGAGTGTTAGTGTTTCGTGCCTTGAGAAGTGCCAGAGGTGGACGACCGTTATAGGAGATTTTTTAAAATATATTTTTTTAAAAAATAGATTGCTAGCCGAACTAATGGTCAGACCGACACCTAGATCGGTACCCAGATCGACGCCCTGACTTGTGCTCGGATTAGCCCCCAGATCGGTGCCAAAATAGGCGATCGGACCGGCAATCGGATCAGTAGCCGGACTGACAACTGGATTGGAACGATGATCGGATCCGGTCGCCAGTCCGGTCTCCCGTCTGGCCACCGATCCGACCAGCGGTCCTACCACCGGTCCGGCTATCGATCCGACCAAGGATCCGATCGCCGGTCCTGCCACTGGTCCAACCAGGGTTCCAACCATCGATCTGGTTGCCGGTCCTATGAGCTTTAGTGTTTCGTGCCTCGAGAAGCGCCACAGGTGGACGATCATTATAGGAGATTTTTTTAAATATATTTTTTAAAAAAATAGACTGCTAGCCGAACCGACATCGGACCGGCGCCTAGATCGGTACCCGGATTGACACCCTGACCGGTGATCGAATCGGTGCCCAGATCGGTGCTCGGACCGACGGTCGGACCGATAATCAGATCAGTGGCCGGACTAACAACTAGATTGGATCAATGATCGGATCCGGTCGCCAGTCTGGTTTTTCGTCTGTCCACCGATCTGACCAGCGGTCCTACCACCGGTCTGGCCACCGATCCGACCAAGGATCCAATTGCCTGTCTTTCCACCGATCCGATCAGGGTTCCGACCATCGATCTAGTTGCTGATCATGTGATCGATCTAGATGCCGGTACTACCAACAGTCTTATCGCCATTTTTTTCTATAAAGGAAAAAAAATTTATTTGAAAGTGCAGGTTAAACTTGCACCTTCTAATAAAAATAAAAAAAAAACTGAAGGTGCATGTTGAATCTGTGCCTTGCAAGATGAAAAAAAAATTATTTGAAGGCACATGTTCAAATTAAAGGAGAACATTACATCCTCAAAAAAAAAAAAATTCATGGAGAAGATGCAGGTTCTAGCTCAAGGCACAGGCCAAAGCTGCATCTTCAGCGTGCTGCTATCTCATCATCCAGATGGCAAGGAAAAAAAAAATACATGGTAATGGGGTTTTTGATCGAAATAATATTAAAAAAAATTATTTTCCAAATTAAAGCCGGTCGGATTTTATTTATAGATTTAGGTATATGGCATCCCTAAATAAAAAATAAAACAAAAAGTGAAATCGCGGTTCAACCCACGATTTAAAAAAAAATAATAATAATAATAATAAAATGCTTGAAATCACGAGTTGGACCCGCGATTTCTCGTCCATCTTTTTTTATTTTAGAATTTAACAAAAAATAAAAATAAAATAAAAAAATTAGAAAAAAAATTTAAAAATAAAAATAATAATATGATACTATGATAATTTTTTTTATAATTATTATAACCTGCGATTTCGTAGTCCGGTCACTGATCCGGCCACCGGTCTGATAGCCAGTCCGGCTCCGGTAATTGATCCAACAGCCAATTCGGCTGCTAGGTCGATGCCAGTCCGATCGCCGGTCTAGCTACCAGTTCGGCTACTGGTCTGACAGTCAGTCACCGGTCTGACGGTTGATCCAGTCGCCAGGATCTGGCCACCGGTCTGACCGCCAGTCTGGTAACCAGGGTTCGACGATTGGACCAGTGCTAATCCGTCCGCCAGTCCGGTCATCAGGTCGATACCAGTCTGGTTGGTAGTTTGATCGGTATCAGTACCCAATCAGATCAGTGATCGGACGATGGCCAAACTTTTTTAAACTTTTTTTAATTTTTTTTTAAAAATTTAGATCAGTGATCGGTACCAGTCCATGTGGCCCGTAACTAGTGCAGCCATTGTTGCCATCACTTGAGCAGCACTTCAGACACGGGAAATTGTCTTAAGATTGTTGGAAGGTATCAATGGCTACCTAATTGAAAAAGACCGAGTCTAAAGTTACACTCTATGTCCTTAAGACAATTTCGTCCCGCAATGGTGCTTACGGTTTATGACGATTATCTTCCAAGATACAACGGTCTTCTTCTAGTGAAAACAGCACTACAATTCACCAGAAATTTGAACCATGAATGCTTTTCTATCTTTGTATGTGATATGGCAACATCGCTGACGTGGAGTATATGTCAGATCCAGCTGGCCGCCAGCGGTGCCATGTGGATTTTTTTTTCAAAACTCTCCCGCAGGGTGGCTTGACATGCAGTCATTCTCACCCGAGACATGCTCGCTGCCTTCCACTGCCACTTCGCCGGGTGTCGACCCAGGAGGGGTCCACCTCGATCGAAGTGGGCTGCCCCTGCTCCTTCGTCAGGTGGCGCCCCAAGATGGGTCCACCTTGGCCAAGGTCGAGCCAGGCGCTCCTGCTCCTTCGCCAAGTGGCACCCCAAGATGGGTCCACCTCAGCCGAAGTCGAGCCTTCCTCTGCCACTTCACCAAGTGTCGACCCAGGAGGGATCTACCTTGGCCGAAGTGGGCTGCCCCTGCTCCTTCGCCAGGTGGCGCCCCCTGATGGGCCCACCTCGCCAAAGTCGAGCCAGGCGCTCCTGCTCCTTCGCCAAGTGGCACCTCAGATGGGTCCACCTCGGTCGAAGTCGAGCCTTCCTCTGCCACTTCGCCAGGTGTCGACCCAGGAGGGGTCCACTTCGATCGAAGTTGGCTGCCCCTGCTCTTTCGCCAGGTGGCGCCCCCTGATGGGCCGCCGAAGTCAAGCCAGGCACTCCTGCTCCTTCGCCTGGTGGCACCCTAAGATGGGTCCACCTCGGTCGATGTTGTGCCTTCCTCTGCCACTTCGCCAGGTATCGACCCAGGAGGGGTCCACCTAGATCGAAGTGGGCTGCCCCTACTCCTTCGCCAGGTGGCGCCCCCTAATAGGCCCACCTCGTCGAAGTCGAGCCAGGTGCTCTTGCTCCTTCGCTAGGTGGCACCCCAAGATGGGTCCACCTCGATCGAAGTCGAGCCTTTCCCTGCCACTTCGCCAGGTGTCGACCCAGGAGGGGTCTACCTCGGCCAAAGTTGGCTGCCACGTGGCATGACGATGGGACGGGATATGGCATGATGGGAGGGATATAACAGGTCTTAATTTGAGCATGACTAGCATTAAAAAGGATTCAGCTTTTATTTGAAATATTCATCTAGCCCATTCCCTCCAGCCTCATTTTACCTGCCATCTTGCTTGGATTTATGGAAATCTTTCGGTCTGAAACATTCTGAAACATGCTCTGGTTTTTATCCAAGAAATCAATAAAGGTTGAAGAAGAATCTCCCTCATGCTAAAATCTACTCTGAGAGTTCTGTTGCAGAAATCAACCTCTTTCTTCTATCTAAAAAGTACTCTGTTTTGGTCTGAGGCTGGAATAAGGCACCGAAGGCTTCTTTTCTTTTGATCCGAGTTTGGAATAAGCCATCGAAGAGTTCTTCTATACGTTCAAGATAAAATGTCTTCTCCAACAGGAAGTAAAACATTTTTTTAGTTTTCTTTTTATAATTGATTTATTACACCAACTATTTTGGAGTTAAAGAAAGTTAATGGCACTCTGGGAGTCATAACTCAGTCCACAGGTTATATGTATTCCTAGTAGGAGAGGATAATAAATGTAGTTTAAGTTTTTGTATAGGGATGTCGTAGCTTATTAACTAGGGTGTCGTAATATTTTAACTAGGGTGTCGTAACTTCTGAACTGGGGTGTCGTAACTTGAAAACCCTTTTTTTTTAAAAATCTTTTTCCTTCCTGGTCTTTTTATCACAATCCAACAATCTTATTCAAACCAATGCACGGTTGAAATATCCCATGAAGGAGGATAAAAGCTTTCATTTTCTGTTTTATACCGATTTGTTCATGTTTCGATTTTTTTGATACCCAAGTTTTTCCAAAAGTATTTTATTATATTGGGGGTATCATATATCATCAATGCATACCGAAACACTTCTGTTACGGAGGATCAAAACATCCGATTTAAGTTTTTGTACAGGGATGTTGTGGCTTTATAACTAGGATGTCGTAGTGTTTGAACTGTGATGTTGTAATACTGTTTCAGCATATATTTCTGAACTTTTTGCATCAATGTCATATTATGACATCCTAGGAGTCGTAACTCAGTCCATAAGTGATAGGTTCTCGAGATAGTAGTGGTTAGTATATTTAGTTCCATGTTTCATGATCGGGTGTCATAATATTTTAACTAGGATGTCGTAACTTCTGAACCAGGGTGTCATAACTTGAAAATCCCTTTTTTAAAATCTTTTTCCATCATGGTCTTTTCATCACAATCCAACAATCTTATTCAAACCAATGCACGGTTGAAATGTCCCATGATGGAAGATAAAAGCTTTCATTTTCTGTTTTGTACCGATTTGATCATGTTTCAATTTTTTTGATATCCAAGTTTTTCCAGAAGTATTTTACTATATTGGGGGTATCATATATCATCAATGCATACCGAAACACTTATGTTACGGAGGATCAAAACATCCGGTTTAAGTTTTTGTTCATGGATGTCGTAGCTTTATAACTAGGGTGTCGTAGTATTTGAACTGGGGTGTCGTAATACTGTTTCAGCATATATTTCTGAACTTTTTGCATCCATGTCATGTTATGACATCCTAGGAATCGTAACTCAGTCCACAAGTGATAGGTTCTCGAGATAGTAGGGGTTAGTATATTTAGTTTCATGTTTCATGATCGGGTATCGTAATATTTTAACTAGGGTGTCGTAACTTGAAAATCCATTTTTTTGAAATCTTTTTCCGTCCTGGTCTTTTCATCACAATCCAACAATCTTATTCAAGCCAATGCACGGTTGAAATGTCCCATGATGGAGGATAAAAGCTTTTATTTTCTGTTTTGTACCGATTTATTCATGTTTCGATTTTTTTGATACCCAAGTTTTTTCATAAGCATTTTACTATATTGGGGGTATCATATATCATCAATGCATACCGAAACACTTCTGTTATGGAGGATTAAAACATCCAGTTTAAGTTTTTGTTCAGGGATGTCGTAGCTTTATAACTAGGATGTCGTAGTGTTTGAACTGGGATGTCGTAATACTGTTTCAGCATATATTTCTTAACTTTTTGCATCCATGTCATGTTATGACAACCTAGGAGTCGTAACTCAGTCCATAAGTGATAGGTTCTCGAGGTAGTATGGGTTAGTATATTTAGTTTCATGTTTCATAATCGAACGTCGTAATATTTTAACTAGGGTATCGTAACTTCTGAACTAGGGTGTCGTAACTTAAAAATCCTTTTTTTGGAAATCTTTTTCCGTCCTGGTCTTTTGTCACAATCCAACAATCTTATTCAAGCCAATGCACGGTTGAAATGTCCCATAATGGAAGATAAAAGCTTTCATTTTCTGTTTTGTACCGATTTGTTCATGTTTCAATTTTTTTGATATCCAAGTTTTTTCAAAAGCATTTTACTATATTGGGGGTATCATATATCATCAATGCATACCGAAACACTTATATTACGGAGGATCAAAACATCCGATTTAAGTTTTTGTACAGGGATGTCGTAGCTTTATAACTAGGGTGTCGTAGTGTTTGAACTGGGATGTCGTAATACTGTTTCAGCATATATTTCTAAACTTTTTGCATCCATGTCTTGTTATTGTACTGTCATGTCATATTCTATCCAATACATAACTCATTATTTATTTTGTTATAAATAAAATGTCATCTAAAACTATGTATATCAATGTTTATGAATTTTTATGCAGATATTTCTACATATGGCACTGAAATTAGAAATTTGGATGAGGTTGCTGATGTTGTTCAAAAGAATGCACCTTCACCTATCACCCCGATCACAGAGAATGAGTCTGTTGATCCTAAAATTGGTATGGAGTTCAATTCCACAAATGATTTATGCAATTTCTACAATGGATATGCAAGGAGAGTAGGTTTTGGAATCACAACAGTGTGTAGTAGGTCCAACAACAATAAAGAAATATGCTTCAAGCACCTGGCATGTTGGAGGCAAGGAAAATCTAGAAAAATCGATAACTCCATGAATCCTAGGGATACTGGCAAAATTGATTGTAAGGCTTCGATAAAAGCAAGACTAAATTCTTAAAATGGTATGTGGATATTGGTTGATGTTTTCCTAGAACATAACCATGAGCTATCCATGTCATCAGCTGGTTATCTACGGTCCCATAGGAGGATCAGCACACCAGAAAAGGCAGAGATCAGCAATTTACATGCCATGAATGTTTCCACAAGTCAAATATACTCTGCCATGGCTAGAAGGAAAGGGGGTAGAAGATAATTATATTTCACAGAAAAGGATGCTCATAATTTTATCTGTCGAGAACGTCAGAGTCAGCTGAAAGAAGGAGATGCACAGTCAATGATAATCTATTTCACACAAATGCAAGTTAAAAATCCAAATTTCTTTTATACTTTTGACCTAAATGATAATGGACAGTTCAGGATTGTCTTCTGGATCCATCCTAGGTCAACATTGGCAAGCACTTACTTTAGTGATGTACTGACATTTGACTCAACTTATTTGATAAATACATATCAAATGCCCTTTTGTCCATTTATCAAAGTTAACCATCATGGACAATCCACATTGCTTGGCTGCGCATTGTTATCACATGAGATGATTGAGACATTTAAATGGGTATTCCAATCATGGCTGATGCAAATGGTGGTCAACCACCTAATGCCATTATAATTGACCAAGATAAGGCAATCGAGGCTGATGTCAGGGATGTTTTTTCTAATGCATGACATAGATTTTGTCTTTGGCATATTTTGAAGAAGATTCCTGAAAAGATTGGCCATATTTGCACTGCAAATCCCAACTTTATGGTTGAGTTTGACGAGGCGATATATAATTCAGTTACCATAGTATCTTTTGAGAAAAGATTGGCACATTTAATGGAGAAATATGTAGAATGCAAGGCCATATGTTGGTTAAATGACATATATAATTGTCGAGATAAATGGGTTCCAGTTTATCTTAAAGATACATTTTTTGTAGGTTTGTTAGTCGTTATGAATTATTAATGTTCATTTTTTAAATTGTTGAACAAACTTTTTATCTTATATGCTTCTATTTTTTGAATATTTATTAATAGAGATGTCAACTTCACAAAGGAGTGAGAGCATCAATCACTTCTTTGATGGGTTTATAAACTCGAAGACTATGCTCAAAGAATTCATCGATAAGTACGAAGATGCCTTGGAGAAAAGATATGAAGCAGAAAATAAGGAAGACAATAAAACGTTGCAAACAAGTGCTTTCCTAAAGTTATCCTCTCCTTTTGAGAGGCAAGCAGCAGGAAAATATACAAGGCGCATATTCAAAAAATTTCAGAATGAGGTCCTTGAAATGGCTGCATCAAATGCCAGATTACTTAAAGAAGTTGATAATCATGATGTATATTCTGTTAAATCATTTGAAAGAATTGAAGTTAATGGAATACATAAGGAGATTATTAAAAATTACGAGGTTTCATATGACAAAACTTTGGAGGATGTTAAATGCCAGTGTGGATCCTTTGAGTACAAAGGTTACTTGTGTAGGCATGCCTTATTGGTTCTTCATCAAAGCGAGATATTTCGTATCCCAGATAAGTACTTCTTGAATAGATGGTGCAAGGACATGAAATATCAATTCGACGATCTCAAATGCAACACTCAATTTTGTGATAAAAGTACGCGAAAATCATGATACGCACTCAATGAATTATTTAAATTCAGATGTCTTATTTTAAGTTTACATTAACCTATCATATATAATGAAATCCTAATACGAATATTATGTTTTATTGATCGTAGATATGCTTTGATGAGTCATCGGATGATGATGCTTGCAGAGATAGCCTCCATGTCTGAAGATGCATTCAATTTGGTGATGGAAAATCTTACACCATTATTCAGAAAAGCTATTGATGCTAATTATGCAGCTAAGCAAAGCAGAGAACTTCTAATTCAGGATCCTGACCAACTTACTACAAAAGGTCATCCACGAAAGAATAGAATTAAGAGTGGAGTCGAGAAAAAATCAAAGAGATCAAAGAAAAATTTGGATAAGGCTTTTGTTGACACTCCTGTGCAAAATGAAAGAAGAGGTAGTACTAGCAAAAGGCAGACTTCCCATATTGTAGCGGAATTACCAGAAACAGTAATTGAACCCACTATACCTTCTTCGGATCCTTTTTAGATGAATTTAATGCTTATGTATGCAGTCAACTAACACAGGATGGGATATAAAATCCTGAATTATGGTATAGTCCTATATATGTATAGTCCTATATTTTCTTAGATTATTGAATGAAATTTCATACAGGATGTTTATGACTCCCAGATTGACAAAAAATCCCTTCTACATGTGGTACAGGATGTTTACGATACCCTAGTTCAAAGGTTACGACATCCTAGTTCAAAAATTACGACACCCTAGTTCAAAAAAAACAAACATACAGAAAATATAAGATAAAATATTTCTAATCCCTTCGACCTGTGGAACATGTCATCATTGGATAGGCTATTGACTTCCAGATAATCAGAAATAGTCCCGGCTGCTTAAAAATCAATAAAATCACCTGAAACAGCATTACGGCACCCTAGTTCAAAGGTTACGACACCCTAGTTCAAAAAAAACAAACATGAAGAAAATATAAGATAAAATGTTTCTAATCCCTTCTACCTGTGGTACATGTCATCATTGGATAGGCTATTGACACCCAGATAATCAAAAATAGTCCTAGCTGCTTAAAAATCAATAAAATTTCTGAAACAGTATTACAACACCCTAGTTCAAAGGTTACGACACCCTAGTTCAAAACTTATGACACCCTAGTTCAAAAAAAACAAACATGCAGAAAATATAAGATAAAATATTTCTAATCCCTTCTACCTATGGTACATGTCATCATTAGATAGGCTATTGACTTCCAGATAATCAGAAATAGTCCCGACTGCTTAAAAATCAATAAAATCACCTGAAACAGCATTACGACATCCTAGTTCAAAGATTACGACATCCTAGTTCAAAACTTACGACACCCTAGTTCAAAAAAAACAAACATGCAGAAAATATAAGATAAAATATTTCTAATCCCTTCTACCTGTGGTACATGTCATCATTGGATAGGCTATTGACTCCTAGATAATCAGAAATAGTCCCGGCTGCTAAAAAATCAATAAAATCATCTAAAATAGCATTACGACATCCTAGTTCAAAGGTTACGACACCCTAGTTCAAAACTTACAGCACCCTAGTTCAAAAAAAACAAGCATACAGAAAATATAAGATAAAATATTTCTAATCCCTTCTACCTGTGGTACATGTCATCATTGGATAGGCTATTGACTCCCAGATAATCAGAAATAGTCCCGGCTGCTTAAGAATCAATAAAATCATATGAAACAGCATTACGACACCCTAGTTCAAAACTTACGACACCCTAATTCAAAACCTACGACATCTTAGTTCAAATGCTATAACACTCTAGTATAAATACTATGACACCCTGTCAAGAAACATAACATTCCTTTATATCATCATCACAGCAATGAAGAATTACAAAATATTGATTGAATGGATTACATAGAATTACATGTAATAAGACAATGATATTAAAAACAATACTGGTTGAATGAATCAAAAGAATTTTCTTTTGAGAATGATACTTAAAATATAATCCTCGAGTTAGTTACAAATTTGTGTAACATAATACAGAAGTGAATGAATCGAAAAGAAAGAGTACATAACAAATAATTTGCTTTTATAGGCTAATATTTAACAGCACTTTCAATCTTTTGATTCATACTCTCTCTCAAAATCCTTGCTACTAACTGGCGGCGGTACATGCTAATATCTTTTTCTGTGAAAACCCAAGTATCAAGCCTATCCCTGCGAGCAATAAAATCCATGTATTTCAAGCAAAACAACCCGTAGTCCAGTGATCCTGCAGCTTGGGAAGGGCATTCACTATTCTCTATCATTGACCATTTGGATACCTCACTATTATCACAGAATATGTGGAACATTGCACCTACTATCTTGAGCCACTTCCTAGCATTTGCCTTGTACTTGGAATTGTGCTTTATCGAATTCAGATGCATGAAAATTTTCTCTTGCATGTCTACCGCTACCAGGTGCCAGTGAGAATTTTCAGAGTTAATGATAGTGAAGAAAAATCGAAATTCCTTCTTATCTGAATCACTCACTGTATCAAAAATCATATTGCCAGCTGTTCCATCAAGTTCATGACATGGTGATGTTGAGGTTAGGCATAAGCCAGAAGTCATTACTGGAGCAACTATACTCTTTTGATATCTTTCTGCATTCTCAGCCCAGTTCTTTGTAATGAACTCCTGCCCGGCATCAATTATCTGTCAATACAATTTAAACTAATTAATTATAAAGTAAATATAATAATTATTAGAAAATATATCAGTACATAAATAAAGATTAACAACAAAACGATGTAATACTCTATTACTTATATCATCAACTATCATGTCATTGTTGATGAGATCAAAAAGATTTTTTCTAGTGATAGTGCCTCCGAATTTGTTGGTGTACATGACATCCCTGAAATTAATAAACATGAATGATATTATATATTCTCGATTATAAATTAGCATACATTTTAGAAAAAATAGGTGTAACTTACGAGTTCATCTTTTCTTTCAAAAATGTATTGATCAAATTTTCATCATCTTCAATTTGAAAATTCAAATTTGATTCCTCGGGCTGAGATGTGCCCACCATCTTCAACTTTTTTTTCAATGGGCCTGTTTCGAAAGCAGAATTAGCTGCGATTTAGGAGGCCTTCCGTAGCCTAGGTTCTTTTTTTACCCTCTTGATAAGTGAAGGAATCTGGATTTCTTCTTTTTCCCCCTCAACTTCCTCACTTACAAGGGTATCCTTAAATTTTTCATCAAAAATTTTTTCCACCTCAACCTCAGTATCTTCAGTATCCTCTCCCTCCGCCTCTTTCTGGCCTTCTTTATTGGCATTGGTACCTTTATTTACCAATGAACTAAGAAGAGTTTCAACTATGGCTAGCCTCTTCTTTATTTCTTCAAGTTCAACATTCACCTGTGCACAGCTTGCACAAGTTTTTTCTTTTTCGAAGGATGCTGCTGTTACTGATCCTTTAGAGAGAAGCCATTGTTCCGTTATTGTTGGCTCAATAGCTCCCTCCACCTGCAAGCAAAGAACAATAACAAAATAACCATACATTAATCATAATAATATATTGTTCATTAATATTATATTGAAAAAATATTTTTATTTACCAACTCATGAGGTTTCAAGTTTGTAAGGTCAACAATCTTTGTCTTCACCTGGCTGTCATACCATTTTAACAGCCTAGGCAGTTTTTTTGGATATGTTGGGGCTCTCAAGGTACCATGCTCAAGGAACCAAACATGTATATAATAAACATGTATGTTAAATATTTGGAAGATTTAAAATAAAGCAATTATACTTTTACTGCATCTTAATGACACTTACCAACAGAGTAGCTGTACACCCATACAAGGTTGGCTACCTCCTAACCTTGTCGCTTCTTTTGGTTAGGACTGGCTGGTCGGATCTCAAGCAAACAGCAGCATCTGGGAGAGACATAAGAGTCAAAACTCCATTATTGTGGTAGCCCAATCTATTTTATCTAGTTGGGATAAATCATCCAAGTAAGGGATGATAAATCTTGGGCAACTTTGATTTGACTTTGGATACAAGAACGTTGTGAACATAAATGCAATCCATAATCTCACTATGTCCTCGATATCCTCTTGTAGATTGGATGAATGAAGTCGGGCAATTAACTTCTCCAGCCCCTTATTTTGTATATTTAATTGTCTTCCAAATCTTCTGAATAACCGGCCCTTCTTAACTTGATCTTCCATTTTGATTTTCTTTCTGTGGCATGGCAGACCCAAAATCAGGGCCAAGTCTTCCATGCTGAATATAAGTTCCTTGCCACAAAAAATAAACTTGTTTCCTCCCTTATAGCATCTAATAATTTCAGCTAGTAGACGCCCGTTGACAACAAACAGTTGCATGTCTACGAATGCATTGAAATGAGTCTTTTGGATTATTTCTAAATGATAACTTGAGAAACTCATCTTCAAAACCTGTTCAGCATACACTGCTGGCTTGCAATGGTTTTTAAACAATTATGAAGCCTTTAATCTAGGCAGCCGAAGCATTGGAAGATCACCTGAAACATAAGTAAAATATAAATATAAGTTAAGCAATTTTTGCATGGATGTCGTAAGTTTTGAACTAGGATATCGTAGGTTTTAAACTATGGTGTCGTAATACTGTTTTGGCCATTTTGATTAATGTTACAGCATCCGTGGCAATTTTATAACACCTTGGGAGTCATAAAACAAGCCACGATTGCCATGTGTTAGAGGTAGAAGGGTTAAAAACTTATTTTTCATAATTTCTGCATGAATGTCGTAAGTTTTGAATTAGGATGTCGTAGGTTTTGAACTAGGATGTCGTAATACTGTTTTGGCCATTTTGATTAATGTTAAAGCATCCGTGGCAATTTTATGACATCCTGAAAGTCATAAAACAAGCCACGGTTGCCATGTGTTAGAGGTAGAAGGGTTAAAAACTTATTTTTCATAATTTCTGCATGGGTGTCATAAATTTTGAACTAGGGTGTCGTAGGTTTTGAACTAGGATGTCGTAATACTATTTTGGCCATTTTGATTAATGTTACAGCATCCGTGGTAATTTTATGACACCCTGGGAGTCATAAAACAAGCCACGGTTGCCATGTATTAGAGGTAGAGGGATTAAAAACTTATTTTTCACAAATTCTGCATGGGTGTCGTAGGTTTTGAACTAGGATGTCGTAGATTTTGAACTAGGATATCTTAATATATGAACTACGGTGTCATGATTTTATACTATGAAGACTTAATATTTTTTAAAAAATTATCGTGATATCCCTCTGTAGACATAAATTTCAAAGATTGACATTAAAATAGTAAAATAGAAATTATGACACCCTAGTTCAAAACCTACGACACTCTAGTTCAAAACTTACGACACCGTTGTTCAAAACCTACGACACCGTTGTTCAAAACCTACGACACCGTTGTTCAAAACCTATGACATCCTTGTTCAAAATCTGGGGCACCCTAGTTTAAAAACTTCGATACCGTTGCAGAAATTGTAAAAGAAAAGTTCATATGCTAATTGTCATATCCAAGCAGGAATCAAAAATTTTCCTAACCTGTTTCTGCTTTTGTAGCATTCTTGGGGACGGATCTTAAAGGGGTCTCATCACCTCCTGAATAAACAACGATCACAGTACTTCCTCTATCTGCGTTTCCTTCTTGCGTTCTTTTCGTGTTGTTCGTCTGCGTTTAAAGATGAAACCACTTACCTCCATTTTTTCAAGATTTCGAAGACGTATCAAATGTTGAAGGAATATCACCAACGCTTTCTCGACCACCAAAGAAGAGCAAAAAAACACAAAATGTAGGTATCTGGGATGTCCAAAAACAATGGACGAACTCTAGGATGGGGTGTCGTAGTGGTAAATATTTTTTTTTCCCTGTTTGCAGAATAAGAACCGTTTTTTTGATACCGAAAACGATGATGACAGAATGATCATTTTGCATGGTTGAAAAGACTGCAGGGCGGCGTCTGCAGGCTTATGTATACCCCTCCCATCATGCCATATCCCGTCCCATCGTCATGCCACGTGGTGCCAGCGTGGACCAATAGCCACGTACGATGCAGGCCATGCTGGATTTGCTGCACCGCACGCGGTGCACAAAGAATTACTCCTCCTCGATATGGGCGCAACGTTACTCTTCTAAATATACGAAGGTTTCGTGTTTCTTTCTACCAAAGAAAAATAAAATCTCTCAAACTTACCCGTGTATTGCATCATATGCCAGGGCCCAGAGCAAACATCTCTCTCTCTGATGCATCATATATTTCTCTGTCTAAGACACTAATTAAATTCACTTTTCTTCCGATATATGGCATGCCACATGTACATCGCTACCTCTTCATTCCGCTTATCTCCTCCGGAAGGAAACTAGGATTCGGCTGAAATACTATGAAGAAAAACCATGACTCACCATTAACCAGCTGCCCTGCACTTCAGTTGTATCCCAAACAAACCGATGCCAACTTACAATATCACTAGAACAAAAAATCCAAAAAAAAAAAAAACATGAAGATTAAAAAGGAAGGATGAGAGGGCATTATGCCTGTTTGAGGTAGGGATTAGTCAATCAGCATGCCCCAGGAAAGCTTGACATAAATTGCAAGATCACCCAAAGTTTCGGTACAGTATGCTTTCACTCTCGTGAAGTATACGGAAGAGTACCATGGCCTGGTGGATGCAATCATCAAGGATGGCAATATCAGGACATCCACTACAGTTCCTAATTGGCAAAGATTTCATATCAGTAACAGTGTATACGAACGGCCCATGTATCCGTTCATCTGTCTAAATCTCTCTATGTGGAGCTCTCAGATGAAAGATTCAATAAATGCCTCGGCGTATACATATGGATGAAGTCGAAGGACAGGTCATATGACCTGGCTAGTCCTTCGGGGTCATGGAAAAACCGGTAGATTTCAACAAGTAGCGTTTCATTCAACACCGTGCTTTATATATATATATATATATTAGGTGGTTTGTTTGCATGGATTCAACACAACTTCGAATAATTTGATGGTACCCAAGGTCCCAATTAGAAATAAAAATAAATTAGATAATATCTATCCATATTTACCTACGTACCTAAACCTACCCATAAAAAATACATATGCATATAAATATGAGTATCTACAGATAATTTTCTAATTCATATCTAAATACCGGATTCTATTTGTAATTTTATTTAATTTCATATAATACTAGTTAACTTTAAGAGAAATAAAGGACTATATAAGCCTATTCAAATGGTGGACCCTAAAATTTTATAGGATTCATTGATTGGATTAGTAGTATAGCAACCAAATTAACTAAGCTAAACCTATATTCATCAATACACATATCCAAATCTCATGATTAAATTTTTTTTTAAAAAAAAACTCAGCAGTACATTTATTTTTTTCCAAAGCATAGAAGTGCACGATACATCCTCCCATTAATAACAGTACTAATACCTGATATTATTTCATAAGCTTCTAGATGGAAAATGATTCCTTCAAAACAATCGAACCATCTCAAGTAATATCGACCAACAAATAATTACATCCTTTGTGCACCTCCTGCAAAAACAAATTCAGAAGCAATCTGAACGACCGGAAGTAATACGCCCACTGCTTGACCTGATCCATCAGGGTTTCATTAATCATGTACTGCCATAACTTCATATGTCAAAAACACTGAAAACCGACCATCGATTTCCAATCTTCGATACACAAACTGAAATCAAAACAAAGGGAATCAAAAAAGCAAAACCATGAAAATCTATGACAGTGAACCTCCTTTTCCATTCATTAAATAACAATCTTGCACACTTCTGGCCTTCCAACATCCTTGGACAAAACTGTCCTACCGAGAATTTCAGTAGCAGGATTGTATACCTGGATCATATCAGAGTTCCTGCTTGTGTCTGCCACCCTTAAATTCACATGAAAGACAGGAGAATTAACGACATCACAGGCTAAGTGCGATCTATCAAGGTATATGCAGATGCTAGACAACAGGGTCCTGCAAATAATTGTATTTTGTACAATTTATACAAGACTGGGACAACCTTATCAGTCTTTCCAAATCTTCACCGTAAATGCCCATGGCATCTCAACAGCTCTCCACAACCATGTGATATTCGAACGGTGCAACACCCCATATTTGTCGATACCCATCATCAGTACTAGCCACCATCACCACATAGGCCTTGTTATAACCATCAATGTGTCACATGCAACAAAATCGTAAGGTGAAAAATATAAACTCACAAAACATTCCAGCAAATTGTGAGAACTTCCATTAAATGCCAGGGCACGTATCAATTACACAAAACCCCAAAAAACAACTGTCCAATTCATCTGCCTACTCTAATTCTTATTAACTTTAGCTATCCTTAAGCTTATTTTTTCAAATAAACACAATATAGTGAAAACTTACTGCATCTAAATATATCTAGACAATCAGAGTATTCATCCAGGACCTAGTCCCACTAAAATTGCACTGCATAAGCTTTGCCTTAATATTATCTGTTTCTATTATCCAACCTCTATGGCATTCTTTCATAACCCTAACCATGCAGTAAAGACAGTGCATTATCTCATCTCAGAGAATATGGCATCAACAACATATAGATTATCCAATTAGGAAGTAGCATGAACATGCTCTCAGTAACTAAACAGCATGAAGCCAATCAGAAATATACCACAATAACCACTCAGAGCATTATAAATCACATGGATCCAAACCACCAAGAAATGCAGATAAACTCCAAAGATTATATGCATACAGAAGAGTGTTAAAGGAGATAACATGGAAAGGAAATAAAGCAGACATAATCTTAATGAAACCAGGAAATTGTGATTAATGACTTCTGTTGGCGTGGAGTCCCTGTATCGGCCGGTCGGAGCTGCTGCACTGCAGGACCGCTTCCTGGTTCACCTGCAAAACAGGTCCCTTGCCGGAGTTGTTCCAATGAGGGACACTTCGATGCCTAAGTCAGTGACGGATCCTAGCCACGGAATGGGAAAAAATGTCGAGAGTATGAGGGAAAGGCTCTTGGAATATGCATAAGTGTATGAGTGTGGGTCTGCGTACCTCTCTCGAGCCATTCTTCTTACCACTATTTAAGAGGCCTCCGGCCTACGGCCCGCCTTTTTCCCGGTGATTATGGAGAGTCAATTTCTCCTCATGATTGGCGATCGTGGGTTGTCATTGAGCGGTTCCAGCCAGATCGGAGGCGTGGCAGCTGGAGTTGCACGCCATGATCGTGGTATGTAGATTGTCGATTGTAACCGTTGGTTACAGTTGCTTATTTGGACTAGATTGTGATCCCGTCTTCGGATTTTCCGTGTTTAGGGAGATTCTCGGTCGGAGATTTAGCCCTCTGCATGGGCCAGAGACTTGGAGTCTATCCAAGGCCGGAGATCATGTCTCTGGCAGAAGCGGAAGAGTGTGTCTTCGGAAGTTGATGAGGAGCCTGGTCTTCGGTTAAGACCGAAGACGTCATCCGAAGCTCTGACCTTCGGATGTTGTGGATCGATGAGAAGCCTTGGGTCGCCTTCAGTTGGCCTGACCTTTCCTTGGTCCGAAGTCCGTGGTCCGAAGAAAAGGGCTTCGGCCAGCTGAACCAGTGTTCAGTTCGTAGCTGAACAGATAAGTCCCAACAGTTGCCCTTCTACTCTCAGTTTTCGAAGCAGAGATTTGCCTCGAGAAGTGAGAGTACTAATGCTTTATCGTTTTCCTCCCAAGAGATAGTGTAGTGGATGATTATGGAATCTCTGATTGAACTATCCATCATGACTGCTGGTTGATCTGGGAATCAGGTGGTGGACAGCTGTCACTCTCAGGTTGGGGGAGAAGGAAAAAGCGGGCGGCCCTGGGACCGTCTTTCTTTTTCTCGTTGCACGATGGTTCAGCCAATCTTTCGATTGAGATTTGGATGATTGTGGTGGCTTTCCTCCATCCGTTGGATGATGGATGCGCCTCATTTTGGCAGTTAGTTGAAGGCGGGTAACCTCCCTGAGTAACCTTGGGTCAAATCAACCTGGTAGGGCTTCAGAGACCCCTGTTTTCCTCTTGAAAAAGGGAGAAGGTCTGGCTAAGGAAGCTTTTTCAACCTCGTCTCATCCTTCTTCCAGCTTTCCTTGTTCTGGACTACCAGTCTATTCCGCAGGTAGAATCTTCCTTCTACCCCCTTGCTTCATTCTTTTATCATGGAAGAAAACGTAGAAAGTCGGGGGAAAAAAGTTCGGCCCTCGGGGGTCGGCGATGTAGTAGGTACGAAGTCGATCTCCAGTTCAGTTTCTCATAAAAAGGCGGCCCTTCTTTGGGAACGCTATCGCATTCCCGAGGAGTTCCCTTTTGTTCTCCCCGCACCCGAGGAACGGGTGAACAAACCTCCCCCTGGGTGTCTAGCTATGTATGAAGATCATCTGAAAGCTGGTCTTCGATTTTTCCTGCACCCCTTCTTCGTCAAGATCTTCCGCCTGTACCAAGTGGTGCCGACGCAGTTGACCCCGAACAGCATTCGAAACATCTGCGGGTTCTTGGTCTTGTGCAGCATTGCAAACATAGAACCTATGACCAATTTATTCACGGCCCTCTTCGTACTCAAGAGGGATTTCCACAGCAATGGATGGTGGATGATTGGCCCTCGATCAGGCCGCAAGGTTATCAAGGACATGCCCAGCACCATCCATGGGTGGAAACCCGTTTTTGTGTTTGTATTGTCTTTTGATCCATGGGACTTTGACGCTGTTTGGAAGAAGCCTCGTTTAATCGCCAATGACGAGAAAAAGGTCTTGGCGGCTGATCAGTCGGATTACGATCTCTTGGTCGATTTGGAAGTTGTCCCTATCCGGGAGTTGTTGGAAGAGAGAAATCTCTATCTGGCGGGAATTAGCAAATTCCCCACATTAGGTATAGTGACGGAAATTTCTGCTTCCCTTCCCCAGATTTTGTTGTAGCTCAGTCGATTGAAATAAACTCTTTTGCTTGTAGGTGGCGGGATGAAGCCCGGTGTGAGCTGGCTCCGTCAGACCTTTGAGAAGAGGATAGCACAAGCCCCTCACAAGGTTGGCAGTTCGGAAGAAGGCTCGAAGGGACGGTCCTGAGGGGGACCAGAGCACTTCATCTTCCCGGGGAATCTCAAGGAAAGACGTGGCACCCACGGAAGGGGCCCCGTTGAGACCTTGTCCAGTTGAAACTCCACTGGCGGCTACTTTCCCGGTTTGCACAATGGGGAGTCCGCCTCAGGCGGTGGGTGTGCCACCGTTTTGCCCTCCTGTGGTTGATAGGGGCAAAGCGCGGCAAGTCGAGGGAGAGTTTGTTTGCGGGGCCTTCCCAGCTGGAAGCCGTTCGGCGAACTCTTCGGAGCTTTCACCTACGGGGGGATTGCTGGTCCCCGCCGTAGCCAGGCAGGCGTTGAAGGGTACACTACTGCCTCATGACTTGGCAGTTCTTCGAAATTGGAACCTTCACAGGGTGTCCGATTCTGCCTTTTCCGCCCTGCAACAGGTATAATTCTTGCCGTCTCCTTTGTTTTGAGAACTGTTCGCTCCATAACTCCGCATTTTTGATGCAGTTGGTCTATGACCTTACCTTTATGAAGGAGGGCCTGGAAAATGTTGACGTTCTCATCCATGGCCTCAAGGAGGAGCTCCATGCTGCTAGGGCCGCAAAAGAAGTGGCCGAAGAGTTGAGATAGTCTATGGAGGACCGCCTTGTCCGGGTGAATGATAAGATTCATGACCTGAAAGGCGAACTGAAGAATGCCCATCTGACAATAGCGGAGCAAGGGGCGGGGTGGAGGAAAAGTAGGAAACAGATTGACTCCTTGGAGCAAGCTACCAGGGAGAATCAGGAAAAGATAGAAAGCTTGACCAAGGCAGCGGAGGAGGCTTCCAGGAGGGCCGAAGAGATGATTCTGGAGTCCGAAGTGGCCAAGAGGGAGTCCATATCCCTGAGAAAGCGGGTGGACGATGATGTAGCAGACTTCAAAATGTCTTCACAATTCCAAGAGGAAATGAATGAAGCATCTTTGTACGGCTATCAGCATGGCTTTAACGATGGACTCTCCAAGATAAAGGAGGCCTTCCCTCACCTTGATCTTTCCGGCATCCCCCCCTTCAACATAGCCGAAGAGGAGGTAGAGGAGGCCGAAGCCGCAGTAGAGGCCGAAGAGGCGCTATGCCCGAGTGAGGAGGCCTCTGCCTCAGTCGAAAATATGGGGGTGACCCCAACTCCGATTCCAGTTCAGGAGGAGGTTCAGGTTGGGGGAGTCCAAGCCGAAGGTTCTCCGATCCCGGCCCAGATTGATGAGATCCTTTTAGCACAGGTTGACAAGTTGCTTCAGTCATGTGGTGTGCGGTCTCCTCCTGTTGATATTGAGTGATTCAAGTTGCTTTGGATGTATTTTCTTCTTTTACCCTTTGTATTGTCAATGAATTTTGTATGACAACTCTTCCAGATCTTGAAATGACCTTTTTTTTTCTCTGCATATGCAATGTTGCATTTCGTATGTAGCTTGAACTAGTTTTATCGTTCTTTTTTCTGCTTGGTCGAACGGCCATGGCCGAAGGCCGTTTGACTGGTAGTTGACGAAGACGAACTCCGTTGTCGAAAACCATCTACAATAAATTAGGCCGGTGTCACCCTCCTTTGGATGCTAAATCTATCCGTTGGGGTAGACACGCGTCAACTCCCTGTCAACCGGTGATTAGGGAAGTTTGATCGCATTTCTCGTTGTCCACACGGCATATCGACAGTCGTGATTTCTTGCGCCTTGTGTGCCGCCGGGTCTCCTTTTTCCAAAAAGGAGTCATTAATGTCGCCGTCGCCGACAATTGTTGTCCTGGGAATGACCCCCGAGCGGCCTTCTGGTTCTCGAAGCGTCGCTCGGACATGTGGCGCTCTCTGATGCGGCTGGGAAAAGATGTGGAGCACGCCTCCCTGCAGTCGGTCATGGGTGCAGAGTCTTTATAAATAGGACCTTGCCTTCTGCCGTCAAGGGCCATTATTCTCGTAGACTCCCTCCAATTAAAAATGAGGTTCAGCACTTCCGAGCTTCGGCGGGCCGCGAAGAGAAGGGCTGTCGACCCAAAGAGGAAGAGGAGTCCGAAATTCTTCGAGCCGGGGAATGACGAGGAGCCTCTCGTGGACCGTCTGGAGAAGGTCCGCTTGTTGGAGGCCCAACTGAGGGCGGCCAAGGGCCCAAGTCGCGGCGGCAATCACGGAGGTAAAGGAGGCCAAGAAGGAGGCGGCGAAGGCTGTCTCAGACTTCAAGGCATCCGCTGCCTTCAGGGGAGAGGTCGCCGAGGCGGCTCTGGACTCCTACCATCAGGGATTCCGGGAATGTAGAGAGAAGGCCTTCAAGTTTTACGACTTGAAGGGCATGGACAATATCAAGCCCTCCGTTCTCTTTCCCGGGCATGAATTTGATTCCGACTCCGACGAGGGGCCGGATTCTGGTTCGGACGGGAACCCCGGGGCCCCTTCGTCGTCCCTGCAGATCTCCCCCCACCGGTACGGAAAAAATCCAGTGGGAGGTTATTGAAAAATTTCCTGCATCTTTCCAATGTTACTCTTTTTTTTGTCTCTTTTTTGAGTCTCTTTTTTTTTTGTTCTCTTTATGAGAGTTTCTTTTTCTCTTTTTTTTTTTTGTAAAAATTGAAAAAGAAATGAAATATCTTTTTCTTACCTCTTTCCTTGTGCTTTCTGCTATATGTTGTATCATGTTGTCTGGAATGTAAATTCCTTGGACCATTTTCGATCTTTAGGGAAGAAATGAGGTCAGTTGAACCATTCTTAGAATGTCTGTTGTCAACAAAAAAGATGACAGTGATCCTTTTAGGCACGTTTTCGGATTTACCGTAGGGTAAGGTGCTTACACCGTCCCTGTGCACTTCTGTCGTGATCAAGGTAGACTGTTCAGGCCCGCCCCGGCGCGTCTTCGGGTTCACCGTAGGATAGGTTACGAAAACCATCCCTGCGCCTTTGATCTTCTTAGTGACCTGGTTAGGCCATCCGTTGCGCTCGTCGGGCATACCGATAAGGTGAGTGGATCATACTCTCCTTTGCGCAGTTGACCGATTTTTCAGATCAGGTCATTTAGGCTGTTGTCGTTCAGTCGAAGCAACCAGCCGTTCCGAGTTGAGTAGGGTTGAGCAATCTTGCACAGGAAATTTAGGAACTCGTTTATTGATAATATTTACGAAGGTTTTGTACATTCCATGACCGGGATAGAGTCTTCCCCTCCAGGATCTTAAGTCGATATGTTCCTGGTCGAATGACCTCTTCGACTTGATATGGGCCTTCCCAGTTGGGAGAGAGTTTACCCTGTTCCGTTGGCTTGGATACTTTTGCCCTTCGCAGTACCATATCCCTGTGCGAAAAATCTATCTTTCACCCTTGAGTTGTAGTATTTGGCGACCTTTTGTTGGTACGTCGCCATTCTTATCTAGGCCTGAAGTCTGGCACTTGGCAGCAGATCCAGGTCGATTCTTCTACGATCGGAGTTCCCAGGCACTTCATAGTTGTCAATTCTCAGGGACTGCAAGGAGACTTCAATAGGTAGTACAGCTTCGGTACCGTATGCGAGGTTGAACGGAGACTCCCCGGTAGCCATTCTTGGGGTAGTTCGGTATGCCCAGAGAATGGAGGTCAACTCTTCGGCCCAAAGCCCTTTAACGGCGTTCAACCTCGTCTTCAGACCATGGAGAATGGTCCGATTATTGACTTCGACTTCTCCGTTGGACTGTGGATGAGCAACGGAAGTCAGCTGATGCTGAACATGATACCGAGCGCAGAAGTCCTTGAACTTCGGGTTGTCGAATTGTCTCCCGTTGTCCGTGATTATGACTGTGGGATGCCAAACCGAAATATGATGAAATTTTTTACAAAACTCTCCACCTTGCCTTCTATGATTTGGGCCAGTGGTTCGGCTTCTACCCACTTTGTAAAGTAGTCGATGGCCACAAGAAGGAACTTCCTTTGCCCTGATGCCGGCGGGAATGGGCCGAGAATGTCCATTCTCCACTGGGCAAAAGGCCATGGGGCTGCCAGTTGAATCAGGTGACTCGCAGGCTGTCTCTGGATATTGGCGTACCGCTGGCACTAGTCGCACTTTCGCACAAAGTCAGCTGAATCCTTCTAGATGGAGGGCCAGTAATACCCTTGTCAAATGATCTTGTACGCCAGTGATCTGCCCCCCAGGTGGTCACCACATATACCTTCGTGGACCTCTCTCAAGGCATAATCTGCATCTATCGGTCCCAAGCATTTTAGCAGTGGTTAAGAGAAGGATCTCTTATAGAGGATTCCGTCTAAGATGGCATACTGAGACGCCATCCAGCGGATCTTCTTAGCCTCTGCCTTGTCCTCTGGCAGTACACCTTCATTTAGAAATTTGATGATAGGATCCATCCAGCTTGGCTCGATGTTGATTTGGCGCACCTCCACAGCCTCTTCGGCTATACTTGGAGTTTCCAGATGTTCAACAAAGGTGCGCCCGAGAGATTCCGGCGCTGTAGTTGCCAGTCGAGACAATGCATCCGTCCGGGAATTCTCTGATCGTGGGACATGGATGATCTCAAAGTGTTCCAGTTGAGAGGATAAGGCTCGTACCTTCTCTAGATACTGCACCACGGTTGGATCCTTGGCTGCATACTCTTCGTATTCGGCCTGGTTGTTGGAAGCATGGAAGGAGAACCGGAGTGCGTACTCTATGGTGTGATCGTTAGGTTCGGCCAGCATAAGCCCAGCCCCGCATCCAGTAGCATTGGCAGCTCCGTCCACATGAAGCACCCAAACGGACTTCGTCTCCTTCGGGACTTCGTCTTCTACCAAACATGCTTCATCTTCGGACTTCTAGGTACATTCAGTCAATAAATCGGAGAGCACCTGAACCTTCATAGCCGCTCGGGGCTGGAAATTGATATCAAATTCACTTAACTTCACAACCCACTTGGCTATCCTTCCAGAGGTGTCCGGAGATCGGAGAACGGCCTTGAGGGGCTGATCGGTCAGCATCACAGTGGCGTGGGCGTGGAAGTACGGTCGCAGTCGCTTGGCTGCAATCACCAGAGAGTAGATCAGCTTCTGCATCCTCGCATATCGCATTTCGGCATCATGCAGGACCTTGCTGATATAATAGATCGACTTGTGGGATCCGTCTTCATCTCTCCGGACAAGAACCAAACTAGTGGCTTCATCTGAAGTAGAGAGGTATAGGTAGAGAACCTCGCCTTCTTATGGTCTGGAGAGTAGTGGCGGAGTTTCCAGGTACTTCAACTCCTCAAAGGCAGTACGACAGTCTTCGGACCATTCAAAGCCCTTTGACTGTCGGAGTACCTTGAAGAATGGGAGGCATTTCTTGGCTGACCGAGAAATGAATCTGCTTAGGGAGGCAATTCTCCCTGTTAACTGCTGGACTTCTGGACTTCCTTTTTGCAGGAGGGATGTCTCATATCTCTTAGAGCCTGAATCTTCTCAGGGTTTGCCTCAATCCCTCGTTAGGTGAAAAGAAAGCCCAAGAACTTACCCGAAGTGATCCCAAAGGCGCACTTTGCCGGGTTTAGCTTCATGAGGTAGCGCCGTAGAGCACTGAATGACTCTTCTAAGTCGTAGATGTGATCTTTCTGGAGGCTTTTGACGATCATGTCATCAACGTAGGCCTCCATGTTTCTCCCCAGTTGCTTTTCGAATACCTTGTTGATCAGTCTTTGAAATGTTGCTCCGGCGTTCTTGAGGCCGAACGACATCATCTTGTAGCAATAGAGACCTTTGTCAGTGATGAAAGCCGTCTTCTCCTCGTCCTGTGGATCCATTCTAGTTTGGTTATAGCCGGAAAAAGCATCCATGAAGCTCAGCAACTGGTGGCTGGCAGTAGCGTCGACCAGCTGATCAATCTTCGGAAGAGGGAAGCTATCTTTTGGGCAAGCCTTGTTGAGGTCTGTATAATCGATGCAGATCTTCGACTTGCCACTGGCTTTCTTCACCATAACCACATTGGCCAACCACTCAGGTAGTGGGCCTCTCGGATGAACCCTGCTTTAAGGAGCTTGCCGACTTCTTCGTCCATGGCTTGCTGTCTTTCAGGAGCGAAGCTCCTTTTCTTCTGCCGCACTGGCTTATACCAGGGATAACTTCCAGCCAATGAGTGATTACTTCAGTAAGAATTCCTAGCATATCCGAAGCTGACCAAGCAAAGACGTCGTCGTTGTCTCTAAGGAAACGGATCAACTCCGTTCTGGTTTCCTCATCGAGTGCACTCCCGATCTACACAACTCTGGAGGGGTCTTCCTTTGTCAAAGGTACCAGGACAGTCCTCTCTATGGGTTCACCAAGGCTTGTAATTGTATCCCTCGGATCCAGCTGATCCGGAGTTGCTGAATCGTTGAAATGCCTGTCTTGGATCATCAGGCACTACCGCACTGTCCTCTGATCTCCTCTAACTTCTCTGACACCGTTCCTGGTGGAGAAGCGCACCAAGAGGTAGTGAGAGGAGATCACGGTTCGGAATCTGCTCAAGGCAGGCCGCTCCAGAATGTTGTATGCTGAGGGGATCCAGACCACCGTGAAGTTGATTGGCAGTGTCTTGTGTCGAGGTTCAGTGCCAAGGATTACATGCAACAATATCTCTCCCTCGGCATGAACTTGATTGCCCCCAAAACCGGTGAGCGGTATGGGGGATTTTCGTAGTTGATGTCTAAGCAAACACATTTTAGAGAATGCATCGTAAATCAAGACATCAGTCGAACTTACATTATCAACAAGGATTCGCTGTACATCATAATTGGCCACTACGGTCGAAATTACAAGAGGATCATGTGAGAGCCGAACTCCCGCAGGGTCATCGGAGGAGGAGAGGATAGCGTTGTTGTCCTTGAGTCGCTTTGGAGCATCGTCCTCATCCCTTCTCCAGTTGATGGGTCGGTGTATCATCCCTACGCCTCCGTTGGTGGGCCTTTGATTTGGTAGTTCGACCTCTTCGGGAGGTGGTTGGGGAACAGTTGCTTCCGACCGAGATCCTTGGCGACCAATGTACCGTCCCAAATATCCTCTCTTGATAAGATCCTCAATCGCATCATTCAGCTGGATGCACTCTTCAATGTTGTGGCCGTGGTCCCGGTGGAATCAACAGTATTTGTTCCTATTCCTTACGGAAGAGAAGGCCTTCATGGGACAGGACCGTTGAAGATAATTCTCTCTATCTCCATGAGGATCTTCTCTTGAGGGAGGTTGAGGGTGGTGGAGTCAAATCTTCCTCCCGATGCTCTAGGCCTGGGAGAACTTCTTCGACGGTCGGTATATTTGCCGCCATTGTTATTGGAAGGTGGGGGACCTTGTCCCCTGTTGTTCTTTTCTGAAGAGGGCTTCCCTTCAATCAGTCGTCGGTTAGCCGCCTGCTCTTCAGCATCGGCGTATTTCTGAGCCCTTGACAAGAGCTCAACGTAGCTTTTAGGGAACTTCTTGTCCAGGAAAAAGGTAAGCCTGGAGGTACGAAACCCCTTCTTCAGTGCAGACATGACCACATATTCGTTGAGATCAGGGATCTCAAGTGTGGCCGCATTAAACCTGGAAATGTAATCTCACAGGCTTTCTCCTTCGTTCTGATGGAGGAACAATGTCCGTATTCCGGGAAGTCTTGCGGCAGGTCCTGAAATACAAGACAAACAGTTTTTCTAAATCGGAAAAAGTGTTAATGGTACCTGGACGCAGGCTCGAGTACCACATCCGAGCGGCTTTCTTCAAGGTGGCCGGAAACGCGAGGCAGTACATCGCGTCCGAAGCTCCTTGGATCATCATGTGGGCCTTGAGACTGTCCAAGTGGTCGAGGGGATCAGAGGTGCCCTTGTAGGATTCCATCTAGGAAACCCTGAAGTGCCGAGGAATGACTTCGGCCATGATACGGTCGGTGTAGGGTGGACGTAGATCACCGACAATCAAATCGTCGGGATCCTTCAGATCCCGCATTTGCTGTTCCCGCGCCTTCGCCATCTCCAATTCGATGGCTCTGAATCTTCCATCGAAATTGGGAGTGCTTCGGTGCCCTCTCCACGAAGGTGGAGTCTTCGGAGGAAGGTGAGGGAGTTTGCCTAGGCCTTTTTCCTTTATGCGGGGAATCGGTAGATCTAGGCAGTCTCGAAGTTCGGCCTTCAGGAGGGCCGAGAACGGGGGAAGAGATGTGTGGGATCCTCCCGTGAGGATCTCTTCCTTCGGGACCGAGAGCTATGTCTGGAGGTGGCCGGTGGGTTTCCTACCGGAAAAACTATGTTCTGAAAATCCTGAACCATAGCCGTGGCTTCTCTCTATCTCCATGAGGATCTTCTCTTGAGGGAGGTTGAGGGTGGTGGAGTCAAATCTTCCTCCCGATCCTCTAGGCCTGGGAGAACTTCTTCGATGGTCGGTATATTTGCCGCCATTGTTATTGGAAGGTGGGGGACCTTGTCCCCTGTTGTTCTTTTCTGAAGAGGGCTTCCCTTCAATCAGTCGTCGATTAGCCGCCTGCTCTTCAGCATCGGCGTATTTCTGAGCCCTTGACAAGAGCTCAACGTAGCTTTTAGGGAACTTCTTGTTCAGGAAAAAGGTAAGCCTGGAGGTACGAAGCCCCTTCTTCAGCGCAGACATGACCACATATTCGTTGAGATCAAGGATCTCAAGTGTGGCCGCATTAAACCTGGAAATGTAATCTCACAGGCTTTCTCCTTCGTTCTGATGGAGGAACAATGTCCGTATTCCGGGGAGTCTTGCGGCAGGTCCTGAAATACAAGACAAACAATTTTTCTAAATCGGAAAAAGTGTTAATGGTACCTGGACGCAGGCTCGAGTACCACATCCGAGCGGCTTTCTTCAAGGTGGCCGGAAACGCGAGGCAGTACATCGCGTCCGAAGCTCCTTGGATCATCATGTGGGCCTTGAAACTGTCCAAGTGGTCGAGGGGATCAGAGATGCCCTCGTAGGATTCCATCTAGGAAACCCTAAAGTGCCGAGGAATGACTTCGGCCATGATACGGTCGGTGTAGGGTGGACGTAGATCACCGACAATCAAATCGTCGGGATCCTTCAGATCCCGCATTTGCTGTTCCCGCGCCTTCGCCATCTCCAATTCGATGGCTCTGAAACTTCCATCGAAATTGGGAGTGCTTCGGTGCCCTCTCCACGGAGGTGGAGTCTTCGGAGGAGGGTGAGGGAGTTTGCCTAGGCCTTTTTCCTTTATGCGGGGAATCGGTAGATCTAGGCAGTCTCGAAGTTCGGCCTTCAGGAGGGCCGAGAACGGGGGGAGAGATGTGTGGGATCCTCCCGTGAGGATCTCTTCCTTCGGGACCGAGAGCTATGTCTGGAGGTGGCCGATGGGTTTCCTACCGGAAAAACTCTGTTCTGAAAATCCTGAACCATAGCCGTGAGGTTAGTGACCTGGTTCACAAGGACTTCGAACTGCTGTAATCCCACAACTGTGGGAGGTGGGGCGTCGTTCTCCCCCGGGGGTGCGCCCCCTTGGGATGGAGCACGACTTCGACTTGTAGAGGCTATCTGAGTCTTTCCTCTTACCATCGGGAACTTCTTACTTCCCCTTGTCTAGGAGGGAGCCTAAAGAGTACTGTGTTGCCCCCTTCCTGGCGTGCCAATCTATTGGCATGGAGTCCCCGTATCGACCGGTCGGAGCTGCTGCACCGCAGGACCGCTCCCTGGTTCACCTGCAAAACAGGTCCCTTACCGGAGTTGTTCTGGCGGGGGACACTCCAATACCTAAGTCAGTGACGAATCCCAGCCACAGAATGGGAAAGAGTGTCGAGAGTAAGAGGGAAAGGCTCTTGGAATATGCGTAAGTGTATGAGTGTGGGTCTGCGTAACTCTCTCGAGCCATTCTTTTTACCACTATTTAAGAGGAGGCCGCAGGTCTATTTAAGAGGCCTCCAGCCTGCGGCCCGCCCTTTTTTCGATGATTATAGAGAGTCAATTTCTTCCCATGATTGGCGATCGTGGGTTGTCATTGAGTGGTTTCGGCCAGATCGGAGACGTGGCAGCTGGAGTTGCGCACCATGATCGTGGCATGGAGATTGTCGATTGTAACCGTTGGTTACAGTTGCCTATCTGGACCAAATTGTGGTTCCATCTTCGAATTTTCCCTGTTTAGGGAGATTCTCGATCGGAGACTTAGCCCTCTACGTGGGTCGGAGACTTGTAATCTATCCGGGGCCGGAGATCATGTCTCTGGCAGAAGCCGAAGAGTGTGTCTTCGAAAGTTGATGAGGAGCCTGGTCTTCGGTTAAGACCGAAGACGTCATCCAAAGCTCTGACCTTCGGATGTTGTGGATCGGTGAGAAGCTTTGGATCGCCTGCAGTTGGCCTGACCTTTCCTTGATTCGAAGTCCGTAGTCCGAAGAAAAGGACTTCAGCCAGCCGAACCAGTGTTCGGTTCGTAGCTGAACCGGGATATCCTAACAACTTCAATAACAAAGCCATAAATTACCATGACACAAGTGCGAAAACTATACTTACTGAAGTAAACATCACCACCAAAATTCCAAGAAATTATATTCATAATAAACATAACTGCAACTTTAATTGGAAAACATCTCATGAAAAATAAGAATAAGGAAACCATTAGTAACTAAAACATGTCTAACACATATCAAAATACCAAAATTTCAGAGCTTTCATGCATGTCCAAATCCTAATAAAAGACATATCTTCGATCAAATGATTTCTTCCTCCCATAACATATATCAAACAACCTCAAATATCTAGTTCATCCTTCTGATAAGCTCGTTGATGTAATTCTCCCGATTTCCAGCATCCCCTCCTTCCACATAGTGCTTCCTCTTCTTCTTCATGCCACCCAGTGGTGCCTTAAGCTTGAATGGCCACAGGAAGTTGTTTGCCTCCTTGAAGTGTGGCCCAACAGTCATGATCTCATGAACAAGGTCTTCAATGCAGATGATGCCATACTTCCCCAATCCCTGACAACCAAACAATTACATCGTATAAATAAAACCACTAATAATGCAAAACATAAAAAAAAAAAACACTTACAAATACAAACCTGTTCAATGATAGAATTGTCTGAAAGGGGAATCCTCTGCTTATTCAACTTCCCATATCCTCTCTTGTAAATTAGCTCCTTAACACTCTTCAAATTCGGGTACCTGAAAAAACATTAATTCTCAATAAGTCAACACAATGTCTACACAATTAACACTCTTAATTAAATTAAACCCAAAAAAAAAAAAAAGATAAGACTTAATACCCATATGTCACGTAAGGCTCAACTCTACGCAACATGTTGATGGTCGACTTGTTAACTTTCAGAAACACTCCATTAAATATCTGCAGCAAACATAACATAACTAACCTCAAAGAATTATGAAAAAAAATAAAACAAAATAAAATCGAAACGATCATCTTTCGCAAGTTACCTGTCTAAGACGAAGCAGTTGCAAAATCTTTCGCGTTTTTGGGTGCATGGCATTGATACTACTCGAGATTAAGAAAAATAAACAAAAACCCATGATTACTCCTATATATAGATTAAAAAAATTCGGTGCACAACAAGATAACAATTTATTGATTAATATAAAATGCATTGCATTTAGTAAAAACCAATACTAACAAAAGAAAGGTAATACATCTATAGGTTAAAGCCAGTTATAATTTTTTTTATAGAGGGTTAAATAAGAAGAAAAGAGCTTACCCTCTAATTCGGATGATGAAGAGAAGCTTGGATTCGGGGCTAACATAGAAACCTCCCTTCATCCTCGCTTCTCTTTTCAAACGGATCAGTTCCTTCTCCTGCCAACCAGACCAGTTTCTATATTAGATAAAGATCAAAGTTCTAAAAAAAACTGCATAAAAATACAATGGTCTGAAGTAACGATTCCCAATCATGACACCTGATCCTCATACTCTTTGGCGTATAGCTGGGCTCTGCTAAAGATGATCTTCCTATTCTCACCGTCCTTCTTCTTCTTGGCGTCAAGCTTCTTCTTCTTTGCAAGCGCCCACACCTCCTCCCTCTTCCTCTTCTTCAGCACCGATTCCGGGATGACCGCCTTCACTTCATCAGCCGCCATCTCCCTCCCTCTCTCTGAAAAAACAGTTAATAAAACCTGATCAGCGAACCAAAAAACCCTAAATACCAAAAAAAAAAAAAAAAAAATCTGTGCTCTCCGTCGCTCCCAAAACGCTGGTCTACCTAGCGGATCAATATCGTCGGAGAGATCGGAGAGCGAATTGTAAACTGGAAGAGGGCTTTCTTCTCCTCCGTGCGCTTACGCTTTGGAGCACCTGGATCTGGGAATGGCCGTGCAGCGGAGGGGGTGATCGGCCCGGCATTAGGTTTTAAAGGGTTTTGTACTTGGCGCTCGGATGAGTAAAAGGACTCAAAGCATCCGACGGTTGCTGTTTTGAGAAAGCTAAAAATAATCTGGGCGGTCCTATATTGTTCTGCGGAATAGTATAAGGAAGAGCTATTGTTTACCGCTTATATTTTTAGACTCAGGAAAAAGTTCGGTACAGGATGTCAATTTTATAGAACCAGCATCCCACAAGGCATGTCTTGGAGGAAGAGATTCGGGATATCATGTTATCTTTAGTTGAAGATAAAGTTTTTGAGCCAGATGAGTTCTTTTCTATTTTTTAAAATATTTTTAGAGTACTATTTGACATGATATTGTCCATGCTACGAGAAAGTTCTTTATTTTTAATCAAATACTTAGTATCTGGAAATAGATTTTTATCACTCTTATACCTAAAAGACATGATACTTCTAAGCATGCCCATTTTAGACCTATCAGCTTGTGCAATACCTTATATAGAATATGTGCCAAGCTTATAGTTATCAGAATAAAGCCTATTCTCTCCCATATCATTTGCCTGAAATAGGGGACTTTGTGAATGACCGATATATCTCTAATAATATGATCATTGCCCAGGAGTTCATGTTTGATTTACGAAAGGCTCACATCCGGCATAGTCTGATGGCTATTAAAATAGATATGGAGCAAGCTTATGACTGCATGCAATGAAAATTTTTAGAAAAGTCCCTATTGGATTTTGGGTTTCACCCATGATGGATGTTGCCGCCTGGACCGTCATGGCCTGTAGCTCCAATATGGCATCGGACATCGCCCTCCTCGTTTGGAATCCTACATGCACCCGGACCCCTGCAAAAGAAAAGAGACCCGGGCCGGGGATTCCGGTATGGGCACTCCGACGATCAAGTCAGTGGGCGATCCAAGGGAACAGATCCTCCTCAGTGGATCCTGGTGAGGTGTCCATGTTTGGAGGTCGTCTTTTAAAGAAAAGAAAGTGAGAAATGAGCGTCAGCAGAGAAGGAGAGCTTGAGCGGGGTCGGCTATGTCCGTGGAATTCTTTCGATGAATTCCCCAGTAGCCTCAAAGTGTTTTCGTCTGGTTTGTTCTCCCCTTCTGTATGCTGATGATTACCTCGCTTATCCCTTGCTTGCCCATCCCATTTTTTTCTGGTTGGAGGTCCCTTTTTGTTTGTTATAGAGAGGCAGTGTTGTCCCTTGAGCTTACTTCCCAGATGTTCCCTTTTTGGGGGAGTCCCGAGGGTTGACATCTGGTAGCATTCAGGGACAGTGCATGAGCTCCCCTTTCTCCCTTCATGGCAGGGAGTTATGTCTCTGGCTCTGACATTCTGGTTGGTCGCCATGTTTTGGGAAGCTCGGTAGAGCATTGGTATGCGGGTGGCCACCCTAAGGTTTGAATCCTCTGGCGCTACCTTCTTCTTGTGGGTGATGCAGTCGGAAGGTTGAGGGGCACCACACCTCGAATGTGGCGTTCCTTCCTGATTGGTATAAACCAGGGCCTGAGGGGATCCTGGTGCTCCGGTGAGGCGCCTCCTTCCGTAGGCCTCAGGCAACGGGCCATCGCCTGTCAGTCATACCATCCCAGTGGCAGGGTCTTGATGAAGACAACCCTCTTTCTCGCCATGATTTGAATCTCTGTCGTCTTTCTTTCTTCAGTTGGCGGTAGTATGAGCTCGACCCTGGCCGGGAGCCGAACTCGGCAGGGGGCTCACTTCGGCTCCTCGCTTGGGTGCAATGCTTAGGTGGCACCTCCACCTGCCAACTGACAGCTAGCATCCAGGTGGACTCCACGTCAGCGGATACAGCCGTATCAATGGATTTCTCGAATCTTAGCTTATGTTGTTAGGCCTTCTTATGCTATTATCATTAATGGTACTCCTTCGGATTTGTTCTGCTCCAATGTTGGACTTCATCAAGGTTGTCCTCTATCCCCATACTTATTTATTATTTGTGCTGACGCCCTATCGCGAGCTTCTTCGGAACACTCTCCAATGTTGGGTTTCTTCTGCTCTAATGTTGGACTTCGTCAATATGCCTTAGCATCAGGCCAGAGTCTCAATTTGCTTAAATCAGCAATCTATTTTAGCTCAAAGATGCCTGTCCAGATTCAGCACCTTATTCGGGATACTCTTGACATTGGGGAGTATGGGGGAATGCTTATGTATTTGGGGGTTCCTATCACTGGGGACAGACTTCGTAGGGTTGATTGTGATCGAGTGGTCATGGCAGTGTAGGAGAGGGTGGAGGGGTGGCAGGGGAAGAGCCCTTTTCACTTATGGATAGGATCATGTTGATCAGGTCTGTCTTCTCCTCTTTACCAATCTATATGCTTTCCAATGCGGTCATCCCTATCTATGTTGTCAGTAAAGTGGAGCAACTAAGTTGTACCTTTCTCTGGGGCCTTGGATCAAGTGGTCAGGGTATTCATCTCCTTAGTTAACATGTGGTGTATCAGTCGCTTGAGGATGGGGGTCTTGGTATTCACTCCCTCTTTACTAGACGGGAGGCTCTGTTGGCCAAACATGTTGCCAGATTCCTTCTATATCCTGATAGCCTGTAGTCTTCCATGATGAGAGCCGGGTATGGTCTGATCTTTTGGGGAGGTTCCTCGGATTGGGTGGCATTGCTCAGCTATTTGGAGGGAGATGGTCACCAGAGTCCCTGATGTTCTTGCCTAGACGAGGTGGTTAGTGGGTGATGGGCATTCTATTAGATTCATGATGGATTCTTGGATTGTGGATATTTCCTTGGCCATATGGCCTACCTTCATCTCTATTGATATTCCAGAGTCTTTGGCTATTTCTAATTTGTTCACTCCGGATGGCACACAATGGAACGTGGACCTGGTGATTCATTTCTTTGAGGATGTTCTTGGAGCTTGGGTCCTTGCTATTGCATTGCCTTTTTTTGCTTCGATTGATTTGAGAGTCTGGAGATCCTCTTCTCTATCCAGAGTTGTCTTGTCTGACCTGAATCCTCTTTCTACTCAGGCCCCTCGGAGGTCTCTTATTTTGGGTTGGATTTGAAGATTGCAAGTCCACCCTAGAATGAGTTTATTCTTGTGGAAGGTGGCTTGGAGCCGCTTACCTACCAAAGCTTTCCTCATTTCCATAGGGCTCCACGTGCCTTCCATGTGCTCGGTCTGCGGGGAGAAAGGTGAGACACTAGATCATATGCTTTTTCTTTGTCTGTGGGCTTCTTTGATCTGGAGACTTGTTGTCTTTGATAATCATTTTATGCAAGTGGATGACCTTGTTGATACTTTTATGGTCTTAATCCGGTCGCCTTTTGCTCATCCTTCGACCATTTTATTGGCCTACATAGCATATCACATTTAGCTCACCAAGAATGCTTTTGCATTTGACTCTTCGAGACCCTCGACTAGAGTGGTTCTCGAAAGAGCCCGAACCCATGCTCAGGAGTTTTCATCATTGACTTTGCTTACCTTCGAGACCTGGGGCTTCTCTCCTGCTCTTTGAGTGCCTAGCTAAATTTTCATCTCTTGGGAGCCCCCACCTCCGAGGTCTACAAAATCAACTTTGATGGGAGTGTCATGGATGATACTGGTGGTTCCAGCTTCGTCATCCGGGCATCGGGGATCCAGTTGATGGTGGCGGGAGGGTGTCACCTTTTTACCTTATTTGTTCCAGCTGCTGAGCTCCATGGTGCTTAGGTAGGTATTGTCTATGCCATGAGGGTTCTTCAGGCGGAGCACATCATTTTCGAGGGAGATTTTGCTACTATCATCTCCTAGATACATGAGGCTCTCAAGTCTTCCATTATGCACCCCCTTCTTTGGGATACTGCCTTTCTCTTACAGGGCTATTCTATCTTTATAGTTAGGCATGTATACCAAGAGGCCATCTCGGTAGCGGATTGGGTTGCCTCTTTTGTCACTCACCATTCGGTGAAGTCTTGTGGATTTCCTTGGAGGATGCCCTGGAGCTACTATGTGATCTTGTTCTTTCTAACTATCTTGGCTGTATTCATACAAGAACTGTATGTTGAATGTACCGACTTACCAAAAAAAATAGATGATTGCATCAAACTAGCGAATGCACTCTAGCCATATGCTCAAACAACTACCGAACACCACAATTTCTTAGTAGTTAAGATGCATGCTTTGATTTTGATGATGCATAAAAATATATTTAGTATTGGACTTGAGCTGGCAACACAATATAAGGATATATTATGCTTTGTTCATAAATATCTAGAATTTTTCAAAATCTCATCACTATTAAATTAAATTAGTGTCAATATTCTCTATAAAATGATACAGTAAAATTGGTTGATCATGTGAAGCTCTACTTGAATGATTTTACGATGGTTGGATAAAATCAATCAGTGTATAAACTACAAGTGCATTGCTTAAGTCATGTAATTAGTGATGAATCATTTGTTATCTTGACGAGAGATCCAACCAGCACATAGGATAGACATGACTAATCCCATGTGTTGCAGCGTGTTATCCACCACGGGGTTTGGCATGGTCCATGTTGTGGCTTAGATCGCTTCCACCTGCAACCTTGGTGAGTCCTGGAGCCATGTCAGGTGCTTCAGAGAAGGTCGGGTCCCTTACTCCTAGATGATCCCAGTCAATTGGACCTATAAGAAAGAAACTTGGATCAAGGGCACCAGCGGGGATACTCCAACGCTCATATCAGTTTGGCGATCAAAGGCAACAACCCCTCTTTCATAGTGACCTAGATGACCACCGCGGAGAAGGGGAATAAGAAATCTTTCTTTCTATATATAGCGGGAAGTTGCTTGCCTCTTACCTTGCCCGGAGGTCCCTTTTATCATGAGTGAGGGTCTGAAGTCTAGGCAGAGCACTTCTCTACGAGGGGCGCAAGTCTAGCAGAACTCTGTGGGACAGGACCTGGAGTCCTAGCAAAGCATTTCTTTGCAAGGGCCGCAGGTCTGGCAGAGCCCTATGGAACAAGGCCTGGAGTCCTGCAAAGCACTCTTCTGCAAGGGGCGTAGGTCTGGCAGAGCTCTATGGGACAGGGCCTGGAGTCCTGATAGAGCACTCCTCGATTAAGAGAGCAGGTTCAGTGGAGCACCCCTCCTGCAGGGTGTACCTCCCCGAACATTGCAACAAGTTTGGCAAGGATGGCAATACCACGTCCTGGGTTGCTATCCGAGTTCATAATCATGGTGCTAGAACCAGGCATGCCATACATGTTCTACAGGGGGTTGCAGCTTTTTCAACCCGTTGCCTACCTTGACCTGCGAGAGGGATTCTCCCGAACCATGGCCTAGCTCGAACAAAGGCTCTACTCGGCCATGAGCTCAACTCAGCTAAGAGTTCTACTCAACCAGAAGCTCATCTCAATCAGGAGCTCGCTTGGTCAAAAGCTTTACTCGACCGTAAGCTCTTCTTGACCAGGAGCTCTACTCGACTAGGATCTCATCTCGGCCGGAAGCTCTACTCGATCAGAAGCAACACTCAGCTATGAGCTCTTCTCGGTCATGAGCTCTACTCGACTAGGAGCTTATCTCGGTCGAAAGCTCTACTCGATCGTGAGCTCAGCTCAGGGGTTACTGTGGTCAAGGTGTGTCCCACAAGCGCTACATCGGTAGCTAGCCACATCAGTCCATTTGGACCAAATGGACCATCTTCAAACAATAATTAGACCTAATCTGTGGTTGGTTTAGTGCTTCAACTCTACATGTCATCTTTGACAATAGGCATGGCAGCTCTAGAGGATCTATAGCTACATGGCAACGGGTATGCAACCACTTTAGAGATCATGAGGCAGAAGTTGAGAGGATCTTCTTGTATGATGGTTTCAAGGATTCTTCCCTCCAAATTCTAAATACATGGTTGGTTTTTTTTTCTTCCCAAGCTTATGATGAGGGTCTTGGAAGAGCTTGGTTGCTTTTTTTTTTTTTTTTTGGTTTGGGGGGGGGGGCGGGGATTTAGAATTATCATACAAGTCTAGTATGTGTATCCCATAAAATCAAAAAATAAAATATCATGAAGGGCTGCAAGCATAACTGCTACCTTTGCCTACAACATGATATATGAACAGTGAGTCACATAAGAAGCAACCCAGCCCACACACCATTTGCCTCTTGATAAATATATCTGACCTCAAGGAAGGCACACCGCCACACCATCCTCTAAATGTCATGGAGTAGAGGATGAGAGTGTGTGGTCCTTGGCCACCCCCAGACCCATCCCACTACCATGGCAGAGTTGCCCTCAATGATAAGATGATCCACCCATAGAATTTGTCTTGTATAGATAATGTCGGACCAAGCCATCCTTAGCTCTACTTCTGGGTTAGAAATGTCAAAGAGATAACTCACACTAGCCACTAGGAGGCCTAAACTTAGGTGACAAATGACAAACGTACCCCATGCCACCACTACTACTAGACACATTATTGTTGGAATTGATCTTGAAAATACTTCGGAATGGAGGCTTCTAGGGTAATGAAAATACAATATATCACTGCAAGAGTAAAGAGGAAGCCTAAGATGTTTCGAGTCATCGAAGTTACACCATCTAATGTTAAACTAGTAATCTTAGTAACTTGGGTTAAAGCTCTCTCCAAGACAAACCTCACAGACTGGGTTAAAAACTTGGCTATTCTTAATGAGCCAAATTTGTTAGGACAATATATGCTACCAAATGCCCTCGACTCTAGTGAACTCACCAGTGGCACTCTATCGGAAAAAGTAGCGGAAGAGGACCAATGTCGCTAACTGAGTAATTGCTAGGGAGAATTTAGTGAGATGCCACACTTTGCCAGCCCTCAAACACTGGAACAATCATGCTTGACAGTTTCCAGATCTTTGTTGCACAATGGGCATGTCAAGAGAATATCCATCTTGTGTCACTCAACACCACTTTGATCGGTAGATGCCCCTATACCACCTTTTGTAAAAAAATAAAGGTTTCCTCAACCCTAGGATCAATCAAATGATTAGAATCATACTAAATAGATCCGAGAAAAAGTAGACATACTTGTAATCGCCATGAATCCAAACCTGAAAGCGATCTTCACATGAACATCGAAGGCAGAGTCCTTCTCTCCAGCATCCTCTTATAACAGGCGGCTCATAGATGAGACAAGCCATAAGAACCAATCTCACGTAATGTCATATATCATGAGGAGTGGAGAGGGGACCTAGCCTATTATTTATAAGCAAATCCTAACAGGCCCTCCCATCACGGGCCAGTTGGGCCAAGGCCTACACTGTGCCACCTCAACCACATCAACCCACATGAGGTGCTCCTAGCCCAAACAATGATCACATAATAATGGGCTCAACCTACGTCTATCAACATGGACCATAAAATCAACCTGGTTTTAATAAAATAAAATTTTAATTAATGTTAGCCCAAATTAAGAAAATTCTTACATTCTCCCACTTGGACTACATTAATTATAATTTTGAAAATATTTTATTTTTCAAAACAACTCTCGTGTTAAAAATAACATGTGGCCACCATATGATCCATAGACAACACCTACAAATGACTCGTCCAATAGTATCCATGATGCCGAATCATGGAGCCGTTGTACTATTTAACCGATACAAGACTTATCCATGATTACAAGCATCATAAACACCATCGACATGAGTCTAGGTATGGTAGTGTAGCAAGAAAATAGCATCAATGTGATCAAATAAAACATGCTATTTTTCATTGACAGTCCTCCAATTTCTCGTCAACATGCTTAGAAACAAAATAAGCAAGAAAAATCGTGATGGTATCAAACAACAAACCATCATGTTTCACATACTCAACAATGGTATCAATGATGAGACAGCACAACAAATCTGAAACTCGACACCAGGTCTCAGTCAGGTACATAACCAAAAGAAATATCTCATAATCAAAATAAATTAAACATATGTACCCTTAATCAAGATCTCTCTATAACCACATGCTATATCACAAGCTAGAGAAATCTCATGACTTCAAAAAAAGTCTGTATGTCTCCAAACACAATGAGATCTCAAAATTATCAAAATGAGACAAACCCATACAACTGTCATTCTCAAGATAAAATATATTCTTAAGATACTATGTTGTACTTTATTCCACATGTGCACATAAAAAATCATATAAGAATGCAATCCATTAACTATCATGTCAACAATGTATATAAATACACATGATAGGAAATCAAATGAAACCAATCTTTATAATAACAAAGCACAAACATAAAGTCACTTCCACTAACCAAGCACGACAAAAGAATTCAATATGCCAATATTTTCAACATACTTTGTAAAGCATACGGGCTTCAAATTCTTGGTTAGAGGATCAGCCAACATAGACTTTATCCACTGACACTTACGTATCCTTGGATTACAATCCAACAATCAATGATAAATAAAATTTATCAATTAAATCAATGTGTAAATACATCAAACTTCCACTAATCCAAAAAACAAGAGTTCTAAAATGTATATATTCTTGACATGTTTCATAAAAAATATGGGTCTTAATCTTGATTAGGGGATCAATAAATATTAACTTTGTATATTGTATAAAATATCTCCCTTTCAACCACAACCTCTGACTGACAAATATTCTATCTTCATATAAATAGAAAAAATAAAAACTTTTATTGTTCCATTAAAGAACATAGATGTTTATGATTATAAAAAATTATAAGTAGTTTTAAGATATAATCACTAATTATGAGATCCAGGATAAAGTTTTACAATAAAATAATACGAATTGTGACTTTGCAACATACCACAAACTTTGCCTATAAATCCAAGAATGCCACTGATTCTTTTTCAAGCATTCTATAAAACAAAACCTCCTACATTGTCATTAGAAATGACATGTATCTTTTTCTTATCATATAATTTCTTTACTAGTGCTACATCAACTAGTAATAGAGGTACAATCATTAGTTTATATATTTACTATTGCTCTTCCACTGTTTTTCAGTAGGATGAAACAAAATATTTATAGGAGCAAAAATTTATTTTCTTGCAATATAAGCATATGACATTATGCAAATCAGAATCTACAAATATGGTAAGATTTGACTCAATATTCTTTATACTTCTGTTAAGATAGTAGAATTTGTATTCATTTAAAATTATCTAGATAACCAAAATAAATAACATATTATTACAAAACCAAGATTTATTCGCTGATGGATTATCAATGATTAAGAGTTACAAGACGGCTCCAACCATAAAGATAAAAGCGATTGGGCTTCCTATCACTCTTTAACTCAAAAAATATTATTTTTCCAAAAATTTATTTAAGATATAGATTGTAGTTATTTAGAACCTTATACTAGAGATATCATAATAAATTACACCCACTCATCATACTTCACACCATATCTTTCAGAATATACTTTGCCTCTCAATCACATCATTTTACTTAGAAATTTTAAGCATGGTGTATCAAAAAACTATCCCATACTTATACAAATATTTAATAATACTATTTATTTATTATATATGGGATCTTAGAATGTGACTGATATACCTTATCAATATCCTTATCCTTTTTCTCAAAAGTATCAAAAAATTTCTGAGATAAATTATGATATAATTCATTAATTAATATACATATATAATTTTAAGTTTTTTAAACTGCACAATAGGAAAAACTAAATATGATGAGTAACCTATGTATTAGAGGTAGAAATCTCATAATACTAATTTTAGATGCAATTTCTCTTGTTTCAAGATATAAATCCTAACACAATAATACCATTCAACTCACATATTAATTTATCTATTCATCAGCTATCCATACTTTCTTTTATCAGATTCTACAAATCTATCATAAATGGGGTCAGAATAAATCATCATTCTTAAATACAAGAATCAGAATGGAATCAATTATATAAATATATTTCAAAATGATTTACTTTTTATCATTTTTATAGGTAGCTTTATTTCAAAGTACTCTAATAAGACAATCAAGATGGAAGATCATTACATAATATAATATCTATATTCCATCATACTTAGTGCTAGCACAATTTCAGTTTTCATATCTTTATTTCAGTCAGAATCATCATAATAGGAGCATTCACTCTATTGAATACAAATATACTAACTACTAAATAGCCTCTATGAAGTTAATCAATATAGAATATAACAATATATTTCAAAAAATCTTTATAAGCATTATTTTAATGAGAACCTTTGGTCCAATATAACAAAACTTTCTTTTAAAAAAATGATCCACATAAGAAATCTCTCTTCAACATATAATATTATACAATCCCTTTTAAATAGCTCACAGAAGGATCTTGTAAATCTCAATGAACAGGCCACTTCGGTAGTCACCATCCATCAAAATTTTACAAACCATTCAATTAGGGATCATCAAGTCATGATCTCTAAGATGGCATAAAATATCAATCAGGCTCATGTATGATGTAACATATTTGAGGTACAAATAATAAATCAATAAAGATTTTGAATATAATAAGCCATTTTCAATAAATGTACCATGTGCATCATCATAAAACTCTCCTATAGGAAGAGAATGAGATATACTTTTAAGCTCCAAAAATGATGTCAATATAATTTTTGATAATATGTCTCTTTTGGATAAACAAATTTCTTAGACCCAATATATTTCTTTTCAAAGAAAACAAAGGTTAACATAATGAGGATACAAGGCATTCAAAAAGCTGTCCCCTTTAGGTAGACAAATTTTTTAAGCCCAATATACCTCTACCTCTGATATTTTGACCCAGTCAAAATTGAATAACAATATTATTATTAATGTAAATGACTGTATAATCAAAAATGGTAGGAATGCTAAATACTAGTCAATGAGCATATACCATAAATGATATACAAGAGTCCAAATGTAATATCACATATTTTCCTTTGGAAAGAACATGTAATATGCATAAGTACTCTTCACATGAAGTCACAAGCAAATGAAATATCCTAACAGTCACGAACCTATCCCTTTTGGACAGACAAGCCCATGAAAGCTAGAGCACCATTCCAACACAATACCCCATGCAATATTTCCAGATTAAAACATACAACAATCCCTTTGGGCAGGCGGTTGTATACAATAACCAGAAACCCTCTCATAATGAAAAAATTCAATGGACTGACACAAACAAACCACTTTGGTGATAAATATTTATGCCAACCCATAAATTATTCATATAGAAAGTATAAATGCCCAATAAATACAAAATGACATACTTTAATGACATGTATGCCACAAAAAAAGATCAGTCCAAAATGGTATACTTTAACAACATGCACCCCATTGATCATAAATATTATATGATAATGCATTCCAACTGCCACATCTATCAATACACTTACTACATAACTATAAAATATCTTTGGACAAGAATTATACTATATAATAAGTATCACAATCAATTACAGTCATTTTGGATCAATTATTATAGAGACATCAATATACAATTTCAAATAAAAGATAAATAATTGATTCTATTAACTCAAATATTCAAAATTCATAGAGTGCTCCAAACTCTTTGAGGCTACAGAAAAATGCACTCAAACTAAATAATAATGAGTAGAATTACACATAAATAATTTTAAATTATTTAAATAGTTCATCAAATATGAAGAACTCTACCAAGATACTCTTCAAATTATTAAAAAGTCCCATGGTCCAAAAATCACTCAAATCGAATATAAAATGAGCAAGTTACAATAATTTTTATCAAAAACAAAGGTAAATGACCAAACTATAAATTTTAAAAAAAAATTTGGACTCATATTTAATTTATAGGGGCTTAAGCATAAAAATCTTCTTAATCCCAAAATTAAAACAAGCCCCAATGTAGTTAGATCCAACCAGTTCTATAATTTGAGCTAAATTTATAATTAATAAATTATGTTCAAAGTGGGTTGTAACCCAATAACCCATCAATCCAAAAAATCTTTAAAAAATTCTCTTCTTCCTCCCTTTTTATCCCAATCGAGACTTTCAAAACTCCATTGATGACTTCTCCGAGCTTGGGATCTTCTTTCTCAGAGAGCCACCGACCAAACCGACCACTAGCGACCGTTTCCTAGCCACCGGTGACCCAAAGTTTCGAAAGAGATGAACGGAGTGACACAGGAGAGCCCTCGGCCACTCATCTAGTTGTCCAAGAAGTCTACCACGGCATTCACTACAAGCCGGACGGGTTCTAGCAATCCGGCAACAGCCTCTGCTATCTCTTTTCAAAAGATGGCGAGGTCCCTGTGATGGGATACCACGAACCGCCAAAATTCAACAGGATCCATCCGGCGGTAATACAGCAGAGGACCCCTTGGAGGTCCTTGGAAAAATAGAGCCAGAAGCAACATCCCAAGGGCCTAGCACCAATTAGCACCGGTGCCAGTGGACAAGCCTTAGTCACCATCGTCTAAATGATCGCCAGTCAATCATTGTTAGATGCTTCTAGCGAGATATGGGAGGAGGAGAAGGGAACAGTGGTTCCCACCACTACCAGCCTATCATCCCTTTTTTTTTTATTCAATATATTTCAAGGTCTCAACTATAGAAGGACTAATTTATAATTTCAGAAAATCCAAGGGTCTTAGTGCAAAATGGCCTTTTAGACCAAAATATAATTATAAATATTAGAGGGAATAAATTGTAAAATAGATGATATATAATTCCAGAAAAACCTAGGGGCCTAAATGCAAAATGGCCACCATTTCTTTTTTTTTTTGGAAATGGGTTAAAGGTTTTGGGTTATTGGATCTTGGGTTTAAACCCAAAATCCAAAATCCGTAGGAGCTTCTTCCCCACGCGACCGCAAACAAGGGGGGTTCTTGGGTTCGCCGCCACCCCTTTCCAGAACCCCACCATTGGTGGCGGACTGGCCAGACGGCCACTGTAACCGACCAGGGACTGCCGGTCGCCACCTCCGGCGGCATCGCCGGCGTCCGATCCGGGCTCGATGGCAGGCAACCCCTTTTTTTTGTTCGGCCCGTCGGTGGAGATCTCGGTGCACCGATCATCGAGATCGGTTCCAACCACCCGATCGCCACTTTCGGGATGATGATCAGTCACGATGACCAGTCGGGCGAGGAGATCGTGCGATTTTCACAGTCACCGGACCACTACAGTCGGCCTCCCCTTTTTTTGATTCGGTCGGCCCACCGATTGTGATCTCCGATCGCCGCCGTCGAGAAAGAAAGAGGGGCGAATCGATCGGTCACAAAGACCGGCCGGAAGAGCAAATCATGGCCACGAAAACGCCTAGGGATGGCCGACCGCAATCTTCCACGGTCGCTGGCCCTTGCTCACCGTTGCCGGTGGCCGCAGCCTCTTACTGTAGCCGCCGGTCACCAGCTTCCTATTCCCACCGCCACCGATCATCGTGGCTCCAACTCGTCGCCATCATGTTCATCATGCCAATGCCGGTCATCGCACAAAAAAGGGTTTTTTTTTTTTTTGTTCATTAAGATCTGAATCCGTGGATTCAGTTTCTCCCCTCACATCGTTGCCTTCCCTTAGAGCTGTCAACGGGTCGGGTTTGGGTCAGAACCCAGATATCCAGACCCGGACCCAATTTTAGCTGCCGGACCCAGACTCGGACCCAAATACCCGACGGGTCCAATTTTAAAGTACCAGATCCGGACCCGAATGGATCATGGATATCCAGACTCGAACCCGGATCTGAATACCACCATGGCCCATGGGCTTGTAAGAGTGGAGGATTCTATTCTTTTTTTTTTTAACCATTCGATTATGATCTAACGTCCCACATTTATATAAATATATATAAATATATATCATATTATTTTATTTAATCGGGTCTCGGGTCTTCGGGTCTGGATATGTAATATCCAGATCCGGATCCATTTATCTATGATTAATCGGGTCTGGATCCGGGTCTGGGTAAACGGGTCCAGATTGAGATCCAGACCCGAACCCATTGGGTCCAGACCTGACCCGTTGATAGCTCTACCTTCCCTGCCTCCTTCTGTAGCATCGCCAGCTTCGTATCGACGCCGACGAGGAGGAAGATGAATGAACAATGGAAAAAAAACAAGGGGAAGGAAAAAAATACATATCTAAAATAAACGATGATTCTAATCTAGGGCTCTTATACAAAATGTAGGAAAATAAAAGTTTCCTCAACCCATTGATCAAATAATTAGAATCATACTAAACAGATCCGAGAAAAAGTATTACAAGACATACCTGTAATCGCCATGAATCCAAACCTGGAAGTGATCCTCACATGAACATCGAAGGCAGTGTCCTTCTCTCCAGCATCCTCTCGTAACAGGCGGCTCATCAATGGAGCAAGCCGTGAGAACCAATCTCATGTTACGTCATATATCATGAGTGGAGAGGGGACCTAGCCTATTATTTATAAGCAAACCCTAACAGGCCCTCCCATCACGGGCCAGTTGGGCCAAGACCTACACTGTGCCGCCTCAATAGGACTGGAATGGGCCGGCCTAAAAGCCCATTGTCCGGAACTGGGCTGGGCCAGCTCAATAAACTTCGGGCCGGCCTGAAATTGGTTCAGGCTTCGGACCAAATTTTAAGCATATCTGACTAGTCTTCGGGCTGTAAAAATAGAGTCTATTTAATTTTTGGGCCAAAGGGATGCCCGGATTCGATCCAAAAATTTTTAAAATATAGTCTTTGGGCCGGTCCATTTCCAGTCGTACGCCTCAACCATACCAACCCAAATGAGGTGCTCATAGTCCAAATAATGATTACATAATAATGGGCTCAATCTATGTCTATCAACATGGATCATAAAATCAACTCGATTTTAATAAAATAAAATTTTAATTAATATTAGTCTAAATTTAAAAAAAAATTTATATCTTTTAGATAAAAAGATTGATCCTTGAATGGACCTTCGATCTTTAAATCCATGCAGCATTCAAACTCTTGATAGGCTCACCTCTACATAGGTGGTAAAGGCCTTTGCACGAGCCCTCGTACAACGGATTCCGTGAAGGTGCCTTCACATTCGAGCAAGCCTGAGGAATGGCGAGGGACAAAACTCTTTACCAGCTGGTCCCCAAACAGACAACTAACGAATCGGCATCCTATTTCCTCTCCGTAAGCTAAAATGGATCATAGACTGTCATGCTCGTTATGGCCTCCGTGTTGACCATCATTGGCCAATGTCCCAATAGGTGATCGAACAAGTAGGCATCTCGAAGAACTTTGTATAACTGCCAAGGCGATAATCTAGCCGGTTAGGATCTTATCTCGCAATCAACAGGTCACGAGTTTAAGGCATAACTTTGTGAAAGGTTTGATTAAATTCAGGAATTATTTTCTAAGATCCATAACAGTTGGATGAATGAGAGATCAGGATCTTTTTTTTCCGTTCTGATCGGCTGGTATCTTGGTGATGTCTAGTTGACGTATTCATCCTTGGATAGGAAAAGACTGCGAAAGTCCAACATCTTGAATCGAATATTTTCCGGTGAAATGGGAGCTTATGGGGTAGCTATGCTGGATTTATCCCCCCAGCTAGTACCTTGGTGGTGTCGGATTGACGTATTCATCCTTGGATGTGAAAAGGCACATCTTGAATCGAATATGTTCTAACAGGGTGAGGGTCTGTAGGATAGCTATGCCGGATTTATCCTCCCAGCTAGTACCTTGGTGATATCGGGTTGACGTATTCATCTTTGGATGAAGAAAGGATATGAAAATTCAGTACCTTGAATAGAATATTTTTCAGCCGGGTGGGCATCTTAAATCGAATATTTTCCGACAGGATAGGGGCTTGCGGGGATAGCTATGTCGGATTTATCTTCCTAGCTAGCATTTTGATGATGTCGGATTAATGTATTCATTTTTGGATGAAAAAATGTTACGAAAATCTAATATCTTGAATCGAATATTTTCAATGAAATGGCATCTCATTTTGGATAAAAAAATATTATGAAAATCTAATACCTTGAATCGAATATTTTTAATGAAATAGCATCTTGAATATTTTCCAGTACGATGAGGACATGCAGGGTAGCTATGCTGGATTTATCCCCTCACCTCCTCCCGCATGCGAGTCCGCTCCAGCGTCGAGAGAGAGGTCTTGGGGAGGATGGTACTGGATAGAACTAATCTGACAAATGTCTCTCTGCTCATCATCGAAAGTGACCTAGCCAGCCCGCCAGCTGCTCCTGAATACTCTGCTCCATCGTCGTGCATTCAGATCTCCGAAGATGCTGACCAATGATCGGTAGCGCCGCACTCCGGTTTGTTCCTTAACATCCAGGTGCTCCCTCATTACGTGCTTTTCCTGTGGTTCGGTCTTCGGGCTGAACTAGTGGATGCCAAACCTCAACAAATTCATCTTCTGCCCAAAGGTCGCATGATACTCCTCCAAGATCCTCGTAGGGACAGCAGCATTCCGCACAGATGCCTGGCCGAGCAACAAACTTAGTTAGTTGCCTCGGAGGGCTACTTCTCCCCTAAGCCGATGATGCTCTTTCTCAAGCTTAATTGCTTATGACGAGGCTTTTGGCATTGGCGTTGTGATCTTAGCGTTGTTACGTTTCTCTCTCTTTCTTCATTTATATTTTCTCTCTTGGTTATATTCATTTTGATTCCCAGACATGGAAAGCAGCATTTCCATTAGATTCATATGAAGAGGCTAGGATGGTCGGTGGGTCGGGTGATAGCTCATTGTGACGCATAAAACAGCTGCTTCTGGTGGCAAGGCAATCCTGGATGGCATGCTGTTCTGCAGGCAAATGTTTAAAGTCAAAGTCTTTTCGGTTGCAGGGAGTTAAAAAGACACGCAATGCTGGATGAAATGGTGAATATGAGCCTCCTCTTCCCTTCCCTTCCCATTTTTTACTTCTCTGATTACGGTTAGTTAAAATTGTTTTCGAGGTTTTTTTAATTTGTTTACTATTTTGAATTCTTCTCATATATTTTTCCTTTGACTTCTCAAAAATTTATGGATATGCAGTTCCATCAACAACAGGTCTTAGGAGACCCGGAATTCTCGAATATCCCATTCTGATTGAAAGTTTAGCAGTTGTTTGCTTGGAATCAGGGTCTATATAAACATTTTCTTTTTGATTTTCTTGTGCCGTTCCCTTTTAACTCTTTTCACTTTTCCTCTCGGTTAACAAGGGTTTTAATCTTCATTTTTCTTTTCTTTTCTTTTTTTTTTTAAAAAAATAATAATAATAATTCCTTGCTATGGCAGACGACAACTTGAAAGATCTCCATGCTATTTGCAAACACCAGAGAAGAATATTGTGTTCAGAGGGGCCATGCACACCAAGTTCTGTATAAATTGGTTTCCCTTGCAGCTCCTGCCTAATTTTCGTAAGGTAGGGTTTGATGGCTCATACCAAATGCTTGAGGTGTATTTTATTATTGCTATTGTTTTAACCTCTTTTTATGCAGGAATTTTGTGATCCTGCGTCGAGAACTTTGTGGGCTGGATGCCAAAAATGCTCCTCCTCCCTTCATGTCTTGATGGATGCCTCTTACCTGAATTTTCTGCTGTTGCTTTTAAATGCTTCTGATTGTAAGCTCCAGCTTGTCTCTGCAGAGGCCATGATTGATTTGCTGGCCCTTGTTTTTATGCTTTGAAAACCCAATGGCGAACTGTATCCCCTATATACTTCATCAAAGTGGAGATGTACGAAGGGCTACAATATAAATGACCTACTGGAATTTGATAAGTTACTCTTTCCCTTCCTCTGTAAATTACTGCCAAGTATTCCTTCTTGAACAGCCAGAATGATTCGTTTTAAAATTTATGATTTTATGCTCACGTAATATTATTTGCTACTTGAATGGACAGAGAATTAGTAGGAAATAAAATATAAAAATCATATCAGTAATAATCTGGATAGTCTAATTCTTCTTAAAGCAATCATTGCAGCCAACCAAAGATCTGCAAAAATCTGGACCACTCCTACTCCCAGACAGCACACCTTTTCTTCTCAGCCTTGATAATCTTTTCCTTATTTCCTGATATTATACATTATTTAGATGTCATCAGCGTATAAGGTTCTGTATGTTAAGGCCATTTCCTCCGGCAACTTCTAGAATTTTTTTTCTTTTTTTTTTTCCGAATGCTGGTCTTCGTGATGGTAACCGTATGGTTGGTTGCCTCCTCTCCTAAATTGATAATTCATCTATTGCTGCCGATCTTTGAAGATCACGTCCACCTAACTCACCATGAGATATATCTACACAGAAGTCCTTTACCGGAAAAGATGGGAGGTTCTCCGATGGAAACCCTCTGATGTCTAAGTTTACCGAAGATCAATAGAATAGATTAAGTAAAATTAGCTACCCTTTCAAGAGCTCTCTTGTACGTACCTAGATCCCCGTTCGCCTCCCTATTTATAAGAAACACCTTGATAGTTGCTTCTTGGAAACATGCCATCAAGGATGTAGGAGTAACCAACTTAGTTGCGGTATCGAGGTTTGTTAGTCGTGCCAGGAATCAAGCATAATGTGCTTGTTTCCATGATTTTTCATTAAGTGTGGGTAGCAGGATTTTTAGTCAAATAGTTGCCGACCTGTCAATCCTTGGAGTTCAGTCAAATGCTGCAACCAAAAACTTGTCATATTGTCAAAATCTTTTTGAAGCCTATCGAAATATGGCCTTCTTGGAGCTCTCCTTGGCCAATGGTTGCCCACATAGGAGGACTGCGGGACTAGTCGACCACAAGCAAACTAAATTGAATGACCTTCGAAGCTAGTCTTTTTTGGGATTTCCTTGAGCCTAGTCAGCACTTAACTGACCAAGCATTTATTCTCCACCTTAAGCCCGATCGACTAGGGGCCGACTAGGCATTTTGTCTTTTCCTTGGCGTACCAGGCAAGAGGCCGACTAAATGCCTTGGAATTTCTTTAGACCAAGTCGGCCGACCAGGCATCTCTATCTCTCCACCTTGATGTCCTCTTCCTTAGGCTTAGTTGGCTAATGGCTGACCAGGCACCTTTTTCTTTAGGCCTAGTCGACTAGGAAATGATTGGCTGCTTCCATGGGGCTCTTTGGGGGTTTGTAGGTCTAGTTAGCTATGGACTGACTAGATATCTTCTTTGACATGGTTAAGGACCGGGTAGGTCATCGCTAGGCCTCGTCGAACGTTGAGTTGGCTAAATCACAACCAGATAGTTCTTTGATCAACTTGTCTTCATGTCAAATTATTTTCAGCTTGCCCAATTAAATTCTTCACTTTTTACTCAAGTAATCACAAGTGTGGGCTTGGGCCCCAATATCTCCTATAATTAGGAAGGCTCTTCCTGGATTTACATAAAGCTCTTCTTCTTGGAGGTGGTATGTGGTTTTTTTTCGTTTGTTTCTGTACAAGTAATAGGGAAGCGATGGTTTGTGCGAGAGGGGATGTTGCTTGTATGTTATGAGCCCGGAAATTGGAGGTGGAGATGCTTGTCGATGAGGCTGCAAGGCAGCACTCCTGACTCTTCACGAGGAATTCTTCCCAAAGGCAGTCATATCTCAAGCAGGAAAGCAAGCATGCGACACCAGAGACCATGACATTCTTGTCCCACCTCCTCCTCGGTGGACCTCTTGCCCTTACCCTTCTCTCGACTTGTGGCTCCGAAACCAGTATCACCTTTTATCACCACTAGTTTTTTTTTTTTCCTTCTCATGACCTGCATCACTTGCAATACAGTAGTATCACCTCCTAGGGATGTGCCAGGTATGTCATCTCAGAACCAAGTTCGCCTGGTCCTAAGATTTATTTTTATCATGTTAATTATATGTTTCAAGTAACTTTACATGGTGATTGACCGTTCTATAGGATCGAGTAGTCATCATTTCACCAAACGAAGAGATGATGCAATGCTTTTTTGTTTGGTTAAATTTGACAAACTCATTGTAATATAGTTGGATGCGGTCCAGCTCCGTTGATCATGATCTAAATATGCAATAATAATAATAATAATTATTATTATTATTATTATTATTACGAAGATGGGAGGAAAATTTTATTCATATTTATTAAAAAAGTTCGAATCTTGAGTACATGCAAAGGTTGATGAAAGCAGATCGGGATTGAACCCCACTACATTAAAGAGATGTTTAGTTCGGAATCAGAATTAAAATCGGAATCGAAATCGAAATGGATCGAAATGAAAATCGGAATGCTCATATCTTCCAAATCATTTGGTTCATGTTCGAAATCAAAATCGAAATTCTTATCCAAATAAAGATTTGAATCCTTATAAAAGAATTATGATGGGATTTTGGAATTATTGGACAATTTCTATTCCATCATGGAACGGGAATACGAATAAAACTTTTTCTAACCAAATAGTTGGAATAGGTGTAATCCATTCACGTTCACATTCCCATTTCCATTCCAGGTCCCAAATTCTCCCAACCAAACATCTCCTAAAAATAGGCCGATGGACAAAACAAGATACAGGATGGGAGGAGGTTTATACTGGATTGCAGAGCTTGATGTTATTTTCTGAACAAAAGACATGTTGAAGACCTCAAACGGTCATTGGATCGAGGGACGACGATAATCGAACAGCCAAAAGATCGGCGAGCTGCCCTGGCTTAAACCTTGCCGGACCTTGTCAAAATTCGTGCACCTTCTATTAAAGCGATGTGACACCTATTCTTGTAAGACATCGAGACAATAAGAGTGAATGTATCTCTTCGAGGGAGATGAGCTTCAAAACGGAAAATATGATGATTTCTCTCCTTCCATGATTCCATGATCTGAATATACGTAGTCTCCAAAATGCAGGGGAGACCTGGTCATCATGGACGAGGCATCCATACAATCCAAGGGTGGGAATTCCCACCAGCTTCAGCTTGAACCTTACACCAAGTACATGAAATACAAGTAGAAGGCACCAAGTAATGATTCTTGAGCTAGTTTGTTTATATGTGGACTCGGCCACCTAGTAGTTTGGTTCCGGGTGAGATTTTAATGTTGTGGCATTGCAGAGTTGTGAACAACAGGAACGATGGTGAAATGATATTTATTGCCAATAGCATGGAGGACTATATTGGTGCCAATCTAGTTGTCGACAACTAGATTGTTGGTCAACCAAAGGATGTGGCACAGTGCATTGCTCTTGCACAGAGCAGTAGACACATCTAACGCAGAACAAAGCTGCCCATTGGTAGATTTGGATCAAGATTTATAAATTTGGATTGAGCTTGAGCTCAAAACTTTCGACCCGATCTTAAGAAGGGTTAGGCTAGAGTTGAATTTAAGTCCAATATGAATCCAAACCTAACCTCGCCCAATTTTGACCTGCCCTACCAATTCCAACTTTCGACCCGATCTTAAGAAGGGTTAGGCTAGAGTTGAATTTAAGTCCAATATGAATCCAAACCTAACCTCGCCCAATTTTGACCTGCCCTACCAAATCCAACTTAGTATATTGATGAATAATTATTATATTTGCGAATCCAATTTATATTTATGCTTAACGTAAGTTATTTGTACATTATGTAAATCCATTAAAAAAAAAGGGGGAGGGGGGGCTGCTCTTTATAGCCTTACCTCCGTGCAAAGATTGTTAACATGTTTTGAACTTGTGATGCACGAGTCACAATGGAGCAATCTTGTTGTTGCATCAAGGACTACTCTTTATAGTCTTGTTGAATTATGTATGGTTGTATTGTTGATATACTTTTTTGTTTTTTTTTGAAGAAATGCAGTCAATATTGATAAAATGTGGCCCAGCCATATCCGATCTGTCTAACCTAACATAATCCAAACTTAGTTTAAAATGGTGCTCTGTTGAATCTGGTTAGAGAAAACCCTAGATTTAGTTGGGATTGGATCTGTACTCAACCCCAATCCAATGTGTTCATTTCACGGTCACTTTTTAGGTTTCTCTCTGTAGGCAAAAGTTTGTGGATGGGCTGCCATTTGTTTTAAATGGTGGGATTACGACTCTGTTGCTTTGGCTCTGTTTTATAACGCTTTTAAATGCTAGCAAATCTTCCAGCCTTTTTGGATATGTAATTGATTTTATTCATTTCATATATGAGAAAGTACCAAGAAACATATGGGGATGAGGAAGATAGAGAGAATGTGCAGCATTTCCGACTCAAAATTTTTACCCTACACAACAACTTTTGGGTTGCAGAATTATCCATCATGTTAGCATATGCACGAAGCAATTTTCACCCGTGTTGGCTGCATTTGATACAATAGAATGATCAAAGAGCCCAAAAGGCCCATTAAAAAAGCCCAATGTTACCTCATAGAGGTCCAATGTATTTACAAAAAAAAAAAAAAAAAAAAAGATAAATCGCATGGATTTCCCCTCAACTTTAATCCAATTTCTCTTATATTCACTGAATTTTAAAAAGTGTCAATCCAGCTCCTTAAGTTTTTGAAACATTTCAAAAGTAGTTTTGCTGTTCAATTATTAACAAATAGCATTAGCTACTTAGCTTGTTGTTTTAATGAATGAAAATGCCCTTCATTCGTAATAGAAAGGATCATCAATAAGGAAGGAAGGAGTAAAGGTAGAGGACACTGTCATAGAGAAGGGCAAGGTCACCAAGATTGGTATAGGGGATTGAAGGAAGAGGAGGAGAAGCGGTGGAGGAAAGGGAGGAGGGAGAAAAAGAGATTGTTGGTGAGGAAGAAGCAGAGATGAAGGGAGCCACCATGAAGAGAAAGGACTTATGGGTAGTGTTGCCGTCTGGATCATCATGGCCTGTAGCTCCGATGCATCGTCGCTGCATCGGATTTCTCCTTCCACCGGGAGCGCTCCCTCCTCTTCGGGGGTTGGCCCTTTGGTTCGATCGGCATGCAAAACAAGAGAAGCCAAAAGCTAAACATTTTTTGGGATTTTTTCTTTCCGTAGAAGCACTTTTGTATGAGGTTATCCTGTTTTCTAAAATCACAAGTATATTTTTTTTTGATAAAGAAAAGGAATAGGAAAGAATAAATCCCGGTATAGTTATCTTTGCAGGTTCCTAACCTATCAGGTAATGTTCAATACAAGCGGCTTAGATTTGCGCAAACTCTCTCTATCTAAAAATGAGTAAGTCAAGATCCTGACCTCTTATTCATACCAACGATCACGGGTTCTCTTATTCATACCAACGATCACGGGTTCCAGGATAAATCCTGGATTTAATCGAGTCATTATAAGAATCCTTTCTCAAACTAGCGATCGATTGATAATGAGACAAGATCTCTATCGATTGAGCCATCGCCTTAACGATATTTTTCTTTTATCTAATACTAAATATGTCTTTATGGGTTCGGTTGGATGGTAGAGGTGGGAAAGGACAAATGGGAGAATGGGTTAGGTGAAGGTTGCTGAGAAATCTGATAACATAGCAGCAGAGATAAATGCCGAAAACCATTAAGCCGCTCGATAACGGGTGGATTTAAGCCTGCACATTGGAAGATGCTTTTCTTTCTTTCTTTCTTTCTCTTCTTCTTCTTCTTCTTCTTCTTCTTCTTCTTCTTCTTCTTCTTCTTCTTTTTTTTATAAACCAAAAAAATGAAGGGATGAGTTAGATCTCGGGCATGGCCACCTCCAGACGGTCCCCCAATCCTAACCAGAAAATGTTCGATACACGGTGCATATTAATTTTTTTCGCAACCGTTCCCACCCGAAGATGAGTACGTCAACCTGACTACTACTGACGTCAGTCAAATGAACAAGATTTATTATTGTTGCCGATCTCGCCGCCGCGCCTGTGGCTTCGGAGCCGTCGATTTGACTAGACCGTCTCGTCCCGGGATCTCCTAGCTCTCAATCCTGCAAGACAAGGTCAGAAATCCTGGCCGGGGATCCCGGCGAGGGAGCTCCGACGGTCAAGTTAGTAGACGGCGAGAGGGAACAGAATCTCCGAGACGGGCCCCCGAAGGAGTCCCAGACTTAGAGATCGTGCTAGCAAGAAAGGTCCCAGGAAGAATAGAAATCCGGCCGGGTTCTTCCACCAAGCTCACGCCAAAGGTCCCCTCTCGGGATCTTGGATCCTACTCTTGGAATGGAATCTCCTCTCCCAGCCTTTTTTTTTCTTGCTTACCTTGTCGTCTACTCTTCCCTTCCTTTTAACTCCTCATGTTGCCTTTTCGCTTGCCGCCCTTGGGAGGCTCATTCGTCGCTTTCACCTCCTCTCCTCCATCTCTTTCCCCTTTCCCCTTCTGGATCAAAGAACCAGGCAGCTTCCCCGCCTTGCTTGCCGAGCCTAGCGAGGAAAGAGTAAAGGGAAGGCGCCGGTCAGACCGCCGACCAGACCTTGGGCCGAGCGTGAGCGCTCTTCTTCCCAAGCGCCGACGAAGCCCGTTATCGGGTCCTGTTTTGTCAGGACTTCACCTCTCGACTGCGGAACCTGTCATGCCGATGTAAGCGATGTTTCGCGTGTCGCTGCCGACCGTACGGGCACTATTTTCGGGATGCGGCGCGCACGGCTCGAGGGGCAATTTTGGAGCTCGTGCTCCCGTTCCTTGGAAGCTTCTCCGCACAGGTTGGCCTGCCTCGGCCGAGGTGGACCCCTCTTGGGTGGACACCTGGAGGAGCGGCAGGGGGGCGTTTGATTTCGGCCGAGGTGGTCCCGTCTCCGGGCGCCACCTGGCAAAGGAGCGAGGGGGCCCGGCTCGACCTCGGCCGAGGTGGAACCGTCTCAGGGCGCCACCTGGCGAGGGAGCAGGGGGGCCGCCGGCTTCGGCCGAGATGGACCCCTCCTGGGTGGACACCTGGCGGAGCGGCAGAGGGGCGCTCGACTTCGGCTGAGGTGGTCCTGTCTCCGGGCGCCACCTGGCGAAGGAGCGAGGGGGCCCGGCTCGACCTCGACCGAGGTGGGACCGTCTCAGGGCGCCACCGGGCGAGGGAGAAGGGGGGCCGCCGGCTTCGGCCGAGGTGGACCCCTCCTGGGTGGACACCTGGCGGAGCGGCAGAGGGGCGCTCGACTTCGGTCGAGGTGGTCCCGTCTCCGGGCGCCACCTGGCGAAGGAGCAAGGGGGCCCGACTCGACCTCGGCCGAGGTGGGACCGTCTCAGGGCGCCACCGGGCGAGGGAGCAGGGGGGCCGCCGGCTTCGGCCGAGATGGACCCCTCCTAGGTGGACACCTGGCGAAGCGGCAGAGGGGCGCTCGACTTCGGCCGAGGTGGTCCCGTCTCCAGGCGCCACCTAGCGAAGGAGCAAGGGGTCCCGACTCGACCTCGGCCGAGGTGGAACCGTCTCAGGGCGCCACCTGGCGAGGGAGCAGGGGGTCGCCGGCTTCGGCCGAGGTGGACCCCTCCTGGGTGGACACCTGGCGGAGCGGCAAGAAGGCCCGGACCGACCTCAACTTCGACCGAGGCGGAGCCACATCTGACCTTGCCGACAAAACTCTACATGGCTCGAATCACGACCAGCGGAATCTGAGATATGCCATGTTATCGTAACGGCCGTAACAATTATATATATCCCGGGCAAACCGGAGATGAATTCCTCAGGTGGCCCTGCTCTGGGCCCTACTAATCTAGTTGCTGATTTTTGGGGTGAGGGGGGTTCCGATCTAGATGCGGCTGGTGTTCCTAGGGACCCTGCTTTTTTAAAGGGCCATCCGAAGTTTGGTCTATGGATGGTTACATCCAGAGCTCGCTTGCCTTGGCAGCCGGCAGCTCCCTCGAAGAATGGCTGCGGGTCTCAGAGGGTAAATCCCCTATCTCTTCTTCGGATCCTCCGCCCTCATCACCGCCCGGTCGTCATCCATTCCAGTCTCATCTTTTCTTTTTCTTGAGTGGTAAAAGAATTTTTTATCAATCTCTTTTATGATTATATTCAAAGGCAGAAGAATTTAGTTATATCTTGAAATAATTTTTCTGATATAATCTACATGAAGAATAAAAATATGCTTTAAAATTATACTTCATACGTCTCTTGGCTTTATGTTGATTTTGTAATTTTTTGTAAATCAATATTTATTTTTTAATGTAGGATGGCTAAATTTATTAGTTTTTTATAATTATATCTGAAATTCTTCTATTAGTAAGTTCCAACATTAATCACATCCATGTCTCGTGTGTATATATATATATTGATTAAGGATCGGGATAGGAAGAATAAATTTTGATGTAGCTATCCCACAGATCTCCATCCTGCTAGGTAATGTTCGATACAAGATGTTCATATTCGCGCAGTCTCTTCCGATTTAATAGTAAGTACGTGAATCTGATACCACTCAGACGCTGACCAGTAGATCGGAAAAAAAAAAAAAAAAAAAAATTTGGCCTCTCACTCACATCAACAATCGCAGGTCCACAAAATTATTTATTTTTTTTTTAAAAAAAAAAAATAACGTCGGTGCCCGTTTGCGTGTCACGTCATTTTCTTCCCGGATAGCTCACGCTAATTCCAACCCGGCAATTGACCGTGTCTCATTATAAAAAAAACACGGTTGATTCGTTCCCCATTTCTTGCAGCAACTTGTCAAGCTGGGGACCCAACGTTAGTGAAACCCTGGAGCCATTTGCGGGGGACCTCCGACCTTATACTTTCTTAGCAACGATGAAGATGGGCATTTGGCACTTGCCGACGAACGGAAAAAAAAAAAAAGACTTCTGCGAAGAGAAACAGGAACAAGCGACAAGGATCCGGCCTAGTTAGGTGACATTGGGAAGTTGGGGATGCCGGATTTTTTTTTTATTTAAATAAATCGGATCATTAAAAAAAAAAAAATTTGAATGAGAATAACGAAGAAAATCAGACAACAAAATATTCCTGAGCTACAAAGGGGTCTCCGTTAAGTGGGACTAAGAAACTTCATCCGAATGCTGCGCTACAAAAGAAGCCACCTAATCCGTTGCTGAGTTGGCTTCTCGATAGATGTGCCTGACAATAATCCCAGGACAACCTTGCAAGAGAGTCATGATATCTTTGAGCAGGAGTAGAACAAAAAGTATTCTGAATCCAGAAGAATCTCTCTCAATAATAAGATGGTCAAGATGGATGACCATCCTGGCATACCTGATCCCGATTAAGCTCCATGAAACTCTGCCAACGGAACTGAAGAGTCAAAAAAATAAGATCCCCGCAGCAAGAAAACCAGCTCCAAAAGCCTGGATAACAAAAGCAGCACCCCACACCCGTCTCTGACACTCCCATCAAAGCTAACCGTGGCATATGTCGGAGGAGGGGATTTCCACGAGATAAAAATCCGGCGATGCACTCGAGGAGCAGAACTGGAGCTTCAGATCTCTGAATAAATCTCAGTCAAACTCTGATACTCCAAAGTATGAGTCCTAACTGTCTCAATAATAAATATAGTAGAACTAGTGTCAGAATTAAAAACCACGGCATTCCGAGTGAGCCAAATATGATATATTAAATAGGCTTTGATATGAGGCATACTTTGATTTGAAAGGGAATGGCAGAATGAAATTCAAAGCCAAAAAATCATTTAAATTTTAAATTTATATATAATAATTTAATTTAAAAAAATATATAAATGGATTATGCATGTTGAAATTTTTTAACCTAAATCCTATCCATTTAATAAATGGGTAAAACGAGTTGATCTGTTTCTGATCCAAACCTGTTTAATCTCAATCCAGATCTATTTAAGACAGGTTGAACACGGGTTTGGTTGACATGCCTAATCATATTATGATATCCCTATCGTTATATCGTGCATCCAATGTAGGTAATAACTCCTTCAATAAAATTATAATCATGTATTAATTTGTTCGAGATCATGTGGAGGAAGATGGATATAGGGTTCAAAATATAGATGACCTCCATCCACTGTTTATATTAAAAAATTTTAAAATTGATGGATGAAAAGAAATGATTGCCCGCCTACAAATTCCACCAATTTACATTCTTCTAAGTAAAGAAGAATCGATGGAGCATGTATGGGATAGATTTGTTCATTAATAAAATTATTCCTCTTTAATTTTTTTTTTAACAAACCTATAATATTTGTATACTTTTTTCATTTATTTTATTTATATATTTTTATTTTATCTATGCTGTTAATCATATACGAGTAAATCTTACTACTAGTTATTTCAATTTTAATATAATTTTTATAATTCTAAATAAATAATTAGAATTATCTTTTATTTTTATGTTTGTATTTACTATTTTTAGTGAATTGTTAATAAAAAAATAATTAACTAATTAAATTAAACTATGAATTTATCGGTTATTTATATAATTAATATAAATATAACTAAATTAATTCATATATAATTTGCTTATAAAATTATTTATTTACTTAAATAAAATTATAGATTATATTTAATTATAATTTATAAATATTATAAGTTAATTTATATATTACCGTACTTTTTTTAGAATAAATAAGTATTATAAATTAGTAAATAATAATTATAATAATAATTTTTATGAAGGATAGATTAGTAAAAATGATATTTAAATATTAGCAATTCTTTATTATTTTTTTTTGGTAAAAGAAATCCTTTATTTCATTACTTACATTTAGACCAAATATGGAAAGGAACCATTCACATTCATCCCAAATATGTCATCCGAGAATGAATCAAGGGTCTTCTCATCCACTTTTTCTTTTTTCTTTTTTTTATTCCATCTTCGGTATCAAACAGAGAATAAAAGCCAGCGCAGCCCAGGCCGTTCCATCAAGTGGCCAGCTGCTCGGCGGGGCGCTTTATCCTGCCAACGTTGCGTGCATCCCGAGTCTATTAGCAGCATGTACACATACTTTCCTCGGCCCCAAGCTGGCGCATGCTTCATCCCAGAGGCTTACAGTACTTTTCGTAAAGCTTAAAGACTTGCAGCGAGAGCTCCATGCCTCCATCTCATCCCCGTCTCCATCAACCTTGGGTTGATGGTTAAAAAAGCTACCGTCCCTTGCCGCCCAAGGAAAGGCACGAAGTATCAAGCTATCAAAACCTATGCCCCGCTCTTGACGCCATCGATGGGAAAGTCTTTCCAAAATACTCAGAAGTCCGCGGCTGACCATGATGCGGTCCTCCTCAGAGCGCGTCGTGACGTTGTCCCACGCGGTTCAAGGAAAAAGGGGAAGGACGATGCCACGTTGCATATCGCTTCTTCTCTTATTAAAGTGGACTTTAATGGATATATGATCACAATTCTGGACAGCTCGAGTAGTCGGTGAAACGAAATTTGTATGGTTTCAGCGTGATGGTAGGAACCAATGCCGACGCACGATGTAGGACACACCATGATTGTAAATTGCGTAGCGTGATCGATGGTTTGCAGGCTTAATTCTGATATATTTTTCGGACGACTGGATAAGTTTTACTGGATTGGATCGAGCATGGAAGTTGCATGTCATTATTATAGCATGTAATAAACACGCATGCTATTGGTGTATGGAGTAGTAGATCAAGTGCAAATATTCTGAGTTGATATATTTTTCGGACGACCGAATAAGTTTTACTAGATTGGATCGAGCATGGAAGTTGCATGTCATTATTATAGCATGTAATAAACACGCATGCTATTGGTGTATGGAGTAGTAGATCAAGTGCAAATATTCTGAGTTGATATATTTTTCGGACGGCTGGATAAGTTTTACTAGATTGGATCGAGCATGGAAGTTGCATGTCATTATTATAGCATGTAATAAACACGCGTACGCATGCAATTGGTGCATGGAGTAGTAGATCAAGTGCAAATATTCTGAGTATGGTAGCGCCAAGTTTTGACACGGTGCTAGTTTTACCGGATGAGTTCCATATTAATAGAGTTTTACTTACTACTGGTGGATGCGATGGAATTTAATGGTCGGTCACACGAAAAAATCCTTTCGATTTGCTTGGGGATAGGGCTTGGGTTTGTGCTTTATAGCTTAAATTAGCCCATAATTAGCAGTAGGTCCAGAATTAAAATACGGGGTTGAATTGTATACAGAACTGGAGATCTGACCAGATAAAGAAGGTCTTAAAAAAACCATTCTCACCTGGTGGGAGCTTAGTGGTTGACCAGACCCAATTAGATCATCGTCAACCTTACTCATATATACTAAAGATCTTATTGGGTTAGTTAGTTCTTGCTTTGATGAATGAAGTAAACAAATACTCTCTAGGGTTGTTCGTGGTGGTTGACGGTGCATTAATTGTCTTTGCATTCCTAGCTATTTGCACTTTCCCCGATCGATATGATGCATAAGTTCATGCAAATCAAAGTTCAAAAGTGAAAATTATTTAACTATTTAATCTCTCATCCGCAAAGGGAAAAAATGGAATCGATTGCAATTTTCATTTGGGGCACGGATCTATTCAGATCGTAGTCCATCACCTTGGGAGTTTGGAGGATTAGGAGAAACAATGGCATCAAGGACCTTTCCTTGATGCCTAGATTGTGTGCCCAACATTGAGATTGATATCATTCTTCTTGCCATCGTTGCCATGATAGGATGGTGGAAGCATTGGAGACCAGGTTGTTGATGTCAATCCTGGCATGATTATTATTGCCAGCATCATTGGCATCGAGAAGGCTAGGTATTGGCTGGTAGAGGTTTTTCAAGCTCTTTGGAAGGTGCAATAGGCGAAGACGTGGCCATTAGCATGGGGTACCGGGGAGAACAATGAAAGTGAAGGCGGTGGAGAACAAATAGTACCATCGATGAAATTTTTGAACTGAAGTTTGATCGAGGTAGAAAGCATGGCCAATAAGCTTGCTGATCTTGTTCATCATGAAACCCAAGTTGAATCTTATACCTTAGATTAAATATCACTCATCGCTGGACTGGTGATCTTACTTGGATCAACTTTAAGAAAACGTAGGATATGTGTAGAGATATAAGAAAGAGAAAGGATAATTGAAGTTGTTATAGTGTTGTCTCCATGTCCTATTTATGAACATCAAGACACATTTTCATTATATCTCTCTAAACCAATATCGTAACTATTACTAGAAAAAAGATGTCTCTTTTCAAAAGATATCTCTTCCAATAGGTATCTTTTCTTAAAAGGCACCTTCCCAAGTGAGATCCTTTAGATCTTTATCTTGATCTCAATCACACCGGTCAATATCTCCCAATATATGGTTAAACATTTTATTTATCAACCCTTTCAAATTAGTTCAACATACTAGTGGCTCCCTCGTATAATTAAATATTTTCTTCTTCAATATGAGTGAAGGCACAACTAACCATGCTAGTATTTAGTTCCATATTCTCTATATGCCATTTGAATTTTTTATGTGACAATCCTTTTGTCATAGGATCTGCTAGCATATTCCGAGTATGTATAGAGTCAACTTTGACTACTCCCTTCTCTACCCCATCATGTACGTAATGATAGTTAGCGTCAATGTATTTACTTTTAAAACTTAAGGTGCAATTCTTTATTAATGCTATTACATCCTTATTATCACAAAATACTTTTACAAGCCCGTTTTCTAAGCCAATATCTAGATTTTTTATAAAACCCTTTACCCATATGACTTGAATTAATGGTCGCAATACTGCATGTAACATATCTTGCCTCCACCGTATATCTAGCTATATATACAACCTTTCTTTTTCTCGATCATGAAATAGCTCTCTTCCAAACAAAAATATATGGCTACTTATTGAATTCTTATCATCATAGTCACCAAAAAAATCAGCATCCGGATATCCTGTCAACTTACAATTTTTCAAACCGAAATATAGTTTCACATACATATTTAGTTCTTTGTAAATATTTGAAAATTCTTTTCACAGCTTACCAATAATGATCTTTTCTAAGATTGGCTTGATATCGGCTTACTGATCTTGTAGCATGATATATATCACATCTCTGGTACTCGTCATACATTAAGCATCCTATTGCTTGAGTATAAAGAATATTATCCATCTCACTTGGCTCAATATCATTTTTGGGACCTTGAGTTTTACTTAAATATATTCCTTTGCATACCAACGTCAATATTCCATTGCACTCTCTCATGTGAAACCTATTTAGTATCTCATCGAAAAGCTTTTCTAGATCTAAAACAATATTTTGGTTTCACAATTCCTTGTTATTTGCATTCCTAATACGTATCATTCATGTCAAATATTTCTTTGAGGCAAGAATTGGTTTTGGCAAACATCATTATATCAATGATTGCACATAATATGTCATCTACATAAATAAACAATATTACAAAATGATGTGGCAAGAATCTGACGTATAATCCCTGTCAGATGCAAAGTCAGAAAAGATGCTGCGGTGGACACTCCATCTCTGACTTCTTTGATCGAGCCGAGCTCTCCCAGAATGACGAGGTGGCTCCCCCGGAATGACGAGGTGGCCCGTCGAAGATGAGTTTCGTCCTCTGCCAGGTCGGCACCTGCAAGCCCGGGGCGTCTAGGCCAGAGCCAAGCGACCTCCTTCACCAGATCAAGCCCCTCCGAGGCTGAGCCCCTGGATCGGAGCAGAGCTCGGCCCTCCTCCCCCAGGTCGAGCCCCTCCGAGGCCGAGCCCTCTGGGCTGGAGTCGCGTGCTGACCTCCTCTGCCAGATCGAGACCCTCCGAGGCTGAACCCCCTGGACCGGAGCTGAGCTCGGCCCTCCTCCGCCAAGTCGAGCCCCACCGAGGCCAAGCCCTCTGAGCAGGAGTCGAGCCTTACTCCGCTGGGTCGAGCCCTTCCGAGGTCAAGCCCCCTAGACCGGAGTCGAGTCCAGCCTTCCTTCACCAAGTCGAGCCCCTCGGAGGTCGAGCCCCCCGGGCCCGAGCCGAGTCCCAGCTCTCCAGTTCAGCAACCACCTCGGGCAATGCCGCCGGCCACCAAGGGGGTGGAGCCACCCCGAGGCACCGGCGAGCCACTCGAGGACTACGAAGAAGCATCCATCAAATCATAATAACTGTTTGCAGCCACTACTTGCACCAGAAGAGGAAGAGGCTCCCTGACCGAGATGCCACGCTCTCCACCAACCGCCTGCACCACCCGAAAAAGGAAGTCAACCAGGGGATTTGAATCCCGAAGGCAGCGGCCCCCCAATTGAAGCCCTGCTAGGTTTCCTGGAGTAGAGCAACCGGAAGGGATGTCAGAGTGCATGGTAGCTTCCTTCATCACGAATCAGGAAATACGTCCCGTCCACAGCACGGAACATCGCCGCACGAGCCTGACAGCATGAAAAAAATCTTGAGGCAGGCATTCAACAATCACCTGACTTAAAAGAACCTTCGACACCCTCCGAGGGGAGGTAAGCAAAACAAGCAAGCTAAGCCAAACACTCATCCAAGCGAGTAAGGAAGAGGGAGCCACATAGGAGGATCAATCCACCTCGACGACCATCTCTCCCAGTACACTCGCACCCCCACTCTTACACCATTCACTCCTCCTAGCGTGGAGTCGATCTAAAGGGGCTCGACCAGGAAGATATGTTCTCCTGAATCATCACTGACTTGACCGTCGGAGTGCCCCCACCGGAATCCCCGGTCCGGGTATCTGACCTTGTTTTGTAGGTCTTGGAGCGCAGGCCATCTCCGAGAAGACGAGGGGCGATCTGATGTCGACAGCAGCTACGGGCCACAATGATCTTAGCGGCAACAGATTGGCATGCCAGGAAGGGGGGGCAGGATGTATTTTGATCCAACCTAAATCCCTGCAAGCAGCTCACCGAGAGGATGGTGACGACACGAGCGAGAGAAGTCTCCACCAGTCGTGCGAGAGATCCTCCTTCTCAAGGGGATCCGCATGGTCCAGAGGAGGAACTCCCTGCTCCTACTCAACCACCTCCGGCGAACATCCAACTGGCCGCACTCGCCCAGTAGATGCAAATCCTCACCACGACGGTGCGCCAGCTCCAGAACTAACAATGGTCCTTAGCTACCAATCAGCAGCCAGGAACCCCCGCGGCCCATGCTGCAGCACCCCGGACAGCCTGTATTCCTTCCAAGGAAGGCCTTCACAGCCGCGGGCCATTACTGATCACTGGGATAGTCACTTGACTCCGGCGAAGAGACAACGGGCCGGATCTGTCGACAGGGAGAACCGGTCCCGAACCCTCGAGCGGGTAGCGGCTAAGCCTCGCTGAGGTCGAAAGGGCAAGACCCCCCTTCAGGGACATCGTCCCATGTCACCTTCTACATCTCCTTCAGCCTCAGCGGAGGGCTCCACCGATGAGGCCATCAGGCGCACAGCCGAGAAACGCATGGAGGAGCACGAGCGCAAGCTGGCAGAATTATCTTGCTGATTTACGAACATGCAGGGCTCTGCTAATGAGCCAGCGGGCTATGACTCCCGTCCCCCCTTCTCTCAAGAGATCCAAGAGGAACCGATTCCCAGTCGGTTCCGGATGCCGTAGGTGGATCCCTACGATGGGACCACTGACCCCCTGGACCACCTGGAAAGCTACAAGGCCCTCATGAGGGTCCAGGAAGCCACCGACGCCCTTTTTTACATTGCCTTCCCAGCAACCCTCCGGAAGGCAGCTCGGGTCTGGTTCACCCGTCTCGAGCTCAAAAGCATTGGCTCTTTTGCTCAGTTGGAGCGAAAGTTCGTGGCCCACTTCGACGCCAGTCGGAAGGTGCTACGTGAAGCAGATAGCCTCTTCTCCATCTGACAACAGGATCGCGAGCCCCTACGAGACTACGTGGCCCGCTTCAAGGTTGCCGCGTTGGAGATTTACAACCTTGATGAGCCAGTCGCCATGCTGGCATTAAAGCGAGGGCTCAGGACCTCCCGCCTGACCTACTCGCTCGACAAGAAACCCTCAAGAGCTACTCCGAGCTCAAAAGTACGTCCGTGTCGAGGAGGCGGACCATACAAGAAGGGAGCTAGCCAGGAAGCCATTGAAGAAGCCAACTCCCGTCGAGATGTCTGGGATGCGGAAGCTAGGGCCCACAGCTTTGAACTTCCACCAGGGGTCGAGACCGAGGTGTGCTCCCACTCCAGAGGAGAGACTCACCCCCCTACTCGCCCCGAGGGCGAAGATCCTGATGGAGATCGAAGGTGAGCCCTACCTGAAGTGCCCACCTCTGATGAGGCCATCCACTAGCCATGACAAGACGAAGTATTGTCGCTACCATCACGACCACGGCCATGATACCGAGAAATGTCGCAATCTCAAGAGAGAAATTGAAGAACTCATCAAGAGAGGCTATCTCGGGAGGTTCGTGGGGGGAAGACCTCCAGCGGAACCTCAAGTGCTCGTCGCTCTCATGTCGGTTCCTGCAGTGATAACCGCTCTACCGAGAAGCTGGTGGGGATGATATGCTGGGGAGCCGAGCGCGCATCTAAGAAGGCCCGGGGGGCAGGGTATTCTGAAAATGTACTCTCCTTTATGAGGGAAGGGGGAGATGGGGGAATGTAAATAATGATGCCGTGGTCGTCGAGATGACAATCGCGAAGCATCCTGTAAAACACATCATGGTTGATAGTAGAAGCTCCATAGATGTGCTTTTTTATGATGCCTTCTCTAGAATGAACTTGTCCTCCGCTCAGCTCAAACCTATGCACACGGCCCTTGTCGGCTTCATGGGGGATTCTATGAGGGTTGAGGGAGAGATCACACTTCCAGTCACTATCAGGACCCCACCTCGGTAGAGCACTATTATGATGACCTTCACAGTGGTTAGGCTTACTTCGGCCTATAATATGATCCTTGGCCAACCAAGGCTCAACCTGCTCGACGCCATCGTTTCTACGAAGTGGCTACTGGTGCAGTTCCCAATTTCCTATAGAGTTAGCGAGATGAGAGGTGCACCTCAGCCAATTCAACATTATTTCCATACTCTCCCCGGTACCAAGGTCTCCGAGGACGATCCAAGGATGGACGATCTCGACCAAAGGGTGCAAGATCCCAGGGGTGGTCCGGTTGAGCGCCTACTATCTTATCTGCTCGAAGCTGACCAAGAGAGGATGGTGCATATCGGGGCCCGGCTACAAAATAAGGAATGGGCCCACCTGCTTGAGTTCTTAAGGGCTAATGCAGATGTGTTCGCCTGGATGGTGGCCGATATGCCAGGTATCCCCTCTGATATCATCACCCATAAGCTGAGCATTGACCCAAAGTGTAGGCCAGTTCGGCTGAAGAAGAGAAGTTTCGCCCCAGAGAGACAAGCAGCGATCAATGAGGAAGTCGACAAACTCCTCGCTGCCGGTTTCGTCCGGGAGGTACAATACCTAAGCTGGCTGGCAAATGTGATGATGGTAAATAAGAGTAATGGCAAATGGAGGATCTGTGTGGACTACACTAACCTCAACAAGGCATGCCCGAAGGATAGCTTCCCTCTATCGAAGATTGACCAACTGGTGGATGCCACCTCGGGTCACCGGCTGCTCCCCTTCATGGATGCATTCTCCAGATATAATCAGATCCGGATGCACCTAGAGGATGAGGAGCACATCGCCTTTATTACCAACCAGGGGACATATTGCTACAAGATGATGCTCTTCGGTCTGAAGAACGCTGGGACCACGTACCAACGACTGGTCAATAGGGTCTTTAAAGACCAGATTGGCTGGAACATGCAGGTATACGTGAATGACATGCTCGTCATGAGCAAGCCGAGCTCGGACCACATCGTCGACCTCGTCGAAGCCTTCAACAACCTCCAAAAGCACCAGATGAAGCTGAACCCAGCAAAGTATACCTTCGGAGTGGCAGTAGGGAAGTTCATCGACTTCATGGTCACCTAGAGGGGCATTGAAGCAAATCCGGAGAAGGACCAGGCAATCATCGACATGGAGCACCCGACATCCAAGAAGTAAGTCCAGTGCCTAACATGGCGTATCGCGGCTCCGAGTCGGTTCATCTCGAGGTCGGCTGACCACTGCCTTTCCTTCTTCAAGGCACCGCGCAAAATGCACGACTTCACCTGGACAGAGGAATGCAAGATGATCTTTGAAGAATTGAAGGGGTTCTTGGCCTCTCCTCCACTGCTCTTTAGACCGGAGGAAGGAGAGGAGCTTCTACTTTACTGGCGGTCACACCCAGAGCCGTCAGCTCGGTCCTCATCCATGTGGATGGGGACGGATCTCAGAAGTCGGTATACTACACCAGCAAAATCCTCCGCGATGCGGAGATCAGGTATACCTGCTCCGAAAAATTTATTTTTGCTCTAATAATGTCTGCTAAGCGCCTCAGGCTCTACTTCCAAGTGCATCCCATCGTGGTCGTGACAGATCAGCTGCTGAGGACCATACTCAGCCATCCCAAAACATCCAAGCGGTTGGCCAAGTGGTCCCTGATGCTGAGCGAGTTCGATATCGCATATCGACCGAGGTCATCGCAGAAGGTCCAGGTCCTAGCTGACTTCCTGATTGAGTACACCGGGTTCGCCGAGGAGCTGGAGCACACATCCCCGGAATAGTGGAGGAGCCCTGGATCCTCCACGTGGATAGCGCATCCAACTCCGGTGGGAGTGGAGTAGGTCTCATCCTTGCCAACAGTGGCGGGATCGTGGGGGAATGTGCTCTCCGCTTCAAATTCGTCGCAATAAATAACCAGGCGGAGTACGAGATGCTCCACGCGGGCCTAAAGGTCTTGCACGAGCTGGGTGTGCAGAACTTGAAAATCTTCACCGACTCCCAACTGGTGGTCGAACAAGTCTCTAAAGAGTATGAAGCCTGAGATCCCCGGATGATGAAGTACCTGGAGCGAGTCTGCTCGTGCATGATAGGCGTCCGACACTTCAGCATCTTCCATATCCTTTGAGGAGAGAATACTCACGCGGATGCACTATCGAGACTCGCAACCCTGCTAGACTCGTGGCTGGGGCACGCATATATTGAGTACCTCAAAAATCCAAGCTACGAAGCCCCGGAGGAGGTGCAGCAAGTCATCCCGAAGCTGAGCTGGATGGATAGGTACATCAGATACATTACTGATGGCACCTTGCCCGAGGACCGTGCTGAAGTCGGCCTCATCAAAAAGAAAGCCTCTTAGTTTATCCTGATGGAAGGACATCTTTACCGCCGATCCTACTCCTACCCGCTCCTGAAGTGCCTAAGACCCGCGGAAGCAACCTTCGTTCTCCAGGAGATACATGAAGGCATGTGTGGGAACCACGTGGGAGGAAGGATGTTGGCGTACAAAGCTCTCCGCCAGGGATACTTTTGGAAGACCATGAGGGAGGACGCCGCCGACTTCGTGAAGAGGTACGACAAATGCCAGCACCATGCCCACATACAATGTCAACCGGCGGCGCCGATCTCACAGCTTTCCGTCCCTTGGCCATTCGCCCAGTGGGGAATGGACATCTTAGAGCCATTCCCCCCTACACCGGGGCAACGGAGGTTCTTATTAGTGGCCATCGAATACTTCACGAAATGGGTGGAAGCGGAGCCACTAGCACGAATCACGGAAGCTAAGGTCCGCCAATTCTTCTGGAAATCAATTATCTGCCATTTCAGACTCCCTCACTGCATCATCACCGATAATGGATGGCAATTTGATAACCGGGAGTTCGAAAAATTCTGTACCGAGTACGGCATTCGGCACCGCATCACCTCAGTGGCTCATCCCCAAACAAACAGGAAAGTCGAAGTAACCAATCGAACTATCCTCCAAGGACTCAGAACCAGGCTAGACCAAGCCAAAGGCAGATGGGCGGAGGAACTCCCAAGCGTTCTGTGGTCTTACCACACAATGATCAGAACGACCACAAATGAAATGCATTTCAACCTTGTCTTCGGCGCTGAGGCCGTCGTTCCAGTTGAGCTCGGCGTGCCCACCCTGCGGGTGTAGCAGTATGACGAAGTACAGAACCCGGTGCACCTTCTGCTCAACTTGGACCTCCTCAAGGAAACCAGAGACAAAGCTCGGCTTGGATGGCAGCATACTGGCAACGAGTGGTCCGGTACTACAACGCACGGGTAAGGCCCAAAGTCTTTCGATCTAGCGACCTGGTGCTGTGCCGAGCTGAAGCATCTCAACCCCGGGAGTGTGGCAAGCTCTCACCAAACTAGGAAGGCCCCTACAAGGTGGTCGAAGCTCTTTCGCATGGAGCATACTACCTCGCGGATCTGGACGGTGCCAGGTTCCCGCGAACATGGAACGCCTGTAACCTGAGAAAATATTATTAGTAATGTAAGGCTCATCCTTTTTAATAATAAAGGCTCTCTTTTGCACAAGTCGCCTTCTGCCTTGCAGGAATGTCGCTGCCCGGAGCCCAGCTTGTCGGCACCAAAACTCGGAGCTGAGCTCTCCGATAATAAAACTCGAAACCTAGCTCTCCGACATCGAAGTCCGGGGCCCAGCTTGCTGGCACCAAAACTCAAAGTTGAGCTCTTCGATAATAAAACTCGAAGCCCAGCTCACCGGCATCAATAGTATAAGGTTCTTTCTCACCAATAATCAAAGTCTCCTTTGAGCAAATACTTTTTGCCTTGCAGGAGGATCTTCGCTCGACCCCAAGTCCAGCGCTCAAAGCCCGGAGCCAAGCTCTCCGGCCACCAAGTCTTTGAGCCCAACTTCGAGATACCAAGCCCGGAGCTAAGCTCTCCGGCCACCAAGTCTTCGAGCCCAGCTCCGAGACACCAAAGCCCGGAGCCAAGCTCTCCGGCCACCAAATCTTCGAGCCCAACTTCGAGACACCATAGCCAAAAGCCTAGCTCTCCGGCCACCAAGTATTCAAGCCCAGCTCCGAGATACCAAAGCTCGGAGCCAAGCTCTCCGGCTACCAAGTCTTCGAACCCAGCTCCGAGATACCAAAGCCCGAAGCCAAGCTCTCCGGCCACCAAGTCTTCAAGCCCATCTCCGAGACACCAAAGCCCGGAGCCAAGCTCTCTGAGACATCAAAGCTCGGAGCCAAGCTCTCCGGCCATCAAAGCTCGGAGCCAAGCTCTCCGGCCATCAAAGCCCGGAGCCAAGCTCTCCGGCCACCAAGTCTTCAAGCCCAGCTCCGAGACATCAAAGCCCTGAGCCAAGCTCTCCGGCCACCAAGTCTTCGAGCCCAGCTTCGTGACACCAAAGCCCGGGCCAAGCTCTCCGGCCACCAAGTCTTCGAGCCCACCTCCGAGACACCAAAGCCCGGAGCTAATCTCTCCAGCCACCAAGTCTTCGAGCCCAGCTTTAAGACATCAAAGCCCGGAGCCAAACTCTCTGGCCACCAAGTCTTCGAGCCCAGCTCTGAGACATCAAAGCCCGGAGCCAAGCTCTCCGGCCACCAAGTCTTCGAGCCCAGCTCCGAGACATCAAAGCCCAGAGCCAAGCTATCCGGCCACCAAGTCTTCGAGCCTAACTCCAGGACGTCAAAGCTCGGAGCTCAGATCTCCAACCATCAAAGCTCGGAGTCCGACTCTCCGGCCACTAAGTCTTCAAGACCAACTCTCAGGCCATCAAGTCTGGAGCCCAGCTCTCCGTCAGTAAAGCTTGGGATACTTAGAAATAAAGGAGAAATCTCCTTTCTGATCTCATCACATGTACAAAAAGAAACAAAAGAGCAAACCAAGTTGATGGAGAGTGTTTTCATTACTTAAGCAAAGAGGTTATAATGCTCATGAGCCCTGACATGCCAGGCAGCCCAGGATGGAAACCAAAAAGGAGTTATAGCTAGAAAGAAACCCTACTCTACTCAGTCGGTGCCTTCCCTAGACGGTGCCCGGCTAGGACCTCACCCTCCTCGATCTCCATGACCGGGGCTTCTCCTTCAGCCATCATCGTTGGTGGAGTCGGTTCGACCGCCATCACCTGTGGGGCCGATTCGGTCGCCACCACCTGTGGGGTCGTATCAGTCGCCACCGCATTCGAGGCCGAGTCTACCTCGATCGCATGCTCCTCTGACGCCACTGTCACATAAGCCAAAGATGTTCCCACCGCGGAGCCTGGAAGACGGATGCGGGCCATCTGCTTGTCCGAAAGCATCGGGCGCAACAGAGATCGGCAGTACTCGAATCCTTTTAGAAAAGAGTCTGTCACCGCCTCCTTGAAGTCCATTTTGAACTCCTTAGAGGCTTTGTAGCTGGCCACCACCTCGGCGACCTCCTTCCTGGTGGTCTCTGCTCGTCTTACCGCCTCGGCCGACCTCTTGTCTGCGTCCTCAGCCTTGCGGGCGGCCTCGGCGGCCTCTTTCTTTGCAGCCTCAGCTGAACTGATGGCAGTGGAGACCTTCTTCTCTACCTCGATAGCCTTCTGCTCAGCGACCACGGCCTTCTTCTCGACGGAGATGGCCCGCTCCTTCACCGCCTCCAGCTCAGTTTGGAGCTCCTTTAACCGAGCACCTTTCGACTCGAGCTCTTCTTCGAGCTCCCTTGAGCGCTGCCTGGCGTTAGCGACTTTGCCCCAGAGGCCCTTAACCATCATGTTGGCCCCCTAGAGCTCATCGTTCTTCCATCTTAGTTCGGTCTTTGAGGACTCGAACTCCGCCTCGCGCTCCTTGTCCCTCTTGACCCAGTTGCGGCAATAGTCCCGGATCAGTAGAAGCTTAGCACCTTACTGCATCAAAAATGATGTTAGTCACCAAGAAGATGAGGGAGGAAGTGAGGCAGAGCAGGAATTTACTTACGGCATAGAGATTGGAGAAGGATGTGCTGATGACGTCGGCCAGGTATCTCCCACTCCTCTCTCGCCGGTCGCAGGACTGGATGGAGAAGTCCATCATCCGCTCGGCGAGGGCCAGATCCTTGGTAAGGTATACATTGGGCCCCAACTTGAAAGGGACCCGACGGTAATCCCTGTCTCTCTTGCCTGTCGTCGGTGTGGGATCATCTGCTCCATTGGTGGTAGAGGCTGTCGGTGTGGGCTGAGGGGTCGGTGCCACCACGGACAGCACTGCCAACATCGGCCCCGCACCCTCCGGCTCCCTGTCCTCCTCGACCTCGACGATCTTCGGAGGAGGGGATGCCACAGCAGCAGCAGCGACGACATATCTAGCCTGGGCCACCACCTCGGACTCCGACACCGGGGCTAGATTGCACTGCCTCGGAGGCTCGGGAACGGCTCGACTTGCACGGCCGGCACCGCCCTCGCACCAGTATCCACCCGAGCCCTCTTCGGGGTGGGCTTGCTGGTGCCCTTTGCTTGGTTTCTCTCCTCGGAAAATGAGAGGAGTTTTTTCATAGAGAACTTCATACCTGCACCAAGAAAAAAGACGTCAGCTCTAAAAAAAAAAAGAGAAGAAAGAAAGAAAAGGATTTTCGAGCCGAACTCACCTAACTCTTGTGTTGGGCCGACCCCGGCCTCATGGAGATTCTGCCCTGACACCAGGACCTCGAGCGAAGGGATCTCGGCAGAGCGGAGCTGGTCGTACACCTCCGAGTCGGCTGCATCGACCGCGGAATCCCAGTTGGGGGACCGATCTGGGTCGCTCCAAACCCAGTCGACTCCCTCGATCGAGGCAAAAAAATACCTACTCTTCCATCCTTTGATGGAAGAGGGAAGTTCGAACTTAATGCCCCTGGGGCGGAAGGAAAGAGACCACTACCCCTCCTCAGTGGGGTGGCGTTTCAGGGTGAAAAAGGTCTTGAACAAGGAAAAACGGGCAACAATCCTGTGGAAGTGACACAAGATAATAAAGGAAAAAATTGTCCTGATGGCATTCGGAATGAGTTGGGCAGGAACAAGGTGGTAGTGGTTCAAGACAGAGAAGAAGAATGGATGGAATGGGAATCGGAGGCCCTCCGAAAAGGTTTCCTCATAGAAGGCTATCCGACGCGGGCCACTGGAAGTGACCCGCTCCCCCGATCGAGGGATCTAGAGTCGGACGCTATCCAGGATACCGTAGGTGTCCCGGATGGTCGCAAGGTCCATGGCGGTGATCACCGAAGCGATCCCCCTGGGACCTGTTGACCGAGCAGGTTTGGGAGCAGGTGTAGGAGCAAGAAGAAGAGGAGGACGAGGTGGGGGAGAAGATGCGGGTTCCCTAATCACTATTCCCCCGTGCACAGGCCTTCGGCTAACCTCGAAGCACGCCACATCCTCCTCCTCGTCGAAAGAAGAAGAAGGCGGCCTTGGCCTAGGAGACCCGGCCTCACCCTGGTTAGTGGTGGGGCAGAAGTTCGGTCCGAAGCGAGACATGGAGATCAAGAAATAGAAAGAGAAGAGCAGAAAGAAGGGAAAGATGGACAAAGATCTGAGGAAGAACCTAGCCCTAAGAGAAGGTCCATACTCAACCAATACGGGGGAAGGAGACTAACCTGCTCAGGATTTGGGAAGGCAGAGATGGCCGGGGGAGTGAAAGGGAAAGCTTTGGAATGATGGGGGGCATGCAGGATTTGAAAGAAGGCTTGTTTTGAAAAAAGTGGCCTTCTCTTTCTAAGTGACCGGTGCCCAACCATACCGTTACAGCCCCCACCGATGGATCCGCGTCACGTGTCGCCAATCGATAAGGCTGGCACTTGGTTTCGATTGCGGTTGCTCTGAATTCTGTGCGCATATTAACTACTCCTCGGATGTTTCCACGTGGCTCCCACAGATAGGTTGAAAGAACCGCTCCGCGAGGTGCCGGCGATCATGGTCATCATTGCATAGAATTGTCGCCTTTCCACGTCAGCATTGCATTTACTTCCTTCGCCTCGAGCGCCCCGCGCCGACAGGACTCGGGAGTGGGGGGCAAATGATGTGGTAAGAAGCTGACGTGTAATCCCTGTCAGATGCCAAGTCATAAAAGCTACCACGGTGGACACTCCATCTTAGACTCCTTTGACCGGGCCGAGCTCTCCCAGAATGATGAGGTAGCTCGTCAAAGCCGAGTTCCGTCATCCGCCAGGTCGGCACCCGCGAGCCCGGGGTGCCTAGACCGGAGTCGAGCAACCTCCTTCACCATATCAAGCCCCTCTGAGGCTGAGCCCCTGGATTGGAGCCGAGCTCAGCCCTCGTCCGCCAGGTCGAGCCCCTCCGAGGCCGAGCCCTCTGGGCTGGAGTCGCGTGCTGACCTCCTCCACCAGATCGAGCTCCTCCGAGGCTGAACCCCCTGGACTGAAGTCGAGCTCAGCCCTCCTCCACCAGGTCGAGCCCTCTGAGCAGGAGTCGAGCCTTCCTCCGTTGGGTCGAGCCCTTCCGAGGTCAAGCCCCCTGGACTGGAGTCGAGTCCAGCCCTCCTCAACCAAGTCGAGCCCCTTGGAGGTCGAGCCCCCCAGGCCGGAGCCGAGTCCCAGCTCTCCAGTTTGGCAACCACCTCGGGCAATGCCGCTAGCCATCAAGGGGGCGGAACCACCCTTGAGGCACCGGCGAGCCACCCGAGGACTACGAAGAAGCACCCATCAAATCATAAAAACTGTATGCAGCCACCACTTGCACCAGAAAAGGAAGTGGCTCCCTGACCGAGATGCCACGCTCTCCACCAACCACCTGCACCACCCAAAGGAGGAAGTCAACCAGAAAATTCGAATCCTGGAGGCGGCGGCCCCCCAATCGGAACCCTTCTAGATTTCCTATAGTGGAGCAATCGGAAGGGATGTCAGAGCGCATGGCAGCTTCCGTAATCACGAATCAGGAAATATGGCTCGTCCACGACATGGAACATCACTGCACGTGCCTGACAACATGGAAAAAATCTTGAGGCAGGCGTTCAACAATCACCTGGACTTAAAAGAACCTTCGACACCCTCCGGGAGAGGTAAGCAAAATAAGCAAGCTAAGCCAAAACACTCATCAAAGCGAGTAAGGAAGAGGGAGCCACATAGGAGGATCAATTCACCTCGGCGACCATCTCTCCCAGCACACTCGCACCCAAACTCTTACACCATTCACTCCTCCTAGCATGGAGTCCAACTAAAGGGGCTCGACCAGGAGGATCTGTTCTCCTGGATCGTCACTGACTTGACCATCGGAGTGCCCTCGCCGGAATCCCCGACCCGGGTATCTGATCTTGTTTTGCAGGTCATGGAGCGCAGGCCATCCCCGAAAAGATGAGGGTTGATCCAGTGTCGATAGCAGCTACGGGCCACGACGATCTTGGTGGCAACACAAAATATTCTTGATATTTTCATACATAAACACAAATATTTAAGAGATTGACATGATATCCAATATTGAGTATGGCATTATGGAATGTCAAGTATCATTATTTGGAAGATTTATGCAATTTATATACTTTGTCTTCCATTCCTTCGACTTCAAAGCCATCAGGCTACTGCATATCTCGTTTCAATTCATCATTAAGAAAAGTAGTTTTACATCTAATTAATATAACTCAAGAGCAAGTTTTGTAATAATGACTATTATAATCTGAATAGATATATACTTAGCAACAAGGACCGGAATATATATCTTCATACTCTATTTCGGGCATATGGATACCTTTTGCAAATAACCTTATTTTATACTTGTCAAAGGTTCCATCAGATTGAAATTTCTTTTTATAAACACATTTACATCCAATGGCAACTCTACCTTTGGGCAATTGTACAAATTCCTAAACATTATTTTAATTAATTCAATCCAATTCTTCTATCATTGCTTTATATCAAATCTTGGATTCATGTGATACCATTACATCCTTATAAATTTTCGATTCATTGTCAATTATCCCACAATAAACTTCAAAAGCACAATAAACTTTTAATAGTGAAGTATGTCCTTATAAATTTTCGATTCATTATCAATTATCCTTATAAATTTCTTTTTCGCATGTCCTCCCCACCAACTGGATGAGTATGTCAGCCTAACCTAAGACTATAAATGGATCGGGTTGTCCCGTGACCCGCTTCGACTCGATCCATTTAGACCCAATACAACTTATTTTTATGGACCCGTGGATCCGGATTGGGTCCTAAAATTAGACCCGTTCCATTTTTCGGATCGGATTTGGGTTTACTGAATTTGGATTTGACCCGACCTGATCCGATTCGAATATACTAATACTGTTAGAATTATATCTATTTGGACCTTTAAATTATAATTTAAAACTTGTATAGAACTAATTATAATTATTTTTATATCTTAATTTATTTTAAAAATAATATTATTTGTTATCTATTTTATAGTTAATAATAGTTAACTATCTAATAATTAAAATATAGCTGTCTATATTTTATTCGGATCATATTTAGATCCAAACTTTGTACATTAGAACCGAATTATTTATGGACCCGATCCAACCTGAATGACTCGTTGGATTGAAAATTCTGATAGTGGACCCGATCCGACCCAACCCAATTTTCTAGTGGATTGGGTCTGGATCTACTATTAGAACCCGATCAAAGAACCGTATCGGATCGGGATCATTCATGATCCGATCCGACCCGATCCATTCGCACACCTAGTCTAACTTTACTACGGTACCGGAGTTTCGATCGCTCAGCCTTCCAATTACGTATTCGATAACTAATTTAAAATTTAATCAAGTTATCCATAAAATTATTTTTAAAATTTATAATTAATAAATTAAATATAAGAGCTGAACCATGTCTTAATCAATCGACGTGCCACCTTGGTGGTAAAGCTAAGCTTTTGTCCCATTGATTCTAAAATGATACCGTAAATTTGATCCAACCAATTTTGTTTTTTAAGTAAAACATATTTTTTTTTTCCGTGAGACAATAACCGTGCAGAATGATTTTAGGAGAAAATAAAAATAAATAAATAAATAAATAAATAAATAAATAAATATATATATATTTATATATGCTCACTTTAACCATCTGCATGAAAACGCGTGGCGTCCAAACCGATCAATGGGGCCCACCCGTCGCTTGGCCGGCAGCGAGCCTCGCGTGAAGAGCATGTCGGGTTTCGCGTGTCTCGTAAACGCGGCCGGTGCGCTTGTATCTATCTATTTCGCCGATGCGCGCTGCCATCAAGCGAGTGGACCGTCTCGCCGCTCCACCCCAATCCTGACAACGCGTGTTACAGAGCTACCGTAGTACCCTGTCCTCGACTCCCGTACATGCCAGGAATCACGAGGCAGTGGTTCCTCACCAGCGAACGACAGAAAAATGGTTTATAAAGAGAATCAGGCTTGTGTATTTATCGGTTACATCTACGTGTATTCAGAAAAAATTGTAAAAATAGAATTAGGTTACATATTATGATACTGTATTTATTGGTTACATCAAAATTTTTCTGAATCGAGATGTAACCTATTGCTTTGGTTTTTCCATAATTATTTCTACCATCAACTATTATTTTGAAAAAAACCCTGCCATTTCTTTTAGTAGAAGATAAATTCTACTCGAGTATCAGGACTTAAACCTCAATAGTATAAATACATGGATGAGTCGCAATCAATTTTATTATTTAATAAAATTGAAAAAGGGCCTGGAGCCATACTCAGGCAATTGTTTCTTTTAGAATTTATAGTTAAGCAAGATAAAAAATATATTTTTAGAAAAAAAAATATTGTTATACTATAAAGTTTGGTATACTAGTAGTTGAGTGATCGGCGTTTTGATTTTATTAACCTGATCGATAAAATGCGGTTAAATTCAAAGAAAGGATAGCGAGAGCTCAACATCATTTGCTTGTGTCTGTCATGTGACCTCACCGTGCATACTAATCATCATGATGTGGCAAAATAAAAATTAAAAACTTGCTAACATGATATCTAATTATGTTAATGATTATATATATTCTAGTTAAGAGCCATAATTGGCTATTATTATCGAAGTTTGAGTTGGGCGGTGGTGCAACACATGATATCCCATTCTGGCCATTTGGTGGGGGACTTCATCGTTAAGAGTGGAGTTTGCGATGGCCAGGTTGGCCAAATCGGGTAGCACCGTCATGATATCGTAAGATGGTAGGTTCTGGTAGAGAGGCATGAAGAACATGAGAGGAACCTGAGAATCATAGGAATGGGCCTGCTGCAATTATTGAATTGGGTGGACAATGAAATTAATGGTAGGAGGGGACGGGGACGTCGTTGCCAATGGTTAGGTGGTGGATGTAATGGAGATTGGGTAGAACATAGCCAAAATCAAAAATCGGCATTGGAACTCTTTAGCTTAGATCGCGGATATCGATAATTCTGATTTTGATATCATGGAAAATATTACAAAATAATAAAATATTTTTTTTTAAAAAAAATATGATGGTATTATAATATCTTAAATAACCTTTATAATAAAATATTATAAAAAGAATTGTAGCAAATTTAATATTTATATTAATATAAATATTAAGATAATAATATTATTAATATTTTGTTTTAATCATTTATTAATATTTTATAAATTTTTGACATGTATTTTTAGAAAGAAAAAAAAAATATTAATTTCCTTTCTTTTTTGATAAGTAAAAAAGAGGGAGGGGGGGTGCTAGGGAGGGATAAGACCTGAGGCCCTTCCCATCCGAGGATGATACATGGCGTATACTATTTTTCACGGCCGTTTTCCCATCCAAACCACATGGACTCGAACCCTACCCTCCCAGTTTTCCGCAGCTCTTTCCATCCGAAGGTGATACACGGCGCATACTATTTTTTGTGGCTGTTTTTCATCCAAACCACATGGACTCGAACCCCACCTTCCCGCTTAGCAAAACCCACGCCACCTACCAGTGGCTTCAATCTCCTTTTTATGCGAAAAATTTTAAAGTCTACATTCTCTGCCGCCATAGATTTTACTTTTTCATGAAATATATATATAAAAAAAGACCTCTTCATTGAAAAAAAAAAAAAAAGAATTTTTTAAATATTTTTCTCTTCTTAAAATTTCAATCAAACATGATGGAAGATTCCTCCTCGATTCCGAGAAATTGCATTTCCCACCCTCCATTTCTCGTGAACCTAACAAGTCAATAAAGATTTATGTTTGATCGTCGATTGAAGTCTCCTGATCTTGCGTCTCAATCAGCAATTGCATCTTTTATTGGGAATCTTTTCAAGGAATACGAAGAAAAGGGAAGAGAATGGTTCGCGTGGAGGATTCTTTTTGTTTCTTTTTCAGACGGGTTCCTAATCTGGAATCATCATCTGTGAGAGACTGCTTTGCATATGGTGTTACTCGTGGTATACGGTGAAAGAGGAAGAGCGAAGGAAAACATCAGGCTTGCGAGACTCTCTGTAGGAGACGACGTTAAAGCATCCAAGGCAATCACGATTATTTCGAAGCAAACAGTATTCATACTAGCGATATCTTGCGTTCTCAAAAGAGAATATTAGGCAAGTCGTGGTGTAGATGATGCCTTCCGGCATCTACTTTCTTTTTTTTTTCTTTCCTCTTTTTTTTTTTTATTTTTAATATTCGAGGATAGGATGGGCATCTAGATTTGTCGCAACTGGGCCACACGTATTTCCCTTGCACGTGCAGCAGATCATTGATAAGCATCAGTTTGAAAGGCATCTAGGTACAGGCCCAAATGCCACCCCAACTGGTAGAATTTAGGATGCTTCCATGAGATTTTAAGCCATGTTTTGGCTCTCAAGAAAATAAATTGATCGGATCTAATTTAAGATAGATAAGAATCGTATCCAATTATTTTTATTTTTATATCCTGAGCACATACTGATTCAATACCTGTCCGATTCAGAAATAATAGAATATATATAATCGGATTAATATGTTATCGAATTAACGGGAAAGATAAACCTTGCTTCGAGATGTTACCTTTTAAGAGTATTCTATCTATCATCCAGTTTCGTTTTTTTATAGCAGAAGATAAGAACAATGCTTCTAGCCTTGGCATTGTCAATCAATATGCTCCCCTCAATTTTATCGTGCTCGACATCCGGTTCTGGAATCTATCACCAATTCGAACATGTGGTATTACTAGATTTCTACTATGTTTAGCTTTTGGTCTTTCGGACCCGTTTGAATGGGCACCCAGTACCATTTGAGCTACTGTCTCGCGAATCTTCGGGTCAAGATATTTTTATTTACCTATTTTTGGTATAATCGACATTTGCCCTTTTCGACCTCCAAGTTTTGGAAAATCCATATTTATAAAAGTTTAGAGATTTATCAAGCCATAGCACTTAGAGTCCAAGACTAGCCAGTCATGCCTCGTAAGGCATCCACCAAAATGATCGAAAGAAAAATTTATCGACACCCGCTTTCATAAGGCTCTTGCAATAGACAAAAAATCAAGTTTTATAATTAAAAATGGATCTTAGTCATTAAAGATGTATGCCTCTTTTTTTAATTATAATTTTTGAAGTCATTAAGTTAAATGACGGAAGGTATATAAGACAAAACCTTTCATTAATAGGAATGAAATATCCTAGATAATTAAGAAGATTTTTTCTTGAAAAACTTGATAGAGGACAAGATCCAATTATCCTCCTATCCTCCGCTAACAAATTAAGACATATTTCATACTATCCCATCAAAATGAGTATAAAACAAAGTTCTAAGCAAAATTTTCGAAAGTATGCATCCTACTACACCGGTATGCATGTGCTTGCATTCTCATTTTATTATTTCATTACGTGATCTGACCTATTGAGTTGATCATCGAAGGATTTTCATCAGAGTCATTTTTGATCAAAATTTTTTTTATATGTATAGCAACTGGCATTTTTTTTTCAATCTATTTGCTCATTCGGGTAAATTTCAGCATCATTAATTAATTGACGTGATATACTGCTTCATTGACTCGTCTTAATGTTATGGGGTGCCAGCATGCGCACAAAATCTGTTTCTACATGCATCCAATCTGTTCCCATTGTTGGACTGTTTTTGAAAATTTGAAAAATAAAGTTTATATATATATATATTGAATTGTTATAATATACTAGCAAAGGGCTGTGTGCTAATATTCTTCCGGTTTAGTCTGTACTCCACGGGTACTCTTACTATTATCATTATTATTATTATTTATTTTTCAATTTTTGGGGTAAAGCAAGGGGGCTCCAGAGATAACCATGATTACCTGATCAAATTTCTCTCGGTTCTACCTGAAGAGGCCTCAGGTCTCCCATCATTTTTTTATTAATTTTTTTGGGGGTTGGGGGGGTGGGGGGAGGCAACGGCAAGGGTTGCGTGAGCCGCGCCCGCGCGTTGTTTGCTGGCGAGGATCCGCGATCCCCCCACCCTGAGCAAACGGCTCCTGATGCATCATCATCACCTCGTATTATCGAGACGGTTACAGGTAGGCCTTGACCAAGCGTTCACATGTACATGGATTGCAGCACAAAGTGGAAGCTTCGGGGAAACTTCCTACCCATCTTCACCATCTTCGGTTGGATGGTAAGGGGAAGCCCAATGTAGCAAGGAGCGACGCGGGAAGAGGAAAGAGAGAGAAAAGAGGGAGGAAACAACGAGGAAGAAGAAGTTCCCTGCTTCCGATTCCCACCGTCTGTTGAGTGTCCTCTAACACGCCAGGTAAGCCGCCCCTCTATGTATAAAGGGAGGGCAGTATTCCTCCTCCTGGTCTTTTCGAATCCTACTCTCTCTCTCTCTCGATTGATTCTTTGGAGTCTGGAGATCGAGGGGCAAACGATCGACCGCAGTTTGATGCTCAGTGGTGGCAGATCCACCGCGACGGTGTCATCTCTCCTGCGACAGCGATGGCCTTCCGCCAGGCGGCGTCTCCCAACCGTTACATGCGGCAATGCGATGAGGAGTGCGGCCGCGAGCGTGGCAATCCTGGCGAGATCTGCTCCTCCAGCGGCCCCTTCGATATTCCTCCCAAGAACGCCCCCATAGAGCGGCTCCGGAGGTGGAGAGTACGTTCTTGATTTAATTGCTTTCCTTTTTCGTTTCTTTTCTATTTCTGTAGCGTTGTTTTCTTCGAACTGCATTAGAAGTCTCTCTCTCTCTCTCTCTTTTTTTTTTTTTTGTAGCGTTGATTTCTTTGAACTGCATTACAAGTGCTTCCACATCAATACGCAAGTCGGATTTGTACTATTTGATGGTTTTTCATTGAACGCAATCTGATGCTGTCGTTAATTTGGAATACTGCCTTTCTTTAATTCTTTCTATTTATAAGTATCTTGCATCGTGTTTGTGCTTGATTTTCTGGCTTCGAACGCCAGCCAGAGAGGGGACTCGGTTAAGTTAGATAGATGGAATTTGAGTCATGGCACCTCTTAGATGGTGATGTGATTTGGGGACGGGTGCATCTCAAATTGTTTCTAATAGTTTATTTCTTAAAAGTGCATGTTTATTAGGATTTTATCTTGGTGTTCTACTAGAGCGGACTGGTAGTCCTAGAGCCCATAAGAAGTTAGCACCGGCAGAATTATTATAAGGTAGTTCTAGAGCCCATAAGAAGGGGTGGTACCACCAGAGTTATTATTGATAAACATTGAGATGGATGAATAGGCAATGGAAGAGGATGTAAGATGGACTAGCACTTGAAGGCAATAAATGCAGGGCATCAAGCCATATAGTGCAGCGATCTGATTGATGAACTAAAAGTCGGCATAAGGATTTTAATTCAAAATTTGAAAATGGAAGAAAAAAACCACATAGAGGGGCAGGGACCTGTTCGAAATCAAGAGGGGTTCAGAGAGAGAGAGGGAGAGAGAGAAGGGGCAAAGGAAGAAGGACAGGGAGGGAGGGCCAGCGTCTAATATAAAGCCATGATGCTCCACCTCTTGGGACAATCGAGCTTCCATAGAGCAGAGGTTGAAGAGAGGGAGGGAGGGAGAGGAGAGTTTTTTTTTGTGTGTGTGGGTGGGGGGGGGGAGGGGAGGGGTGTGTTGGGCGAGAGGGATGCAGTCGGCATGCCTATAATGGTCATTGGCTGGCAAGACGGGCGAGAGTGAGATGCATGAGAGTGGTAAGAGCATGATTGGATGGGAAAAGGAAAGGAAGAACCGAAGAAGCAAAGCCCTAAACTGAATTTATAGCATGTACCATGCTGGGAAAAGGAAAGGAAGAACCGAAGAAGCAAAGCCCTAAACTGAATTTATAGCATGTACTATGCTGGTAACCAATCAGTCTGGTTCGTTATGCCTTGAATTGGCATGTTTGGCATGGTTGAACATTTCCTGCACTAGGCCATCTTGACCAACCTGAACATGACCGTTTTAGTAAACCAGTCAATTATCTATGGCAGTATGGCCTAATCCAAAACATGAATGGCTAACCTGATTGGCATGAACCCGGCAAGGAAATGAACTCCAGATAGTGCAGAACCCTTAAAGAGAGTGAAGGTAAAATCCACACAATCTCACTCTGCACCACCACGATCACCTTCCTTGCTTATGTTGCGATGATACGTCTTGTTAGACCCTAACTTCATCTGCAATCCTGCTTGATAACTGATGTTGGATGAGGAAAGCAATATGGAGGTGTGGAGAGGATTGGGGAGTGGTGGAACTGATGCTATGGATGGGGGCAGCAACTTAGAGGAAGTGTTGTTCAAGTGGCAAAGCAGGCTTGGGATGAGCTGTGGCTAGAGCATGGAGATGGGGGTTTTAATATAGAAAGGTTGCTTGGAATTTTGGACTATGAGTTGGATAAAGGGTTATGGACTTGGGGAGTAATTTCAACCTTTTGATATTACTTCATTTGCAAAAGGGCCCTCCGCCCTTGTCTTTGTTTTTTAAGTATTAACATTTTAGTTGGTCATGTCAACTTGTCCCAATTAGTAAATAGGTGGTTTCAAGTCACGTTGGCCAAAAAGTTTACCAATTGAAACCTTATTTGCTTGATACATGGGGTAGCAGCTGACACTTCTGTGACTTGAACTGAATGTTGTCTAATTTAAACCCTTCAACTTCACATGGGCTTATGGTATGGTTCAAAAATTTTTGTCAAAGATTGCCAAAATTTTTTGACATAACTAAAAGAATATTTTGAACTTATCTTTTGCTTTCTTTAGACAAGTTAGTCTGAATAAGGCTAAATTTAAATCATGATAATTTTGCTGAAGTAGGTTCTCATGTAAATTAAATCTAGGCATTAATAGATGTTGAATATTGGTTATGCTCCAATTTAACTTTGGTTCAACTGACTTGGATTGTGATGGAGATCTAACTCAGTGCTCTATCTAATGCTTTAGAACCTGAAATTCATGGATTGATAGCACATTTAAAACTTGAATATCGGTATAGATGTCTAACTTATTTGTTTCCATTAGTTGGAGCAATATTTGTCTTTTTAATATGCCACAATTTGGTTCTTGGTTGGAAATCTGCTGTGAATTACATGGTGGCCTAGCACTACTGGACGCTTTGGGACTATTGATGCATCTTTGCATTCTTGGAGTGGTTCTTCTTGTAGGCTTGCCCAATGTATTATACCTCAAAGCCTTTGATTTTTCTATTGAGTAGCAATTTACTTACATCGTTTGCCTTAGCAGTTATGAGTAAATATTGTGATCAGATGGATATTTAATCAAAGAATATTGTTATCTAGATCCTTACTCTCATACAACCTTGCGTAGTGCAAGGGAACAAGTACTAAATCTGTTTCTTTAACAACCACATTAGAGGAAAATGAAGACAACTCGTTAGATTGGCAACAGAGTCGTTATTCAAGAAGATTTTGGAAGAGGGTATTAGTTTCCATTTTGGCATATGGAATAAAAAAGAAGTGAGTTTCAAATGATGCGAGGAAATAGACTGAGAAGCACCGGAAGATAAAGTTCTTTGACTTGTTAAATAGGAAGGACAAAATTGATAGGAAGGACAAAATTGGAAACAAATGTGACTACTAAAATTCAGGGATTTACTAGTTTGGAATCTGGTAATAAAGAACTGATTGACATCATTTGCTTGTTCAAGTCTCCTTGGTTTTTTTGCTTGTCATACCTGAATTACCAACTTAAAAAGAGTTATTATCATCTTACTTTGTTGAGCACTTGCATTTATTGAAATTGAAAAATAACATGTCCACGAAAGATATACTTCATGTATGCCAAATAATCTTATGATCTTTTTTGTGCACTTTTATAGTTCTTTATGATTGGTGAATGCCAGCTTTTAGATGTCAAAGCAAAAGGTTCATTGCTGTTAGACAACTCATGCTTCGTGAATTATTTCAGACATCATTGCTCATGCTGTAGTCTCATATTATGAAATTCGAAACATGCTCCTTTTGATAATATTATTGGTATGTTTAAAAATTTACATTATATTGTGATACATAATTTGGCTCCATCTTTAGATCCATCATCTTAGCTCCATACCTAGCAGCTGATCTGAAGTAGATGGTAGATTGATATTTTCATAACTTATGTTGTTCCTCTAGAACAATTTATTCCTGTAATGTCTGTTTAAGAACTGTTTGAGTCCTAATTTGATGAGCTCTCTTTTGGTTTTTTTCTCTTTCAACATGGTATCAGAGCAACGATTCCCTTCTCTGCCATCCCCCTTCTCTCTCTCTAGCCATCCTCCTTCCCTTCTATTTTTTTTACCCCTTCCATATGCCACCCTCCAAAACCCTAGCTGCCATCTACTTCTCTCTCTCTAGCCATCCTCCTTCCCTTCATGTTTTTTCTCTTCCATCCGCCACCCTCTAAACCCTAGCTGCCATCCACTTCCTCTCCTCCCTTTTCCTCTCTACCATCTTGCCCTTTTTTCCTTTTCCATCCAACACCCTCCAAAACCCTAGCCATCATCCACCTTCTTTTCTTCTTCCTTTTGCTCTACCTTCTTTCCTTCTTCATTTTGCTCTACCTTCTTTCTTTCTCTACCATCTTATTGTTGCCCCTTGCTGCCGCTCTTTCTCCCTCTCTCTGTACCATCTTTCCTTCTCTTCCTCCAAGCAAGGAAGACGCCCCTTGGAAGAAACCCTAGCTTCCAGGGCTGCTATCCAAGGTCCAAGATGCCCAAGGTGTAGCGCTGCGTCTTTGCTAGTTTGTGATTATTGTTTCCCCCTTTAGAGTGTCCTCATCTTGCTGGGTTTCTAGGTCTCCACTTCCTCGAAAGAAGCTCCAAGGGCCAATCCAAATCCTAGTGGGACTAAGAATTGTATTGGATGCTGTAATGGTGCTGCTGCCAACCCTTTTAGAAGTCCAAAGCTCATTGCTGCCTTCTCCATGTTCCATGCCTAGGTGAGTGTAGATTCCTTGGTCCTCTTTTTATCTATACTGCGATCAGGGCTCTTCTTTTTTGTGTGGGGCTACTGTTATCGTTGGATCTATATGGCATTACTCGAAAGTTTAGAAGTCCATTCCTTTGGGCACCATAATCAAGTTGAATGGTGCTTGATGTGGGGGCCAACCTCATCTTCGGTATCTTGAGGCTTCATAGGCCGAATCTCATCTCCGGCAACCAAGACCCGCCATCTTTTGGGCGGAGTAGAATCGTGCCTTGAGTCCCTTAGCTTGATTGATCCTTGACCTCGATAAAGGTGCATGGGCTAATCTTGGATCCTTGTATCTAATGTCGAATAGGAATTCTTAAGTAGTGTTCTTTAAGACGATCGAAAGAACTGACCGACACTCATCTCCATGCACCTGATTGCATGATCAGGAGGCCATATATTCCATAGCCCTCGGCAAATTCTTGCAATTAAGAGAAGTATGCTTATTCCTATGCCATGGTCAACATCACTATTAAGAAGCATGTTTGATCCTGTGCAAGAGATAAAGTCCCAATCAAGGGAGAGCAAATATTCTGTACAAATTGAATGATCCCTTGACAGCCGGCGTGATGGGATCTTTATCGTTGTCATTTCTCACCCAACCCACTAAGAACTTATCGCGAGATGCCTTTATCTTTTGCCTATAAAAAGGGATTTCCTGATAGCTCCTAAGGTACAATCTCTCTTCCTAGTCTTCTCTCCTCTCTTCTTCCTATTTTTGGTTCTTGACTTGAGTGTCAGAGGATCAACTTCGGAGCCACATTCGGTTGCAGACTTTTCTTACAAGCATATCCCATGAGCTCCACCTCTCTAGTGGACTTTGACATCTAGTTGGGAACCAATGACAACATATTGGTGCTAGACGAAGTGCCACAACCACTTGGAAGAAATAGATGCCACCGTGTCTCCATCTAGCGGAGCCTCCATGTTGTCCAAGGGCATCTCCACCTAGTGCTTTCGATGCCACCGTGTCTAGGCAACTTAACTCATTTGTTGATGGTCATCCCCTTGAACCTCAATTTGGCATTGCCCAACAGGAGGGCCGAGCGTAATCTAATCGCATAGGGCAATTTTTCCAGCATATTTAGGCATTGATGGCCGCAATCTAGATGTTCCAATGCCAGGACTAGGTTGTGCCGAAAGCGCAGCAGCCGGGAGCAGAGTGATTGCATTCCAGGTTAGGTAGTGCTAGAAACGTTGTAGCTAGAACAATAGCAACTCTCTCCCACGGAGTCCTAGACAGGAGGGATATGCTTGTCAAAACATGCTCGAGAGCTTCAGGCGGGTAAGGAGATGTTCTCCCTCGTTTTGGTTAGACGAGAGTTCGACACTAGCTCGATCACCATCCTGACCCTCCAATGCACATATTGTAAGAGATGCGGAGGTGGACTATAGTCTCCAAGAGCTGAACTAGTGTATCGAAGTCTTGAAGGTTCGATCCCAGATAAAGGTGTAGGTCTCGACTTCAGCACTGATCCATCTTTTGGATCCTTATGCAAGAATCAGTGCCGAAGCATTTCAAGATGCTGCAATTGGAGATCTATGATGGCTTGACTGACCCGGTTGACCACTTGGAAAAGTTTTAAGACCTTAATGCTCCTCCATGGAACCATTGATGGGGTTTTGTGCTTGGCCTTTTCTTCCATCTTTAGGAAGGTAGTCAGATACTGGTATTCGAGTTTAAAACCAAACTTCGTACATTCTTTTGATCAATTAGGTCGCTCTTTTGTTTCACATTTTGTCAGCAACAAGAGATTGCGTTGAGGTTCTAACTCTGATCAACATCAAGGGAAGCTAGAATCCCTTAAGTTATATATGAGTCGGTTCAATGCAGCATCTTTGAAAGTATACATTTGTACCACGTGGTCGCCATGATTGCCATGAAGTGAAAAGTGGACTACAAAGGTGTGCTTTTCTTTTTGTTTGAAAAAGAGAGCACTGGTGGACTTCTAAAAAATGCTAGCCAAAGCGGTGAAGTACACGTGTCGAGGAGCCGTACAAGATGCATGGCCCACCATATGGTCCTACAGTCAAGGAGGGGCCCTTGGTCCAAGAATTCTGACCAAGGAAAGAGGACTGAGGAAGGGGAAGGTAGAGAAGTTGATTCCCCTGCAGCATTGGAAAACTCTTTCTTGGATCCAGAACTACCAAAGCCTTCAAAACTAACATGACATCCCGCCTCTGAGAAGGTTTAACCAATACACATCGCTAAATACTCTGCGTGCTCAAATTTTGCAGGTCAGGGGATAGCTACTTGAAGCAAGGACAAGATCCGAGATGCTTGGATGTGGTCAGAGAAGCTGTAGACGAGGTTAGAGAAGCGCAACCCAAATAAGCATTGCTTCTATCACCATGATCACGGCCACAATATGGAGGAGTGTATTCAGCTCCAGGATGAGATTGAGTTCATCTGGCATGGTCGACTGGATAGATTCCTCCGGAATCGAAGGGAGAGGCACAATGCTTAGGAGTCCCCACCACACCTATTAGAATCATCATCGAGGATGGAAAAGCCAGTAGATCGCCCCATTGCAGGAATAGTCAATGCCATCATTGGTAGGCTGGAGGGAGAGGTCGGTTCAAACAAAAGACAGAGGGTTGAAGAAGCTATCATCTTCATTTGAAAATGATGAGGGTTTTTTAGATCAATTTTAGTACCATTGACTGATTGGAAAACTAATATATCTTATCTTTACATGTTCAGATATTTTTTTTTGTAGTTGGACTGGTCGGCTAGTATATGCACAATTTGAAAAGAGGACATTAGGAACTAGTCCTTAGAATTCTTCGTTATATCGAAAGCTCTCCAGAGAAAGGACTACTTTTCAGAAAATCTGGATATCTTGAGATCGAGGTTTACTCTGATGCAGATTATGCTGGGTTTGTGGATGATTGGTGCTTGATCTTTTTCTATTGTATTTATATTGAAGGAAACTTAGTCACATGGAGAAGCAAGAAGCAAAATGTGGTGGCCAAATGTAGTGTAGAGGTAGAGTACAGAGCAATGGCTCATACTACTTGTGAGATGATGTGGTTTAAGTTCTTTATGGAGGATTTGGGATTTGTCTATACAAAGTCTATGCTTATGCATTGTGACAATCAAGCAACAATTTATATCGCTAGTAATCCGGTCTTCATGAGCAGACTAAGCATATGGAGGTGGATTGCCATTTTATTCGAGAAATTGTTTTGAGTGGCAAGATTAAGACACCCTTCACAAGTTCAGCAAATGAGCTGGCAGACATCTTCATCAAAGCTCTCAACTCTACTTGGATTTTTAATATATGTTCCAAGGCTTAGTTGATGTATACGCTCTAGTCTGAGAGGGAATATTAGAATTTGAGTAGAGTTGTAGCTTAACTTATGTTGTTCCTCTGGAATAACTTATTCCTGTTATGTCTATTTAAAGATTGTTTTAGCCCTAATTTGATGAGCTCTCTTTTGGTTTTCTTCCTCCTTCAATGTGTGTTTACTATTTTCTTTGCTTGTCCATTAAATAGAGATATCTCTTTGCTAGATTCTATCTATTTTTGATATGTTAAACAGATTAAGGTATGAATAATCTTCTCTTTTATATAAATGGGTTTTGGTTTTTGATAGCACAAAATTGATAGTATATGGGTATTGGTTATCATCACAATTAGTTTTTTTTTTTTTTTGCCCTCCACAGCAAGCAGCACTTGTGTTGAATGCTTCTCGTAGGTTTAGATATACTTTGGATTTGAAGAAGGAGGAAGAAAAGGACCAAATAAGGAGAAAGATTCGTGCACATGCTCAAGTCATAAGGGTATCAGTTTCAGCCGCATCTGGACATAGCTTTGCTATAATATAGACATTTCTGTATTCTCACCCTATTTTTGACTTCTTCAGGCTGCGTTTCTTTTCAAAGAGGCTGGGGAAAGGGAGCGCCTAGGTACTCAATATGCTCAAAATTGATATTTTGTATATCTGACTAATGCTTATATTTGTTATGTTTTTTTACTCATGTTATTTGATCTTCTCTTCTTGATGGATAAAATAATAATATAGTTTATTACTTTACATCTGTCGTAATCTGACCAAGGTGATATTTGTCCAGACTTATACACAGGCATTGGTTCTTCTCTTTTTGGTTGAATTAAAACCTTGGTTTTTTGTCTTTTATTTTTTTCCCTGATTCTTATTGCTATGCAAGATAAAGGGGTGTAATTTGCAACTTAGGCAATTTGCTTCGCATTATGAGCTCACCAAAGCCAACCTAACTGATGTATTTTCCCATCCCAGCTCCAATTTTGCTTGATTTAGAGATCAATTTGTTTAATCAAGATCTGATGCGACCCCATATCTTCCAAGCAAATCACAATTCTTGTTGCATTGGGATAGGCATGTTTCTTAGCAGTTCTGAGTGGCAACCATACTATAGTACAACATGAAAGCCTTTAGGCTTAGCTTTGTGTGGGGTCTCTTATGTTCTAATAGAAGCCCCCTTTGTAAGGGAATGGGAGACTAGGAGTCTCACCTCCAGACCTCCCACAATTTTTAAATTCTTACTCTTGGGAAAGCAAAACAAGATAAATGCACATCCCAAAAGTTGGATTAAATTTATGAAGTTACACAAGTACTAAAAAAATAATTTTCAATCAGGTGGAATCACAAAAATTTGTACTTCCTCATTTGCAGTCAAATGATCATCTCTGTTACAACATAAGCTGGTTATTAGAGCATTTTATTTGGGTAAATAGGAAATATTATTGTTTGTTATTGTTTTGTGAATTTTCTGTCCTAGACAATGTGTGAGTATTATTCTTTATGATTAAATAAACTGCTAATGCTTGTGTAGATAACTGTTGTATGTCAAATTGGTTTGGAAACCATTAAGAGTTCTATTGTTACAATAAAGGGTTAATATTGGGTTTGTCACTTTGTTGCTCACCTAGTTTCAGCAAAATCCAACTTAATTATGGTTGGTGTTTTTGCTAGACCAAACCTGGCTGTCCATGTTCAATGTACATCAAATCCAGCGTCACCCAGGGCTGGATTTGTTTTTGCTTAACCTGGGCTGGTCACACCCCTAACAAATATCTGCTGATCTTTTGATTGCTCAATGTTATGCTTTTTCCAGATTTACATTTCATAATAAAATGCACTTTAAGGCCTTAATGAATGTCTTCTACTATTATCATACTCTGAGTTTGCATCTTTCCTAGGCACACCGGGAGGCTTACCAAAACTTCCAACTGATGGTTTTGGAATTGCAGAGGAGCAGCTTACTTTAATGACAAGGGATCATGATTATTCTGCTCTACAAGAATATGGCGGGGCGAGTATCCATTAAAATCTTAGGCTTATGCTAAGAAACTGTTATCTTCTTAACTGTTACTCTAATCACATTATCTTTCTTTTTTATTTAGGTTAAAAGGCTGGCAAATTTGTTAAAAACCAATTTAGACAAGGGAATTAGTGGTGATGATGCTGACTTATTACGTAGGAGGAATGCATTTGGGGACAACACATACCCTCGAAAAAAAGGAAGAAATTTTTTTGTATGTCTTACTTATGGTTACCTATCTTTTTTCTCACTGCTTGGTAAGAAAAATTGTCCATAACATTTTATATTTTTTTTGGTTTCACTTTTTAGATTTTTCTATGGGAAGCTTGCCAAGATTTAACCCTTGTCATCCTTATGGTAGCTGCCGTAATATCATTGGTATTGGGCATAAAGACAGAGGTGAGACTTACCTTGCATTGCCATATTTATTTTCTCGTCCAGACACTCTACTGTAACGTCTTGTACAATAGTTTGATTCATAGTAACCTTTTTTCTTATAAGCCTATACATGTTACATAATAAGGTTATGTGAAATTATCTATGTTGCTGCTGCTGTTGCTCCTACTGTCATTATTTTCTTTTACTTTTTGGGTTCCTCAGCCTTCCTGAAATCTATTACGTGCCAGTGCATTGCGTTTAGTTAAATTCTGGTTATTATACAGCTTTTGAAGGACTTCTACTACCCCAAGAAAGGACTTCTACCCTTTAAATAATTATGATTTAAACGATGGCAAATTTTAATTTATGCTGACTCTTGCATCTTGATTTTCTCATCACACTCTTAAAAGTTTGTTGCGAAAACCTTTTGAGATCAACATCAACATCAATTAATTGCATAAGATCTTGCGATCTGGGCAAGCAATTGCTGTGTGTTCCTTTAAGTAAAATATGGGTGGATGGTTATGATATTGAAATAAAATGGTTGCTTGCATAAACTCTTACTGAAATAATGTATTATTATATATTTTGGTCATATGGAAGATTGAAATATTTTATTAATTGGGGAATTGGGTCAGGTTTGTGGAAGCATGGGGAAACTATATGTTCAGTATGTTGCCTAGCCATAGGCATGCTCTTGGTTGTTAGAAGTGGGCATGAAATTTCTGTGGTTGTCAAGGTGAAGTTACTTGGTCTTAGAAGGGAGAGAAGGATTTGTAATGCTAGCAAGATGACTTTCAAGTTTGACTTCATTGTGGATTTACCTCTTTTTGGATTTAAGGGATGTGAGCAGAAGTTTTGTTGGGTTCAAAAGTGAATTTGAGGAATCTGGACAAAAATATTAAAACAAAGTTGGCTATGGAATCCTGTTTGCTGTTAATTTTTTTCATGATTTTTCCACCAGAAGGATCATAAGTTAGACAATAAAAAAGGGAAAATGCAGAATCTTTTGGTACCCAAGGGATATGGTTTTGTTTTATTTTTCAAATTGATGGCATGGTTCATTGTACTGGTTTGTATTGCTCTGTACTTGGTGTACCATACCATACTGGTGGTGAACTAATACTCAACATACGGGGCATACTGAGTGTTGGTACTACAGACCGACCTGCACAAACATGTACCAAGAGGATACCGATATGGGTATTGAAACTGATATTGCAAACCTTGTTTGAGAATTTCATTGTAGATTCAACCTGATTGGTTTTGGAATTTTGGCATGCTTTTAATGCATTCACAATTTCTTTCTGGATGGTTGATATGATGGTTGAAAACTCTCTTGTGAGAATCCCGTTACTACTTATTTCAAGTTTCAAGTTCATCTTCTTGATGGGCTTGAGTCATTTTTTGGGGATCACTTCTAATTTCATTTAGTAGCAGGAATTCTTGCTTGTCAACTTTTGCCTAGTTTGTTCAATTGGTCGTGTGCAAGTGGATAATCTTCTATTGGGAATTGGTCTTTATAATTGTTCATGTTTATGTTTGAGTGCATTGTTGGCTATCCCATTATAATTGATTAATGTGTTGTATTGTATTTGGATGTTGGCCTTGCATTCGAGAAGATGAATGTCTAAATTATTGGATGTCTAAATGATGGGATGCTATGGGTGTATTGCAGTGATACAATATCATTGAAACTTGGAATTGAACTTTGGATGTCTAAATTATAGGTTGAGCTTAACATAAATTGCATGTTTATTTGGATGTGTAAATGCTGTTTTGAATGCAACATTAAGTTGCAAGACCAATGAAGTTAAAGTGAAAATCATTTTTTGATGGTTAGGGATGTTTTGTGTATATTTGGGGCTAAGTTAACAGAAGTGGGTGTAGGAGCAGATTTGTTTGTGGGTGGGCAGAAGTGGGTCTCTTTGTTTTTTTCTTTTTTTTAAAAGAAATAATCAGACATGAGGATGAGTTTCGGTTAGTATATTATTAGTCGAGCTGAATGTTATTACTTGGGCTCTATCAAGACTTCCTCATTACATCGTTTCCCATAATTCTTGCTTTCCAATTTATGGTGTATGATGGGGTGAGAAACCTCCTTTGTTTAATTGGGTTTGCATATGAACATGTGGACCATATTGCATACTCTGAATATTTGAGGAGCAACCTCTTTTTGTAAATGGTGTGTCATGCCCCGAGGGTTGGCCATGCGACACGACTGCACATTCTCTAGGGCAAAGCCCTAAAGAATATGCAAGGTCTTAAAATCCGTCGTAACCTCGATTTCTGTGAACATTAATGATCTAAAATCATCACAAAATATGTAATATTAACAAATAACACAACTTGTTCAATTTATAAAACTTGATCATCCAATAGGTATTATTAATGCTTTGTCTATTCAATCATTTCAATCAAGGTTTTAATTCCCGTGGGACGAGGCTATCCCGATTTTTTCATGGAACGAGATGCATTGGCATCCCGTCTCGACACTTGGGATAGGAAATGTTTCAAGATATCCCGATTGAGATTCTGAGATGCTGGTGGGACGTTCTGTCTCAACACATGAGATGGTACCCCATCCCGATGTCCCATGGGACGTCCCACCGGGACCTGAATCCTTGATTTCAATTGTGATCCCAATCGTGGCTAAGTACGTTCATTCTTAACTTTAAAAGAAAAGGGAAGAAAGAAGAAAAAGGGAAGAAAGGGATTGTGAGCTTTATAGCCTAGTAATCACACACACCAACACCAGTATAATAATAATAAATGAGAAATTAACAATGGCTGTTACTTATATAAATCTCATGCTACAAGATATCACGATCATAAAGCATGCATAGCAAATACATCTTCTTGTGCGATAAATCACATCAAATAATTATCTCAATTATTGTATATCGGATTAGGTGCTTGGCCTTGGACTACCAAAACTATATTTCTGGCTCGTGGTGGGGCATCAACAGTGGTTTGTCTCATGGACTATCACAACCACATTTTCATCATGTGGCAAGGCATCGACATGGTGACTAGGCCAGAGGACCACAAGTGCCCTGCTTTGACTACCATAACTACGTTCCAGCCCATGGTAGGGTACCAATAAGTGGTTAGTTTAGAGGACCAAAGTGCTCGATCCTAAACTACTACAATCACATTTCTAATCTATGGCCAAGCATCAACAAGTGGCTAGTCTTGTAGACTATCACAACCATATTTTCTTTTTATAGCGGGGAATCAATGACATGGCTAGTCCAGAGTACCACATCTGCCATCAGTCACACAATTCAAATTTATGCTTGTCAAGGAATTATAATTCAATGTCATTCTTTTGCAAAATTTGATGCACACAATTATAAAGTCCATTCAAATTAGGATCAGTAATATATGATACATAACTTTATATAGAGCTAACCATTCTTATTTATAATAAATAAGTATAGCATATTGCTATTAAAAATCACCGAGAAAAATTACTGATATACAAAAGTAATTTTTATATAACTAGGTGATCAATTTCTAAGAATTCTTATATTTACTGATGATAAACTCAATCACAATGTCTACTAGTCTATGCCTAGCATGTCCAATTGATGATATAATTTCAACTCATCCTTGATCAATTATCAACACAAGAAAGAATAAATAGTAAATAATAAATAATTATTGGATTCCTATTTTCGAAGCTTTAATATACAAATTACTCCTAATCCTAAATTTGTCGACCCTAAGACATGACTACTTAAAAAATTAAGATTTAGGGATTTACCTTGATTTAGAGATTAGAGCATAAATTTCCTTACTCAACATCTTCTTGCCTAGTTGATTGCTCATAAAATAAATATGGATCATGAAAGGAGATTGGCATGAGAAGGAAGATGGTGTTGGCTGATTAATGGCATCTAGTGGCTCTAACTGATTAGAACAAAGTAACAAAATTCTCCGGTTCAATAAACACGTGTCTGATTAAGGTTCAAGTAACAAGTCAAAGATTATCAATGATGGGTCCATGGATAGCCAATGAAAATTGGGTTGGAGGTCGACAAGATGGGTGATTGCCTGCAATACCGATTTAAGACCCATCTTTGGGATCAACCTAAGATTGACATACTAAGGTCTTTGGGTCCCTTGCCGCAGGGTCTACTATCTTTTGGTAGAGAGAGAAAGAAAGGAAGAGAGAATAAGAGAGAAGAGAGAACTCTTCTTCAAAATAGGGGAACTTCCCTTGAGAGCAAGTGTCGGCGATGGTCATGGTTCGCGGTACCGTCTCGTACTGCCCGGTACGGGGCGTACCACCCGGTACGGGGCGTACCATACCGTACCGGCCAAGAGCCGGTATGGTTCACCACCAAAAAACGGTCCGGACACCGGACCGTTGAAAAAAAATAAAAAAACATATTTCATACCGGTACGGTATGGTATGGTACCGGTATGAACCGCCCGGTTCGGGTTGGTTTGGGCTCGGTTCAGTCCGGTTCGGCCCGGTTTGGATCGGTTCGGGGTCGGTGCAGTGAGGGGGGTAGAAAGATTGTTTTTTTTTTAATTTGGCATGCCGGTACAGATCCCGGTACCGGTTCAATGGACCTTGGGGATGGTGGTTGGTTGATGAAGAGAAACAGGAGAGAGAACAAGAAGGAAATAGAGGAAGGGAGCTTCAGACCTTTTCTTCCCCCCTTTTTTTTTCATGATCGGCTCACCAGCCAGCAACCACTATCTCGATTGAGGCCTCATAAGGCTTTGAAAAATCGATGGAGATCGTCCCAAACTGGTGGTTGGCAGTGGTGAACACGAAAAAGAAAAGCTGAAACAAGGAACCCTTGTTTCAATGTGGATTTTGGGCAATTTAGCCATGAGACCAGGAAATATAGGGGATCAAGGGCTTAGGTCCTTCATCTAGGTCTGGTGAGGCTAATGCAATTGTCCAACAATTTATTTCTGGCAAGATACGGGGGGAAAAACTTGGCAAAAGAACTTGGAACCGGTGTCAATGTCAAGGGATTTTTGGTGGAGTATAAAGGAGGAAGAAGCCGACCTTTATAGACGAGATCCTAGGATTTTTAGCTAGTTTCCAACTTGCCCTAGGTCTCTACCATTGGCAATCATGATGGAAGAAGACTCTGATCCCATTCTTCCCTCACGTGCAAGGCATGTTACTTCAATGGGCTGGGCCTCTTCAGGCCTGCCAATGACCCAAAACTAGGTTATCACATTCACCCTGCTCTTAAAACAATTTTACTCTCGAAATTAACTTAGTTGATGCTCAAACATTGAAAGTACTCAACCCTTATACCATCCACGAGCTCCCCTATAGTCTCTCTCTCAGAGTGCTTGCTTTATAAAATCTTAACAAAATTATGTGATAGTTTCAAAACTTGATCCCTTTTCACTTACCAAGTATATTGTGTTCTCTTGATCCCTTTCAGAGAATACTAACCTCCCGAGCTTGGATTGAAATACCATAACTCTTTACTAATAAAATTAGTTCCTCTTGATTGAAAATTCTATTATAATAACTTTTGGATCAAAGAATTTTATATTTTTAACCGGTGTCAACAAGTGGCCAGTCTAGTGGACTACCACAAACAGATTTCTGACCTATCGTGGGGCATCAACAACGTGGCTGGTCCCAAGCACCACATCCACCATTCAGTCATACAATTGAAATTTATGCTTGTTGAGGAATTATAATTCAATATCACTCTTTTGCAAATTTGATGTACACAAGTACCAAGTCCATTCCAATCAGAATCAGTAATATATGATACATAACTTCATACAGAGCTAAATATACTTGATAAATTAGTTGTAGCATGCACCAATCAAAATTGACTAAAATAACTTGTGCATAATTTTTTTATTTATAAATAGGTAATCAATGTTTGAGAATTTTTACCTCTAATGACAAACTTGGTTACAAAGTCTACTAGTCCATGCTTAGCATGTCCAATTAGCAATATAATTTAAACTGATCCTCGATCAATCATCAGTATAAGAAATAATAAATTATTATTAAATTTTAATTTTTGAAGCTTTAATATACAAGTTACTATATATTACTCTTAATCCCAAATTTCTTGACCTTGTTCGAGACATGACTACTTAATAAATTAAGATTTAGGGAGTATAAATCTCCTTGCTTAGTGTCTTCTTGTCCAGTTCGTTACTCCACATAAAATAAAACCTGATTATGAAAGGAGATTAGCACGAGAAGAAAGACAAGGCCAGCTGATTAGTGGAATCTAGTAGCTCTAACCGATCATAACAAAGTAAAAATTCTCCAGTTCAATAAACAAGTGTCCAATCAAGGTTTAGGTGACAAGTAAAAAAGAGATTGTCAATTATGTATCCATGGATAGCCAATGAAGATTGGGTTGGAGGTCGACAAGATGGTTGGTCATCTGTAATACCAATCTAGGAGCTGTCACTGGGGTCAAAACCTAGGATCGACAGGGTAAGATATCGGGGACCCTACTAACTTTCGGCAAAGAGAGAGTAGAGAGAGAACAAGAGAGAGAAGAGAGAACTCTTCTTCAAAACTAGGGAACTTCTTCTCTTTTTCTGCAAAACAAAGAACAAGGGCTGGCTGGGGGTGGCAGCCTCCAAGGGAGGCTCTTGGTCATGGCATTACTGGCAATGGTTGTTGGCCGGCGAAGGAAACAGGAGAAAGAACAAGGAAACAGAGGATGGGAGCTTCTGCCCGTATCTTTCCCGTTTTTTTTCCTCCCTTGATCGGTTCTCCAAACAACGACCATTGCCTCGATTGAGCCTTTAGAAGGCTTCGAAAAATCAGTGCAGATCAGCCCAAACCAGTGGTGGCAGTGGTGAACAGAAAAACAAAAGCTTTCCATGATTCATTGGCTCCAATCCAGGTGGGAGATATACATGAGACTGGGAAAGATAGGGGATTGAGGGCTTAGGTCCTTCACCTAGGTCTGGCGAGGCTAACATGATGATCTGGTGATCTATTTCTGGTGAAATCCGAGGGAAAAGCTCAACAAAAGATGTTGGAACTGGTGGCATCTCGTGGGGTTTTTGGAGTCCAAAGGAGGAAGAAGCTGACCTTAATAGATGAGATCCCAGGGTTTTTAGTTGGTTTCCAGCTTGCCCTAGTTATCACTAGCAAAATCGCAATGGAAGAACCGAGGAAGACTATGATCAGGAGTCTTCTTTCCCCCTCTTCCTTCACATGTAGTGCACGCTGCTTCAATGGGCCTGGCCTGTTCAGGCCAGCCCATGGCTCGAAACCAGGTTATCACAAAGTGGCTATTTGTTACAGTCAAAAAAAAAATTGTCGATGGCATGCCTAACTGATTTCTAACCGTTGATCAACCATTGAAACCATCTTCCTTTGGGATCATAAGGAAGATCTAAAAGAAGGGATGCAACTTGGGTGAGGTGGTTTGTTTCAAGACTAATCCTGACCCAACAGTATGTTGATATATTCCTACGCTTAACTAACCTGACCTGACCTTGTATTGGGATTTCTTGAAACCAACCCAACACCCTTAAGCTCAATTCTTATCAGGTTGGGGTTAGTATTGGTGTAGATTGTGCTGGTTTAATCAGGTTAGCTTGGTTATATTTGTATAGGTAATATAAGATTGGAGAAAGATTTTAGGCAAATTTGTTAGCTTAATATTTAGCATCTTGGGATCTCATTCAAGTGCATTTATGCACTTCTATAACTTAATATGGCTAAAGATATGGTTATATGAAACATACAAGTGAGGTTTGCAAAACAAGTACTGGGAACCATATTGGTACATTTTTGGTTGGTATGATATAGTTAGTACTTATGGTATGCACCCCGTACAGGCTTTCGACACTTTATTTTCTCTCCTAGCTATGGTACCATTTGAAATCGAGCAATACAGGTTGGTAGTGGGTGGTAAAAGGTGTTTCCACTCAGTTCAAAATGGTGTGGAATGATATGACTTGTAACAAATTAACAAACAGAACCATGGTACCATAATGGTACCTTAGTAGTTTTATAAAGTTAATACAGCCATTACAAGGCAAACCTTGCATACAAGTATGTAAAATATAAATATAAATGTATTTCTTATATTAGTTTTGGTTGTGCGGGTTTGTAATGACCTAGGATCTCATCCAAAAAGTCCAAGCTAGAAAGTGTTATTTAGATGCCTTGGTCTTGTATATGTACCAACATTTCCCCAATGAATAATTGATGTGGGACTAAACATGCATATTAAGGGTCCTAACATACTCTCCCCATTTTAAGCTGCGGCTTTTTCACCAAGCTAAGGGCCCAAATCTAGTCAAACCTAATCACAAACACCACAATCGGCTCATGTTCAGCATTGAAACGATCCATGTTGCATTGTCCCGAATCCACATGGGTCAAGTGCTTGGTTTGCTCAAATGCCATTTGTGATAACCTAGGACCTCATCCAAAAAGCCTAGCTGCAAGGTGATATCTTGGATAAAATATCAATGCGAGACTAAACACACGCTCACACGGTTCTCATGGGGTTGGGTTGGGTTTTACCCTAACCCAACCGAACTTGGGTTGCGAATGGTATTTGAGTCTAAGCCTCATCAAAGTTCATAAAACCTTGGCCTAACCTTACCAAGGAGGGGGTTGAGCCAAATCCAGGTTGCATTCCTATTTAAGTTGCACCCTAATGTAGGGATTCTTCCTTGCATTTTTAATGGGACTGGATGCTAGTTGACATTGGATCAAGCCTAGGAATTGTATATGAGACATGACCACTACTAAGTGAAATTACAAGGGAGAATAGGATGTGGGATAGACAAATATCCTGTAAAGGAAATGGGATCAGGGCAATTATTTTAATTACCTATATAAGAAAAGGGTGTCTTAGTGCATGAGACCCCCACCATTGCAAGGTTTGGGGAGGGTCAGATCTATGCAACCTTACCCTGCGCGCAGAGAGACTACTATTTTTGTGTTTTGAACCCATGACAGTTATATTACAATGAAGCAGCCTTACCATTGCACCAGGCCCATCCTCATCTTCATTATATATATTATAAATTTATTGTGATTTATAAAGTCTATTAATAAACAAACGAGTCTTTTCTAGATGAACATCTTTCCTCTTTTATTTTTTTTTTTTTTGGTATGAAGGATGGCCATCAACACATATAATGGGAAGGCTTTGGAGTTCAGCATGCATGTGTTGACACCAGGCATGCCTTTCATCTAATGCTGGCTGGGAGTCCAGCATGTGCTGGAACCTGAGATGCCCAATGCTGTACCACATACTTAAAATATTTTTTCCCTTTCTTATTTTGCTTGGGGGAAAAAAGAAACTATTTATCTGTGACCCAGATATTTCCTGAAAGAGAATCCTTGCATGTGCTGAACTCTGGTGACCGAAAGCATCTTGGAAGTAGACTTAGAAGGTGACAGGCAAGAAGATCATGAATAGTTGGGAACTTACAGAGAGGATTTGCATATATAATTTTTAATTTGCTCATCTTTCCATATGAGAATGGACCACACCATGGGCTGGTTTTATTCATACTAATTTGCAATTTTTATATAATTTAGGAGTGAATTTAACTATGATTGACACCCTTGTGAACTAGAATCTGTAACTGCCTCAGTGATTTGTCTCAGCTACAGCATTCCTTTTTGGCTGTTGTGTAAGCAGTATCAGTCCTTGCATATTTTTTAAGGCATGCTTGTTGTTCTCATGTATTGGCAAGTCTTGGTTCTAAATTAAAGAACATCATGGAGAAAATGTTTATTTTGCATTCCAGCTTTACCATAAAATGCAATTCCATTAGAGTTCCTTAAAAAGGTATGATTGGTAGTTTGAGAACTGCTGAAAGTTTGCAGCGGTGCGCTCTTAGAAATTGGCTTGTAGCTTGCGAAATTGGTATGGAGGGAGCACCTAAGAGTGTCCAGAAAGTATGTTTCATTAAGTAAAAGATATGTGATCATAATCAGCCAGATGTACGTATTTCTAACCATGGGCAATTGTGAGCAGACATGGTGAAAAGAGTGTAAACATAAGCACTCCAACATCCATGACTTTCTGACCATTGCCACTTTTGAAGTGCAGTTATGAAATTAAGCTATATGAGCTACTTGACTTGCTTAGATTGAATGCCTCTGATAGTTCTTTAATGAAGTTCGGACTAGTGCATGCTTAACCAAACCAATGTCTCGTCAGCATTTTATTAATAATGTAAATTATCTTGGATTATGTGGGTATTTCTTTTGGAATTCTTTTGGGCAAAATTTTCTGGAACTTCTTTTAGATATCTGAGCCCCTCTTTATTTTTTGTTTCATGCTATGCTAGTTATTTGTCATGTTGCTAAAGAGATTCACACCATCCATCTTATTTATAATTGGGGCATTTCTATATGGATTCTTCATAGTCTATGTAGCTTTTTTGGCTTTTTTCTCCTAATTGTTCTCCCTCTTCTGTCTATTTTATTTTAGGGTATTAAAGAAGGATGGTACGATGGTGGAAGCATTGCCTTTGCTGTTATTCTTGTAATACTTGTTACAGGTATCTGATTTTTCATGCATCAACTTATTGTAACACCAGGTACCTTGGTTCAGTATAAACTATTACCTTGTTTTAATGTAAACAATCTAGCCATTTTGCATTTAGGTTATCACTAGATACATGTAATTCTTGTAGGGTAGGATGAGCTAGAGCTGTTATTTGAAATTTGATATCGTGTAATTAAATGGAGAGGGAAAGTAATGGTATCCAATGTGAGCTTCTTTTCTGATAAAAGAAGTTCACGACCTGTGGGCGTTCTTCCTCCACGGGGCATTACTCTACCAGGCTTTCACCCATTGCAGAAAATTCCCTACTGCTGTCTCCCATAGGAGTCTGGCCATAGCTCAGTCCCAATGTGACTGATTATGCTCTCAGACCAGCTACTAATCATTACCTTGGTAAGCTGTTGCATTGCCAACTAACTAATCAGATGTGAGTCTTTCCTCTAGTGGATTCCTCCTCTTGCTCCTCAGTCTATGGGGTATTAGCATCCGTTCCCAATTGTTGTTCCCCTCCCAAGGGTAGGTTCTTATGCGTTACACACCTACCTGCCATTGGAAACACCACTTTCCATCTGACTTGCATATGTTAACTGTTAAGCATGCCGCCAACATTCATCCTGAGCTAGCATCGAACTCTCTATGAGAATTATAGTTGCATCACTTAACACTAATGTACTGGTGCTTCCTTCACATAAGCTATGAATATTACCTGGAAACAGCCCAGAAAGAAATCTTTCACTTGACAATACGTTACTTCCTCCAAATTAGCTGTTCATGCACATGCATAACCAGATTTTGCACTCATTTCTCTTTTGCAGATCTTCACATTCAGATCTGATTTCTGGTGCTCTTGGAAAGGCTAGGATCAAGGTATGTGGGTGTGGGTTAGATAGGTATATAGGATGCTAGCTTGAAGACTTAGTATTTCAGGTTTAAAGGTAAATATTTAGGGTGGTGCAGGGGTTGGTGAGAATAGGGTTTGCTACATTTTCAGCCAGCAATGTGCTGAGGGGATGCTTCTAGCAACTTAAGGTAGGGATTAGGAAGTAGGCTTGTGGGTGGCTGTGGGGTTTCAGTTCAACTACAGCAGCAGAAGGAAAAAACAAAATGAAGGGAAGGGGAAGGAGAGAGAGAAAGAAGGTTGCGGGGGATGAGGTGAGGGTCAAATGATCTGATGATATGAATCAATCCTAGCTGCATCACATACTATCTAACCACAAGGTTGAGGGTCAGACATTTGGAAGGCATTTCCTTCCTGCATGAGCTCAAAATCTGCCATCTGGATCTTCATCACAATGCTTAACAATTTTAGATTTTTAGTTTAGGCATCCCAAAATGCTTACATTACTATTTACTTTCTGTTATCTTCCTTTAATACAGTTAAACCTCTGTTCTTTGTGAAAAATTATTTTTGGGTCCAGATACATATTTGAAACATTTTTGTGCTTCTTAAGTGCTACATGGCAGTAAATATACTTGCTGGTTCATTCGTTGTTTTGGTTAGTTGAAGATTACATTGACTGGGATTCTGGGAATGATGAGACTTTCTTCTAAGGGAAATTATATGTAATTTGTCAACATCATAAAGCAAAAGACTTTTTCCAGGATCTCCATCATGTATAGTCTTTTTGCATGTATTCATATGCATGCTTCAAAGTTCAAACCATAATCACAAAATTTGCTGGACTTAGAAAAAAACTCTGGATAATTCATGGCTGGCAGCTTTTCTGAACAATTCTGTGAATAATATGCTGATTCGAGAGTGCTTTGTGAATATATCATGAAATTCATGATATTTACAAATTAACCCCAAGTCAGCAAATCATTTGCTGCCTCATTGCTAACTCGCAAGAAGGATTTGGGATTCGTGCTAGCTGTCAACAGGGTCCACTGCTTTTTGGTAACACATGGATTTGGGAAGCGCCAATGCGCAGAGCATGCATTGAAAATAGGTATTTAGGCCATTTGGGATCATATTTTAGATTTTGAGGTGCTAAAAAATAATCTTTTCCCCACCCAATAATGGAAACTTAATGGTCGGTAACAGTTACATGTTTTCTCTTTCACGTTCCATCTTGTTTCCTTCTCCAAATCTTTTTCTTGTACTCACCCTCTCATCACCACGTCTCATCTCATTTACCCATCTCTTGAATATTTTATGTTTTTTTATTTTTTGTTTTTAATGTACTCCAAATTTTAATTGATTTTTCTCCACTTTAAACTTCATCTTGCCAAACTATTCCTGAATGCCAGACTTATGACTATACTTCAATCAAAAGAAGTTTAACATCTCTTTGAAGGACTTATTTCATACCTATAGGTGGTCTATAATGTTGTGGTCTTGCGGTCCCTTTCTGTTATTCTTTAACCACCTAATGTTTGTACATACTTTTTTTTTCTTTCTCAACTAAACAGCTAACCTCCATCCATCAAACTCTCCCTGCCTTCAACATCTCATATGAATATTTTTAAGTATTAATTTAAAAATTTGTCTTCCACAGTTTGAGACCAAGGTAGGTTGAACCAGTACTATGCCCTGTACTAGTTAGCGACCAATTTGGTACGGTACTAATTTGGTACCGTACTAAGTGTTGGTATGCCCTAGCATGTCAGTTCCAAATGGGCTTGCATTTTGTTGTTTATTCAAAATTTTTTGATGTATAATGATATATAATGAACTTTTTTGACATTTAATGATGTTTTATGAAGATTCTAAGTGATTAACTATTAATTTGATTTTTTTCAGGTGTTTTGATGTTTTTCAATACATTGTTTTTTTTCATTTTTTTTGTTTATAAAATGACTATAATTTCAATGATAAATATAATTAAAGTACATAAAGCATTACATTTACAAAGAAAATCAGTAAAAATCAGAAATTAAATTCAAATATATACCGACATTCAAAATCTCTCGGAGTGGTGATGTCTTTCATAGATGCAGGGGTTATCTTCATATGTATGGTGTTCAACCCAATTCTTTATCCACATGGCCCTTCGGTCCTATAAGCTTATTGGGTCACCATAAGGTATGTGGGCTAGATAGTCCCTATATGTGTTGTGGGAGATAGTGTTGCTTTGCAAGGAGTTGTGTGTGATAGTGTTGCTTTGCAAGGAGTTATCTGCTTGGAGTGACCCATCCGAATATGTCAGTAGTACATCTCACTTGTAAGGTGCTTCAGGTCGCGTAGGATAATAGCCACTAGGGGTTGACATGTTTGAAGCACCATACCCATAAGGGAATTTGCTGGCGCAAACCCCAAACCCCATATAGAATTTTGATATGATAGATCGAGGGATCCTACCCCAGATGCTATATCATGTGCAGTATTATATTTGCTACGATCTCAAGGATCCCGTCTTCTGTAAGCAATCATATTCTCTCGGTCTTTTGATTGTGCATTGTGGTTCCTATCCTGCATTGTATGAGTGAATTGGGACTCTCCGGTGAATCGAAGACCACCATAGATCTGTGATGCGGTGGTCTAACATCCTTCTTGGCCATCAGATGCATCATTGCTGCTACTTCCATTTGACAAAGGGCTTCCTCGCATTTCAATCTGACTCTTCCATTCTCTCCAACGGGCCTTGCTTTGCCTTTCTTCCTAGTTGTATTCTTGCCTTGCTCTGCCCAGCTCTGCTGCGAGGCATAACTAATTGGGCCAAGTCATGGGGAGGCCTCATTTGAGCATCTCTTGATCAAAGCCGGATGTCTCGGACATGGAATCATGTGATAATTCAGCCCCTACTAACCCCTTTTTGGCTTGATTTGCTGGATGTGAACATAGGGCATGACATTTTGCCCAGCTCTACATCCACCCTAGCAATGCTTGCATGCTAGTTAGTTGTGAAGGTAATCTTGGCTCATCAAGTTTTGGCTTCTGCTGCTGGCCCTCAAGCCATCCAATCTTCGGATCCTCATCGTCCTAAACAAAATTGTTGTGCAGCGGATCATTGGACTAAAGCTGCACTTCTCAATGCACTTAAGCCTCAACATTAGATAATAGTGCACATAGATGAGATCGTTGAGGTGTATCTTATGAGGCAATTTCTTTGTTTACCATAGATCTGGGCGAATGTGGATAAGTTGCACTCAACCACTGGAGGACGCCATCTTTGAGAGGATTTGGATTGCAAACTGCTGAAGGTTTCAGGTTGACCCCCGAAATGAAACCACCACTCAGCTGCAATGCATTGAACATAATTACATGTGAGATAGTGGTAATTATAAAATGTCAACCTGTTGAGTAATAGCTATTGTTCATATGTAATATACTTGGATTCGTCATGATGTTGCCCTTGTTGGGCATAGCTTCTCGTTCATCAAATCTATTGAACCCTCCCTAAATAGTTTGTTTGTGAAAAAAAAAATATGGCAGGATTTTATAATATGTCCAATAGATTATTAATGATTGAAGACCCCATAGCCTCCTCAAGATATTGCGCTAACATATGGCTCAAGCTCTATCTTGTATATCACATTGCATAAGACGGATAAAAAATCACCGTCCATTGCAATACTAGGGATGCTATACCGAGTTAAGTAATAAGTTGCTAATACAATTTTCAATTGTTTTAGTACTACATGACCAATTAGAAGATTAGACATTGAAAAACTATTTTCATGTGTATTCTTACTTGCGAGATGGAGCTCCCTACCCATTTTGTAGTCTCTTGGCCTACTTCCAGAATTGCTAGCTTGTCACCACACTCTCACTCTCTTGCCATTCAACAATGACAAGCATCTAGCACAGAGTTTCCTTCCTCTTAAGAAAGGCTATCAAGTGCAATATAATTAGTGGCAAACCATGTTACACCCGGCCTCAATATTTCTTTTGTAATGAACTTCCTAATTAGGGTGAGGGCCCTTGAGTGACTATAGATAAATTTGGTGATAGGGCAGTCTGCACGACTTGCCGAATCCTACAAATCTTTTTGATGTCCGTCGGTATGAGATTGAAGCAATATGCAGCTCATGGTGTCTAGAAAATGTGGGTCTCCCTCTCCATCAACTCATCGATAGTCATATTTTGTGTCCCATTATTAGTGACCACCCTGTATGACGTTCTGCTTTTCTACATGATCTATCACATCATCAGTTTTAGAATGCACTGTGTGATACACCTTATCTGAAGCATCAATTGACTTGTGAAGGGTTTCATATCATAATAAGAAAGTTGATGCTTCATCTATTGGGACCCATCCACCTATCACACATCACTGTCAGTCCACAAGTGCCCAACTTGCGTTGATATGATGCTATCTAGTTCTCAAGCTATTTATTGTTTTTGTCAATGTGCTCACAATAAATATCCTTTCGTCTTGAAGGATCTACATCATGTCTTTATCTCTGTTTGAGGTGATGGTAGATCGGTAGTATGTGTTGCTGCATTTGCTGGGACGTGGTTAAAGTGGAATGAGGATGCAATAACTCTTGGTTAAAGTGGAATGAGGATGCAATAACTCCACGTGCCTTTCTTTTTATCCTTCACCAGCATGATATCAATCTTATGCTCCTTTGCATCCTTGATGGGGAAGGCATATGGATCAAAATCGTGGATAGTGGCCCTTGGTGGTATCTCTTCGGTAGACTTCTTGCGGTCTCAGCCATGGAATGCTCATAGTATGGATGCCATGCCCCTCCTACCTTTGTTGACAGCCTTTCTAACCGAGGAGGCTCTTATGAACTTTGGCTCTATCCTATTGGTCTGAGAACTTAAGCCCGGCTCATATTATGAGGGCCTAAATTGAGCCCTATGTTTAGCCACCTTCTCTTGCTGCCAGTGGTCATCTAGGCTTGCCTGATGGTATCCTTGATCTGTGCTTCCTCATCATCTAGAACAGAGCCTTTGATGTTCTAGAGTGGTAAGAAAGCAGCTCTACCACTCAACAACGATCCACCTTTGCTCCGTTCTAAGCAGCCATCTCCTTCGCTGCTTTGAAATTAGCAAAGTGTTTCTTCATTAGCTTATGTACCTGCAGCATTTTCGATATATCGACACATAAGTATAACTACCAACAAGATGTGACATCAGTCTGGTTATCTTGCCATCTCTGAACTTGATACCACTTGCACCTTCAATGGTGTCGATCCTAAAGCATGACTTTACGATCCTAGGAAAATGCAAGGTTGCAATAGGGATGTTGCATTTTTTATTATCTTAGTTTATCAGTATTTATTTTTTGGAACATAGTGAAATTTCAATACGTTGTGAAAAATGTGTTTTCTGGTGCAGAAAATGGTTCTGGATTACCTATATGTAGTGATTTTTCATTAATTTTTGTTTATTTATATTTTTTATTTTAAAAATAATTGTTAATTATAAATAATATAAAAAAATTATTTCGAGCTTGGATTTGTATAGCACCCTACGTGGGGGCATGCGTGAAGGTCATTTCTTTGTGGATTTTATTTAAATTTGGGCCTATGTCACTATTCATGTGATTATGCTCAAATAATAATAAAATGACATGATTTTTGTTTTATCCAGAGAGAATGCATATTTCTGATTTTGCAATGATTTTTTAAAATTTTATATTATTTTTTAATTTATAGTTCACAATATATATTTTTTATTTAAAAATTATAGGTTCAATAAAAAGTTATAATCTTGGTGTCATAGTGTAGATCTTTCTTCGACCTACAACATATCATTAAATGACACCAAACTACAAAGATTTAACATGGCCTCCCCTTATTTTTTTTTTTTCAGTTTGGCCTTAAAATAAAATAAAAACACAAAATAAGTGATGAGGAGCTGCATTACCTGATTTCAGCAAAGGTCCCAAGCTGAAATCTACCGAAATGGCCTAGATTTGGGCTATTTCATTTTTTTTTAAAATTATGAAAAAAGGTCTATGGCCGTTGAAAACCTTGTGGGTTCTTAGAGCCCTCATGGGGCTCTATTCTTGGTGTCACGTGAAGGGGGAGGCGAGTCATGCATGCGAGGGTGTGCAACATGGGGGGAGGGGGGAATCACATGTGCAGCACATGAGGACGTGACCCAACCCTTCTTCCCCCCCCCCCTTTCTTGCAGCACACGAGGACATGCATAGGGTGTGATCAAATGCCAAAATTGGATCGGTTGAACTGGCTGCCTCAAAGCAGTTCAAGCATTTTTTTCATTTTATACAGCAATTGTCTTGGGACAAGATGGTATGGTATGCCCATACCATCTGGTTCGGGATGGTGCAGCGTACTATGTTTGGGACTCTTCTTTAAGCTTCTTCTTCCTTACGATGTGTCGTTATCTAATTTGTTTCTGCTTGTATGCATGGGAATTGCACATTACAGTATGCAACTAGGAATGTTGCATTTTTAAGAGTTAGTAATCAAAGATCATTGTTGAAATGCTGAGAATGAAAATTGATATATGATTTTTTTTTAAAAATTTGTGGCAGTAAAATAGATAATTGCTACTTTTGCAATGAAACCACCTTTATGAGCAGTGGAGGCTGATACAAATGGTAGGCAACAAATTAGTGGATGTAAATGAAGTCTTTAGCTTCTTTTTATTGATTTTATGCATAGTCTGATTGTGAAATAAACAGGTGCTTAGGCTATTCTTTGTACTTGACTAGTGATTTCAACATCTGTTTGTGCAGTCATATCCACTTTTTAGCATCAATGTGTATGTAGTTGACCTTGACAATTTTGGTCAATCAGGGAAAAAAATGACTTTTTTTTGGTTCACATGGATTTGACTGAATTGTTTCCTTGTAATCATTCAATTTGAGCTGTCTTTAGGAGAATGATGAATGCAGAATTCATGCTGTCATTGGAAAGTAAATCAAATATTAAGAGAAATAATAATTGCCACAAAGTGAATATCATCATCAATTTCTTGGTAGGATGCATGCTTAAATTTTTTTGAGGATTTATTTCGGATGAAGTGTTGCCACTCTGTTGACAGAGGATTGTTCGGTTCTCTGCTCATTGCTTTTTTTCAAAATTGGTGATTGTGAATTTTCAGTAGTTTTGTATTGCTTCTGGCATATTACCTCTGGATTTTTAAACCGAATTTTGTAGTAACATATTTAGTGTAAAATTGTGCTTATCCTCTCTTGAGATCTTTTTTCTGTGTCTTTTAATGGGTAAATAGAGGTTTCTGTGTGCAAAATGCTGAAAATTTGTTCTTGTTAGGCAAATAGCATTTATTTACATTTGCTTAAATTTTTTCTTTTTCCCTCCTGGTAGCAATCAGTGATTATAAGCAAGCAGTCCAATTCCAAAATCTGAATGAGGAGAAGCAAAACATACATCTAGAGGTGAGTTCTACCACTACAGAAAAAGTTGCTTGACCTTTATTTAATCTTTTATTTATTTCCCTTCCTGTATCTGTGCTTTACGATATCCAGGTAATTAGAGGTGGTAAGAGAATTAGGGTCTCGATATATGATCTTGTAGTTGGCGACATTGTTCCTCTCAAAATTGGCGATCAGGTAGGCATGCATTGAGCAACTCTTGTTTAGCAACTCTTGTTTAATTAATCTTTTGATCTGCACTTATTGTGAACTGGCCATTTGCAAACTGTGTTCTAGGTCCCTGCAGACGGCATTTTAATCAGTGGTCATTGTTTTGCAATTGATGAATCCTGTATGACTGGGGAGAGCAAAGTTGTGAGTTTCTGTCATTCCCCTCTATCATAAATATGTTAATTTTATCAAATAGTGACACAATTAATTTTCAGTAAAATCTAAATTCACTTGTCTTCATTTGTTGGCATTCTTTCAACCGTTTTTTATATCGAACTGCCTATATATTAATATTTGTGATATAATCCTACACATGTTTTTAGCATGTGAAGGGATTTTTAGTTACACCTTGCAAAGTTCAAAGTATAAAAGCTTAAGTCCCCTGAATTTTTTCATTCTGTAGAATGTTGCACGAAAACTATTAGTTTGTAATTTTTTAAGAAATTGTAGATAAAAGCCCCATCATTTTGGTTTTAACATTAACAAGGATAAAATTTTTACATACATAACCTCTTAGCTTCACTATTTTTATTTGAGTTATTCAATTTCTTGTTCATGGACAGCTATTGGGAGCTTTCCCCACAATCAAAAATTAAATTTAAATTTGTAAATCTCTTTCTTGCTTTTTGTGATTATGCTAGGTCCCCGAGAGCTCTTTTGTTGCACTTGTAAGATGTGCTGAAATCTTATGATTCTTTTTTGTAGGTCCATAAGGATCAGAAGGCACCATTTTTGATGTCTGGATGCAAAGTTGCTGATGGTTATGGTAATGTGTTGGTGAGTGCTTTTTATTGATCGATTGATGGCCTAAACTGGTTTCAACTAGCTGTGGATGAACTTGGAGTTTCATGGGTTAAACATTAGGCTTGACGCTATCTTGCTATGAACATCTTGATCAAGGATCCAAGAATCGATACCGGGATCTATACTGGACCATACTGTACCAGACTCTGTGAAACTAAAAAAATTCTTCCCTCTTCCATGGCTATATTGTTTAATCCGAACCAATCCGAACCGGTCAAAACTTACCAGTACAATAGTGTGCTGTACCGTACCGATCTGGTATGGGGACTTTTGGACGGTTCGGGATTCCGGACCATATTTCATGGTCTAACCATACCAGTTCTTGGCCGGTACGGTTCGGCACGTTCTGAATAAGGCGGGTTCGGGACGGTTCTAAAAACCCTGATCTTGACTCTATTAATTGTGTCCATTAGATCATTTGTAAGTTTTTGTATTAATTGTTCGAATAATCTTAATATGAAGGAAATTTATAGACCGCATACAATGTATGAATTGTCAGATTGCATGCACAAATAAAGGGAGATTTTTAATTAAACCACTGTATTCTGGGGTTTGTTAAGGAACTCACTATGTTACTCATTTTCTTTTATAAATCAGCCCAACAGTAAGCTAGACAATTATTGTTTACTGTCCTGATCTCCTTTCATCATCAAGTTTTAACCAGGCTTATATTGACTATAATACCCTTGCTATGACTAATTGAAAGGATGCTTCCCACTCACATTCCAAGTTTGTAGAAATTTTGGTCAGAACTAAAGGGATCCAAATGGGAAATATTCACAAAAGATATACCCTGTGATGTCTGATTACAAGGCAGCAAAGAGCACATATCATAAATGAGTAAAACCTAATAGATGAAAGGAAAACACCCAGCAAACCAAAAGGATTTCCTTTATTAGTGAAAAGAGAAGGCATAAAGAGAGAGCTTCTCCAGTCTACATGGGTGAGCAGAAAATAACAAAGTAAAAGCAGGTTGCTGCTCCTCCACTAACATGCTTTTCCACATCTCATCCGCTAAGCATAATTTATGTTGGCATCCAAGACATGCCAGTGTGAGGCATTGCCAAAAAGAATGGTGGTTGGATTAGTCTCTCTAGTGACAAATTCCTTATCCCATTGAGCATGTCTGAGTGTGTCCTTGTTCACGCCTTATATTTGTATGCCACAAACTTGGCTGAAGTCTGATTGAAGCCCCAGCTTGGATGGCTGCATCTTAACCAGACAGACCCTAGGTTTATGGGAAGACCTAGGAGTTAAAATTTTTTTTAAAAAAAAACAGAGTAGAGAAAAATCAGTTGTTGATTTCATCGAGATTCCAAAGGGCTTTTATAGGTACTTAGATACATTGTGCTTGGACATCTATCAAACATGGTAGGATCCTAGTATATATGGTTATAACCATATCACATACTGCATTTTCTCTAACATTATATGGTTATAACCATATTACATACTATATTTTCTAACACTGCCTCTCAAGCTGGAGCATATCTATCAAATATTCCTAGCTTGGTGCATAAGGAAGAAAAATGAGTAGGCCCAAGAGCTTTAGTTTAGATATCAGTCAATTGATCCTCTGACATTGTGTGGAGAGTAACAATCTTTCCTGATAGAATATCATCCCAAACGAAGTGACAATCAACCATAATATGCTTAGTCCGTTCATGCAAGACAGGATTGTTTGCAATATATATGGTAGATTGATTGTGACAATACATCACCATAGATTTAGAATAAGATAAGCCAAGTTCTTTTAACAAAGAATTGACCTACATCATCTCACAAGTTGTGTGAGCCTTCTCGCTTTATACCCAGCTTCAACAGTTAAACTTGCTACTATTGTTTGCTTTTTACTTTTCCATGTGACAAGATTTTCTCCAATAAAAATGCAAAAACTCTAATGTGGATCTCCTATCACTCACCGAGCCAACATAATTAGCATAAGAATAGGCTTCAATTTGTAAATGTCCATTCTTTTATACAAAAGACCTTTTCCTGCAGCTCTCTTAATGTAATGCAAGATTTTTAGTACAACATTCTAATGACAAACCTTAGGCTTCTGCATATACCGACTCACTACCCCCACTACAAAGGAGAGGCTAGGTCTTGTAACTGTCAAATAGACAAACTTTCCCACTAGTCTATGGTACCGAGTGATATTCTCAAAATCGTCTCCTAAATCATCAATTTAGAATCGATAGGAGCAGAACTTGGTTTATAACCAAGCCTATCTCCATTAGTAAATCAGTGGCATATTTTCTTTGAAAAAGAAACACTCTTTCCAACCCATATACCACTTGAATTTCTAGGAAATATCGAGGTTTGTCCAAATTTTTGATAGCAAAATGATTCTTTAAGTGTTCTTTTGACCCGAACAACATCATGATTATTACCTATCAGAAGAATATTATCCAAATACATAATAAGAACAACTAATCCAAAAGATTTTTGCTTCACAAAAATTGAGTGATCAGACTTGCTGCAATGAAGTCCAATTTTGTCAATTACTTAGCAAAATTTGTCAAACCAAGCCCTTGGATTTTGCTTAAGGCCATAGATAGCTTTTTTTAATTTGCAAACTTTCTTCTCCTGAGTAACATAACTTGGTGGTTGCTCCATATAAACAACTTCAAATAAAGTTCCGTATAAAAAGCATTACTTATATCCATCTGATATAGTTTCCAGCCTTGATTAATTGCAATGGAGAATAAAATGCGAACTGAGTTGAGACGAGCAACTAGGGAAAATGTCTCAAAATAGTCAATGCCATATATTCGGGTATATCCTTCAGCGACAATATGAGCCTTAAAATACTCTACGGTGCCATTAGGTTGGTAATTGATTGTAAAGACTTATCGACATCCAACAACATGAACATCAGATGGTGGTGAAATTAATTTCCAAGTGCCACGATTGATTAGAGCAACCATCTCTTCATCCATGTCTTGTCTCCATGTGGGATCAGATTGAGCCTCCTGGTAGGTCCTGGGAATTGATATGGAAGACAGATCCAACGAAAGATCGAAAAGAAGGTAGAAGATAATCAAATATCATAGAGGCAGATATTGGGTGCAAAGTATATGATCTTTTATCCTTTCGTAATACAATAGGCAATTTTGAACCTGGAAGATGGCTAGCAAAAATCTTAGATGGAGATGACATGGTGGTAAAGATGGAGCTCTTTTCTTGCGGTGATTGTAAACATGCAAAGGTGGAGTAGAAGTATTGGAAGATGGAGCTATAGAAGTTTTGGAAGGAGCAATAGGCGGTAGAGGAACACCATATGATTCGGAAGGGATGAGAAAGAATGGAGTGGTTTCAAAGGAGACATCAACAGAGCTAGTGCCATTTAGAAAGAGGATCTTAATATCAATATCTTTTCTAAGTGCGAGAGTATCCTAGAAAGATACACTGAATAGATCGAGGAGAATTGTTTCTGCTAGGCCCAAAGAGATGAACAAAACATAAACTTCCAAACACTCATGGGGTAAGAGAGAAGGGTTCCTCAGACAGATAGAGTAAAAGGTGGGAATTTTCCATCTAATATACTTTATTAAGTCCTATTTATAAGATAACATGTTCTAAGAATGGCATCATCCCAATAAGGTTTATGTACTTGCATATGAAACATAAGAGTTCGTGCTACATCTAAAATATGTCAATGTTTTCTTTCAGCTATTCTATTTTGCTACGTGGTATAAGGACATGAAGTCTGATGTACTATACCATGAGAAGTACAAAAATCTATAAAATGGACTACAAATATTTAGAGGCATTATCAGTGTGAAGAACTTTGATGGAAATAAAAAATTAAGTTTTTATTTCATTATAAAAATTTTGAAATTTAAAAAAGATTCGGACCGACTTTTGAGGAGATACAATTAGGTCATCCTAGCATAGTCATCGACAAAGATTTTATAATATCTAAAACCTAATCAAGTCCTGATAGGACTTGGATCCCAGATATCTGAATGGATTAACATAAAGGGAGAAGAACAACACTTACTAATAGAAGTAGGAAAGGACATTGATATTTCTTAACCGGCAAGCTTCATATTCAAGACTACACTTGGAAAGAACAAGATTCTTCAGGACTTTTGTAGGTGAATGACCAAGATGATAATGCCACTGATAAGGTGAAGTGGCAGATGACAACACAACACAAGCAGGAGATGTAGTATTAGCAAGGAAGTTAACTTATCCATCTTAGCACCGCCATCAATCATCTTCTTCCTTGTGTTGAGATCCTAAAAGAGATAATGAGGGGTAAAACATAACTGAGTAGTTTAAGGATTTAATAAAGCATCCGATAGATAACAAATTCAAATGATATTTAGAAGCATATAGAACATGTGTAAGAATGAGTGTAGGGAAAATTCTCACGGTAGCATGTCCAAGAATGAGAATTGAAGTGCCATCCTCAATAGTGACAGCATATGAGACAATGGAGTATATGTAAGAAAAAGAACTGTTACCTATGACATGAAAAGCACCCGAATTTAATAACCAAGACATCAAGAGTGATTGCAGTAGCCATCCTAAGAGTTGAAGACATAACTGGTGGAGTTGAAGATATAGAAGCATTGATGGACTGGAAAAAATGCTCGTAGTCAGCCCGTGAATTCATAATTGAGTTATCAGCGATAGGATTAGGAGAGCCACCAATGTTAGATGGAGCTGTAGAGGATGCAATACTAGCAAGACGAGAGGTGAAGGCTTTCCAAATTTTTGCCAACGACGTTCAGCAGGATGATTTAAATCCGCATGTGAAAATGGTGGAAAAGAATTGTCCACATCCATGATCTCTGCAATCCCCTCAACCACTACGAGTACCAATAGCAATAACTATGTTCTCCATAGATGGAGAAGATGCAATCCCCCCCCCCCCCCCCCCCCCCCCCAACAAGGACTTGAGCCTGGCCTTTCCATTTCCATCAAGGTTCGCCTCCAGAACCTTTGCTGCCATCACTCTTTTATTCTTGAACTACAATTGCTGAATGTGGCAAACAAAGTTGATCACATTGTCTCATATGCTGTCACTATTGAGGATGGCACTTCAATTCTTATTCTTGGACATGGTACCGTGACATCAAGAGTGATTGCAATAGCCATCCTAAGAGTTGAAGACATAATTGGTGGAGTTGAAGATATAGAAGCATTGATGGACTGGAAAAAATGCTCATAGTCAGCCTGTGAATTCATAATTGAGTTATCAACGATAGGATTAGGAGAGCCACCAATGTTAGATGAAGCTGTAGAGGATGCAATACTAGCAAGACGAGAGGTGAAGGCTTTCCAAATTTTTGCCAACGACGTTCAACAGGATGATTTAAGCATTTGCATGTGAAAATGGTGGAAAAGAATTGTCCACGTCTATGATCTCTGCAATCCCCTCAACCACTACGAGTACCAATAGCAATAACTATGTTCTCCATAGATGGAGAAGATGTGGGCTGTAACTTAGTAACACGTAGAACACAACTCATAGCATTGCTTAAAATAGAAATACTATCATCAGCCATGAGTTGAGCTCGAACATGAGAGGGGGTTGAGCCCAAAAGGGAACACTTCGTTACATAGAACTCATGTTGTTGAAGAACAGAAATATCAGTAGTGAGAGGAAACTGGGCAAGCTCAGTCCTCTTTCCTTGAAGATGCTGTAGTATTCTTGAATTGAGAGATCTTCCTACTGCAAAGAGAAGATATCTGAGTAGAGAGAGTAGATCCTTGAGACATTCTTCTCTTGAAATAGGTCATCTTTAATAAATTTTACATCTCTTTTGTAGTGGATAGAAACATCACAGTATTAGCAATACGAGGCTTTAGGCTATTTAACATTCAGGTAAGAACAACGTAATCAACCTCTTGCTATTTATAGAATTCTACTAAATTTGTACCATTAATAAGTTCTTTAACTAGGTGATGGAGCTTTCCATGGGATTTCACCATGTCGCGAAATGCCTAAGACCAAAGAAGATAATTGGCATCATTAAATTTGATACTAGTACCAAAAGGTGGTTTTCATGTCATTCGAGGAAGAAGCCATAGAGCAAATCTAGAGGATCTGTCTAAAGAATAGGCTGAACAGTTCTAGGAGGCCAAGTGGCTGCAAGAAGAGATTAAACAGCAATAGGAGAAGCGAACGGCTAAGCGTCACCAAGAGAGTCCGAACAGTACAAGGAGGTTAAGCGAACAACTCCCAAGAGAAACCAAGAGGGGAGAGGAGGACCGTGCGGCCTCAAAGAAGGTTGAAGATCACCAAGAAAGATGAGAGGCCATGACTTGAGTAGGGTTTGGCTTTGATACCAAGTTTTTTTTTTAAAAAAAGAGAAAAATCAATTGTTGATTTCATCTAGTTTTTAAAGGGTTTTTATAGGCACTTAGATACAATGTATTTAGACATCTATTAAACATGATAAGATCCTAGTGTATATGGTTATAATCTAACAATATACGGCTATAATATACGGTTATAACCTAACATGGTTTTAAGCATATTACATACTATATCTTCTAACACTAGGAAAGTGATCAACTTTGTTTGCCACATTCAGCAATTGTAGTTCAAGAATAGAAGAGTGATGGCAGCAAAGGTTCTGGAGGCGGACCTTGATGGAAATGGAAAGGCCAGGCTCAAGTCCTTGTTGGGGGGGGAGAATGATAGCTAAAGGTGGCCATTAAGTGGCTTCTAGTATTTCATTTGACAAATTAATGATAGCAAGATGGGGAAAAATAATTGAACAATAATATTAGACTAATTCTTAGAATGTAATGATATGGTATATCTTTAAAGAAAATCATAAGAACACCAGTTTGGTTGGGTAGGGGAGGAGGTTGGGGATTTCAGTTGGGTGCTACCAAAATTCTATCTCCATGTTGGTTTCGAATGAATATCGATATTAATATAATATTGTTGGTACCCATATGTTTATTGTTTAAGAAAAGATTAAAAATTGAAAAAGGATTTGGAGAGAGTACTTTGAGATATGGGTGAGATCCATAGGAGATACATGTCAGTCTATACGTTGAAGGGGAAATAAGATTCAACAAAGTCTAGAGATTGTCTTGATGAGTTGAGATTTAGTTTGAAGGGTAAGATGACCAGAAAAGAGAAGGAACACAAATACTAATTTCGGAGGACTTGGCTTTGATTAGGAACCAACATGGATACTTTGTTGGCACTAGAAAAATTATACAGGAAACTTTGTTTTAGTTTTTTTTTTTTGTAGTAGTTTGGTGGTTGATTTCCAATGTGGTTTATTTAAATTATATTCAGGTAACTGCTGTTGGGATCAATACTGAATGGGGGTTGTTGATGGCCAGTATTTCAGAGGATACTGGTGAAGAAACTCCTTTGCAGGTTTGTTTCTTATTTTGATGATGCATCTTTTGAATTGTATTGCATTAAGCAACTTGCTATGTTTGACTTTTCCAACAGGTACGCTTGAATGGTGTTGCTACTTTCATTGGCATTGTAGGGCTCAGTGTAGCTGTTGTGGTTCTTGTAGTCCTTTTGGTCAGGTAAGTTACTCAACTTACTCATGTAAACTCTAACAATTTTTATATTTTCAAGAGTTACAGTTTTGTCTTTTATAATCATATTTTTCAGATACTTTACTGGACATTCTAAGAACCCTGATGGTTCTGTGCAATTTATAAAGGGACAGACAAGTGTGAAGTCTGCGGTTAATGGAGCCATTAAGATCTTGACTGTTGCGGTATGTATTCATACTTCAGAATTTGCCAATTTGTTTTTTTATAAATTTTACTGAGGTCTCACACCCTGAAGCAAAATATAACTAGGTGACCATTGTCGTTGTTGCGGTACCTGAGGGGCTTCCATTGGCTGTCACCTTGACGTAAGTATTCATAGTCTCTGCAATTATCTGATACAGATTATTTAGTTGTTACCTTGGTCTGAGCATGCATAGTTTTTGTAATTATTTTTATCTGATATTGATTATCAAGTTCCCTGTTTTCTTTCAATACCCTGATATATATTTTGATTATTTCAGCCTGGCATACTCAATGCGAAAGATGATGACTGACAAGGCTCTGGTACATATCTTTCTTAGACCTTAATACAAATGTTTCCTGACATGTATCTTTGATGGTGCTAAAAATGATTGGGCTACAGGTGCGTCGGCTTTCAGCATGTGAAACTATGGGGTCAGCTACGACTATTTGCAGTGATAAGACTGGAACCTTGACCCTGAACAAGGTATGCCTTAATGGTTACAATTTGGTTTATATGCACGCAACATTAGATTAGAAAATTATTATTGTTGTTGTTTGGCTTTTAATAGTTGTAACTGACACCTGGTCCTTCCATTTTACAACCAGTCCCTTTTGACCAAATTCCATTCCTGCTCCTTGAAATAAGTTCAGTCAAAAAAATGTAGATATTGTAGTTTGGTTTTTAGTGGGAAAACTGAAGAGTTGTCCTTCCATTTTATGACTTTCCCTGTTGATTGAATTTTATTCCTGCCCCTTGATTTCATTTGATGTTTAATGTTGAAGAAAAATAGCCAACTTGACCTAAACTATTAGGTGAAAGGGTCTTTATATAAGCAACATAAGTAAAATATCTTCCTAAGTTATCCTTGTTATAATATCCTCTTGAGTTCGAGAATATCCGATAAAGATGTACTTAACAGTCCTAGGAGACAACTTCTTTGGAATATTATGTCGATGAACAAAGCAATAATAGTCAAGAACTTTAGGTGGAATTGGAAAAATATTCTGAAGACAATTTAGAAAGGAGATTTGTTATTCAGAACATATGAAGGAGCATGATTAATCAGGAAATATGCAGCAAGTAGAGCATCACTCCAAAACATCTTAGGAACGGATATATAAAATAGGATTGTTTGAATTACTTTTAAAAGATGATGGTTTTTACGTTCTGCTATCCAATTTTGCTGAGAGATATAAATACAAGATGTTTGGTAGACAATATCATGGTTTTGACAAAAGATTGCCGATTCAGATTGAACATACTTCAAAGCATTATTAGTTTTTTGATGAAGATACCGAATTGAATTTTTATTTCATGATAAAAAGAGATGAATATGTCAAGCATCTTAGATCAGCTTTTAAAAAAGATAAAGCCACGACATCCAAGAGTAGAGTAATAATCTATAAATGATACAAAATAATGGTGACCCTGGATACAAGGGATCTTTAATGATCCCCGGACATTAGAATGGATGCAATCAAATAGTGTAGAACTTCTTGACCTGATATTACTAGGATAGGACTGACTTGTGTTTGCTTGGTTCACAGGTTGTACACTCAACAATAGATTCATTGGACATGGAAGGAATCATCTAACAAAGAATATGAATAGATGGATGTCCTAAATAAGTGTGCCATTGAAGGATAGATACATCATGAGCAGAAGTAGAAGTGGTAGCAATACACCGAGGAATAGATTTCCTGATCTTATCAAAATAGTAGTTCTTTCTCATGGCCTCTACCAATCGTCCTCTTCGTCTTGAAATCCTGGATGACACGAATCAGGAAAAAAAAGGTCATACTACATCCTAGGAATTTAGTCGACTAATAGTAAATATGCTAATAGGAAACTTAGGAACAAATATAACAGAAGGCAAGGGCAGATAAGGAGATGTTACCACATTCAGTTACAACGAAAGTAGATCCATCTGCTAGACTACGATCGGTAAGACTTGGATTGATAGAGAAAAATAGTTCTTTTTTACTTGTCATTTATGTAGTGGCTCTAGAGTCAATGATCCAATAAGATGATGAGGTGGAACATAGACATGTCGTACCTGAGTGAGCAATTTGTGTTGTAGAACTTTGAGATCTAGACATTTGAGTCTAAAGTTCCTGAATGATTTTGTTCACTTCCTTAGTGATATAGTTAGGAATGGGTTCCATTGAACTGTTATATGTAGTAGAGTAGCCACCAATAGGGTTGGAGAGATCTTCTTCAGCAACATGATTTGTCCAAGAGGGCTTTTTATGTAATTTCCAGCACTTATCCATTGTATGATTTTTTTAATAACAATGAGAACAGACATGAGAAGACCCATCAAACTTGACTCGGTCTTTGCCTCCGCCTCTTGTACCTTTGCCAAGAGACCTAACAAGAGCTGAATTATCCTGGGAGGGAATAGAGGATAGCTTTCGTTGTAGTCTAGCAAAGGTTTTATTCATAGATGGAATAGAAGATTTGGCAAAGATCTGATTTCTGATTGGATGTAATTCTGGATTCAACCTGTGTAATAAGATGGAGATGTAGTTTAGATCTTTGCTGTTTTAATTATTCCGATTGCTAGTCAAAGGTCGATACAGGTTGAGCTCATTTGTAATACTTTTCACATTGCTGAGATAATCTGTCTCCTTGGAAGTTGCTGAATGCCTTATAGAGATCAAGAATTTTACTTTGATTTTTTTTTTTTGTACAAAGATAATTTTCAGATCTTGTCATGAAGATTTAGCAATATCATGAAACATAAAAGAAGCAGCAATATTTTGGTCTATGCTATTCCAAAGCTAGATAATTACGTGATCGTTTTATTTCCTCCATCGCTTCTAGGTTGGATGAGTAATATTTGGAAGGTCATCATAGATATAATCAATCATCTTTAGCACTTAAGAATTTTTCTGCCGTCTTTGACCATAGCAAGAAGTTGGACATCCCGACAAGTTTAATAGTAGTGATTTGAGATACCTCATGCTGCTGGATAGAAGGCTGAATAAAAGATGAGGTAGTCTTGTCATCAGTCATGTTCTTCATGGTAAAGAATAATAACCCAGCAGCAAGTACTTCAGAGATCCAAGAGTTTTTCTCAGAATTAGAAGATCATCTAGATATTCAAAAACAACGGTAGAAAAAGAAACTCAGAGAATATAAACTTGAGTTAAACAAGCAATAACATAAGATTCTCAGTTAGATAGGTGAGAGTAAGATAATAGGCAACACAAGGGATCATTAGAAAAACCAGCGGCAGTATGTTTTTTTTTTTTTTGTTGGAGAAGAGAAGGTTCAGCAGCAGCCAGCATCAACATTTTTTCTTTTTTTTGGTTGTTGGAGAATTGGAAGGCAGCACCAAGCAGTAGCAGCAGCAGATCTGGAGAATTGGAAGACAGCAGCAGGCGGTAGCAACAGCAGGGTTTTTTTTTTGTTTGGGTTTTGGAGAAGAGAGGAGAAAGAAGAAGGGAAGGCGGTGGCAGCAGCAGCAGGCGGATTTTTGTGTTTTTTCTGTTTTGGGTTTGACAGGGAAGAGAACAGAGAGAGAAGAAGATGGCAGCTAGGGCAAGAGAGGAGAAGAGAAGATGGTGGCTAGGGCGAGGGCATCGGAGAAGAGAGGAAGATGGTGGCTAGGGCAAGAGGGGAGAGAAGAGAAGATGACAGCTAGGGCAAAGGAACCTTCTTTGATACCGTGTTGAAGAAAAATAGGTGACCTGACCTAAACTATCAGGCGGAAGGGTCTTTATATAGGCGACATAAGTAAAATATCTTCCTAAATTATCCTTGTTATAATACAACAACATAATATAATTATTCAAGGGTAAAATAGGTAAAGGAGAAATAAATAACATAAATGACAAAATCTCAATATGTAATGTATACACTTCTATGTATTCAAAGCAGATAACAGTGTACAGGTGCAAATGTGTGCAAAACAGGCATTAGTATGTGCAAGACACAGGCCTAACTGTATACAGGGCTAAATACAAAATTAAAAGTGTGTTTGGGCTACACATAAAATGGTAGTCAACAAACAGATCGGGTGTTAAGTTCTCTCTTTTAGGATGATGATCTCATTTTGCAGTAGATCTTTTCCATTTTCTTTTGCCAAAGTATTTGAATTTCTTTAATCTTTAAATGTTTTTAATTCATGTTCTAGATGACTATCGTAGAGGCATACGTTGGTGGGAAGAAGATAGATCCTCCAGACAATATTGAATTGATGTCTTCTACTGCAATATCTCTTTTAATTGAAGGAATTGCGCAGAATACAACTGGCAGTGTGTTCGAGCCAGAGGTAAACACATTTGAACCTCTCTAACCACAAATTTATTTGTTGTATCTGTGACCATGATGAAAATGAACCAATTTTGGATCATACTTCTACATTTTGTTTCTTTTTTTGATTTTTGTGTGTAACCTAAAATTGTTTGTCATGAAAGTAGAGGTGGTATCAACCTTTTGGATTCCAGGATGCTCTAAGATACAACTATACTTTTGAAGGTTGTTTGATTGCTTAACCAATATCTCTAATACTAATAGAGGATGCGAAGAAATTGGTGGAGAGATCCTGGCATGCCACTGATCCGCCATACTTGAGTTTCTTGGGACATTGCAATCCATCACTTTCAAATCTTCAGATGTTGGATCAATGGCCTCCCTTCATTCTTCAAACTTATGCAGCCTTCTATTTACTTTGTCCAGCCCTATCTAAACACGTACAACATTGGTCATCAAACAATGCCCTCAAATATGTAGGTTACTTTGAATTTAGTTATACTTGTTAAGCTATGCTAGTACAAAATTCTACATAATCATATATTCTGAACAAGGACTTCACAAATGCGCCCCCATAGAATCTGCTGCATTTGCTTTGTTACTTTATGGAAGCAGTTACTTGTTTAGAAGAGGTCATGTCTAGTGGACAAGAATTACCTTTAAGTCTTGACTACAATATATAAAGAGGAGGTCAGATTATAATTCTCAGGTGGAACAATGAAATTCTCCTTAATTAGCATAGTCAAATCTTCTTTTTTATCGCATACCATATTTGATGTTCTCCACACCTGCTGGGCTAGTTTGAAGGCCTCAAGGTAGCAGTTGAAGGGATAGGGCCCTAGGATGCAGGTGTTTCCAACAATTGGAATTTAGAGTACATGGGTGCAAACTTCCTGAAACACATGATAGTGTGAGGTTTTTAGCATAAAAACAATAGATCCATATGCAGTTAGCAAACCACCACCTCCCCCCCCCTCTCCCTTTTTGTTTTTTCGCGTGCGCGTGCGCGTGCGCTTAGGAACTTATCAACCATATTCAGCCCATTCCTTGTTTGTTGCCTTGATTGTTAGCTACCACACAAATGTCATTCAAAGCCAGCAAATCCTACCTCCCTTGGATGTGGACCACTTTCTTGTATTGGTTAACTTCCATTTCCATAATCATAGCTATCCGCTTTGTCCCAACTAATTGGATTGGCTGTATGGTTTCTCTTCTGTTAAGCTTTCATATTTAAGGCCAGTTTGAATGTTATTTGAAGTCCACATCTATTTCGAATCATTAAAGAAACTTATTTCTGCCCCTAATCTTATCCATGCATACTTGAAGGCCCTTCTCATGTGCACAACCAATCACGTGCACTAAGTGCATGAAAATAATCAACCACCATAAACATTTTACTGACTATTCTCTTATTCACCTGTATTACGTCTATGCGCATGGAGCCAATGAACCACCATCACATACACAACTGAATTGCCTTGTGGATCAACCAAGTCCTTGTGGCATGGCATTGACCGTATGGTGCCAAACAACTAATTGATCAATCATTAGAAAGCACCCAAGCCATCAAAGGACTCAGCATTGAAGTTACCAATAGGTGTTTGAAATCCAGGAATCATGCAAGGCCATCTGAACATGTTTCATAAACTGTTGTAGCAGAATGATATGATTGATGCCGTACCATTCTGACACAAAACTGCTACCTGTACAGGTGCCAAGATGTCGAAACCAGATGTACTTGTAGGCACCAACTACAGTAGCCAATACTAGTATATACTTGTAGTACTGTATTGGTTGTGCCGGTCGGTATTCATGGTTTTTCCATTTTCTTGAAGTTGCTATTTTGGTAACTGTTGATACCCACTATTATACCATTCTAGTACCACACCATTTTGATAAAAAGGTGTCCTCAAATTCCTAACTATGGTGAGCACTAGCTTGTTCCTGCATGTGTGATACTTGACCAGGTGTGGTTTAAAGGCTATCTCTTACTTGATGATTAAGAAGAACTTGAAGATTCTGTAGCCTTGTGAATCTAAGAGCTCGTCAGGGCAAGGGCAGAGCTAGGATCTTTCCCAATGAGGAACTAACATAATTCATGTATTAAAAATAATCCTATAAAAATAATAAAAATTATTTGAAATTATCTGATTGAAAACTATGTTCAATAATACATTATATATGATCTTACGCATATTGTTTACAATTGAGTGGAGATTTATCTTTTAGATTTTGAATGGCTACTTTGAATTAATCAATGCCACAATGTGAAAGACACGACTGCTACTGTACCGATAAGAAGGATAAGAGTATGAAAAGGACCATTCAAAGTTTCCAAACTAATATTTATCAAAACGCACGCACAAAAAAAGGATGAAAATAACAATGAACAAACAGCTAATTGATTCTATAGCTGCATATTTTCTATGAGAAGAAGGGTTCAATACATATGTAATTTATATAGGAGAGTGGCAACTAAGAGATGGTTGTTACTTGCATTGAATGTTAACTTTATCTTTTTCATGGTGATATGGGTGCATCATGGATGAGGTTAAAACAAAAAAATAGATTGCAGGTGAAGAGAAATAACTTAGTTGATTTTGGAAAGGCCGAATGGTCACCATATTAAAAATAATGAGAAGATAAGGAGTTGGCATATTTGTAGTGGGTGAGATTTTTGGAGACATGATGGCATAGGCCTTTTTATCGTTACTTTTTTTCATTATTGGAAGCAATTAATGTATATGGCCAAATCCATCCCTAATTCATATGTCAGGACCACCTCATAAGACATTAGTGGAAGGCCACTGGCTGGTTTGGTTTTCTTTTGAACTCCTAATTTGGTTGGATTCTGCTGTAATTAACTTATTTAGAAACAATTCAAAATATGTGCTAAAATTTTTGGATGCAGAAATTTAGGAAATGAAGGGAGTTCCAGTTTTTATTTGGGGGAGAAAGAGTATGATTAGGCCAGTTCTCTTTGAAAGAATGAGGTGAGTGCAGGGGCTGGATATATAGGGATCTTTTCCACATAGCTATGTAGTAACTGGTTAAGGGATTTTTATGCTGCCGGGTCTTGGGTAACCTTGTAGCAAGTTATCATCAGTAAGGAGATCTTCAGCAGACCTTTGTTGTGGGTGAAAATACTATTATTAAAAAATGCAAGGGAGATGGCTTTCTTTGCTAAGCAAGGGGAAAAATCATTCTGGAATTATTTTTCATTTGCAAGTAACAGGTGTTGGTTGACTCAAGATGTCTATGAATGCAGTAGTTTATGCTTATTTGCAGGTGTTCATATGTAAGATAACTATTAAGGCATATATTAGAACAAGTGATGCATGCCCCCTATGTATGGAGTGAAAAAGAATGAAAAAGACAATAAAATGAAAATTTAGGAACAAAAGGGAGAAAAAAAGGTGGCAAAGCTGCCATTGAAAAAGAAACAACAAACACAATGAACTTTTTTCTTGAAAAGAAAAGAAAGAGTATAGTTATTTCTGGCTGGAAGCTCTCATAAGAGGTACTTATGTCAAAATATCTAAGTGTAGTTAAAGTAGGGTCCTATCCTAAGAGTTTCTGTTTTAGTAATATAAAATTAGAGATGATTGCCAGGTACCTAAGTGTCTTTTTATATGTTAATTGTTGAAAATTGTGCTCTGCATTTTGCATATTATGTTTAAATGTACTTGCAAAATTCATATATATATATATATATATATTATTTTGCTGGTTTTGTGCGTGAAGATTTTCTTGTATTAGTGATGAATGTATGTTTTGGGAACATTTCTTGGTGATGCTTCATCTACATCCGAGCACTTCATTATTTCCCGTAATGCTTGAATGTTAAGTATCTCATATTTTCTGTTTACTGAATTTTTTGGCTGTTTTTTTATGAATATTGTGAACTGAGATACAAACAAAAATTTTCTTCCCTTCTATAATAACTGAAAGCTTTTAACATTAATAGAGTTGCGGGACTATTGAGGTTACTGGGTCACCTACCGAAAAGGCTATCCTTTCTTGGGCAGTCAAGGTACTTAATCATGTTGTTCATGCTGTTTTGTTTAACTTATTTCCTTTCTAATTTCTAATAATGTTGCTGATCCTCTATAGCTTGGCATGAACTTTGATGATGCAAGATCGAAATCTTCAATTCTTCACGTCTTCCCCTTTAATTCTGAGAAAAAGCGTGGTGCTGTTGCAGTGCATGTGGTAATCACATACTGTAATCATTTTAGAAACTAAATTGGTATACTTGCTGAAAATAAGAGCTAACCTTGAGATTTTCCTCTTTTCTTTGGCAAGCTTTACATTTTCTATATTTTGATATATGAATGCAATTAATACATGCCGTTTTGATGTATGGGTTTATTCACTATGGATTGGATAATAGTTTTTCATAATTCTGTGCTATATGAATTGTCAGACCATGTGTCTTATGTACTTCTACCAGTAGTTTCTTTAGACCATGTATCATCGGTTAGCTATGAACTAGTGAGAACCTATCCAGATAATAATCTTGGTGTGCCATGTGCCCCTTTAAGACATTGTATTAGATAAAAATCCATAATCCATTCTTAGCTACTGCTGGTTTGCTGGGCACGTAAATTTTAATTACATGCACCGACCTTAATAATTACTTATCTATGTAACATGTAAAGCTCAAAAATGCTTGCTTCAAATTAGAAGTGTTGGTAACTTAATAAATAGACTTCCTGGAGTACTCAGACGTATGCAGTGTCGATTATTGAAATCTTTCACTTTTCATGCTTACTTTTGTACTATTTTTCTTAACAATGTTGTATGATTATCATGATCTTGATTGTGCATCTTGGTTCTTGTCTGCTTGTAATTGCAGGGAGGTTCTGAAGTTCATGTACATTGGAAAGGCGCTGCTGAAATTGTTCTTGCCGCATGCTCACTCTGGCTTGATGCAGATGGTTTAGTGCAGCCAATGACCCCAGACAGGGTAAAGCTCTTTTTGTCTTTATCCATTCTTACTAATTAAGAAGATTCTAATCCATCAAATTATTACAGGCTGACACATTTAAGAAATCGATTGAAGACATGGCAGCAGCTAGCCTTCGATGTATTGCTTTTGCTTACAAATTATATGACTTGGAAAAAGTTCCAAATGAGGAAGAGATATGCAACTGGCAGTTGCCTGAGGATGACCTGATTCTACTTGGTATTGTTGGCATAAAGGTTTGTGGTGAGACCTGTAACTGACAGTAACCTAATTAGTTACTGAAGTTTCCTTTATTCAATGTTTATATATGTTCTTAAATGACTCTTGATGAAGCTCTTTGCTTCCAATTCACTCATCTGTTGGAGACTGGATGCTCGATATTGCTTCCACTATGGAAATGAGAAGGAACGAGTAATTATACATTGTCTTGGAAAATGTGCAAATAACTTAAGTCACTGCTTTGGAGTGCATTAGTATTAGTACTATTTTCCCTTTAAACCATCTGTGTAAGAAAGCCCATATTGTATCAGCCTGATTCAAAAGAAATTTAGATTGAACACTAGCAGCATTCATCAATTAACATTTTTGTGCGGTGTTTCTTTTTTGGTGATTTGTGGTAAGATAACAGACCAATGGAGTTCAAATAATATCCATCAATATAATTTCTCATGTTAATGACGTTCCATCATTTCATCATTATTGGAATCCTAATAGGTGTTTTCTTAGCATAATATAACAGCTGAGCTTTTTAATGCATTGCATCTCATTTCTTTTTATTATGTTATTATCGATGTTGTCCTTTTTGGTACTGAATTTATAGACTTTCAGGATCCTTGTCGACCTGGGGTCAAAGATGCTGTAGAGCTATGCACTCGTGCAGGCATCAAGGTACTCCTGTAACTTGTTAGGGCATAACACAAAAGTATTTTACAGTCATTGAGTTAACTTGGGAATATTTGACCTCAATGAATTTGATGTTAAAATCAACTGTTAAAGCGGCTTGGCATAGATAATCGATTGTTTAACTTACTGATCAATCGGTCACTGCATGAGTGCTTTATCTTTTTTATATTTTTACTGCTAAGGTCCATTTTGAAGTGAGCTTCAAATGAGATATGCTATTATTAGCTATCCAGTAAATTTGTAACCATTTAGAAGAGGTGTGTTCTCTAGACATGTTTTAACATATTATTTAACTTTGATAAATCATTTTGAACAAGTAGGTACGCATGGTCACGGGAGATAATCTTCAGACAGCTAAAGCTATAGCTCTTGAGTGTGGGATACTTACAGATGCCAATGCTTCAGAACCCACTCTGATAGAGGGAAGAGTATTTCGTGCCAAGACTGGTCCAGAAAGGGAAAGAATTGCTGAGAAAATAACAGTAAGACAACAATTAGTCTTCTTTTGTATGTTTAAGCAACACCACTTGTTTTGTTCAGATTTTGTCAAATATCAGAAGGGCATTAATTTTTTAGGCACTTCAAAGAAATTTATAAGTTTGTATCAAAATAATGATTGTTATGATATACAAAGAAAGCTAGAATCTGTTCTTTCAAACCTGTCACTTAAAATTTTTGACTTGGAGTATTGCAACACATGATAAAATATTATTAATATATATTATTAATCTTTCAATTTCAAAATTTAATTTGGTTTGAACGTGTGCACATGTTCCCCCTCTATAGTGCAGATCTATTGACTTATTTTCAACAAGATTTCTAGCCATTTTTTTTTCTGTTGATTATTGGAAAACTGTCACTTATCATTCTGCCCATTTCCCTTGACTTCAGATATATTTTTATATTTGTTTTATGAAGCATTTTAGGCTTTTGCTAATATGCATCCTGAAAGTTGTATCTTCTCTTATTATGGGTTTTAGTTTTTCTGAAGTTTCTTTGTTACTCTGGGCATGGATATAATATCTAATCCCCCCTGAACCCTGGCAATTGAATGTGATAAGCATTGTAAATAAGAATATAGAAACTGTTGCGGCATTATCTCAGCTCTCTCTCTCTCTCTCTCTCTCTCTCTCACACACACACACACACACACTAAGTCATGTAATGCCTTGGTTGCTGCATCCGAGGGGCCATACTTCACATTTATAATTAATCCTGCTTCTGCTTCTGACCATATACTTGTAAATTTGGCATACTTCTGAAATATGTTATTAGTGCAACCCAGAAAATTTGAAATCAATTAATGGTTTAACTATATGCCATATTCTAAAATCTAGTTACTGATAAGTGATACCCAAATGTATTAGAAAGATATCTGTGAATATGGTATTCATAACAATAAATCTGTACATTATACAACATGTGCTAGTAAGCCTTAGAAGCACGTGTATTCGCTATTTCAGGCACTTAATCGGTTAATCCTCCCAGCTTTGTTTTAACTTTTAAGTGTTGTTGTTCGCACTTCAATTCCCTTTTCGTGCATGTAATTTTGCAATCGTAGAAAAATAATCTGGATTGCAGCAATTGATTTAAATATGAAAATTCTTTTACAGGTTATGGGAAGGTCTTCCCCCAGTGACAAGCTTCTATTTGTTCAGGCTCTAAAGTGTCTAGGTCATGTAGTTGCTGTCACAGGAGATGGCAGTAATGATGCTCCTGCATTGCACGAGGTCTGCAATTGTATCTTCTCTCATGTGCTGAAGCTATAATACAGTGTATGGTTGTTTTTTCGACCTCATTTTTTGGTTTTCAGGCAGATATCGGTCTTGCAATGGGTATCCAGGGAACAGAAGTAGCTAAAGAAAGTTCAGACATCATTATACTAGATGACAATTTTGCATCAGTGGTGAAGGTATATGTTTAAAATTATGGCCTGATAGCTTTGTTTTAGCTGCTAGATGGAAGAGGGGTGCATTATTTCTCTTTTTTCTTTTTCTATGTAGGTTGTCCGCTGGGGTCGTTCTGTATATGCAAATATTCAGAAATTTATCCAGTTCCAGCTCACTGTCAATGTTGCAGCGCTTGTAATTAATGTTGTTGCTGCGGTTTCATCTGGTGAAGTTCCTTTGAATGCTGTCCAGGTTAGATAAGAAAATCGTTGCATACTCTGTTGGTTTTGGATCAGAAGACTTGTTTTGGATAAGAGACTTGAAGCGAAACCAAAATGAGATTTAGCCGGCTAGATAGTCCAGCATGCCATGGTTAGCGAAACAACATACTTGCTGAGGCTTCTAGTTTGTTTGTACTGATAAAAAAGAGAACAACAATTTTGACTTTCATTTTCAATGATATTATCTGCCAAATAGAACTCAGAGGTGTTGAATATAAACACGATACACTTAAAAAAAATAAAAAATAAAAACTTGTGTTGTACTCTTCATATGCTCTGACTTAACCAATTTTTGTGGCTTCATCCTTGTCTGAACAGCTCCTTTGGGTCAATCTCATCATGGACACACTCGGAGCGCTTGCATTGGCAACAGAACCACCAACAGACCGCCTCATGGACAGATCTCCTGTTGGTCGAAGGTTGCAAATTTTTCCATTTAATTAATGTACACAAGAATGGTTGAGAAATTTCGTGTCTGCAATGTACTGAAGTAGTACACCACCTGGCTGGTTAAATCCTAATACCATTTTGTTCTGCCTGTCTATTATAAGCATGTAATTGTCGCATTAATATCATTAGCAGGGAACATTTTGACCAATATGCTGATGGTTGAATTGGTGTAGCTTCATTCAGTTATGAATATATGATGTCCAACACATGCATACATTGATATAGACAATGGAAAACACTGAGTATGTTAGCTGGCCAATATAGCTAAGAAAGAGATCTGTTAGTGTCTTGTATATACCACCATTCATAAATTTGTTTGTAGCCTGAAAAATGTGCTGTCATTTCCACATCAATCCGGTACCTTTCCATTTAGGATGAGCAAGGAGCTGTATGCATGATGAAGATGGTTGTTTAAATTTCATTTGATTTAGGGCTTGCTTGTGTGCTTGATCACATACCATTTTTTTGATATTTTTGACATGGTCAGAAGTGGATCACTAGAGGGCAAGGAGAATAAGAGTGAGGAATTGGTGGAGGCCATTTCTCTCCAGGCTCTATTGGAAGCAGATTCCATCTAAAACATGTAGTAACCCAAAAATCTTAGTATTATGCAATCTATGAACTCCTTGATAACTCAAAACTTATTCATCCTGCCACCTAGTTTCTCATCCTTCCCTGTTTGCAGGGGGGTCACATGATAGATGAGAAATTAAGCATCCAAGTAGGTCCTCAGGTTTGATCTGATATCCATTTTTCTACCCATCTTAGGATGCACAAAATTGATATCGGGGACTTAGGCCCTATTTTGTAAAGCCTGAATCTATGGTGAAAATATTTATTATAATATAATTCTAAAACTAGTATTGATAGTTTGATACATTAAATAGTTTGAATAGTTGTTCATAACATCACTTTCTTATCATATACAATCATATTTGTAACTCAGAAAAGCATTAGTATATAGAGAGAACGTTGTTATTTATGTAGACTTTGGAAATTAACCTCGGGAAGAGGGGGATTGAGATTTAAAAATTCTCAAAACTAGTTCTGTTTTGTTGGTCAGGTTATCATTGATGTTATTTGCTTTGCTTATACTTCTATGACTTAAATTGATTGTATGGGTAATGTGTTATTTGAAAAGAAACATATTTAATAGTATCAATATGATGCTTGATTTTCTTTTCGGAATGCCTTTGCCTAAAGTCGTGGTCTATTTGAAGGTTCCTATGCATAGTCTAGCCAATATCGATATGAGTGTCAAATGGATATTGATCATATTTTTCAATCAGTTTTGACATATTTACAGAAGAGGCACTCATTCCTCGGAAGTGTTTGATTGGTGTTGCCTGAGGTTCCTGAGTAGTTTATTCCCACATCTGTTGAATATAGGGTTTTGCCTTATCTAAGAAGAAGTGCCTTGTATATTTCCAAGCTTAGTTTTGCCAATTTTTATGACCCTTGATGGCACTTTTTTGTTTCAACAGAGAGAAATCTGTGCTTTATTAATGGAAAGACCGGTGTACATAAAATGGCTAGATTTAGAAATGCATGAAAGCTTATACATAGCTTACTTGAAGCAATTGGAATGTCTTGGTGGTTTGAGGATGTATATGGATACTATCTGCCTGTAACTTTTGTCAAATAGTTTATTCAATGCAAGTGCTGTTTGCCTACCAGTGACTTAGGGTTCTTTATTGCATTGTTTCTGTATTTGGTGCAACTATCTGATGTAGGATTTTGTCTTGCATAGAAATGGACCTGTTCAAAGTTTCCATTGCTCAAGCTACACAAAATTAAATGATTTATCAAAGAGATCATAGTTGTGTCGTCTCCTCCATTTTGGACATAATTCAGGGAGAGACTGATTTTATAATTGGAGAGCTTTATCTTTTTATGATACAGATACAGATGTCATATCTTTATACTTTTTAGTTCTAGCTGTATGGCTTTTGATGGATGGATGACTTGAGCCTGGGCTGATCAATAGGAGAAATGGATAACTAGCACCATATAACCGTGATGAGTTTTGTTGGTTATGTTGCTTAATTTTCTGTTGTGCTTAGGAATCTTCTTGTTCAGAATCTAATAATACGACATTTATGCCTTAACTAGAAAAGTGGTCTGTTTGATAGAAAGTGTTTGTCTCTTACAAAGCGTGCCTCAGATGTCTGAATGTTGCATATTTTGCTACTGATTATACCTTCAAGCTTACATTTATTTAAAAAAAAAAAACCAACAGGCCTTGATTAGCTGCTAAAATTTTGATATCTAGATCGTGATTTTGTGAACATGAATCATGATAGCTATGTTTGAATTTTGAGACTGTTTTAAGTTGCTAGTTTGTCCCATTGCTAAATGGTGCATGTCATGCTGCCAATTTTTTTGTTTCCTTAAATTACAGGTTAACAATATTGTACTATCAATTGATTATGATGATGATATATCAACTAGATGTATGAACTATCATCCATACTTGGTGCCAAAACTGCCAACTCTTGGCACTGCACCTTAATGGATTATGTTAAAAACAAACTTCTTAGCAGTCCAGTTTATATATGTAATATTCACAGTAATTGTCCATCCTAAGAAGCCACCATTTATGTGTAATAGATATCATCAACATGCCTAATCCCATCTTTTAAAGAGCTCCGTTTGCTCAACAATCTTTCAGGTTATTAAGTGAAATATTTTCATCCTATATGATTGTAAGTTGAGATCTAGACAAGGCAGGGCCTATAGATATTATATCTAAACAAGGAAGTACCAGGATAGTAAGTTATATCCATGTATATGCTTTGCTGAAATTTATTTAACTTATGTACGGTAGTATGTTGATATATCACACAAAATGAAGCTCCCATGAGTGTGGTGTCTAATCAATATATTATATTTTACCTCCAGTCTTATCCTCAACATCAAGCCATAATATCACAATTTCACAAATTTTGGATGGGCTGGTTTACTACCTTTGTTCTTGAAGTATTTTACTGACTTAAGGTTTTTGTTTTATTTACATCTGTTGGCCATGATAAAGAATTTTCGTTGTTATTTGGCTAAATTTACATGGGAGAGCTGAATTATGTAGTCTCCAGTTTTTGTTGTTAAATTTCCTTTGAAGCATTGAAGGATTTCTCAAACTGCCCATTTGTTATTTCGTGTATTCTATTCTGAAATGGATTTACATGAATGATGCTGATGAAATACTCTCTCCTCAGGGAACCTCTAATTACAAATGTCATGTGGAGAAATTTGATAGTACAGGTGTGCTTTTATCTTTTATGATTATGCAATCTTCATTACACTTTTGGAGGCTTTGTTTACTTTTCTGGACTGATTGCTAATAATGGTTGGGAATGTTGTTGCAGGCTTTATACCAAGTGGTGATCCTCCTGGTACTTGACTTTGATGGAAGGAGTATTTTGCGTTTGAAGCATGACAGCCGAGAGCATGCAGACAAAGTGAAAAATACATTTATTTTTAATACGTTTGTCCTATGTCAGGTAAGTTACATCACTTTTCTACAAACTGTTCAGTACAACATTATTTCCTGTTTTAATTTTTTTTTTCTCCTGAAAGGTTTTTTGATATATTATGTCTTGAAAATATTATCACTCCCTGTAGTATATTTGATCTAGTTCACACATTCTTGTTGATCTGTCCAAATTAGAAGTGGGCCGAAATTACTAATGCTTTTATGAAATAGTTGTTCCAAGTTTCTTAGTTAATGGAGGACTAACCTTTTCCATGTGAGCAAGTTTGGATGTGTAAACTGATGTTTTTTGAAAAAAAAAAAGAAAGAAATTTACCTAAATCAGAATGTGCTGAAATTGCTGCAGCTTCCACGGAATATTTGTTTTTTAGTTTTTCATTTAAGGGCCTATTTGGATGCTTCGGTAAACAATTCATGGAATATACCATATATTAGGGTTGGTGGGGGGGTGCAGGAAGAAGTTGGCTTGGAAGATGGTGTGGAAGAGAAGATGTCTTTCCCATCAAAGGAACTTTGTCTCCAAGACACCCTTGAAAAATCAGAATACTAGAAATTACCTCTCAGAGAGAATCCAGTGTTCTCATATTTTCACGATTTTATTGTCCACAAGGTCTGCTTATTTCATCAATTTTGTGTCGACTTCTTTTCAGATTGTTGGGTTGGGCATCCAAACAGGACTTAAAAGACTAGGCTCCGCCATATTATAGTTTACTTTTTATGTTATGGTTGCCATACGGAAATTTTTACCTAACAGATGTTTCAATAATTTTCCTTGCTCTATCAGATATTTAATGAGTTCAATGCTCGGAAACCAGATGAAATTAATGTGTTCAGCGGAGTAACCAGTAACCACCTCTTTATGGGAATAATAGGAATTACCTCTCTACTTCAGGTAAAGGGGGAAAAAACTTTATATTTTTGCTACCACATGCAGTCATTCCCATGTTAACCGTTTACATGTTTTCCCTTGCTACAGTTCTTGATTATCGAGTTTCTAGGGAAGTTTACATCAACCGTGAAGCTCAACTGGAAGCTGTGGCTGGTTTCACTTGCTATTGCTTTTATAAGGTAAATTGTGCTATTCTCTCGGATAATGCTTTTAAAAGGTGTTCCAATACATGAGGCTCCGACTACTACGAGGTATGAAGAGAGTCAAATATAGTTGTACTTTTACATGTAAAGAGGTTGTTTCTATATTTTTAACTTGCGACTTCCTGAATACCAATGAAGAAATCTTACCATTGCTTAGTTGTACAATTTAGCAAACTTTGTTATTGTGTCAAAATGTGAATAATAAAAAATCTTTGAAATCCTATTTGCTGGCTTGTTAAATTGTATTATACAGCATGTGATATCTAAGGATGCATTTGATTATACTTTTTGATTTTTAAATTTTTTTTTTTTTTTTTGCTATAAAATAAAAATAAAAAAATGTCATGCAATTACATTGTGTTATAAAATAAAAGACAAAAAAGGAAAAAGTATGTATGTATATATATGTATGCATGCAAGCTTGGATGGATGCATGATGTATGTATGGAGGTTTGTATGTATGTATGGGTGTATGGGTGTACATGTATATATGCATGTGTTAGGCATGCATGCATGTGCTTTTTAAGATTGTGTTAGTTTAAAAGTAAGAATAAGAATTTTAAGGAAAAAAATTAATTTTCACAAAAAAAAATGTTTTTGATTTTTTAATTTTTAATTTTGGTGCTGTTACCTGATATTGATTTTTGCTTTCAAAAAAATTAAAAAATAAAAAAATAATTACTTTTTTAGTAGCCAACCATGCAGGCCTCTTGGTTTTTAAAGAAATTTTTTACTAGAATATTCGAAAACCAGCTGCTGATTTACTAAAATGAATATGATGTATTACATTTAATTTCTCTTAAACGAACACCCATGTTTCTCTAGGCCTTGGCCTAGATTTTTTGATTTTTTTTGTATTTTTTATTTTGAAGCACATGGTTTCCGTATTGTCAATAGTTGTGACCTAGTGTCGTTGCTCATCTTTCAGCTGGCCTCTGGCTGCTCTCGGTAAACTCCTCCCTGTTCCAAGAATGCCATTTGGTGAATTTTTTATGAACTGGTTTAGCTGTCGGAAAAAGCAAGGTTCGGTCTCTATCTCAAGAGTGTTCCTCAACTGTAGCTGGTGTAAAGTGTTTAACTTGTACATAATTCGGTATTGCAGATGGTGAAGCCATGGTGCAAGGCGACTCCACTAATAATGGGCCGTAAGAGTGGATTTTCATTTGAAGCTGGAAGTTCATGTACAGGGGTGAGTTATATAGATGAGGAATTTGCAAATGTTTCTACCAATCTAGCGAGGATGAAGTTAACCCTTCATGCCTTGCAGATATCTGTTTTTCAACGACAATAGGGAAAGGACTCGGTCACACTAGAATTTGTTCCAAAATTTGTTCTGAATGACAGGAGGAAGGTCAGATTGTCCGACTTCTGATTGACCTTTTGTACCTTAGTTGCTATTCTGGATCGTTGAGAATATTAAATGGTTTGTTTGTGCACTATTTATATGGCAGCTAGAGCTGCAAATTGATCTGTCAGACTGGTTATGCTTGATCCAAACCCGATCCGATTTCTTGATATTGGATCCAAATCCAATCTAATAAAAGATCGGATTGGATCATGTTTATAAACAAATTTATTGATCTAATGAGTCATTCGGGTCGGATAGGATTCATATATAACTTAATCCCAATTCTACAGATCTGATTGGGATCAGGTTATGGTTCTATTCTATGATAGAATATTTACCTGAAATTGGATATGACATTATGCCATCTCCATTCTATGATGGAATATTTACCTGAATGCACCATGCTTGGTTGCAATAATGTGCTACAGGCCACTATAATAAAGAGTATTCATTTGATAAAGAGATAATTATAAGAGGATGTATTAACTAGATTTTACTGAGTACAGTATCATCAGAAGCTTCATAGTAATATAGTTGGTTTCATTCAAAGATCCCACATGCACAACATACAACATAGCTGCTGATAATATTATTGGATTCTTAGCATTCTCAATCCAACGTAGCTAGGAGAAAATTTTAATCCAATTTTTAAAATTTTTGTTTGATTAATTCAACACATTTTCATAAAAGTCTCAGCACTTTAACCCATTCTAATATTAAAAAAAAAAAATGAATACCTAGTCCTTTATATGGTGTGCAAAACAATTCAAGATTTATCCACTTGCCAAGATAAAAAGCTTACTCAAGAAAATTACTGAGTCAACAAAACTTGACAAATTGTATATTCATTTTAACCAATTATGTCATTAGAAAATGAAATTAATGATAGCAATTGAGAAGACTATTTTGTCATTTTCAGAAATTGATACTCTCAAACGGTAGCCCCTGCTCCTGCATAACAATATTGCTGAAAATAACAGTGATGTCAAAACTCCAGTGGCATGCTGTCAATTCTCAGATAGTTCAATGATAATTTAATATTTCGTTGTACAACCTGAAGCAAGTCCACAAATGAATACAGGTTTGCATGCCAGAAAAAAAATTGAAAATAAATTAAGTGAAGAACAAGTATAGAAGCAAGTTTGGTTAGAAATTTAAAAACGAGTGCGGCATTCTAAACTGAAGTTTTCCATTATAGTTTAGAATGCAATATCATATTGCACTGAAATGGTAGTGAATCCATAGCCAACATAACAAAGCCACGCTTATAGATCATAGCAATACTGTTTCTTTCCAAAAAAAATAAGCTAAAGCACTGGTAAGTGACAGCCATTAGCATTAAACTAGTAACTCAATGAATTGCAAACATATACAATGAAATATGTCGTGTAAGCACCGGTAAGTGAGCCTGTCAACCATTCAGCCATTAGCATTAAACTATTGGATTTTACCAAAATGACATCAAAATGCATGCAACATATATCATCACCCCACCATATATCAAATAAATTTCAATTCAGCAATAATTGAAACACTTGCCTTAAAGATCATGAAATACAACCATTACTCCTTAATTGGTCTAGATCAGAAAATGACGCAAAATCAGTTGCCAGATCCAAACTAATGGATTGTTTTGCAGAGAAAAAATCAGCAATTCTTTGTTCATTCAAAAAGAAAAAAGGTGAAACATTTTGCATGAAATATATCATGATTCATGAGACTTCAACATAATGCATCCAATTTCCAAAAGAGATTATACTATCAATTGTTGTGTGGCAAGAAATACTACCAAATCTACGGATAGTATTTGCTGAAGTGGTAATTGAACTGGTGCATTCAAACACAAACCGTAGTGACAATGCAAAAAGCAAGATAACTACAAAAAATCCTCAATATCAATAATGATAATATAAAAGTTAATAATGTAAATATAATAAAGAGAAAGATTATTAGCAGGATAAGCTAACCATCAATATCAATAATAATAATCGTTTCATAATCTTCAATCTTGTAGTTCGTATGAGAAGGTGAGCCATCTACATATAAAAAAATTATAAATTATAAATTCTAGAATGCCTAGTAGTCTAGTATATAATAAAATTTATGAATGTTCTAAAAATTAAACCTACAAGATGAGGCAAGGTATCTCGAAGCCAATCTTGGATGCATATTAATGTCTCAACCCTATCAGGAGATAGGCTGCTACGAAAATCATTCAAAACCCTTCTGACGGTATTGAAGGCAGACTCAGATGCAACGGTAGACACTGAAATTGCTAATATATCATGTACCATCTTAGACAATATTGGATATTTTGATATATTAATTCTTCGATAGTCTAGGATGCCAAAATTTTGATTCCCTAAAGGATGAACTTATTTAAAAAATAAAATATATTGCAAGTTATTTTATTACCAATATTGAGCTATATTTTAATGCATATATATAAATTAAAGATCATAAAGTACCTTCTTTTCTAAATAGGTCTCTAATTCTGACTTAGATAGTTACGCAACTTCTTCTTCTTGGATAAATTCTTCATAATCATGCATGAAAAAACTCTCAGCTCTACCTTGAGATGTAGACTCTATCTCCTCCACTTGAACATGAGAGCCATATGCGCCATATAAAATTGTATAATGATCATAAAGACTTTGAATAATATGACATACTTTACCGAACTCAATTGAAGCACGATCACGATTATTATAGATTTTCTTAAAGCAATATTTAATAAGCTTCATCTTATATCTTGGATGAAGAATAACTTCTATGGCAAGAATGTGAGAGCAATCTTTCCAATACTTATCAAATTTTTCTTGTATTTTTAAGGCCATCATCATTACAATTGCATTTGAACTTCGAGATTCTTGAATGAGAAGCATTTGAAGTTGTTTTTTGTTTCCAATGCAGTTGTGAGAACAATCTTTCCAATGCTTATCAAAATTTTTTTGCATTTTTAAGGCCATCATCATCACAACTGCATTTGAACTTCGAGATTCTTGAATGAGAAGTATTTGTATTCTCCAAATTTCAAAGAAAAATAAATTTGAAGTTGTGTTTTTTGTTTGTGAAAATAATTCAATTATATGATGGAAAACCTTCAAAAAGTTGCAAATAATGGTACATTGAGACCAATCTTCCTTAGTTGGGGCATTTTCAAAATTAGGATCTCGAGTCTCAAGTTGTACAAACACATCCTTGAATTGTATAGCTTCATTTAACATGAGATATATAGAATTCCAACATATTGGTACATCTATGCATATCCTTTTCTTACCATTCATTTTTAATTGTTTAACAATTCTCATAAATATTTCCAATCTTGCTTGAGATGACTTTATAAATTTAACAGCCTCCCGAATTCTAACAATAGCACCTTCCACTGCCTTCAAGCCATCCTTCACAATCAAGTTAAGAATGTGTGCAGAACAACGCACATTAAAAAACTTGCCATCCAAAGGTAAGTCTCTTCTAAATTGCCTTTGAAGGTTCATAGCCATAATTGTGTTTGTTGACAAATTATCAAGGGTGATTGAACCAACCTTTTTTCAATATTCCAAGATGAAATGCAGCTTGCAATACAATCACTAATGACTAAGCTTGTATGTGATGAAGGGACATTTTTTTTAAGTTTCCAATCATCAGTGATGTAATGGGCAATGAGACACATGTATCCCAATGTTTGATTTGATGTCCACATATCAGATGTTAAACTAATTCTTCCATAATTTGCATTAAACAACTCATGCAGTCTTCTTCTTTCCCTTTCATATACTTTCAAGCAATCGAATTCCAATGTTGTCCTTGAAACAACATGAAATTCAGGTCTAAGATTTCTAACAAACATCCAAAAAGCCGGATGTTCAATTATTGTAAATGGTATCTCTTGTAGAATTATCATTCTTGCAAGGCCTTCACGGCTTTTCTCTTGATCAAATGAATAGGGAGTTAACTCATTTAATGCAACACCATCTTTGGATGTTACATTATCAATTACTTGTTTGTCTCTTATCAAGACTTTTTTTTGACTTACAATTCTTTGTATGTTTGTGAAGATGACTTGCCCCATTTTTAAGATTAGCTGAAAAAACTGTATGACAATAATTGCATTTAGCTTTATCTTTTTGATTTTCTATCTTAGAATAATGATTCCATATCTTTGATCTCTTTTTCTTGCTCAACTTAAAACTATCTGTATCAGAAGGCTCTACCGGTTGCGAACTATTATAACCCAGTACACTTAAAACTTCTACTGTATTTTCATTACTATCCATCACAGACAAACTTATTTCACATCAAATTAAATAAAAATATATAAGCATTAATTGCAACTAAACAAGATAGAAATATAAATTCAAATAAATCTATGACTCTCATTGCATCAATAAAATATAAACAAATACTATAACAACAGAGATCCATTGAGTATATAGACAAATTAAGTTGAACACTTAAGAGATGAGGAGTTGAGCACACAAGTCAACAAGTAATTAGTGAAAGATTAAACAAAACTTCATGAACATAGACAAAAAAGGCATGGTGCTAAGAAAGATCATGGTATGCCCCATAACTGATGAGATTCATTAAACCTATATAACTGAAAAGCTATTTTATTAAGCCACTAAAAGAAAATAAAAGTCATATATCATACAGAAAAAAATCCAAAATAATGAAAAAATCTAAACAAAAAAGGCCCAGTTTCCCTCCAGGAAGAAGGCCCAATTTTACTACTCCCGCAATAAGAAATTATTTCTAGGATCTTCATGCATTGAAATCTCTAAATTATTCAACTATTGAACTTTCAAAATTTAAAGTTAATATTAATATTTAGAAATATAATGATAATACTACAACCTGAGCAGTAAAATTGTACAGGCAGAACAACTATTCCAAATGGCATTATATCTAGAACAATCATGTTAGAAATCATTTTCAAATGATATCATATGTGCTATTCCTCTCCCTATTCTTGTCCTATGTCAATGTAGACTAACACATGCCCCACAAGAAACTTCTGCTTCAACTCTTCATAAGAACCTTGCAAAACTTCTTCACAAAATATGCTAATAAGCAATGTCAAGTCAGTAGGTCCAAAGTTAGAAAAGCTTCTCATATAATACAAAATGTTTCCTATCTTTGTAATGCCAGTATCCGTCAAGTGATGAATGTGAAAAAATTATGGAATGGATGTTTCAGAACCAAAACAGTTTCTTTTTTTGCCTTCGTATGTCGGGACTTCTGATTTTAGTGCGACACTAGAAAACGGGAAGGCCTCAAAGCTATTAGCTATGTTAAATAGGTTTGGTTATGGGTCACAAGCAAACCTTGGCAAACTAGCCCATCCTTCCATCCCAGGCTAGTATCAATTCAGTTCGGTACAGGCCAAACCATCTGGTTCAGTCGATTTGGCATACCTTGGGTAGAATGCCTAGACAGACAGCAAGAATGTATCTAGCACAGTAGCACTATATTATCAAACGATTTATAATATACATGCATGCATACAAGTATTCATGCAAGTACATATGTATGTAATTTGTAGAAAATAGTAGAAAACATCATACTGATAAACAATAAGGTTGTTAACTACATCATTTGTCCAATCAAATTGCTAGTTTGATTACTTAAGTTTTACTTGTATCATAATTTTTTTCATTGAATGATTTAAAGTATCCATGTTCCATAGCTTCTAAGCAACAAAACATGATCTAGCATCAACAACCATCAAGCAAAACATATTATACATGCCAAAGTGTGTACCATCTACCAAGGAACAAATAAAGGTCACATGATTTTAAAAAAATTGAAAAGTTTAACAAATCTGGTTATATGAATGACAAAACATATAAGTAGAGATGATAACCAGAGAGGCAGAGACCATCACCGACTAACCACACCCTCTTCACCGGACCGAGATCGATCGGACAAATAGGAAGATCTGGCAATGGTAACCAGAGTTTCGCATCAAGAACCCTAAAACAAAGGGGGACAATCCTAAAACTCGGAATGTGGGGAGTAAAAGCTCTGGAAAGAGAAATCAAGGGGGTAAATGAACTATGGAAAAAATATTAGAAGAAGAACTCGCCTGATCGAATGGTAAAGGCTTTGGGGCTTCCTTTCTAGGATTTCATGGCCGGAATTCTTCTCACCGAGCACCGAGCCTTGAGGAGTTCTTTTCACAGGCCACTAGACTGAGATCGATCGGACGAAGGGGGAGATCTAGTGATGGGAGTACCGGAGGAGGGAGGGAGATTGAGGGAGATGTGGAGGCGGAGTGGTCGAGTGGAAAATAGAATTAGGGCTAAAATGAATCGAGAAGGTAGAAGCTCAGTGCCTCGGTGCCTCTTAGTCTCTCTTAGTCTTACGCATGGTCGAGGTGGGCCGTGGGCGGTGGGTTTGGCCCAAGCCGAAAACCCAGTAACCATTAGGCCCATTACAAGCTACTGTTTAGTGTTTAACTGTTTATCCAATATGAAAATATATTATAAATAATATATTTAAAAAAGATTCGAGTCGTATATCTGGGTTCGGGTCTGGTCGGGTCGAGTCATATATCTGAAGATCCAAATTAACCCAAAAATATTTATGGATCGGGTCGGATCCAAATTTAATAAATCCAGACCCGATCCAAAAAATGAACGGGTCTAATTTTTAAATCCGATCCAGATCCATAAGTCTTTTAAATGGGTCTAGATCGAGTCTAACCGAGTCGGGTCGGGTCACGGATTGACCCGACCCATTTGCAGCACATATATATTTATATTAAATTTGTATCACGTGATGCATGAGTTATATGCGTGGATTGGGATTTTTAAATTTTCTTACAAGGGACCTTTTGGATTGTCATTCTTTCTGTCCAAGATGAAAGCCTTAGTATAAGGCTGTCAATATGGGCCGGCCCGGCCCAGCCCTAACCCATATGGATCGACATTATATGGGATGGCCGGGTGAGGCCCACTTGAAAAAATGGACCAAGAAAATCTAGCTCGGCCCGGCCTTATATGGACCGTGGGCTAGGGCCGGGCCAGTCCCCTGCCAATTTTGCTTTCAAGTATCTAAACAGGAAATGAGGAAACTGGAGATTGCCTTAGACTGGAGAGGGCCAAAGGGGGATGGCATGGAGGTCTCCCAGAACGGTGGCCGGTGGGAGCCGAGAAACCAGGGAAAGGCCCTCGTCATTGTGGGGCAAAGTCGGAGATCGGACTTTCGGATCGACATCGATGTGGCCGGTGGCGGCCGTGGAGGAAGAAAACCCATTCGGCCATCCCGGTGAGCCCTCTCGAGAGGCCATCCCGGTGAGCCCTCTCGAGAGGCCGATACAACGATGGCGGCACTCCCCCGAGCCTCCTCGGACCCGTCTCTAACTCTCCGTTGAGAGAAAAATAAAAAAAAATAGGATTGAGGAATGAAGAGTCCTCACCACCGAACGGTCGAAGTCCTGGGGTTCCGGCCAGCATTACCGTTGCCATCGCTTCTTCTCCTTCGTCGGAATGGGAGAGCTTCGATGAACGTCGTGTCGCGGTCTTGTGGAAGAATAGCTGTGGGGTGGGGATCGTGGGGTTCTCACTTCTTCGGTTCCCCCAAACTCCCAGTTTTCCTCTCCAGCGGCTCTCCGTGACTCACCAGTTCTCTCCGGCAGCTCTTTGTGAGAGTTTGAGACCTAACCCTAACCAAGTAACCGTCCCGTCGTCCGTAAGTGTTTAATACTGTAGTATGTAATGTAACAATTTTTCCTTCTATTTTTTTTTTAAAAAAAATCATGGCCCATGGGCTGGCCCGACCCTAATCCAGTTCAGTTCATGGGCTATAAGGGTTGGATCAAAAATCATAGTTACGTAAATGGGCCACCTTTTTTCAGCCTGACTTTGGCCCATTTTGATAGGTCTACCTTAATATTATCCAAATTAGATGGGATCGGAGTATGGGATTATTTGCCTTATTATTGTGTTTCAGCTAAAAAGAGATTTGTACCGTATGATGCATGGATTATATGTATGGATCAAAGTTTTTGAATTTTTTATCAAGGGAGTTTTTTGAATAATGGATCATCATTCTATCTAGGACGAAAGTTTTGTATTCACCAAGCTAGATGGGATGGAAGCATGAGATCATTTTATTCTCTCTTTTAAGCAAAAAAAGATTTAATTATTTTTAATATAAATATATATTAATTAATTTTATATATTATATTTTATTATTATATAAAAATATAAATTTTAATAAAAAAAGAATTATAAAAAATTAATATTTTAAAATAATTTTTATATATTATATTTTATTGTTATATAATAATTTTTATATATCGTATTTTAAGAAGTATAAATTTTAATTAAAAAAATGATAATGATTCTTGGATCCGGATAGTACTATTTTAGTTATTATATATATATATATATATAGTGGTGAAAACAAGATCTCAAGTACAAATTAAATATATCTAACATAAAGATAACCGGCTGCATCAGCTTATGATGAAGTCAAGATTGTTTGGCTTACATTTAGTTATTTTAATTTGTAAGAATTATATTTCAATATAAAACTTTGCAAGTATATGTACATTTTATCAGATCAGACAATCAATGGATGCACAAACCTTATATAACTAGAGCTAGGACTAAGGAATTCATGAATAACCGGTAATCAATTCATGCAAAAATTTGGTAGGATTTTCTACGAAAATTAGGGGCCTATTTAGATGCTCGGACGGATAAATCACCTTCTACCATGAAATATCGTCGAGTGCAATGACCCTTTAATTCCTCTCTCAGAAGACCACCTTAGGAAAACTTGGAGAGTTGATTTTGTTATTGCTGGAAAGGAAAGGAAAGGAAAAGAAAAAAAAGGAAGGCCTCCTTTGTTCGGCGAAGAAGAAAAAGTGAGGGGAAGAAGAGAATAGAAGAAAAGAAAAAAAAAGAAAAAAAAAAGAGAAAGAAAGAAAAGAGAGAAAAAGAGTGAAAGAAGAAGAGAGAGAAAGAGGAGGGAAGAAGAGGAGAGAGAAAAGAGGACAGAGAAGAGGAGGAGAAAGAAAAAGCAAAATAAATAAATAAATATTGAAAAAAGGATTTAAGAGTTTTTCTTTTAGAAAAGTTATGAATTTAGAGTATCAATGCATAGATCTTAGATAGAGTCCGAATAAAAAGTTTTGGATTTATAGTTGTTGCACTATAGCATTATTTACATAAAAAAATAAAATTAATATTATAGGAGAATAATTTTTTGGACAGGATGGCATTGAATGAGTTTTAGTAATACCTAGATTGAGAATTCAGGTGCACCTAGATCGAGGATTCGGGTATAGACTGATATCGAGCTCAACTTACCTCCCAAGAATCTAGTGGCCTGGGGAGGTTGGGTTGATATGAGCCCAACTTACCTCCCAAGAATCTAGTGGGACTACAGTGGGATTATCCCAACAAACCCTAAATAATCTCGAGTTGCAGACCTATATGAAAGTGCAAGTCAATAGTGGAAAGTTAAATAAACAAATTATAGACAAAAAGGGCTTTATATGATTTCAAGATGCCTTGGTCCACCATGGGAGTAAGCTATGCATTACAAGACTTTTAGAAGGTTAAAGAAGAAAGAATAACCAATGTTGTGCCAAGCTTGCTAGCTTTTGTGATGTTACTTATCCCTTACCTTTTTTTGGAACAATAACAAAGAGCTGACTCAAAATTTGACCCTTTTTCACCTAGTTGTTTTCTTTATTCACAATCAACACACATCTTTTCAATCTTAAGTTCAAAACATCAGCATTACATCTATATAATCTTGCCATTAAGGTTAAAGATCCTTGTCCTGCATAAAATTCTAACATAGAATAAAGCCCTTATCATTATCTCTCCTTTTCCTCTCCAAATTCAGAATAGTCATTAATCAAAAATCAAAGATGCATCTCTTCACAGGTACCAAGCATCAAAGTATTCTCGCATCAATGGATCAAATTTTATGTTTCCATGCTTCATCAACTACAATGAATGACAACCTATGGAAATTACCATCTTGGGAACATATGAGGAAGTTGAGTGGCTTCCACTAGCTCGTTATCCCCAAAAAAGGAATTACCTTCTTGTGTAGTATATTATCATTTGACAGTCATAAATAACAAACTAGTATGAGCCATTACTTTCTATCGTTAGTAAGTTCATGAAATATACTGAATGATTGCTGATGCTAGTTTTGCTTAAAACATAAATGAAAAAGCAAGCTATCACCTTACGACTTTTAGAAATTTTCTACCTCAGATTTTTAGAGGATGAGACTTGGCAGAACGATAAGGTTGCTCCACAATGATCTCCAGGTCATGGATCCAAAATACAAAAATAGCTTCTTTGCACACAAAATAAAATAAGGCCATGTACATTTGATACTCCACGGTCATTTTAGAACACTACAGTAAAAGAGCCGACCATTTTCTGCTGACGCTTCTGGAAAGCGTCGGGAGCCCTCCGCAACCCGCTGACGCTTTTGAAAAGCGTCAGCATCGTCCTCAACCCGCCGATGCTTTTAAGCGTTAGCAAAAACCCAACTTTTACCGATACTTAAAAGCGTCGGAAAAATTCCTTAACCCACAGCCGAGCCCTAGTTTCATTTTCATTCGATTCGGCCGCCGCCCCAGCTCCCTCCTTTCTTCCCCCTCCCTCTCCCGACCTCCTCCTTCATCACCGGCGCTTTGCCTTTGGTCCGTTCATCTCCGCCGAAGCTCTCCGGCGCCTTCATCTCCGTCGCATCCCACCCTCCGGTAAAAATTTCTTTTGTTAAAGAATAGTTCCAAATTTAAAAATAAAAATAAAAACAGGTTCCAAATTTAAAAAAAAAAAATCCAAATATTTGTTTCTCTAAAATTCATGCAGAATCATTTAAGCCGGATGTAATTATTACATCTAATGAGTTTGGTATTAAGAATGATTATTTTGCATCATCCTTTTTCTTTTTTAATGTTATCTACTCATTATTAGATAGTGCTGGTTGATCTAAATTTATTATGTTAATTATATATAATAATATTGTAAGAGGTATAGATAGGAATGCTTCTGAAAATATTTGTTGATTAAGCACTTGGGACAAAGTCCATGTGTAGCAAGATGGAAATCTATAAACCAAATTAATGTGCTTGCCATTTATTACTTTAAATAGACACAAGATTGGTGATTCGAAATACATTGGCTAGAGTTGATGATTTGGAATTCAGAAGAAGGCCAATGAACTTGTCAAAATTTAAATAAAAAAAAAAAAAAAGAATTAAGAAACAAAACTGAAAAGTATGAAATTTCTTATATATTTCTAAACTTATTTACTTAAAAATAATAATAGAAGAGGGAACAATAAAAAAATGCGAATTTATTTACTTAAAAATAAGAATAGAAGTAGGAACAATGACAAATGTTTATAATAAAAATCACCAATAGCAACAGTAAATATCATTTATTTGTAACACATAAGAATTTATTTAATTAATTATGAATAACTCAAGAATAAATTAAAAATTCATGTATAATTGAAGAATAATCGCATAGTTTTGATTGCTCCTTTTATGAAGAATGATTCAAAATTTTATTTGGACAAGAGAAAATGGGAAATAATTTGAGTATTTCTCAATAATTCATATAAGGGTCCAGAAAAAAAAAAAAATAGAAATGATTATTTTATAAAAAAATATAAATTTTATTTAGAGAATGCATCTCAATACTCAAGCATCATTCTCTTGTACACTCACCAACCTAGTCCCATCATCCCTCAAAATCATTAATAATTCGCTGGCTTTCCCTCTAAAAACTTCTTTGTTCAAGTGTTTGCAGCCCCATCATCCCCTAATCATTCATGAATGGTGCACCCGAATAAAATCCATGATCTTTATGCAAGAAAAAGGTCGATGCAAAATTACGAGATCTTTCATATACTCCTTCCACGTAGTTAAGGGGATCATCTCGTGATCCGAGCAAAACAGCGAAAGAGGTATAGATAGGAATGCAAAATCCATTAATCAACTAATATTTTCATAAATGGTTTATTTTTGATGATTACAGTGCTATCAAACTTCGAAAATTCAATGGCTTATTTTATAAGAGACGGTAAAGCGAGATAAGATACTGGCTAACTACTCTTAGCTTTATCTAAATTATTGAACGATCCAACTCCAAACCCTCATTGGGATCAACTTCTTAAGTTGGCCATATATTTTGCCAAACTGGAAACTGTATGTACATACACGAAAATAGTACGTGCTTCATGTATTAGTTTGTCAGACAGTATGTAAGGTTAGTCCCATCCATGCATAGCCCAAATATATTCCATGCGAACAAAATAACACCTCACAGGTTTTATACTTCACTATGTTATTCTGTTCTTATATTAGGTTTGAGTTTATGGTTTTCAAAAAGTCGTCTTGATTCTTCTAAAGTTATATATTATACTAGTCCAAGTACAAGAGCTAGGGTTCAAGCTTAAATAACTTGGTAATTGCACACCACTAAGAAAAATATGCTTTACCTGTTTTGTTGTTTTTTCTTATCAGGTGCTTGACTACTTGGAGAGTAAAAAAGCTCTGTAATCAATTTTAAAATTGGTTTAAGGTTTGTATATGGAGGCTATGACGATTATGCGATGTATGTTTGGCTGATTTAACTGTTTTTAATGGTAACAATCTTAGATGGCCTTCTTTTGTAGGCACCCGATTGTAGTCGTTTTGATTTAGTTGCAAATTAAATAGTACATAACTTAACCTCCTCCTTATTTTTTATTATTTATTGTTCTTTTTCTTAGTAGATTATTTCTGTTTATTTATAAATTTCTTGATATATACCTGCATCTTACTGAACATGTTATGCTTTAAGGTTAGTTTCATTATTGCAAATCTTTGATTTCAATATCTATAGCTTTGTTATGATCAATTATGATTTTTTAAATATTTTTTAAAAAACTTGCATTGCATAGAAACATAGACCCGTCAATTGATTAAAGTACATATTTTACAGCATCCGTACAATTATTTTATTTTTGTACGGGAGAAATATGTACAGTGATCAATTGAATGTCCAGTTTGGACAGTTTGAGAATTGCAAATAATTTTATAGGTGCTTACAGTAATTAAATGGTACGGATAGAGTTCCAAATATATTTTGGATAGCATTTCCTTTTAGTTCTCCTCATACATATTTATTTGTATGGGGAGAACTAAGGAAAAATGCTGCCAAGATTTTTCTGGAACTTCTATTGCGTATCCTTTGGTTACTGTAAATGATCTATATAATTAATGCAATTCTTGAATGGGATAGGACCTCTTTACCTATTAGTTGGTGATAGGGTGCATTTAATAATCCTGTAATTGATCTATTGAATAAACTTATTTTAAATTTATTCTGTTCTTATAAATATTTATTTATTTCAGTTAGTTTTATCTTACAATGGATAAGAGTTGAATAACTAAACCAAGGAATAGCAAATAATATCTGGATGGAGTACAGAATTTCATTAGATTTGGTATTGAGAGAAATAGTATCAATATGAAGATTTTATGTCTATGCAGAAAATGTGTAAATTCCAGTTCTCTATATCCAAATATTGTTGAAAAACATTTGGTATGGAATGATTTTTTAAGAGGTTATACAGAGTGATTTTTTCATGGAGAGTCAAGGTTACAATCTACATGTAACCAAACCTCTAACATGAAACATATACCTGATTTTAGATCCAGTAACCAACAAAAAAATCTTGCAAGAGATGATGATATCAGGGGTTTGCTCAGAGATGCTTTTGAATATGGTGCTCAACATCCTGCATATGGTGCTCAACATCCCGGAGATTGCAGTGGAGGACAAGTAACAACTGGGTTACCTGAGGATCCTATATTTACTGAATCTATACATGGAGAGCCGATACCCCAAACTAATGTTGGAACAGATCGTTATCAGAAGCTGATAAGAGATGCAGATCAAGAATTATATGCCGGTTGCAAGAACTTTTCAAAAATTTCTTTTCTTGTGCATTATTTTATATAAAATACTTAAATGGATGGTCTGATAAGAGTTTTACTATGTTGCTCAAGTTGTTAAAGGATACATTTTCTAAAGGTACTAGTTTACCAACGTCTTGTTATGAAACCAAAAAACTAGTAAAGAAATTGGATCTTGGATACAAAAAGATTCATAGATGTCCAAATGATTGTATATTATATCGGGGAGAACATGCCGATCAAGAATCGTGCCATGTGTGTGGATGTTCATGATGGACGAAGCAAAAAGAAAATGAGAGTGAGGGATTAGATGAATTGGATGCAATACAAATTAAACAAAAGCCGGCGAATGTATTACGCTATTTTTCTCTTGTACCTAGATTGAAAAGGATCTATGCATCATCAAAGTCAGCTACGTCAATGAGATGGCATGATGAAAACTGTACAAAAGATTGAATGCTGAGACATCCAGCGGATATTTTAGCATGGAAAGTATTTGATGACAGATATCCTGATTTTGCATTTGATACTTGAAATGTCGGGCTGGGTTTAGTCAGTGATGGGTTCAATCCATTTCGGACCTTAAGTTCTGTCTATAGCACCTGGCCAGTTGTTCAGATTCCTTATAATTTGCCGCCATGGATATGCATGAAACAGTCTTCACTTATTTTATCAATGGTCATTCCAGGTGATAAGGATTCAGGCAATGATATTGATGTTTTCTTACAACCTTTAATAGATGAATTGAAACAAGTGTGGGAGGGTATCAGTGCAATTTTGATGCTTCGAATGGCCAAACATTCAATCTGCGAGCAGCTCTATTATGGACTGTTAACGATTTTCCTGCATATGCTAATTTATCTGGCTGGAGCACTAAGGGACGAGTTGCATGTCCTTCTTGTGGTGAATCAACCCATTCAATTTGGTTAAAACATGGAGGAAAGTTCTGTTATATGAGACATCGTCGATGGTTAGAGGCAAATCATCCATTTCGATTTCAAAAGGATTAATTTGATGGTACTATAGAGTTGTGATCTGCTCCAATTCTACTTCTGATTCTGATATTCGTAGACAAATGCTTGGTATCAGACACAGTTACGGCAAGATGACAAAGTCCTCTAAAAAGCGAGGAAGAGATAATGTTGAGACTTCGGTACAAGAAGAAGTATCGGAGGAAGTCAATACTTGTACCTTAGATACAGAAGTGTTCGAGGATCCTGATAATTTCTTTGAAGTTGAAAATGATGATGATACAATCACAGCATCTACCCATCAGCATACTAAACAATTATGGAAGAAAAGAAGCATATTCTTTAACTTACCTTATTGGGAGCATAATATAATCCGGCATAATCTTGATGTTATGCATATAGAAAAGAATGTTTGTGATAATTTGATTGGAACAATATTAAATCTTGATGGAAAGACTAAAGATAACATGAAGGCGCGTCTTGATTTAAAAGAAATGGGCATCCGACATGAACTTCATCCACAAGTGCTTGCAAATGATAGAACTTATATCCCTCATGCATGTTATACAATGTCTAGTCGAGAAAAAGATCTCTTCCTGGCAGTTTTAAAGAATATCAAGGTTCCTGATGGATATGCATCAAATATTTCACGATGTGTGAATCAGAAAGAGCGAAAAATTTCAAATCTTAAAAATCATGATGGACATATAATAATGCAAGATATTCTTCCATGAGCTTTAAGGTCGTCAATGCCGAAACAAGTTATTACGATTGTTTTTCAGTTATCATCATTCTTCAAGACATTATGTTCTAAGGTTCTTGATCCTCAAGAACTTGATCAGTTGCAGTCTCAAGTCATACTTACGTTATATCAGATAGAAAAGATTTTTCCTCTTGGATTTTTTACGATCATGGTCTATCTACTCATTCACCTAGCTTCGAAAGCTAAACTTGGTGAACCGGTACAGTACAGATGGATATACCATATCGAGAGGTAATGCTGTAAAACTAAAATTTCATAATTTAGATATCTTTTTCATTATTTAGTGTTATATAAATATCATACTTTTTGAAAGTATCTTGTACGTTTGAAAGATTATGTACGAAACAAAGCCCATCCTGAGGGCTCAATAGCAGAGGGATATATTGCTGAAGAGTGTTTAACATTTTGTTCAAGATATCTCGAAGGTGTAGAGACTGTATTCAATCGACCTCAACGTCATGGTGATTCTATGGAGAATACAAATCTATACAAATTAGCATCAGCCGGAAAATTTATAAGAAAAGCTGAAAGTATTGTTCTTGACCATAAATCCTTGTCACAAGCACACCGTTATGTATTGCTACATAGTGACATAATATCTAACTATCGCAGGTTAGTCTATCTACATATGGATAATACTAAATGTTAGATATATTGTTGTCAAACTTATATTTGATTGTCATGCAGTGAATTTTTAGCTATACAAATACAAGCCAATCATTCCACTCGTCCTAATCCAAGGATTGAACAAAGATGGTTGAGTTATTCCCTAATTGGCTTGCCAATCAGGTTAGTATATATAAGTCGTATAATAATTTTATATACATTTAACATCGAATAAGTGATCGATACTCGATATTATCTTTTCTAGGTACCGGTACTGATGAAGAAAAATAGTTCAGCAGAACTAATAGAACTGCCAGAGATCCAAATTATATTGTGAACAAATATAATGGTTTTATTATAAATGGCTTTAAATTTCATACCAAGGAGGGCGAGAAACTAAGAAAAACTCATAACAGTGGTGTTATGGTAGAAGCATATAGAAAATCTTATTATGGTATATTTAAAGATATTTTGGAATTGGATTATTATAAAAATTTTAAAATTATATTATTTCGATGCGATTGGGTGAATATAAATATACCAAGAGGTTTGAAAAATGACTCAAATGGATTCATACTTGTCAATTTTTCAAGATTGATACATACATGTATGTTATTGAAGGATTATACATTTATCTTTTCATCTCAAGCTCGACAAGTTTTTTATGTACAAGACTCGAAGGATAAAGAATGGGCTACTGTTATTAAGACAAAACCCAGAGACCTGTATGACATGGAAAAAATGATGGAAGAAGATGATGATGATACTTACACTCAGTGTATGCCTTATAATATTGTGCCGGATGATAATATAAATGATACAACCATTTTGGTTAGGTTGGATTCCGAAGAAGGTACAACTGGTTGATTATAACAAGTAGTTTATAAGATGGTTTACATTTTTGCATGAATGATTATGTTATATTTTAAATTGCAATTCATTTCTATTATAATTTGATTATAATGTTGACTGACTTGTTTTTAAATAATGCATGTTAGGTACACCACGCCTCGAAGGAAGCGATTATCAGATATATAGTTTCAGTTTTTCCAGACCGAGGTTGCTACTTCTTCAGCACAGCAGCCCAAGGGCAGTCAATCATCTTCACATCGGTCTGATGCCAGTCCCTCTATTTCTGCACATCCGGCCGATGCTACTACCTCTCCACCTCAAGATGACGCCATTCGCTCCGAGTCCACACATCACGATCCTCTTATGGATCATCCTGATGACGAGCCTATCATCAATAACATACAAATACAGGATAATTTAATAATTTCATCCCGTTTCAATTCATGCATATGCAATAGTTTTGATATATAATTTTCTGTATTTTTTTTGTAGATGGATCCAGGAGACTCAGGCGGAGGCGAGGACCCACACTAGTCCGTAATATGTGGCAGTTACCTAAGAGCGAGAGGATAGTCATAGAGTGCAACAAGCAAGGGCAGCCTATTAAGAAAGCTTCTAGCTTGTTGACTAGTTTTCAGGGGACAATAGCACACCGGGGTCAGCTATGTTCCCCGAATTATTCGAAGTGGAACGACATGCTTCTTGCATATAAAATAGAGATACTACGGGTTGTACATGTAAAAAATTTGATATATTATTTTATATCTTAGATTTTTAACAATTGAATTGCTTATTTTATTTAGTATTTATTTTATTGTTTATTTAAATTGAGAGCAAGTTCGTTCTCCCTCCAGATTCTTCTGATTTTGTGCTTAAGTGTCTCAATCGCAAGTGAAAAGAATATAGGACGAAGTTGAAGAGAGACTACAAGCGAGAGGGTAGGACAGAGAAGCAGGTTGCAGCTATCTGTCCTCCTGATGTTCACCCTCATCAGTGGAGGGAGCTGGTGTACTATTGATTCTTCGAAAGGGCACAGGTTATGTAGCATCATCAAATACTTTAAAATTTATTAATTTTCACTCGTCATAATTATATTTATACAATATATAATATAATTTTAATTTTATTTTGTAGACATATTCTGCTATTGGTAGAGCTGCATGAGCAGCTCGGTCTGTTCCTCACACAGTGGGGTCCAAGAGTTATGCACGGCTCATGCATGAGTTTGTATGTTTCTTATCCTATAATACTTTTAGTACACTTTTAGTTTTAACATCATGTATCATCATGTATCATGCATGTGCCATATATCATGGTACGAGGGTATAAGATGTGTTATTTTGGATTTTTTTGTAATATTTATTCTTTATATAGGCTGATCAGCAAGGAAGGGAGCCTGGTGAGATGGAGTTCTATCGGATGACTCACGTTCACCAGGATGGCAGTTTTGTTCGGGAGGAGTCCAGAGATATATATATATTTTTTATTTATGTTATATCATGATTTTATTTTTATTTTTATTAAGTATTGATATATGTGTTTCTTATAAAACATAGGATATGGCTACCTCTATGATCTTCGAGCGTGCTGACGAGGGTATATCATTTACTCAGAGCAGTCGCATCGAGGCCAAGGTATTCTCGGAGTTGATGGGACCAGAGCATTCTGGATGAGTGAGGGGTTATGGGATTGAAGTTATCCCTCCTCAGTTATCTGAGGTGAGTAGATATACTCGGGATGCTAGAGAGAGTCATGATCAGTCACATGTTCATCGACTCTAGGAGGAGATGGCAGAGCTCCGACAGATTGTGATGTAAACAGAGCAGAGATGCAGACCATTAGGTCTCAGCTAGAGCATGTTACATATGTGCTGCATATGTTCATGTCGTCTCAGGTAAGTAATTATTTATTAATTTTGTATATATCTAATAATTTAGAATATATATAATGCATGTATCATAATTATATGTATATCTTGTAGGTTTCTGGTACATCTGCGAATCGCAGACCTGACGACGACCAGCCTCCCGTGGATCAGTGATGCCAGCTATTTTTTATTATTATTTTTGTATGTCTTTTTGTTTATTTGAACTTGGATTGATACTTTTATATATATAAAAAACTCTTTATAATTGGTTTGTATTTGTGTATGTTGAGTATGATACATGTTTGAATGTTTTCATTTGTTTGTGTATGTTGGATGTGATACAGGTTTGATAATGTATACAGGTTGATATATGTATTTTATGTATATAAATATTTCTGTTTATTTTTTTTAAAAAAAATAAAAATCTGCCGATGCTTTTAAGCATCGCTAGGTTTGGACCTGGCGACGCTTTAAAGCGTCACTAATTGCCAACGCTTTTTAAAAGCGTCGCTAGGTTTTAAACCTAGTGACACTTTAAAGCATCGGGAAATTCTATTTTAACGACGCTTTTAAAAAGCGTCGGTAGGTGGCGTTCCCACGCTTACATAGCCAATGCTTTTGCGATGCTTTTAGAAGCGTTGGTAGGTTTATTGGCGACGCTTAAAAGCGTCGGGAAATGTCAAAAAAAGCATCGCTAAAGCCATCTTTCAATATAGTGGAAGAATGAGACTTGCATACTAAATTTATTTTATATAGCATTATATTCATCAAAGCTGCCTTGTCTAAAAAAATTTTGTACCTACCTATGTTTTTTTCTGCGTCGCCTCTAGCACAAAAATTCTCAAGTCAATTGAAAAGAATTGGCCATCTAACCATTAGTCTGGGGTTTGCATCCTCTAAACCATCTTGTCAAGACTCCCAAGTTAATACTCTACCTCTTCCTCCACCATTATTTTTTTTTTTAAAGAAACACTAGTTGCAATCCTCAGTCCCTGACACCTGATCAGGGACTCTCTTAACTGCCACTTTTTTGCTATGACTTCAGCAGAAATGTTCATGTTATACCATTTCATTGTCATTTATTTCTGAAAATCATACTTACTTGCTGGCTCCTTCAAATCCCTTCAGTAATCTAATCCTTGAAACTTTTGTGAAGGTATTAGAATTTTTCAAAACAATTGACACATTGTCCGAATTACTTCATTATTGTGGAATGAGGAAGCACCTTGATGTCATAAGATAGAGTCACTTGGTAAACGCATGCTCCTACCTTTAGACAGAGAATTTGCAATTAGTTTGTCAAAAGACATCCATTGGACTTTTGGAACTAGAATACGAAATTTCGTAGATAGAAAGATAGGACCGCAAGAAAGAATCAACCAGGACCAAATCAATTTACATGCTCTTTTCCAATTCTGCAACAGCACAAGAACGATCCCTTTCTCGTCTAAAAATTCAGATGGAAAGTGCGCAAATAATTTGAGCAAGTTCCAGTAGCTTGAAAAATTAAGCAATTGAGTATAACTACATAACATTACAAGGAATATCCCCATAATTATTGGCTCATATCTATCAGGTCAGATGACTCAAGACTTGAGAGTAAACGAAGGATCAAATAGAGACAGAATTTTAAGTCGAACTTGCTAAAATTGAAAGAGAGGAACTTTTCACTTGCTATAAATGCAATGAATTTAACAATCTTTTCCTGGTAAGATTGCAAAATAATTTCCAACAAGCAGTAAAAATCAGCAATAAAACGAGTGCAGGAAAAGAAGAGATTAGGAATCACCTATCAGATACCATCACTGGGAGGAAGAAGATTTGATTCGAATTCAAAAGAAACGAGAAATCGCCGTGCCCCAAGGTGGAAGAGATCAGGACGGCTTGGGAAATCCCTTGATCCCCGGTCTCAAGTTGCGGCAGAGATCCCGATCCCAGGTGACGAAAGCACGCCGGCGAGAAGGGGACTCAGACGGAAGGGATCCGGAGCCCTCGGGTTTCGACGGCGCGAACTACGTCTAGGGTTTCCCTCCAATGGAGCCATGGCCGGAAAGGGATCAAGAATGCCAAGAAGGGGACTCAGACGGAAGGGATCCGGAGCTCTAGGGTTTCGACGGCGCGAACTACGTCTAGGGTTTCCCTCCAATGGAACCATGGCCAGAGAAGGGATCAAGAATGCCGGAAAGGGGTTCTCACTTCTCGGTGACGGTAGAGGAGGGGACCGAGTTTTTTATTTTTTTGGGTAAGATGGGACCGAGTTTTGAAGAAGAGTTAATGAAGGGAAGGCACGACGTGTCGAATTCTGCTTGGTCCATGAGCTGGTTCGCAGCGGGAAAGTCGAAACCTGATCGAATATTCTCTGCTTCGAACGTCACCCATAACGTCATCCTTGTCTTGTGCGATGACGCACGTACCCATTCGAGTTTGCGCGGCAGTGTAAATGGGTTCACGATCGGAACGGGTGGGAGGTGGCTTCTCCATGGGAATGAGCCCTCGTGCTAGAAATGAACTCGAGACAGTCCAAAATTTACAGGATGAACTAACTTTGGTTCGGAGTTTGGGCCTGCGGACTTTGAATTTGTCTACAAGCTAGATCCAAAAATTTCAAGTTGAGTTTGCATTTAAATATTAATTTAATTTTATTATTTTTCAAGTCAAGCTCAGATACTTCGTGGCTCGGTTTAGGTTAGACTTGTGTCCAATCTTGAACACGACTTAGCATGGATCCTGCATTCAGGCTCTAATCTAGTCCAAAATATTTTTTTTTTTATCTTGCTTTTTTTTTTTAAATATTTTAATATTTTGTGCAACCTATGTGAATCGGTATCTACTTCATGGGTTAAAATCATCATTAAATATTATTTTCATTCAATCATTCATTTATGTAATTACTTGCCCCGCATATCTTTAATAAAGGCGCGGCTATCCTAGTATTTGTCCCAAACAGGTATTTTGGATTAAGCCCAATCGGGTTAGTACTAGGCTCAAGCCTAGAATTTTTAAAATATTTTTGAATCTAAGTCCAGTCCAAAATCTGAAAAATAAATTAGACTTTGTTCAGGTACATATATGGTCCAGTCCAATTTGATCTATTTTTAATCCTAATTGAGGTAAGCTGCATGTAAATTAGATCAAGAAGTCTACTTCCCATGAAGAATCTTGAGCCCCCCGGGTTGCCAAGGCACGTCCAATTTCCCTGTCCTCTCCCTGTTTTCCACCCCCTTTTTTTTCTCTTTGGAATCTACTAGGAACATGGCTTCTATGATGTTCCTCCCAGCAATAAGAGAGTAAAGGGAGTCCAATGGAGTGACCTTACATTTTTTGGATCATGCTGCTCGCTCTTTCAAACGCCCTGCACAAGGAAACAATATTACTCATTAGTATATAAGTACATATGTTCAATCTTTCTTTTTCTCTTTCTTATCACTATATATTTTTCTCCATTTTTTTATTCTTACACCTTGCATCACAGAGAACATTGAATTACCATCCCAACAAAAAAAAAAAAAAACAAAAAACAAAAGAGAACATACTATTTCTAGTGCGCGTAACTTCATTCTCAAACTATTTAGAACCTTAGATATTGTGCATTGATGTTTCAAACCTAAACATCATTACTAATTGGTATACATTTTGATTTCCAAGACATTAACTAATCTCTTAACATTCCATATGTAGAAACAGTTCTTAAAGTAATATTCTTAAAGTGACTTTCTGCCGGGAAGGAGCCCTATCAACCAAACGGTAGTCGGGATAAGACTACCGGAGCTGTCGTTGGAGTACTGGGAGCCATCAGCTATCATGGTCGTTGTAGGGAAGGCAGGTAACCCTCTATCCTTGGACAATGTTATCGATCTCATGAAGAAGACGGGCTTCGCCAGCGTACGCATGGAATTGGATGTCTCCAAACCACTGCTGCTGGGAGTCTTGATCCAGGGGAGGAGTACTGCTTTATGGCAGTAGTTTGTATATGAAAGCTTGCCTGTAGTGTGCTTCCGCTGCGGACGTATTGGCCATTTGGTGGAGACTTGCAACTTCCGGGAGGGACAGGGCAGGTCAGAAGCACCAACTCCAGGGTAGTGCCCTGCCAACTTTATCAACCAACAGGGGACTGAAGCAGGACGGGCCCCGAAATCCAATGCTACACCGGAGGAGGAGATTTTTACCTTTGGTCCCTGGTTGACGACGACGTGGGTGCGCCCAACCAAGCCGGGGGGGCCTCTACGAAGAATGCTACCATGCCGGACCGAGGTAAGGCCCCGGTCTCTTCTCCGGATCCACCATCTTCTTCCCCAACTAGGTCCTCTCCCAATCGGCAGTCTTCCACTCCCACGTTGCCGTCTGATTTGGAAGGGTGCCAAAAACCAACAAAGGTGGCAAGGAGGAAGTCGCCGAATGCCACAGCATCGGACTTATCCGAGGGCGGGGGATCTTTGAAGGAGGCAGGCGGGAACTTCTTTGCAGCGCTCGTGGATAGCATGCAGTTGATTCCACCGGAAGAGGGCCACCGGGACTATCAAATGGTGGACTATGGGACGGTTTCCCTGAAACAGAGTAGAAGCCATTCTAGGTCTTCGTCCCCGTCCACACTGAAGGCAGCTTCGGCAACTACGGATCAGGTTAGTCCTGCCAACCCTTCTGTGCATGTTAATGAGGGTGGGAAGATGGGAGCTATAAGTGGAGCAGTTCTGTTTTCTTCTTCTGGGGCCCCTGAGAGCAGGAAGAGGGAGATGAAGAAGGAGTGGCGCAGGGTGGATGGGAAGTTAGGGGTGCACAAGGAGGGGGGAGGACAGTTAGGGGAGTGTTTAGGGGTGAGTATGGAAGAACTCTCAGAGGGGGACATGTTGGGGCGACCATCTATGGGAGACAGGGTCGGGGGGGAGCACGGATTTCTTCAGCGTGCTGGGTCCTCGGGGGTCATACTGGGAACAGGGGGAGAGGTAAAAGAAAGAGGGTCAGTAGGGTCGAGTAAGGCTAAGGAGATGGAGGATGGGGAGGGTTTGAAGTTTGTAGGGCATGGAATGAAGGTTCAGTTGGGAGCAAGGAAGCTTCTTCCATTGCTGCCTCAAGCTCTGAAGCCGGCAGCTCATTTGCAGGGTTCATCAGGCCTTATAGAGAACAGCAGGGGGTACCGAGGGAAATTCCTCTTTGCTGTGAATGTCCAGGAAGGACTGTTGCTGCCAGCAGGGGAGAAAGAGAAGGATGACACTCACCCTGCCAAACCTCAAAAGCTGACCGATGAGGGATCTTCTGCATGGGGGAGCATACGGCTATCTGTGACAGGGTCAAACAGGCCCTGGGTTTGACGGGAGGGAACAGTGAAGGGCAAGGGTTAGTTAATGTTCCTGTAAAAGAAAGGGGGAAGCCTGGGGGGAAGAAGAAATCCTCCATTATAGTCAAAACAAGTGAGGTCGGACAGGGGTCCGAACCTCAACTCTGACTTTTGTATCTATAAAAACTTTTGTATGGAATGTAAGGAGGGCTAAAAAACCCTCATTTTTATCTACTTATCATAGGTACCTTCAGTTATATCACCCACAAATCTATGTTTTGTTGAAGACTAGGATGTCAGGTCCTAGTCTTGATGGTCTTAAGCGTCGTCTTTCTAGAGATTGGGATTTTTATTCTGTGCCCTCCCAGGGACTGGCTGGGGGCATCATTGTCAATTGGGACTCTAGAGCTGCCAAAGTTGATGTCTTTCATAGATCTTCTCAGTTGGTAACCATAGTGGTCTCTGAACCTGCCCGTCCTCCCTGGCTCTTCTGTGGCGTCTATGCTAGTACGTCATATCGGGAGAGAAGAATGGTTTGGGAAGAAGCCTCAACTTTGATTGATCAGGGGATCCCTATTGTTGTAGCTGGTGATTTCAATACTATTGAAAGGCAGGAGGACAAGTATGGTGGTAAACCCTTTGTCCAGGATGTCGGCATAAGAGAATTTTCTAATTTTATCCAGGAGAACGGTCCGATGGACTTAGGCTTCATGGGTCCTCGACATACTTGGTGCAATAACCGATCTAGTCAGGCCAGAGTGTGGGGGAGGCTGGACAAATACTATGCCACTCCTTCGTGGCTCTCTCTCTTTCCAGACCATACAGTGTGCCACCTAAGCAGGATTGCTTTGGATCATGCTCCCATTCTCCTTTCTATGAATTCCCCTCCTCCCAGATTCGTGCCGTTCAGATTTGAGAAGTTTTGGCTTTCTTATCCAAAGGCCAGAGACACAGCAAGGGAGGTTTGGAGAATGCCTATCCGGGGTGATGCGGCTTACAGGATATCCATGAGATTGGAGCTTCTGAAGAGATGCCTACTCTGGTGAAATAAGGTGGAGGTGGGCAATATGGTGAACCAAATTAAGATTGTAGAAGCCTCTATTCATGATTTGCAGGTAAAGGAGGATATCGAAGGCTACTTAGCTGATGCGGACTTGGACGCCCTTTGGACTTGTCTAGCTCACCATCATTCCCTTCTTCATAACCAGGAAGTTCTATAGAGACAAAAATCCATGGTGCAATGGTTGCAGGAGGGAGAAAGGAATACCGGGTACTTTCATCATGCTACCATCATCATGAGACATGCCAATACCATTCGGGCCTTTTATTCTGATCAGGTAGGCTGGATTGAGGACGAAGCTGACATCCGAAAGAAATTTCTCCAGTACTTCACAGCCAGGTGGACTGTTCCTAATCCTATCTCTCCTTCCATCTCTTATGTTCCTACTCAGACTTTAGTTTCTGCTCTTCAGAATTACTTACTTCTGAATCAGGTATCTGATGAGGAAGTCAAATCTGCTCTGTGGTCCTTGGCGGAGGACAAAGCTCCAGGCCCAGATGGTTTTCCACCTTTTTTCTTTCAGTCTTTCTAGGATATTCTGAGGAATGATATGGTTGCTGCTGTTTAGCTCTTCTTCAATATAACCACCATGCCTTCTAACTAGAAGCAGACTTTTATTGCCCTCATTTCGAAGTGACAGGATCCATCCTTGCCCTCTCACTTTTGGCCAATCAGTCTCTGTAACACTCTCTATAAAGTATGTGCCAAGCTTTTGGCGAATAGGATAAGGCTAATTCTCCCGAAGCTGATTAGCCCAGAGCAGGGAGCTTTTATTGAAGGCCGCAACATCACTGACAATATTCTTATTGCCCAGGAATTTATGCATGATCTTCATCGAGTATCTCAGCGGTACAGTCTTATGGCTATCAAGCTCGATATGGAGAGGGCCTATGACTGCGTGGACTAGACCTTTCTTGTCAAAGCATTGGAAGATTTTGGTTTTCATCCTTCTTGGATTTCTAGAATTATGGCTTGCATTACTGCTCCATCCTTCTCGATCCTGATTAATGGATCCCCCATGAAATTCTTTCTTTCCTGCCACGGGCTCTGGCAAGGTTATCCTTTGTCCCCTTACTTATTTAGCATTTGTGCAAACTTCCTTTTCAGATCTCTTTCGGTGGCTGTACGGGATTCATAGATCCACCCTTATACTTCTGGGCCAGGAGCCTCGCCGGTCTCTCATCTCTTTTTTGCGGATGATTGTTTACTTGGCCGGGCCTCCCTGTCTAATGTCAGGGGATTCAGGAGAGTGGTCGAGCACTACTGTTATGTTTCTGGCCAGGGGGTCAACTTCCATAAATCAGGAATTTATTTTAGCTCCAAGATTGCCTCTACTATCCATTGCAGGATTATTCACATGTTGGGCATTCAGGAGCGACAGGGTCCTCTCCACTATTTGGAAATTTCCATTTCTAGCACTAGGCTCACCAGGTGTGAGTGTGCCCCTTTATTGGCTTCGGTGAGTGACAGGATTGCGGGATGGCAGGCTAGATCGCTATCCGCGATAGGTAGGATCACTCTGGTTCGCTCTGTCCTTGCGTCTCTCCCTGTTTATATGCTCTCCAATGCTTTTATTTCCGAGGGTATTATCAGCAAGGTTGAGCAGATGATTCGATCATTTCTCTGAGATTCCTCTGCTGCTCGAAGGAGGATTCATCTCATGAGATGGGACATGGTTTGTCGTCCTACTCAGATTGGTGGCTTGGGCATTCTCTCTCTCATTGATAGAAGAGAGGTGTTCTTGACCAGACACGTAGCCAGGTTCTTCTTTTGCCCGGATAGTATGTGGTCCTCCTTCATGTGGGCCAAATATGACGATATCCCTACGGATCTCGGTGACTATCCTCGGCCTACCAGGAGGTCTTCGATTATATGGCGTGAGATGCTCGCGAGGGCCCCGACCATCATCCCTCACCTATCCTGGGTTTTAGGAGATGGCCGATCGATCAGATTTATGCATGATCATTGGATCTCGGACATTCCTTTGATTTGGTGGCTTACTTTTATTTCGGTACTCATACCCCCCCGCCATGACCATTGCTGATCTCAGGCGACTGGGGTTGGCCAGTTGGGATACGGATGTGGTCCTAGCCACATTCGGGGAGATTCTCGGCTTCAGGGTCCTGTCCATTTCCCTTCCAGTTCATCTGTGTTCGGATATCAGAGTTTGGCGACATACCACGTCTTCCCGTGTGCCCATCTCTGACCTCATTGGATGCCCCACCTTGGACCCTCAGTTATCTCGAAGCTATCACTGGATCTGACTTTGCCGGTGCATCCCAAGGTCTCTCTATTCATCTGGAAACTAGCATGGCACCGCCTCCCTACTCTCGAGTTTTTGATTTCTAGGGGCATCCAGATCACTGCGAAATATCCTTTTTGCAAAAATATGGGCGAGTCACAAACTCATGCCATCTTCTTCTGTCATCATGCGAGGATGATCTGGGCTTTGGCAGGCCTCTATGACCCTTCTTCCCAGCCCGATTACATCATTGATGTTTTTTATGCTATGTTGCGGACGGCACCTACGATCCAGGTCTCATTTACTGCTTATTTGGCATATTATATTTGGATTTTCATGAACGAGTGGATTTTTGCATCCGCGAGGTCTTCTCCTAGGATGTTGATGGAGAGAGCTAGGATTGCTGCTATCGAGTACTGTATATCCATAGTGATGTCGGCAGAGATCCAGGATTCCCCTTTCGCTTCTCGAGCGACCCGGAGTGTTTTTATCATATGGAAATCCCCTCCTCTGCTTTTTGTCACCGTCAGCTTCAATGGCAGCCTTTGTCGCGGGATGGGAGGAGCGGGCTTTGTTATTCGGGACTCCCATCTTGGATTTTTGGCAGCAAGGGGTATCCCACTTATGGACCTCTCAGTTCCGGCTCTGGAGTTATATGCCGCGTGAGCTGGGATTAGATATGCTCGGTAGGTTCTTCACCTCGATCGGCTCATCATTGAGGGCGACTCCGCCACCATCATATCCTGACTTACGCACTCGTCTTCCGTGTCGGTGGCTCATCCCATAGTCAGGGATATTAGACTTATGTTGCAGGGATGTTATTCTCTGATCATTAGGCATATTCACAGGGAGGCCAACTCAGCGGCGGATGGGTAGCCTCCTTTGTTGCACATCATACGGGTTTTATCCTTTGGTCTGACTAGCACTCTACCCCTGTACAGTTTAAGGATATTATATTAGCTGACTCTTCAGGTTGTATTCATATCCGTTCAGTACAATGAATACATCAATTTATCAATATATATATATATATATATATATATATATATATATATATATATCGTTTATTAAAAATATGATCAATTTTCAAAATACGAGCGAACAGTCTTCACATGATGCTATGTCGATGTATAAATTTAAGCATACCATTTAACACATTGTAAAATAGCCAAGATTTCTGGTGCACAGTGGAGATGACACGAGATATCACCCCAAGACTCATCAGCTGACATTATTTTATTCTCTTTTGTTTTTGATGTAAAAGTTATATTATCCATTCAATTGGTTCATCCTTCTTTTAAACGCCTGGAAAGAAATTCTCACCTACCGCTCCATAGTTTTCATCCCTGGCTCCCCAAGCAGCTAAGAAGGCATAAATAACATTGAATAAAAATTTAAAATGCATTCCAGGTTTTAAATATTTGTCATGGGCAGGATATGATTTGTAGTCCTGGGCTGACTGAATTTTGGGTAAGAAAAAGAGGTAAGGAGTTATTGTTAGAGTTTGGAGAGAAATTTAAAATTTCCTCCGAATATTATACTCAACATCCCTTTCCTAATTATTTAATCTCACATGAAAAAGGAAAAAAAATTATGATTATTTATATTGATCTTCTTTTTTTTAAATCTTATATTATTTTGGTTTCCCTCCACGTGCACTCATACCTCTAGCCATTGGGCCAGATCAAAACGACTAGTATTCTAGGCCTATAAGAGGACTGATAGAGGGGAAGAAGGTAAGAATGGCAACAAAATCCAAATCCAAGGGTACCCGACCCGGCTCGACCCGATTGGATCGGGTAATCAATGCTTTGACTGGGTTTAGACCAGGTTTGAATAAAACTCGAATGCTTAACTTTAGATTTGGATCGGGATTGGGTAGATATACACTTGATCCAAACCCGGCCCAAATTATTTTAATATTTAAATATATATAATTAATATATATTATATTAAATATATTATATCAATTATTAATTATTAATTATTAGTTATTAAATTTTAAAATACTTAAATCCTTTATCCTAATCATTATTTTTCATAAATAAGGGAATTATAAATTGTAATATGTAATCGGTAAACCTCGATTAATTTCTAGCTCCCTTCTTCCTCTTCGGCAGCTCTTCCTTCTCTCGGATCGGTGTTGAACTAAAAATGTAGTTAAATTTTATTTGTTTAATGTATGTATGATTTATAAAATGGTAGATGATTTTAAAGTTGATAAAAATGAAAAAATATTTAATATGACTTAATTGGATTTGGACCGGGTAAACCTGAATTACCCGATACTCGATTGAGATGGATTTTGGTAAAAAAAATCCAATCATAATAGTGTTTAGACCGGGTTTGGATAGTTTATTGAGTATTCGGATTTGGGTTTGGATAGTTACGCACCCGGCCCATTGCCATTCTTAGGAGAAGGGGCAAGAAAAAAATTCAGTGTTCTCTTTCTCTATTCCTCTACAAAAATTTCATTCTCCAAGAAAAAACTAACCCTTTGATACTACTTTCTGCTGCTGGGTGAAGCTCTATCATCCTCTCGATGGATTAAACTTGCATGAAGATCATTATGATGGCATGGGGAACAACCAAATGCTGCCCTCTAGGAGGAAGGTCACAGTCAATTGTCCGGCCGGCACAACATTTCTATGTAAGGAAGGTATATATCAACGATGCACTCGATCCAGCCAAGATCTCCGGGTTGTTTCTTTCTAATGCCGGTTTCTTTATTTCAAATAGGAACTATGTCATTGTTCTGGTTCATTAATGGTTATTTCATAAGATTGGAATCCAAATTGGGCTGCCATTCTTCTATGAATTCTACTATAAACTAAATGGGGACTGCCTATGCACTCTGATATCCTATGTTCAATCCAGCAAGGATAAACGCACGGATCTTCGTTATGGCCATAGTTATTCTATTACCCATCACACTCTAGAGTGCACTCATCACCTGAAGTTATATATCCTTTATATTACCAAAGCTCGGCATTTATATACCGAGTTTCTCCTGATTTATGGGCTGGGCATCATGCTAATGGCAAACGATCATATCATGCTTCTTATATGGCATGTCTCATGCGGGCCTTCTTCAAATTCAAGTTCAGATTTCTGCAAAGGGATGCATATTGGATTGGACATCCTAAGCTTTCAAGATTGATTCAGCTACTGCCTATCTTTTTCACATATGCTCGCAGACTGCTGCCTTCTTCGTTTATTGTATCTTCACTTCTTACATATTTAAAGGCTGCTTTACTGCTTTGGAAAACTATATATATTACCAGGTGCCCAAAGTTTTATCTTTGCAAAGGACAGTTGACGCATATTCTGATCAGGCACTTAAGAGGAGTTCTTACACACATGGTTCAACGTCTATTCTTCACTACTTCCAGGGCCTCTGACTTTTATTTTAGTTGCTTCAATTATGGTTCTCAGTTTATGCAGAAGGCTGCCTGCCCTGCTCTTTCTGTTGGGCTATTTTGGTCAACTTCAAGTTCGGATTCTGTTCACCTATTTTTGGATTTAACTGGTTATCTGTCTACAGTTGGGACTTCTGTACAGTTTTTGGGTTCTTTCCTTATCGCTTGCTATTGTAACATCTTTTCTGTTATCACCGGGACCTCCTTTTCTTGTAACTTGGAATTTGCATTTCGTTAATATATTCGGCCGTCTCAAGCCTGTTTCTATATATATATATATATATAAAAAAAAAACTGCATGAAGATCGAAAATTATCTTAGAACAGTACACTGCACGTCTCCGGTCAGCTACTTTTTCTTTTTATAAATTTTATGAATTGATTTTATAATTTATTATTATTGTTAGATTGTATGATTCATGACCGGATTCCAAGTAGAACGAGGTTTTACAATAAACCCATTCCCTAACAATTATCTCGTGGCACTTGACATCAGTTCCTTATTGTTGACATTTTAATGGAACCTAGATCTGAACAAATATATCAAAAAAGAAATTTTCATGCACTGCTCCATAATTTTCCACTCAGGCTCCCCAAGCAGCTATCAAGGCGTAAAGAATATTGAATAAAAGTTCCAAATGCATTCTAGGTTATAAACAATTATCATGGGTAGGACATGATTTGTAGTCTTGGGTTCGCTGAATTTTAGGGTAAGAAAAAGGAGCAAGGAGTTACCTCATGGTACTCGACCTCAACTCCCTATTGTTGACATTTTAATGGAACCTTGACCCGGACAAATATATCAAAAAAGAAAATTTCATGCACTGCTCCATAATTTTTAACACTGACTCCACAAGCAGCTAAAAAGGCATAAATAATATTGAATAAGGTTTTAAACATTTGTCATGGGCAGGACGTGGTTTGTAGTCTTGGGCTGGCTGAATTTTGGACAAGAAAAAGGGGTTAGGAGTTACCTCATGGCACCTCAGTTTCTTAATGTTGACATTTGAATGGAACCTAGATCCGGACAAATATATCAAAATATTGTATTTGTCCTAATCCGGTGCAGTGTAACTTTTGCACCATAATTTTCTATACTACAATGAATAACCATCGCATCATTTCAAAGGCAGGCAACTTTCACTTTGTTTAATATAACGAGGTACACCGCTGCTAAGGCAGTAGTCCGGTTGATAGAGATCTTGCCTTGCTACCAATCGGTCACTGGTTCGAGGAAGGATCATCATGGTGGCTTGATTAAATCCAAGATTTATTCTGGAGCCTGCGATCGTTGATGTGAATGAGAAGTCAAGATATTTTCTCTGCCCCCGTTCTACCAACCGATGTACTTATCTTTATATGGAAAAAGCTTACATAAATTCGAGCAGCTTGCATCGAACATTACCTGACGGATTAGGAACATGCAGAAATAACTACATCAGAATTTATATCCCCTAATCTCTTTTTTTTATGAAAAAAAAATATATATAATGAGGTACCATTAGTATGATACATGACATGTTAAGGTGACACATGACATGTTAAGGTGACTGGAGGAGAATTACTTATCCCTAAGATAGGTCACATGATTGGCACAAAAGTTTCATTATACACGTGTTGCATTGAACATTCTTTAACGAGACCTTTATAGCCATGTCCAAAAAGATAGCTCTACTGGTCCCCTCTCCCTCCAATTCTTTTTACTTATTTTTTAAAAAAATACAACTTGATGTGAGGATTTTGCCCGCTCCATTCCAATCCCTGCTGTCCTTGGACCCGAACCTTTATTTCTTTCTTGATGGTGTCAAAGATAAAGCTTTACAATTACATGCTACAATTACAAAATTGCTGGAGTCATTGCTCTCTATTATTCACTTTGGTTTTATATATAATATTTGTGGAATGATCGAACCACATTCGGACCCTGCTCAACACCCATAAATCGCATCAATTCCCAACCAGTTCTTATATTTGGGTTGCACAAAGCAATAACAAATAGCACTACTCCTAGATAATTTATTGCATATATAAAATTATCAAAGAATATTATGGAAATCCAAATATAAGCCAATCAGAGTTCTAGTAACAACATGTTTTGTAATATTTAGACTTTTGGGCCGAAGTCGGCAGGCCCAGCCGACTTCGACCCGGCCAAAATAAAAAAAAAAGAAGAGAGAACGAAGGGAATACGGAGTCGGAAACAGGGGAATGGGATTTGTCTTATCCGGTCGGCATTTTCGCCGGAGATTTCAATGGAAGAGTCGTGGAGGACAGGAGGCTTTGTCGGAGGCATAGTTAGGACGAATCTGGACTTCGGTCGGGCGGTGGTTGCTTCCCAACGGCAAGGGTGACCGTCGAGAGTTTTCTTTAAACCTTCTTCCACCGTCGCCCAATCGAGCTTTCAAACCCCTCTTCAAGCTGTCATCTTCCCTCTCTGGTAAGCATCCAACAGTCTGTTGAGGCTGGTGAGCTTTATTTTATTTTTTTGGATTTGGTTCAGTTCGATCTTGGGGCCATGGACCGGTGGTGGCCGCGCCACCATTTCCTCTGACCGTCGACTCTCTTCCTGGCAACCTTTCCCATGGTCACCACCGGCAACCATGGGGAGGTTGGCAATGGTCGATCCAATGGGAGAGCAGGGAGGTGGGTTCGGGAGGAAGAAAGGAAGAAAGAAAGGAAGGAAGGAAAAAAAATAAGAAGAAAAAAAAATGGGGGTTCTGTACGATTCAGAAAAAAAAAAAGAGAAGAAGAGAAAGAGTCAAAAGATTTTCTCAAGATTCGTGAAAATAGGGAATTTAGATTTTAATAAAATTACTTATTATTGTAGGGAGTCAGTTTTCTAAGCAGGAAGGCATCGCGCAGATTTCTGGTACGGATTAGTTCAGACGTGGATAGTTGATTTTTAAGAGGTAAGGACTTCTAGACTTGATCACCCATAATATAAATGTACTTTACATGACCTGTTTTGATCCGAGCATATATATAAATATTTTCATGCATAATTATTTTTGGATAGCATGATTTAATTTTCCGAGATACAGAATGAGTTTGTTGTTATTATTGTTGTTTGTGTTTTATTTAATATACCATGTTTATCAAGTGATTTTTGAATGGGTTGGATCGTGATATCGATCGTTGAAAGGTAACATGTTCTGACTATATGAGATGATATGATAAAGTGTTAAGTGAAACGGTATTTGGACTAGCCATGCCACGGCGGTACAGTGATTTCTTAGTGTGCCTGTCACAGGCTGGAATGTGATAAATTGTGTGCCAGTCACAGGTAGGATTGTGATAATTTTGTGTGCTAGTCACAGGCTGGAGTGTGACAACAGTGTGCCAGTCACAAGCTGGAGTGTGACAACAGTGTGCCAGTCACAAGCTGGAGTGTGACAATAGTATGCCAGTCACATGCTGGAGTGTGACCGTGGCTAGTCTAGAACCCTAAAGATAAAGGTTAAATAATAGAAATTCTAAAAAAAAAGTGTAAAGTTTTCAACATTTTGGTCATACATGAAACTTGAATTGTTTGACTGCATGACATGATATACTGGTATTTTGCTGTTTTCATAAATACATATTATTATTGGTGTGATCACTTGGATACTTTACTGGGCTGTATAGCTCACTCCCTACTATTTATTTTTTTTCCAGAGACTCAGGATACATAGCAAGGATTAGGCTGGGCGTGAGACGGAGCTTCATAAATGTTGAGATAGTTAGTTAGTTAGTTTTAGTTTCAGTTACTGATGTTTGTGAATCAGCAGACCAATTAGTGATATTGACTTAATAAATTGATTGTTTAATTGTTACTCAATTGTTTATTAGTTGATGTGTTTGACTCTTGTGTACCTAGGCCTTGCATGATCTCTAGGATAAAACTTAGGGTTTGTGTGGCCGGTCGCGTAGCCGATTTCGGTGCTGGATTCAGGACGTGACATGTTTCTATAATGATAGCCATTGCTATAGATTTTCGATTTATATTGGATAGGTCAAATAAAGGCGATGTCTACTAAACAGTGATTGCGAAACCTGCAAGATAGGTTCTTGACTAGAATCGGCTCTTGTAGAAACCCTCCGATGCTCAAGTTAGAAATCAAAGAATATAAAGAGATGAGTGAGCGTGGAAAAGAGATTTTTATAAGTTGGGATCTCCTTTGGCTTTTTATTTATTGGCAAGGGCTGAGATATTATAAGGAAAAGAAAGTAGTGGACTATTATTCATGCCTTATCGAGTGTGATATGCCCAGTATATATTTTCTACTTATCCATGAGGGGTTGACATACCATAAAGAGAAAGTAAAATTAGGTAGTTACTCCCTTATCATGCATGATACACCAGTTATTTTATACCTCATTGAGTGAGATACTTCTAGTATTTTCTACCTTATATGTTTGTTGTGAGCTATTGCCAAGGATTTCGAGATATTTTTGGTCCTAAGCAAATATGACAATAAATTAAGCATGATCCTTATTGAGAATATCGACTTATGGCTATTATAGAAATACTTTGGATTTGTATCAATCATATAGATCAGCCATATTCGAGGTACCTTTTTTATTGGTATCAGTCGAGGTATAACTTTTTCTATATTAGTTGCCCTCTACTCTCAAGTCTAAGCTAAATAATATCTTGCATTAAAAAAGTAGCAATTTTTTGAGGTTGTTGATGATATTGTCCCTCAACACCCAAAGACTCTCACAAGGCCTAAGTTAGTCTTTCTTTTTTATTATCATATAAGATCGGCTTAGTTGTTTCTGAGCACATTTTCTAGTTGGCCGAGCTGACTTTAAGTAGAAAGGCTCCAAGTTCCAATCTTCAATTTTTTGAATTTGCAAGATGAACTAACCTGCTAACTTTGGCAATTCGTAAGCCAATGAAAGCAGGATATAGTGTTCTCAAAGCTCGGAGATCAAGTCTTCGAAGTTGAATCATTAAAGCTCCCCCTTTTGGGGTTGTCCATGCATGGCTCAATCATAATCATGGCTCAGAACTTGTCATAGGTTCTTTGCATAACTCTCCAAGGTGTTTAGCTTGGATGAAGGGTAGCTTCAAGTCAAGTCAACATGGTCGATACATTGGACTTTCGAGGTTTCTCTTCTATGATATATCCTTGTTCATTGGTTGGTTAAGTGTTTTGCTTGACTCATCTTAGGCTCCTAATTACATTGGTTTTGCTGATATTCTAAGCTTTCGAGGCTCTTTCTAAGAAGTTATCCTTTACTTCTTGAACGACCATGGTTTGCTTTGGCTTGGCTCATCTTAAGAATGAGGGGCTATTTGAGGGTCCTCATGGGATTACCCATCATTTCTTGATCACCCGAGGTCTTCAACCTAGATTTGGAGCATGTTCGAAATTTCGAGGAGCCTCTCATAGGTTATCCCTTGCTTCTTAGTCAACTAAAGTTTTCTTTAGCTTGGCTCATCTAAATGACAAGGAGCCAGCAGAGGGTCTTCATGGGATTACCCCTCACTTTTTAGTTGCTTGAGATTTTTGGCCTGGGTGCAATATAGATTAAGGGCTTCGAGAGTCAAGGGTTATCCCTCGCTTCTCGGATGGCCAAGATTTTCTTTGGCTTAGTTTATCTAAAAGATGAGGGACTATACAAGGGTCCTCATAGGGTTACCCCTTATTTCTTAGTCATTCAAGATTTTTGGCTTAGGTGCTATATAGATTAAGGGCTCTGAGGGTCAAGGATTATCCCTCACTTCTTGAACGACCAAGATTTTTATCAGCTTAGCTCATCTAAAAGATGAGGGGCTATCCAAGGACCCTCTTCGTGGGTTACCCTTCACTTCTTAGTCACCTAAGGTGCAATGCAAATTAAGGGCTCTGAAGGTCAAAGGTTATCCCTCAGGGTTATCTCTTGCTTCTCGAATGGCCAAGGTTTTCATTAGCTCAGCTCATCTAAAGGATGAGAGACCATCCAAGAGTCCTCTAAGCGAGCTACCCCTCACTTCTTGGCCATGTAGGGTTTTGCGTGGTGCTCCCAAGCCTTGGAGAGACTTGGGAGGCCATGGCAGGGATGTTGGAGGCAATCCCTGGAGCTTGGGGGTGTGTCCTAAGCAGATTCCTGGAGGTGTTCCAGGGATGCTCTAAGTTTGAGTTTTTTTTTATGTGACTTAGGGGGGAGTTTTTTTGAGAGATTGTAACATAACCCAATTGGGTTATGGGATTGGGTCCAGGTTTGTTAAATTGGTTAGGAGGTTAGCTTAGTTGGTTGATTGGTTAGCCTAACCATCCAGGATCCTAACCGAGTTGGTTGGTTGTAACCAATTGGAAGCCTAACTATCTAGGAAGTTCTAACCAGTTTGTTATTGATCCAAGAATCTAAGTCCTAACCGCCCATCTGATTGTAACCACCAAGAAGTTGTGAGACCATGTGATTGTAGTCCAACAAGTTCAAGGAGTCCAAGATGTTTAAGAAGACAAGAAGTTCACCGCCTCATGTATTATAAATAAGAGGGATGGGGCATGCGGTTTGGTTTGTCCAAGAGAGGCCAGCCCTTTGGGGTCCAGTCCGGTGTGGAGTTCGTGAGGACTTCTCATGGTCCTGGTCTTGGACCGTGAAGGCTTGAGGATGCCCCTTGGGGCGTGGATTGTGGAGAGCCTCCTGGGTTTCAAGGAGACCACGGTGAAGGGCTGTAGAGTGGCACACATGGTGGGTCTTTCATGTAGAGGGCTTGGTGCCGTAGGATGTTCCACGAGGTTTGGAGAAGGAATGCACGTTGAGGTATTATCCATGCATGGTGTATGTGGATTCTTGGGGCATGAGGCCTATAAGAGAGAAGACGTGTGAGACAACGAAAAGCTTTTGGAATTTTAAAAGGGCTGTCGAGTGTTGTCTTGTTTGTTATAACAAGGTTCTTCTTCAAAGGAATAAAGCAATCTCTCTTTTTTCTCCTACATCTCTTCTTCTTATCTGTCTGTGAATGTTGAATCCAAGAACAGGTTATTAGTCTGTATCCTTCCACGTTACTTCCGTGGTCTTCCGATGCCTATAGGCGCTGGTCCGGATCTCCCAACAAGTGGGATCAGTGCCTAGAAATTTTTTCAATAACTGGTATCAGAGCTTGGTTTGAGCTATTGTCCGAGCGAAAGTGGAGTGGTTTCAGAGCTGCTAGTTTGAAGGTGGAAGAGGAGGATTCAAGGAGTATATCGAGGCAGGTGGAATTGTACATGGGTATGGTATCCCATGTGGATGGAGAAAGGAAAAGCCCGGATTTTTCAAGTTCACCAGAGTACATCAGCAGAGACGATGCCAAGGGCAGCTCTGGGAGACAAGAGACAGTCTCAGGGAGCGCTGGAGGTATCGGGCAGTCTGGAGTGTCTTGGTATGGCAGCATTGGCCTAGGGATGGAGACTAGAGCTAATGGAGATGGCAGCTCAAAGAGATCGGGGACAGGTCTCAAGGAGCGTCAGGGACATCATGTAGCCAGGAGACAGGCTGGGACATGATGGAGCAGCCAGGTGGAAATGGTTGCTGGGTTCAGTTGCTGGGTTAGCAGAAGAGTTGGGATGAGCTCTTGGTTTTGAAGGAGCCTGTGGGATGCAGTATATCCGAAATGATCTCGAAGGGGTCCGCATGATGCAGAGGGTATGAGGAGGCAGCGATGGTGTTTGAGATGCAGCGGCAGGCTCAACAGGGCAATGTTGAGTGGCTGGCCTCAGGGTTTCTTTTTATGGCATTAGTGGGACTTCAGTCTCAGGTGGAGCATCGATGATAGGTGGCTTCACGGGTGGAGCAAGATTCGATACGAGTTCAGAGTAGGAGGTGCAAGGATACTGGCTAGGTCCTAGCATGAGCACCAGGGGTGCACTTAGCCAGGTGGAGCAGAGTGTGCAGAGATTGGTGTAGCTCTGTGGAGATGGTGTTAGGTAGAGCTCCAGTTATAGCGAATGTCTATTCAGGTTCGCTGTGTTCTCTCCATGAAAATCTAAGGAAAAGTCTGATGCAGCTGCTAGGCAACAAGAAGGCTACAATCATGGTGTAAGGATACAAGCAAGGATCTTCAGCTGTGAAGGCGGTCATCTCAAAGGTCTCCAAAGGTGCACAACAGCTGAAAGGTATTGGCAGAGACAAAGAGGTCCACACAAGAGGCTGTCAGGACAGGCAGTTACAGTGGGATTGTGCAGGAAAACATTGCTAGGTTTGCCAAGGCTTAGGGCACCAAGGTGGAGATTGTAGGATTTTGCATGGTTCTCCCAAGCCTTGGAGAGACTTGGGAGGCCAAGGCAGGGATGCTGGAGGCAATCCCTGGAGCTTGGGGGCGTGTCCCAAGCGGATTCCTGGAGGTGTTCCAAGGATGCTCTAAGTTTGAGTATTTTATTATGTGACTTAGGGAATGTTTTTTTGAGAGATTGTAATATAACCCAATTGGGTTATGGCATTGGATCCAGGTTTGTTAAATTGGTTAGAAGGTTGGCTTAGTTGGTTAGATGATTAGTTCGTTGGTTGGTTAGCCCAACCATCTAGGATCCTAACCGAATTGGTTGGTTGTAACCAACTGGAAGCCTAACTACCTAGAAAGTTCTAACCAGTTTATTATTAGTCCAAGAATCTAAGTCCTGACCGTCCATGTGATTGTAGTCCAACAAGATCAAGAAGTCCAAGATGCCCAATGAGACAAAACGTTCACCGCCCCATGTGTTATAAATATGAGAGATGGGGCATGCGGTTTGATGTGTCCAAGAGAGGCCGACCCTTTGGGGTTCGGTTCGGTATGGAGTCCGTGAGGACTTCTCATGGTCCTGATCTTGGACTGTGAGGGCTTGAGGACGCCCCTTGGGACATGGACCATGGAGAGTCTCCTGGGTTTCAAGGAGGCCACGGTGAAGGGCTATAGAGAGGCGCACATGAAGGGTCTTTCATGTGGAGGGCTTGGTGCCGTGGGGTGTTCCACGGGGTTTGGAGAAGGGACACACGTTGAGGTATTATCCGTGCATGGCATACGTGGGTTCTTGGGGTGTGAGGCCTACAAGACAGAAGACGTGCAGCATAGCGAGAAGCTTCTGGGATTTTAGAAGGACTGTCTTGTGTTGTCTTGTTTGTTGTAACAAGGTTTGTTGCCCAGATATGGTGCCCAAGAGGAGGGGGGTGAATTGGGCATTTAAAAATTTAAAGCAATATATGTGCTATCAAGTTTTAAGGTGAAGAGTGATAGTGCTTTAATAATTGTGCAATGGAAGCAATGAAATAAAATGGCAATTAAAGAGCTAAAGAAGTTAAAGAGAAAGGCAATGCAAACACACAAGAAATATAGTGGTTCGGTGCACCTAGCACCTACATCCACTCCCCAAGCTCCACTTGGGAATTTTCACTATAATCTTTAGATTACAGCCGACTTGTTTTACCAGGCTCACAAGTCAAAACCTTACACACTTGTTTTGGCTTCGGGCTAACAAGCAACCCTAGTTGGTTTTATCAATTGGATCACCAACAAACCTTACTCCCTTGTTTTGGCTTCGGGCTTACAAGCAACCCTAGTTGGTTTTATCAATTGGCTCACCAACAAACCTCACTCTAGTTTCAAATTCCCTTGAAACTAGCTAAAGACAAAAGAGTATGAATACAATGAATTAAAACTAAACAAACTCCTTTTGAGCAATAATAAATTCGTTGAAGCTCTTGATGGAGACTCTTCAAGCCTTTTCCCTTGGAATCTTTGGACCTCACTAAATGCCAAACACTTGAATGTTGGATTCCTCAAAGATGGAAAACTTTTGGCTAGGGAATCTCTTGGTTTTCTCACTCTTTTGGCTTGGAAGTGATTGAAGGCTTTGTACTTTGAATCAACACTTTTTCACTTTGTCTCCTTGTCTTTTTTGAAGTTTGGTGGAGGTTAAATACCTCATTCATGCTGAAACAACTCCACAAGACAGTTAGATTCAAAAATATGACCGTTTATGGCCGTTAGAAATCAAATCAGAAGTTCAGAAAAACTAGCCGTTATGCCATGAGTCGACCTCATGAGTCGACCTCTGAATCAAGTGTCGACCTCATGAGTCGACTCCAGTATAATTTAGACAAAAGTTCAGAATACCATAGTTCTGCCCATTTGAATTCTCAGGCTATGAGTCGACCTCTGGTGTCGACCTCTGGACAGGTGTTGACCTCTGGTGGTCGACCTCTGGAGCGTGCCACTGAAATTTTGCCGTGCCGGCCATGCTGAACTTTTCTTCTCTTCATGAGTCGACCTCTGGTGGTCGACCTTTGACAAGGTGTCGACCTCTGGGGGTCGACCTCTGATCTGAATTTTTCTGAAACTCTTTGAGATGTGCGTGCCATGCTTGAGTTTCTTTAAGCCTTTGTTTCTTTTGTCAAATATTTCTTAACAAGAAGGTCCATTATGAGAATTTTGATCTTGTCCAAGGTAGAAGAGCTCATTTCCAAATCAGGCAAACTTAGTTTCATCATTGTCCTTTTGATACTCTTTTTGAATAACCTAAGTCCTGAAACTTTATCTTGAGATTAAACATTAGTCCAAACATATACTCAACCTTTTGTTAATCATCAAAACTAAGGAGTCAAAGCCAACAATCTCCCCCTTTTTGATGATGACAAAACCTTGAGTATATATGCAATTAAGTCCAAAAGCAAGATATAGCAATAAAATATTTTCAAAGAATCCTTACATGCGTGAGTGTATCATAAAAATTTACTTTTCATCTTCTTTTTGTGAAAATATTTTCAAGAGTTACTTTTTATTTACTTCTTTCTTTTTGTGAAAACATTCTCATGAGTCAAAAAGGTAAGAATCATATAAACTTTACCACTCATAAGACGGAGATCTCATAAATACATATATACTTTACTAAATTTGATCTCATAAATACATATATACTTTACTAAATTTGATCTCATAATACATATATACTTTACTAAATTTGATCTCATAAATATATATATACTTTACTACTCCCCCTTTTTGTCAAGAATCAAAAAGTTCATTTTTGTAGTGAAAGATATATTAATGAAACTTATGTTCAATTATAATGAAGTATTTAGGTGCATAAACTACATGCTCCCCCTCAATTTGTGCATTCAATATAATAAAATATTCTAACTTGAGGGTTTAAAAAAGGTAAATGTTAAGAGCTGGTATCAGATAAAATGGCACAAGATGGATAAAAACAGATGTATTCAGTTACAAAATTGCTTACAAAGTAGGCACAAAATACTGATACAACAGATCATACAAAAGCAAACTAAGAGGCTACTCCTCATCAGAAGGTATATCAAAAGATACAGGAGCCATGATCCTAGATGAGGATTTTGGAGTCCTATGAGAGGAACTCCGAGTCCTCAGAGAGGGACCAGACCTAGGGGTAGTCCTACGAGATCTATATGTCCTAGGTAAGGGCTCCACAGATGTCGAGACAGAGGCAGTAGCTGAAGGAGTGGACGGATCAGCATGCTGAGTAGACTGAGCTAGGGTCTGCCTACTGACTAGCTCATAAGCTATGGGATCATCGATATCTGTCTCTGTATGCTCATCTATGTCATCCGGAATCCCAGTGATAGTCTCAAATAGTGACTCTGTAGGCTCAATATCAACTGGCACAGCTGTGGCTGGAGGATCTGAACTCGGAAGATCAGTGGAAGGAGGATCAGCTGAAGGGGGAATCTCTGGAATCGGCTCTGCAGGTGGAACATCAGAACTACCTGCTCCAGGCTGATCTCCATCACTGTCACTGTATCCACTAGAGTCATCAGCATCATCATCATCATCATCATCATCATCATGTGGAGGAGATACTGTCGGATCTGCAGTCCCTGATGGCAGTGCTAATCTCAGTAAGCTGAGGATCTGTCTGAATCCTGTATCCATACTAGCTGAGAGAGCACTAATGCGTGTGTCTGTGTGTATCCGCAGATCATGAAGCTCCTGCCGTACACCAGTGATCTCTGTCCGGACCTCTGAAATCTGATCAGTCACTCGCTGCTCGAAGTCCGATATCCTCACTGAAGTCCTCCGTGGTGTAGTAGTAATAGTAGGTGCCGGAGCTGATGAAGGTGGTGGCGTGAATGGCTCAGGCTCCGCAGTCTCTGTCTCCGGTGCTGGGCGAGGAGGTGTACCATGATCAGTAGGCCCTGAAGGCCCTGCCTCAGCAGCTCGGATCTCATCCTCCTCATCTGGCTCCTGGCCAGACTCTCGTCGTACCCATCGGTCACTAATCAGTCGAAATCCCATCCTATGTAGGGATTTCTCTCCATAAGTATCTGTGTGCTGTAGCTGACTGAAGGGTATGCCGTCGAATGAGACACCATGCTCTCTGAATATCTAAGTCAGTCCCATGCCATACGGCTGAACAAGTCTCCTGTGAGAAGCTGCCTCACCCATCTGCTGAAGCATGATCCTGGGAAGGTTGATGGGAGTTCGCTGACTCAGGGACACCATCAACACCAGCTCACGCTCAGTGATAAAATCAAATCTCCCGCTCTTCGGAATCAAGATACGGGCGATGATGTGATGCAGCACTCTCATCTCCAGTGAAAGCTGGTTAGCGGCTACTGTGAAAATGCCGCTAACATCCTCACGCTCTAGGATACACCTGAAGGCGTGCTCTCTGTCGCTGATCGTAGTGGCAGCAGTGCCATGAAGTGGAATCCTCCAGATGCGACTGATGACCTCAGGTGTCACTGGAATCTCGATCCCTCGAACTGTAGCAGACCATCCAATGCCATCAGTGGCCATGGATCCATAAAACTCCTTGATGAGGTCTGGGTAGAATCTCTCGGACATCGTACAAAAATGAACCAGACCTGCATCTCTCAGTACATCTCCAATGAAGAAGTGATGCTGATCCCAGAATGGAATATCCACGCGCCTCCCACTAGTAATGCTCTTCCGGACTAGGCTGGCTGGCACTGGTGCAGGTGGCTCTGGGGTCGGCTCACGCTCATGTCTGACTTTCCTTCACCGCTCAGTACTACCCTGCCCCTGTTCCAATCTCCTTTTCCTTACTGCCTGGTGTTTTCTCGGACCCATGTGTAAGGATGAGGGGTAACTTAGGGAGAAATGCAAAGAGGTAAGGCTAAGAGGAAAAGAGAGGGAAAGAGAGGTTCACGGATTGGGAAAAAGAGAAGAATATGAAATGGTGAAATAGGATTTGTGAGAGTGGAGAAAATAGAAAATAAATGAAGAAAAAGTAAGAAATGGAGGGTAGAAACAAGTGTTTTCTATTGAAAAACAATCGAGATTAGAGGGTAGATAGATCCGAAGGCTTTCGGTTGTCCAAAATCAAGAGTACGGTCAAAAAGAGGGTTGAATCGAAGAAATGCAAGAGGAGAGGAGAGGATTTCCCAAAATGTTGAGGGAGAAGGGTGGAAATCTACTATTTAGGGATTTAGGAATGTTGGAGGGGGACCACACGAAGGAGAGGATGGAAAAAATTGGAAAAACAAGGCTTGCGGACGGGTTCTTAAAAAGCAGGTTTCCGTTCAAGTGTCGACCTCTGAAAATTTTCAGGGGTCGACCTCAAGTGTCGACCTCCATAACTTAGGTGTCGACCTCAAGTGTCGACCTCCGAAAACCTCAAGTGTCGACCTCCAACAATTGATTATTTAAAATAAAATTCTGTAAGATTTAAAAAATTGATAAAATTTAGAGAAATAGCCTTTAACCAAATTTGAGAATTTATAAATCATTTTTGAGGAATTTTGATGAAAATTGAAGAATTTCAAGCAAAAGGATCAATGACTCCCAGTTCTCTTCTGATCATACAAAATCTGTCTTCATTCAATGGTTTTGTGAATATATCAGCCAATTGATAATCAGTACATATAAATTCTAACAACACATTAGAGTTTTGAACGTGATCTCTTATGAAGTGATGTCTTATTTCAATATGTTTGCTTCTTGAATGTTGTACAGGATTTTTCGTTAAATTGATTGCACTAGTATTATCACATCTTATGGGTGTCTTAGTTAGTTTGATGCCAAAGTCCTCGAGTTGTTGTTTGATCCATAGAATCTGAGCACAACAGCTTCCAGCTGCTATATATTCGGCTTCCGCCGTAGATAGAGCAACCGAATTCTGTTTCTTACTGCTCCATGAAATCAAATTAACTCCTAGGAATTGACAAGTTCCACTAGTACTTTTTCGATCAAGTTTACACCCAGCAAAATCAGCATCAGAATATGCAATTAATTCATATGATGACTCTCTAGAGTACCAAAGACCAATTTCGATAGACCCAAATAAGTATCTAAGTATACGTTTTACAGCTAAGAGATGTGATTCTTTAGGAGCAGACTGAAAACGTGCACACATACAAACACTAAACATTATATCTGGTCTACTGGCAGTTAGATATAGCAATGAACCAATCATGCCTCTATATAATTTTTGGTCTACTGATTTACCACATTCATCTTTGTCTAATTTACATGAAGAGCTCATAGGGGTACCTATTGGTTTTGTAGTCTCCATCCCAAACTTTTTCAATATCTCCCTTGTGTACTTGGCTTGGTTGATGGAGATCCCCTCTTTGGTTTGCTTAATTTGGAGTCCGAGGAAGAAGTTGAGTTCTCCCATCATGCTCATCTCGAACTCACTCTGCATTAACTTCGCAAATTCTTGACAAAGACATTCGTTAGTAGCACCAAAAATAATATCATCTACATATATTTATACTACTAAAAGATCATCATTTTTCTTTTTCAAAAATAATGTATTATCTACATTACCTCTAGAGAAATCATTTTTCATCAAAAATGAACTTAATCTATCATACCAAGCTCTAGGAGCTTGCTTTAAACCATACAATGCTTTATGCAATTTAAAGATATGATTAGGAAATTCATGATTTTCAAAATCAGGAGGTTGTTCAACATAAACCTCCTCTTCAATAAATCCATTTAAAAAGGCACTCTTTACATCCATTTGAAATAACTTGAAATCCATAAAACAAGCAAAAGCAAGTAAAAGTCTAATTGCTTCTAGCCTAGCAACAGGAGCAAAGGTTTCATCGAAGTCGATCCCTTCTTCCTGGTTGTAGCCTTTAGCAACAAGTCTAGCTTTGTTCCTAATTACAATACCATGTTCATCAAGTTTATTTCTAAAAACCCATTTTGTGCCAATTACAGAAACATTAAGGGGTCTTTCAGTTAAAGTCCAAACATTATTTCTTTTAAATTGATTTAGTTCATCTTGCATAGCATTAATCCAGTTACAATCTTTTTCAGCTTCTTCTATTGACTTAGGCTCTATCTGAGATACAAAAGCTAAATAATCACAAACATTTCTAATAGAAGAGCGTGTACTTACCCCCTTTGATGGATCACCTATTATTAGCTCTTTAGGGTGTCCATGTGCATACCTCCATTCTTTAGGTAATGGTTTTGGTGAAGTTGCATTGATTTCTTGAATTTGATCTTGACTTTCTTGATCATCATCTCCTTTGGGCTCATCTTCATTGATTGTCAATTGTTCAAGTTTCTTTATACCTGTTTCAACATCAATAGAATCTTCTTTTCTAGAAAATTTTTCATTAGATTCATCAAACACTACATGAATTGATTCTTCAACCAGAAGTGTTCTTCTGTTGAAGACCCTGTATGCCTTGCTAGAAGTAGAGTATCCTAAGAAGATACCCTCATCTGACTTGGCATCAAATTTACTGATATTATCTTTGCCATTGTTTAATATGAAACAGCGGCAGCCAAATACACGAAAATACTTGAGATTAGGTTTCCGATTTTTCCAAAGCTCATATGGTGTTTTCTTCAAAATAAGTCGAATTAAAATACGATTTAAAATGTAACAGGAAGTATTAATGGCTTCTGCCCAAAAATATTTAGATAAATCATTTTCGCAAAGCATTGTGCGTGCCATTTCTTCAAGAGTCATGTTCTTTCTTTCTACCACCCCATTTTGTTGAGGTGTCCTAGGTGCAGAGAAATTATGACTAATACCATTTTCATTACAAAAAGTTTCAAAATCATGATTTTCAAATTCAGTTCCATGATCACTACGCAAAGAAACAATAGTGAGATCTTTTTCGTTTGAAACCCTTTTATGAAATTTAACAAAAGCTGAAAATGTTTCATCTTTATGAGCTAAAAACATTACCCAAGTAAATCGTGAGTAATCATCTACAATTACTAGCCCATATTTTTTACCTCCCAAACTAGTTGTTCTGGTTGGTCCAAAGAGATCCATATGCAATAATTCAAGGGGTCTAGTAGTAGATACTACTCCTTTAGGTTTGAAAGTAGATTTAGTTTGTTTTCCAAATTGACATGCAGCACAAATTTTATCTTTTTCAAAAGTGAGTTTTGGCAATTCTTTTACAAGATTCTTTTTGCTTAATTTTGAAATCAACTGCATACTAGCATGCCCTAGCCTACAGTGCCAAAGCCAACTAGTTTCACTTGCCTTGGCTTCCTTAGCCACTAGGCATTGACCACTTTCCATGGCTAGATCATCAAGATCAACCATGTAAATGTTTCCATGCCTAAGACCAGTGAACTTGATGCCATCGACATCTAGACTAGATACCATGCACAAAGATGATTCAAAAATTATCTTAAAACCTTTATCACAAAACTGACTAATGCTAAAAAGATTATGCTTCAAGCCATCAACAAATAATACATTATCTACATAAGCATTAGGGGTGATATGGATTTTACCAATTCCGACGATTTTGCCTTTTCCATTGTCACCAAAGGTAACGTTTCCACCATCAATAGCAGCTAGTGATGAGAATTGCTTCACATCCCCAGTCATGTGCCTTGAGCAACCACTATCCAGATACCACATTCTTCTTTTATTTTTGGTTGCAAGGCACACCTCATTATCTTCGTTGGCCATGAAACATAAGTTGGCGACTACCTGCTGCTCTTCTTCACTGCTGGAGTCCTCACTCTCACTCCAGGTAGCCATCATGGCTTTCTTTCTCAACATCCTTCGACTCTTTTTAAGCAAAAGGCAATCCATTTTGTAATGTCCAGGCTTCTTGCACTCGAAGCAGATGGATGGATCCCTTTCTTTGTCTTTCTCTTTCTCCTTATTGTGATCACCTTTTTGTGGCCTTTTCTTGTAGAAGCCCTTCTTCTTTCTCATGAATCTTTTAAATTTTCTTGTAATGAGGGCTGTCTCATCATCATCAGCTTCTTCTTCTGATTCATCACTTGACTCTTCTTTAGTAGTGGACTTGAAGGCTATGGCTTTCTTTTTCTTGTCATTGTTCACTGTCTTCTGCTTTAGTGAAAGCTCGTAGGTCATCAGTGATCCAAGAAGCTGCTCGAGAGGTAGAGTGTTGACATCCTTGGCTTCTTCTATGGCTGTAACTTTCGCATCCCATGAAGCCAGAAGAGACCTGAGAAGTTTGTTAACCAGTTCACCATTAGATATAATTTTTTCCAAACTCCTCATACCATTTACTATATTGGTAAATCTAGTATACATTTCACTTATACTTTCAGTTGGTTCCATCCTGAACATCTCATACGTATGAATGAGCATGTTCACCTTAGTGGTCTTCACATGGTGTGTACCCTCATGGATAACCTCAAGTGTATCCCAAATTTCTTTGGCGGAAATACAATTTGATATTCTGTTGAATTCACTAGGGTCAAGTGCACAGAATAGCAAATTCATCACCTTAGCATTTAACTCAGCTTGTTTGATGTCATTGTCATCCCATTCTTCTTCAGATTTCGGGGTGTTAATGCCATTAACCAAGTGAGTGGGCTGATGAGGCCCTTTCGTAATTACTCTCCATATATGATAATCTACAGCTTGTAAATAAATACGCATACGAGTTTTCCAATATGTGTAGTTTGTGCCATTAAAGAAAGGAGGGCGATTTGATGCTTGCCCTTCAACTATATCCATTCCAATTGGGGCGGCCATGATCTTTCACTCAAGATCGTTGGACCTACAAGAGAGTACCGGGCTCTGATACCACTTGTTGCCCAGATATGGTGCCCAAGAGGGGGGTGAATTGGATATTTAAAAATTTAAAGCAATATATGTGCTATCAAGTTTTAAGGTGAAGAGTGATAGTACTTTAATAATTGTGCAACGGAAGCAATGAAATAAAATGGCAATTAAAGAGCTAAAGAAGTTAAAGAGAAAGGCAATGCAAACACACAAGAAATATAGTGGTTCGGTGTACCTAGCACCTACATCCACTCCCCAAGCTCCACTTGGGAATTTTCACTATAATCTTTAGATTACAGCCGACTTGTTTTACCAGGCTCACAAGTCAAAACCTTACACACTTGTTTTGGCTTCGGGCTAACAAGCAACCCTAGTTGGTTTTATCAATTGGATCACCAACAAACCTTACTCACTTGTTTTGGCTTCGGGCTTACAAGCAACCCTAGTTGGTTTTATCAATTGGCTCACCAACAAACCTCACTCTAGTTTCAAATTCCCTTGAAACTAGCTAAAGACAAAAGAGTATGAATACAATGAATTAAAACTAAACAAACTCCTTTTGAGCAATAATAAATTCGTTGAAGCTCTTGATGGAGACTCTTCAAGCCTTTTCCCTTGGAATCTTTGGACCTCACTAAATGCCAAACACTTGAATGTTGGATTCCTCAAAGATGGAAAACTTTTGGCTAGGGAATCTCTTGGTTTTCTCACTCTTTTGGCTTGGAAGTGATTGAAGGCTTTGTACTTTGAATCAACACTTTTTCACTTTGTCTCCTTGTCTTTTTTGAAGTTTGGTGGAGGTTAAATACCTCATTCATGCTGAAACAACTCCACAAGACCGTTAGATTCAAAAATATGGCCGTTTATGGCCGTTAGAAATCAAATCAGAAGTTCAGAAAAACTAGCCGTTATGCCATGAGTCGACCTCATGAGTCGACCTCTGAATCAAGTGTCGACCTCATGAGTCGACCTCCAGTATAATTTAGGCAAAAGTTCAGAATACCATAGTTCTGCCCATTTGAATTCTCAGGCTATGAGTCGACCTCTGGTGTCGACCTCTGGACAGGTGTTGACCTCTGGTGGTCGACCTCTGGAGCGTGCCACTGAGATTTTGCCGTGCCGGCCATGCTGAACTTTTCTTCTCTTCATGAGTCTACCTCTGGTGGTCGACCTTTGACAAGGTGTCGACCTCTGGGGGTCGACCTCTGATCTGAATTTTTCTGAAACTCTTTGAGATGTGCGTGCCATGCTTGAGTTTCTTTAAGCCTTTGTTTCTTTTGTCAAATATTTCTTAACAAGAAGGTCCATTATGAGAATTTTGATCTTGTCCAAGGTAGAAGAGCTCATTTCCAAATCAGGCAAACTTAGTTTCATCATTGTCCTTTTGATACTCTTTTTGAATAACCTAAGTCCTGAAACTTTATCTTGAGATTAAACATTAGTCCAAACATATACTCAACCTTTTGTTAATCATCAAAACTAAGGAGTCAAAGCCAACAAGGTTCTTATTCAAATGAATAAAGTAATCTCTCTTTTTTCTTCTACATCTCTTCTTCTTATCTGTCTGTGAATGTTGAATCCAAGAACATATTGTTGGTCTGTATTCTTTCATGTTGCTTCCACGATCTTCCACTGCGTATAGGCACTGGTCCGGTTCTCCCAACAAGTAGGATCAATGCCTAGAAATTTTTCCAACATGTCATCCAATATTTTTGTCGAAGTTCAAAGTAGATTCAAGGTTTTTAGGATTTTCTAAGATTATCTCGCTTCTCGAATGGCTAAGTTTTCTTCAGCTTAACTCATCTTAGGAATAAAGGGCTTTCCAAGAGTCCTCTAAGATTATGCCTCTCTTCTCGGTCACTTGAGATCTTCGACTTAGGTCATCGTGGATGAGGTTTGGTTCAACTCATTGTACAAAGCTTGTTAATAAAAAGAATTTACTTTTTTATTAAAAGAAATGGCTAGTTATTACCTTTAAAAATTTGGCTTCTCGGGAGACCGGCTTTAGGAGGTCGGGCTCATGGAGCTCAGATTTATGGAGCATAGATTTGGAAGATTGGCTTCTACTTTAGCCTTGGACTTGGTAGCTTAACCTTGATTTTATTTTTCATCTCAATTCAAGCTTGGTAGCTCAAACTCAATCTTATTCTTCACCGTGTTAGGTATGGTAGCTCCATATTAGTCATCACCTTGGTCTTAGCCTTGGTTTTGGTCTTCACCTGGACATTAAATCTCACTTTTGGTGTTCACCTCAGCCTTGAGTCTTAGTGTTGGTTTTGGAAAGAGTGGTCTCTACAAAGCTAGCGAGGGGAACATCACACCTCTCTCGATTTATTTAGCTATCCGTAATTAGAATTGATATGGCATAATCACTGACATGGAGCCCGCATCTGACCCAGCTAGCAATCAAGCTGGCAGAAGGCGCCACCTGGATATTGTCATCATATAAGCACCGAGGTTGAGCTCCTGTCTGAGGTTGAGCTCTCGTCCGAGGTTAAGCTCCTGTTCGAGGTCGAGCTCCTGTCCGAAGTCGAGCTCCTATCCGAGGTCGAGCTCCAATCCGAGGTCAAGCTCCCGACCGAGATCGAGCTTCCATCTGAGAACGAGCTCCCCATCTAAAGTCAAACCTGAATAAAGACTGGTGGGTCTGGTCCCCCCTCGGGCGACCATGGGAGCGGCTGGGATAGCGAGACCCCAACAAGTGGTGTTGCCATCCCCGTCAGAGCCCCCGTATTGCTCAAAGAAGCAGCACCTTCTATGGAGGGATGCCCCGCCAAGGGACGTCGCCTGCACCTTCTGCGTAGGGGTGCTCTTCCAGGGCATGATGCCTGCACCTTTTGCGGAGGAGTGCTCCGCCAGAGTATGCTGTTTGCACCCTCTATGGAGAAATGCTCTGCTAGGGCACGTCGCCTGCATCCCCTGCGGAGAGGCATTTCATCGGAGTGTCGGGCCCTATAGCACACTGTCGGCACCTCTTTGGAAAGGTGCTTTGCCCGGGGCATCTCACCCTGCAACCCACTACTTGCATGACCCAGAAGAGGAATGTTTTACCAGAAGTCTCAGATCCTACAGCATCTTCCGCTAGGCTAGTGCTCCGCTAGGCCCCCAGGAATGGTAGCACGATGCCTATAAGAGAAAATGTCCTGTCGAGGTGTCAGGCCTTATGGCATGCCACTGGCACTCATCGCGGTAGGAGTGCACTTCGCAGTACTCCGCTTGCACTCATGGTAGAAACTTTCTTCGAGAATTTTGGACCTTGTCCCCCTCCTTTTAGGGGAGGCAGGGACAAATTTGTGCTCCGCACATAGGAGGCGCACCAGAGAGTATTAGACCGGGGCTCTAAGCCCCACCAGATGAAACACGCTTTTATAAGAAGCCCGAAGGGGCCTCCAATGAAGGTAAGTACGAGCAAATGAAGAGAAGCCAATGCAAGGGCAGGAGGAACATCCGAAGACTCTCCCGAGAACTTCCACTACTCTAGCTTCTACTCCATCTCTTAAAAATTCTCTAAATATGGAGGCCACTCTGGGCTCTACGAAGGAGGATCTGTTCTCCTTGATCGCCTACTAACTTGATCATCGGAGTGCCCCCACCGAGATCCCCAGTCTAGATCTCCTTTTTTTGAAGGTCTGGCTGCACTCGGAGGTCTCCAGGCAAGAAGTCCACTCAACCATGCCACGTCGAAGCTGTAGGCCATGGCGATCTAGGTGGCAACAGATTGGCGCATCAGGAAGTTCACTCAACCGGGCCACATCGGAGCTGTAGGCCATGATGATCTAGGCGGTAACAGATTGGCATGCCAGGAAGGAGAAGAAGATTCAGGAGCTAAGAGGATCATGGCAAAGACTAGAGATCAAAGCTCTTCAACTGGTGGAACAATGATAGCCATCTTTGAGCCTGGGGGGCAGACCGGGGGCACGAGAGCTCTCCCTCGAGGCTCCAAGGAGTGGTCTTGAAAAAAGACCCTAAGTTGTAAAGGGGTGTCATCATCTTCGACATGGCGGCGGGCGGCAAGCCAAAGATGGGATCACTTCCAAGAGATGCCACCTTCCAATTGCCACCCCCGATCTTCCACGAGATCAGGTGGGAAATGTGTTGAAGTTGGTGGAAAAGGGGAATGTCGATGGTGCATTTATTGAATGGCAAAGAAGATCCAAACCAATGCCAATTCCATGGGTGGCTAGCCGCATAGGTTTCTAAAAAAAAGAAGGGAAGTAAAGAAAAAAAAGAGAAAAAAAAAGAGAGAAAAAGGGGTCTAATGATAGTTGAGAGAGGGGTTCATGTCTGTGATCTTTTCAAACACCTGCCACTCTTCGTGGTACTCTCCAGCTAGACCCAACTCCATACATTTCCCTATGAATGGAGCTCTCGTCACTTCATGCAGTAGAGCCTTATCCTTCCTCAAAATCGTGGCTAATGAATTTAATTTTTGCTTTCTCAAGGAAGTAACATATTTTTATTTATTTGCATGACCAGAGCTTAACAGATAACTCCCTTCCCCTACTATCTTTACAATATAAAAATTGTGTTGCAGTCCCACGGGGAGAGCTCCTGTATCACCATCGATGGCAAGCACCACAGTCCATCGGAGCTCGCCAAGTCTTACTACTTCCTGCCAGAACTTAAGAGGGCTCATTGCTCACCGTTCGCAAAGTTTCTTAACAAAAGCCGGGAAACTTTCAAAGCCCCGTATCAAAGCCGAGAAGCTTTTGAAGCCCCGCACTCAAGCCAAGAGCCTCAGTGCCCCGTACCAAAGTCGAGAAACCTTCGAAGCCTCGCACTCAAGTCAGGAACCTCAATGTCCCACACCAAAGCTGGAAAACTTTCGAAGCCCCATACTCAAGTTGAGAGCCATAGCGCCCTGCACTAAAGCCAAGAAACTTTCGAAGTCCCACACTTAAGCTGGGAGTCTCAGCACCCCGCACCAAAACTAGGAAACTTTCAAAGCCCCGTACTCAAGCCGGGAGCCTCAGCGCCCTACACCAAAACCGGAAAACTTCCGAAGCCCCGCACTCAAGCTAGGAGTCTCAGCTCCCCGTACCAAAGCTGAGAAAATTTTAAAGCCCCGTACTCAAGCTGGAAGCCTCAACACCCTGCACCAAAGCTGAAAAACTTCTGAGGCCCCGCACTCAAGCTGGGAGCCTCAGCGCCTCGCACCAAAGCCAGAAAGTTTACGAAGCCACCAGTAGTTGAGGTCGAGCTCCTGTCCGAGGTTAAGCTCCTAGCTGAGATCAAGCTCCTCGCTAAGGTCGAGCTCATGTTCGAGATCAAGCTCCCAGCTGAGGTCGAGCTCCCTGCTAAGTTTGAGCCCCTGTTCAAGGTTGAGCTCCTTGCTGAGGTCAAGCTCCCGTTTGGAGTCGAGCTCTTGTCCGAGGTCGAGATCCTATCTGAGATCGAGCTTCCATTCGAGGTCGAGCTCCCGGTTGAGGTCGAGCTTCCATCCGAGATCGAGCTCCCATCTGAGATGAAGAAGACCAACCCCCACTGCGACTGAAAAAAGCGATGAACAGGGTACGGCTCCCAGAAGATGGAAATAGGGAAGATCCCACCACTCCATGCATTCCATGCAACACATAGCAAAAGGAAGACCCTGCCCCATGCCACCATGCAATACTATGGAGTGGGATGTCGCCTTCCACTCCATGCAATGCGATGCAAATAGAGATCCTGTTACTCTATGCAACATGTGAAGGATTTCGGTATTGGATGGTACGAGATTCATAGGCACATGCACTATACTGCACCCTCGCGAGGATTTCCGGGACACCATCATCACCAACCTCATCAATGTCCTCGATCCCTGGAGTGCACGAGGTTGACCACCATGGGAGCTCGTGATGTCACTCCTCCGCCAGCCGGAGTTTGCGACGGCCACGCCCATGCTAGCGGCTCACTGTGGGAGAACACTGCAATGAACACGAAGAAGACCTCCACCATCAAGATCCCCCGGCAACCCAACTGGGAGGACCCTGATTAGGTCATTATCCCAGTGAGTGGGGGCAACTTCGGCAACATCTATGCCTTGTTCAAGGGCTCTGAGGGGTGCCGTGAGCTTGGCCTTGTCAACCATGTTCCTGGTTGTGTGTGTGTGCATTCAAACTGCACACCTCACCAACCTCACACCCCTCATACTTGGCACTACCCTCTATCTGGCCGACGAGGAGTTGACCGAAGTACTAGCATAATCACTCCATAGCACTATCTTTCATCTGGCCAACTAGCCTTCAATCGAAGTGTAGACAGTGAGTCTCAGCCCCACTGTCTTCACTCTGGTAATCAAGCAATTGGTGATAATGAGGATAGCTGTGACTCTATGCCTTCATCCTCATCGATAGGCTCTTAAAGCCCCACGATCGACCTCTGACAGGTTAGGCCCCATCTAGTGACTGACTTCTGGCATCCAGTACAAAATTTGCTATAGCTCAAGGCCGAATAGATAATGCTACTCCCTTCATCCAAAATGGTAAAAGTTGGAAATTAGCAATCTTTTGGACTCAGGGAGTGGGGGCATCTGTTATAGTGGTAATAGTAGATCTATTCGGCCTTGCCACGGTATCACGGTTGTTCAGCCGATGTGGCCACGAGTTTCATGTGCCATCTCTAAGTCTCCCAGCCAAACAAAGTGATAAGGCCTCTCACCAAATTGAAGAATAGAGCTCCCAGGTCGACATGAGCTCCCAGGCCGACCAGAGCTGAGCTCCCAAGCTGACCATAGCAGAGCTCCCAGGCCAACCTAAGCTCCCAAGCCAACCAGAGTAGAGCTCCCAGGTCGATCTGAGCTCCCAAGCCGACCTGAGCTCCCAAGCCGACCTAAGCTCCCAAGCCAACCAGAGTTGAGCACCCAAGCTGACCTGAGCTCCCAAGCTAACCAAAGCTAAGCTCCTAGGTCGACTTAAGCTCCCAAGCCGACAGAGTAGAGCTCCCAGGCCAACCTGAGCTCCCAGGCCAACCAGAGCTGAGCTCCCAGGTTGATCTGAGCTCCCAAGCTGACCAGAGTAGAGCTCCCAGGCTGACCCGAGCTCCCAAGCCGACCAAAGCAAAGCTCTTGGTCGAGTAGAGCTCCCTGCTAGGTAGAGCTCTTGGCCGAGTAAAGCTTCATGCCAAGCCATGCTCCTAGCTGAGAAAAGCTCCCTGTCAGGTAGAGCTCCTAGTCGAGTAGAGCCCTATGTCAAGTCATGCTCCTGGCTGAGTAGAGTTCTTGGATGTGGGAAGATTTCTCCCTTTTTATAGATCATGGCTGGAAAGCATGCAGAAAATGAATCGCAACCCTCGGAGGAACATATGAAGAAGACTTAGATGGTGACTTAACTGTGATGTCGCCATCCCCACCAAACCTACCGCGACTCTCGAGGAGGCGCATCCTTCGCAGTGGAGTGCTCTGCCAGGACTCCAAGCCCTGTAGCATTCCGCATGCACCCCTGCAGAAGAGTGCTCTACTAGGACTCCAGGTCCTATAGCATGCCGCCTGCATCGCCTATAGAGGAGTGCTCTGCCAGGACTCTAGCTCCTGTAGCACGCCGCCTGCACTCCCTACAGAGAAATGCTCCATCAAAGCCTCACAGGTCTACTAGGTCCTCATAGGCCTATCAAAGCCTCGCAGGTCTATTTTAACCTCACAGGCCTGTCAAAGCCTTACAAGCCAGTAGGGCTTTCTTCATGGCTTATGTTAAACAATATCTCAATAAAAGATATTGGAGACAGGATCCTGACACTCTACCAGAATTTGTTGCAAGGTGTCAAGAGAAGGCCACTTCCCTAAATGATAGGAAGTTACATGGAGTAACTTCATAAATAGATAAGAGGGATCTCCAGCCAAAAAAAGATGAAAACTACCACATGCTCATTCTCTGGCTCTCTCGTCATTATTCTCCATAGCTTCGGTTATTGCCCAGATAACCCCACTGACTTGAGCATCGGAGTGTCCCCGCCGGTACCCCTGATATGAGATTTCTTGTAGGTCCCCGTCCGTGAGGAGCATCCAGAAAAAGGATCTCACCTCATCGGAGAAGCCAGCAGGGTGGCCAGTGATTCCAAGCCCCCAAGAGCTAGTGATCTAGAAGTAAGCTAGAAGGAGCCAAGACAAGGGCAGGAGGAACATCCGAAGACTTCTCCAAGAACTCCTACTACTCTCATTTCCACTACAACTCCTACTTTTACTCTGTCATTTGAAAAATTCTCTGAACATGGAGGCCAGTCTAGGCTCTATGAAGGAGGATCTGTTTCCTTTGATCGTCCATTGACTTGATCGTTAGAGTGCCCCTGCCAGGATCCTCGGCCCAGGTCTCCTCTTTTTTGCAGGACTGGCTGCACTCGGAGGTCTCCAGGTAGGAAGCCCTCTCAACCAAGCCACGTCGGAGCTGCAGATCATGGCAATCTAGGTGGCAACAAGAATTTTGCTTTGATTTGATTGCATTGGATTGGCGAAGACTCCCTGATTTGATATTATTAACTTTCATTTATGGATTCCATAGTAACTATGCATGATTTGAATCTATTTAAAATTAACCGACTGCCATATTGGTTGTATTATATCATATTATCTACCCCCACACCCCCCACCCGCCCCCATTTTTGAGTTTGAACCATTTTCTTTGGCTCAAACAAAAAAAATAGTTGAATTGCTACCCTTTTAACCTGTTCATTCATGATCAAATATTATGAGTGTTATTAATTATGGGGATGCTCTACCTTATTTTGCCAATATTTGTCGATATGCATTCAAGCTTGTATTTTGGAGGTCTCAATCAAGGCTGAATCTCTCTAGTTAATTATTCTCATAGTCAGGTTTTTTGGATCAATTTGGCCGACTTCTCTCTTACCCTAGGCTACATGAGGAAGGCCGAGGCGATGATGGTTGAGGCCCTTCTCGTTGGGTTGCATCAATTTGCTGCATTGCCTAAACTACTATAGTTAAGGTTTGAACTTGCTGGAAAAGCAAGTTTAGCTGGTCAGTGGCTACCTCCATGGTAGGCTGAGAGGGAGGAGGTGGTATTTCCTATTGCAGAGTCATTGTTCTAATACTAGGGGAAACCTCCAAGGTCAAGTGTTGCAACTTGGCTAACCTCGAGGTAGTAGCATTAGAGCAACTTGATGAGGTTCCTTTGTGTGGTGCTATGGTGCTTGTTCTCTGCTCCTTCCTATAAACAGGCTTGAGCCATTCCTTTAGCATTAATTTATTATTACAGATTTTTTATTTGGATTAGATCGGCTGGACAAGGGTGATGACTGCTGGATAGCGATTACGGAATCTGCAAGATAAGTCCCTAACAGGAGGTAACTTTGGTGGAAACCCTTTGATGGGAACCCTTTGATGTTTAAGTCAAAAATCAGAGAACAGAAGGGAAGTAGTGAGCATAGAGAAGAGATTTTCATATCTTGGGATCACTTTTAGCCCTCGATTTATAGGCGAGGGGTGAAATGTCATGAGGAGAAAGAAGTATTGGGTTGTTATTCATGCCTCACTGGGCATGATATGCCTACTATTTTCTATCTTATCTACAAGAAGCTGAGATGTTATAAAGAGAATGAAGAATCGGGTAGTTACTCCCTTCCTTATGAGGCATGAAATGTCTGTTATGTTCTACCTCATTAAGCGAGATATTTCTGTTGTTTCTCGTCTCATTTGTTCATTATAAGTTGCTGCCAAGGATCTCGAGATATTTCAAGATCTCGGAATATTTCAAGATCTCATAATATTTTCAACCGTAGGCAGATAAGATAATGACTCAAGCATGATCCTTATCGAGATATCAACTCGAGACTATTATAGAAATACTTCATATCAGCGTCAATCAAGAAGGTCGACCACATCCAAAGTACCTTCCTTTTTGATATTGATCGACGTACACTTTTTTTCGTACCAATTGCTCAACTCCAAAAGCTTAACTTAACCATTGTATTGGGTACAAGAAATGTTGATCATCAAAGAGTGTGATATAGTGACTATTACAATGATCCTTGTATGTCATTATAAAGGCAAGAAAGTTATTTGCCCAAGTCAGTATTCAATCGGTTATCATTTAGCTGGTTCAAATATTTAACTTACAGAATATATATATATATATATATATCTTAGACGAATAATGAAAATATTAAAAAGTAACCGTTCTTTTTGTCATGCAATAGTCGTTGACAAAGAACCATGGTTGGATGATAGCATCTCAAGTTTTATTCCAAAACATTATCAATTAATCCCTATGGAATAGTTATCATAGCTAAAATACCATCATATCAGCGTTCATTTAAAATGTTTTAGTCATGTACCAAAAAAAAAAAAAAAAATCTTTAAGTCAACTTGTATTGATAGGCGAAGAATAAGCAAACTCCTTATCCTCTGCTTTGCCTATTTGACCCGGATACTCTCTCTCCAGGGGTCCAACATGGACACGTGCATGGTTGGGGGTTGGATTTGGTTTCTTTATACTTATCCCGAGCATTGCCTCTTTGGGCGTGGTAACACGTGTGGCTTTCTTCGTGTGAACGCCTCCAAACGACTTTTACGTATGGTTCCAGCCATGACACCGCATCATTGCGTTAGGATGATGATGTCAATTGAGAAATCCTTTATCTTCATAATACATTGCAGAATTTAGTCGGCAATATTAAACTTTAATTGTGGCCTAGAAGTTGATAGCTATAAGCTTGTAACCTATATCCCGATAAAATTAATAAGAAATGGAATCTAAATAGTATAGGCTGCTTATGTCATGATTGAAAGGTGATTGAAAAGAGCTGCCTCTATTTATATTCACAATATTTTTGACAACCAAACTGTTTTTGTTTCATACCCATCAAGGGGGGAAAATATTTTTATGTTAATCTCAATATTTTAACAAATATTAGACTCAATTGCCAACGTTGCTTCTTGTGAATTGCAAGAAAGATAAGCAATTGGCTTGTCGAATTTTAGGGATTCATGTTGATGACCAAAGCTTGTAAGACTAGAAGGACAGCTAGAGGAGCCTTAATTGCAGCTAGACGTCATCCTTTAGGTAATGGAGTTAGTTGGGATGGTTGTGCACCATCCATTGGACTGATAGATAAATTGGTTTCCTATTTTAATAGGCAATGTCGTGCAAGACTAACCGGTGTCATAATGGTTCATACCATAACTAGTGGATAAATTGTAATTCGAGAGAGTGGTTATATATATATGCACACACACGAGGCATCTTAACTCATCAATTGCTTTATCATCTATTTTTATTAACAGATAACATTAGTCGAGGAATAAAATGTGAACCAGAGCTTATTAACAGATAATAGTTACACTTCTTTGTTTAGCAGCTAGAGATCCTGAATTTGATATTTGGATGAGCTTATTAACAGATAATAGTTACACTAGAGATCCTGAATTTGATATTCGGATGATGCATCCCAAAAAATTGGGACTTGAATAATTACTGTGCAAATGAATCTCTCCTTTTTCTTTTCTCAAAAGCATAAAATTGTTGATGCCCCATTCTTCCACTCATGTGTTGATTGTATAATCCCTGTCAAAAAGGCTCCTTTAATTATTGAACCTAAGAAGTTAATCTCTTTTAATTTGCTCAATTTTACTTAATAGCTATAGTCCGAAAGAGTATAACAAGTAAACGGGAAAAAAAAAAGGACATGATAATTTAGAAAGCAGAGGAGAAGCATAAGTTTCAGTGAAATATTTAATCTTCTTTTTGCCAAGTTGTGATGTTCGAGAAAAAGAGAGTTTTGGGGCTCCTGATTGTTCTTTTTGTGTTTTTGAGCAATGCAATGATCTGTCCATCACTGAGGTTTGAACCCTAGACCTCCATTTTTTATTTATTTTTAATTTTGTATCATGGCAAATCAATAGATCTAGAATTTTGAAAAGTGTTGGCGTGGAGTTCCTGGATCGGCCAGTCGGAGCCGCTGCATCGCAGGATCGCTCCCTGGTTCACCTGCAAAACAGGTTCCTTGCCGGAGTTGTTCCGGCGGAGGACACTCCGTTGCCTAAGTCAGTGGCGGATTCCAGCCACAGAATGGGAAAGATGTTGAGAGTGGAAGAGAAAAATGGCTCTTGGAGATTGTAAACGTATGTGAGCGAGAATGTTCGCGTACCTCTCGAGCAATCCTTCTTACCCTTATTTAAAGAATGCCTCCAGCCTGCGTCCCGCTCTTTTTTCGGTGATCATGAGGAGCCAATCTCTCCTATGATTTGCGATCGTGGGTTGTCATTAAGCGGTTCCGGCCAGATCGGAGGCGTGGCTGCAGGAGTTGCGCGCCATGATTATGGCATGATGAGTGTCGATTGTAGCCGTTGGTTACAGCTGCCTTTCTGGAACAGATTGTGATCCAGGCTTCAGATTTTTCCTTACGTGGGCCGAAGACTTGGTATTTTTCCGAAGCCGGAGATCGTGTCTATGGCGGGAACCGAAGTATGTATCTTCGGGAGTCGATGAGTAGTTTGGTCTTCGACCGAAGCCGAAGACGTTACCCGAAGGTCCGAACTCCGGATGCTGTGGTCCGGTGTGAAGCCTTGGGTTGCCTGCAATTGGGTTGTCCCTTTCTTGGTCCGAAGTCCGTAGTCCGGAGAAGCGGGCTTCGACCAGTCAAACCGGAGTTTGGTTTATGGCTGAATCGGGATATCCCAACGGTTGTCTCCCTACTCTTAGTTTTTGAAGCGGAGATTTGCCTCGAGAAGTGAGAGTATTAATACCTTGTCGTTTTCCTCCTGAGAGACGGTGCAGGGGATGATTACGGGATCCTTGATTGGACTGTCTATCATGATCTGAGAATCAGATGGTGGACAGGTGTCACTCCCGGATTGAGGAAGAGAGAAAAAGTGGGTGGCCCTGGGGCCATCCTTTCTTTTCCCGTTGCACGGTAGTTGTGGCGATCTTTTGGTTGGGATTTGGATGGTTGTGGTGGCCGTCCTCTGTCCGTTGGATAAAGGGTATACCTTATCCTGGCAGTCAGTTGCAGGTGGGTTACCTCCCACGGTAACCTTAAGTCAATTTAACCCCGGCGGGGCTCTATAGACCCTTACTTTTCTTTTAGGGAAGGGTGAAGGTTTGGGCAAGGAAGCTTCTTCAACCTCGTTTCATCCTCCGCCCGAACTGTTCCGGACTACCAGTCTATTCTTCAGGTAGAATCTTCTTTCTATTCCCTTGCTTCATTCCTTTGTCATGGAAGAGACTATAGAGAGTCAGGGGAAACAGGTTGGGCCCTCGGGGGCCGGAGACATAGTAGGCCCGGAGTCGGTTCCCGGCTCAATTTCTCAGGGTAAGGCGGCCCTTCTTCTGCTGATGTTGAGTGACTTGGGTCACTCTAAATATATTTTTCTCCTTTTTTTTTTGCTTGATCAATGAACTTTGTATGATAGCTTTTCTAAATTTTGGAATGAATTTTCCTTCCTTTGCATACACCATGTTGTGCTTCCTGTGCAGCTCAAAACAGTTTTACCATTTCTTTTTCTGCTTAGTCGAATAGCCGTAGTCGAAGGCCATTTAGTCGATAAGAACCGGTTTTACCGTTCTCTTTCCTGTTTGGTTGAGCAGTCGTAGTTGAAGGCCGTTCAATTGGTGAGGACGAACTCCAGAACGGACCAGAACTCCGTTGCTGAAGACCGTCACATTCTTTCGGATGTTAGGTTTGTTCGTTAAGGTGGACAAGAGTCATTTCTCCACCAATCAGTGATCTGAGAGATCTGATCGTGATTATTGCTGTCCACGTGGCACGTCGATATTTGTGCAGTCATGATTTCTTACGCCTTGCGAGCCGTCGGGTCTCCTTTTTCCAAAAAGGAGCTATTAATAATGCCGTCGCATGATGAGGATTTCTCCGGATTCGAAGCGATGGCGGTTGTTGTCCCGGAGATGGCTCCGAGTGACTTTTCTGGTTCTCGAAAAGTCATCCGGACACATGGCGCTTTCTAATGCGGTTGGGAAGAACGTGAGGCACGCCTCCCCGCAGTCGTCGTGAGTGCAGGGTTTCTATAAATAGGACCCTGCCCTCCCCTGTCGAAGGCCATCATTTCCGTAGGCTTCTTCCCTCCATTAACCATGAGGTTCGGCACTTCTGAGCTCCGCCGTGCGGCGAAGAGGAGGGCTAACGACCCAAAAAGGAAGCAGAGTCCGGAGTCACCTGGGCCAGGAGACGAAGAGGTGGAGCCTCTCGTGGACCGTCTCAAGAAGAAGGTCCGCCTGCTGGAGGCTCGATTGAGGGAAGCCTGGGCTCAAGTCACGGTGGCGACCATGGCGGCGGAGGAGGCAAGGAGGGAGGCGGCGGACGCTGCCGCAAACTTCAAAGCTTCTGCCGCCTTCAAGGACGAGCTCATCGGGGTGGCCTTGGACTCCTTCCACCAGGAGTTTTGGGAGTGCCGGAGGAAAACCTCCAAATTTTACAACTTGAAGGGCTTGGACAATATCAAACCCTCTATTCCCTTCCCCGGCCACGAATTCGATTCTAACTCCGATGAGGGGTTGAACTTGAGTTTGGATGGGAACCCTGGGGGCCCTTCGTCGTCCCACCAGGTCTCTCCCCGACGGTATGGAAAAAACCCGTCAGGGAGTTATTGAAAATTTCCTAGACTCTACTGCAGCTGCTCCCTTTTTTTTTATCTCTCTCTCTTTAGGAGAGTTTCTTTTACTTTTTCTTACTCTCTCTTTAGGAGAGTTTCTTCCTTTCTCTTTTTTTTTTCTTTTTTTTTGTGTAAAAATTTGAAAGGAAAGAAAAATCTTTTCTGTTACCTCTTTCAATGCACTCTTTGCGATGATTTGTTTGTAATGTAAACTCCGTAGACCATTTTTGGTCTTCAGGAAGAAGTGAGGTCAATTGGACCGTCCTGAGAATGTTTGTTGTTGACAGAAAGGATGACAGTGGTCCTTTTAGGCACGTGTTCGGATTTTCCGTAGGGTAAGGTATATACACCGTCCTTGTGCACTTTCTATCGTGATTAAGGTAGGCTGTTCAGGCCCATCTCAGCGCGTGTTCAGATTTATCGTAGGGTAGGTTACGAGAACCATCCCTGCATCTTTGATCTTTTTGGTGGCCTGGTTAGACCATCTATTGCATTCGTCGGGCATACCGATAAGGTGAGTGGATTAGACTCTCCTTTGCGCAGTTGACCGATTTTTCAGATCGGGTCATTTAGGATGTTGTCATTCAGTCGATGCAACTAGCCATTCTGAGTTGAGTAGGATTGAGAAGCTTTGCACAGGAGTTTTTGGAACTTTTTCATTGATAGTATTTGCGAAGGTTTTGTACATTCCATGACCGGGATAGGGTTTTCCCCTTCAGGATCTTGGGTCGATATGTCCCTGGTCGAATGACTTCTTCGACTTGATATGGACCTTCCCAGTTAGGGGAGAGTTTATCCAGTTCTGTTGGCCTGGACACTTCTGCTCTTCGCAATACCATGTCTCCCGTGCGGAAAGTTTGCTCCTTCACCCTTGAGTTGTAATAAATGGCGACCTTTTGCTGGTATGCCGCCATCCTTATCTGGGCCTGTAGCCTGGTGTTTGATAGCAAAACCAGATCAATCCTTCTGCGATCGAAATTCTCAGGCTCTTCATAGTTGTCAATTCTCAGGGACTGTAGGGAGACATCGATAGGTAACACGGCTTCGGTACCGTAGGCCGGGTTGAACGAAGATTCGCCGGTGGCCGTTCTCGGGGTAGTTTGGTATGCCCAGAGAACGGAGGTCAGCTCTTCGGCCCAAAGTCCTTTGGCGGCGTTCAGCCTTGTCTTCAGACCATGGAGGATGGTCCGGTTGGTGACTTCAGCTTCTTTGTTGGACTGTGGATGAGCAACGGATATTAGCCGATGCTGGATATGGTACCGAGCGCAGAAGTCCTTGAACTTCGGATTGTCGAACTGTCTCTCGTTGTCCATAATGATGACATGTGGGATGTCAAACCTGAATATGATGGAATTTTTTACAAAATTTTTCACCTTGCCTTCCGTGATCTAGGCAATGATTCGGCTTCTACCCACTTCGTGAAATAGTCGATGGCCACTTGGAGAAACTTTCTTTGCCCTGATGCTAGTGGGAATGGGCCAAGAATGTCCATCCCCCACTGGGCAAAAGGCCATGGGACTGCTAACTGAGTCAAGTGACTCGCAGGTTGTCTCTGTACATTGGCATACCTCTGGCATTGGTCGCACTTCCGCACGAAATCCGCTGAGTCCTTTTGGATGGAGGGCCAATAATACCCTTGTTAAATGATCTTGAATGCCAGAGATCTGCCTCTCAAATGATCACCGCATATGCCCTCGTGGACCTCTCTCAAAGCATAATCTGTATCGGTGGGTCCCAAGCATTTTAGCAGTGGCTGGAAGAACGATCTCTTATAGAGGGCTCCATCTAAGATGACGTACTGAGACGCCATCCAGCGGATCTTCTTGGCCTCTGCCTTTTCTTCCGGTAGTTCTCCCTCATTCAGAAATCTGATGATGGGATCTATCCAGCTTGGCTCAGTGTTGATCTGGCGCATCTCTACAGCCTCTTCGGCTATGCTGGGAGTCTTAAGATGTTCAACAAAGGTGCATCCGAGGGACTCCGGTGCTGTAGTTGCCAGTCGAGACAGTGCATCCGCCCGGGAGTTCTCTGATCGTGGAACATGGATAATCTCAAAATGTTCCAATTGAGAAGATAAAGCCCATACCTTCTCCAGGTATTGTACCATGGTTGGATCTTTGGCTACATATTCTCCGTTGACTTGATTCATAACCAGTTGGGAATCTGAGAAGGCTCGAAGTTGCCGGACTCCCAAATCCTTGGCGATCCGAAGTCCGGCAAGTAGGGCTTCATATTCGGCCTGATTATTGGAGGCGTGGAAGGAGAAACGGAGTGCGTATTCTATGGTATGGCCGTCAGGTTCGGCCAACGTAAGTCCAGCCCCGCACCCAGCAGCGTTGGAAGATCTGTCCACATGAAGCACCCAAACGGACTTCGTCTCCTTCGGGGCTTCTTCTTCTACCGAAGAGACTTCGTCTTCGAACTTCCAGGTGCACTCAGCCAAAAAATCGGAGAGCACCTGGGCCTTCAAGCCGCTCGGGATTGGAAGCTGATGTCAAATTCACTTAGCTTCACAGCCCACTTAGCTACCCTTCCAAAAGTGTTCGGAGATCGTAGAATGGCCTTGAGAGGTTGATCAGTTAGCACAATGATGGCATGGGCCTAAAAGTATGGCCGTAGTCGCTTTGCCGTAATCACTAAGGAGTAGATCAGCTTCTGCATCCTTGCATTCCACGTCTCTGCGTCATGCAGGACCTTGCTGATGTAGTAAATCGGCTTGTGGGACTCATCTTCTTCAATCCAGACAAGAACCGAACTCACTGCTTCATCTGAAGCAGAGAGGTACAGGTAGAGAACCTCGCCTTCTTTTGGCTTGGAGAGCAATGGCGGGGTCTCCAGATACTTCTTCAGTTCCTCGAAGGCAGCACGACAGTCTTCGGACCATTCGAAGCCCTTTGATTGCTGGAGCACCTTGAAGAATGGAAGACATTTCTCGGCCGACCGAAAGATAAATCTGCTTAGGGAGGCAATCCTCCCTGTCAACTGCTGGACTTCCTTTTTGCAGGAGGGATGTCTCATATCTTTCAAGGCTTGAATCTTCTCAGGGTTCGCCTCAATCTCTCGTTTGGTGACAAGGAAGCCCAAGAATTTGCCCAAAGTGATCCTAAAGGCACACTTTGCCGGGTTTAGCTTCATATGGTAGAGAGTGCTGAATGATTCCTCCAAGTCGTGGATGTGATCTCTCCGGTGGAGGCTCTTGACGATCATGTCGTCAACATAGGCCTCCATATTTCTGTCCAGTTGCTTTTCGAACACCTTGTTGATCAGCCTCTGAAATGTCGCTCCGGCATTCTTGAGGCCAAACGGCATCATCTTGTAGCAGTATAGGCCCTTATCAGTGATGAATGCCATCTTCTCCTCATCTTGTGGATTCATTCTAATTTGATTGTAGCCGGAGAAGGTGTCCATGAAGCTCAGCAACTGGTGGCCGGCGGTGGCATCGACCAGTTGATCAATCTTTGGAAGAGGGAAGCTATCTTTTGGGCAAGCTTTATTGAGATCTGTATAGTCAATTCAGATCCTCCACTTGCCACTAGCTTTCTTCACCATCACCATATTGGCCAACCACTTGGGATAGCAGGCCTCTTTGATGAACCCTGCCTTGAGGAGCTTGCCAACCTCTTCGTTTACAGCTTGCTGTCTTTCGGGGGCGAAGCTTCTCTTCTTCTGCCGCACCATCTTGTACCCAGGGGTCACTTCCAACCAATGAGTAATTACTTCGACAGGAATCCTGGGCATGTCCGAAGCCGACCAGGCGAAGACATCGGTGTTGTCCCTGAGGAAATGGATCAGCTCCATTCTGGTTTCCTTATCAAGTGCGCTCCCGATTTGCACAACTCTAGAGGGATCTTCCTCTCTCAAAGGCACCGGAACGGTCCTCTCCATGGGCTCACCAAGATTTGTAGTTTCATCCCTCGGATCCAGCTGATCCGAGATAATCGAATCCTTGAAATGTCTGTCTTCAATCATCAGACACTGTCGTGCCATCCTCTGGTTCTCTCTAACTTCTCCAACACCGTTCCTGGTGGGGAAGCGTACCAAGAGGTAGTGAGAGGAGATTACAGTCTGGAACTTGTTCAAGGTAGGCCGCCCCAGAATAATATTGTATGCTAAGGGGATCCGGACTACCGTGAAGTTGATCGGCAGTGTTTTTTATCGAGGTTCGGTGCCGAGGGTTACAGGCAGCACAATTTTCCCCTCGGCAAGAACTTGGTTGCCCCCACAATCAGAGAACGGTATGGGGGATCTTTGCAGTTGATGTCTAGGCAAACACATTTTAGAGAATGCATCGTACATCAAGATATCTGTCGAACTTCCATTATCTACAAGGATCCGCTGTACATCATAATTGGCCACTATGACCAAAATTACAAGAGGATCATTATATGGGAGCCGAACTCCCGTAAGGTCATCGTCGGAGAAGAGGATGGCGTTGTTGTCTTTGAGTCGCTTTGGAGCATCGTCTTCATCCCTTCTCCAGTTGGTTGGTCGGTGTATCATCCCTACACCTTCGTTGGTGGGCCTTTGATTTGGCAATTCGGCCTCTTCAGGAGGTGGCTGGGGAACAGTTGCTTCCAACTGGGGGCCTTGGCGACCGATATACCGCCCCATGTACCCTCTCTTGATGAGATCCTCAATTGCATCCTTCAGCTGGATGCATTCTTCTGTATTGTGGCCGTGGTCCCGGTGGAATCGGCAGTATTTGTTCCTGTTCTTGACGGAAGAGGAGGCCGTCATGGGACGAGGCCGTTGGAGATAGTTTTCTTTTTCTATCTCTATGAGGATCTTCTCTCAAGAGAGGTTGAGGGGGGTATAGGAGTCGAATCTTCCTCCCAATGTTTTGGGCTTGGAAGGGCTTCTTCGGCGGTCTGCATATCCGCCGCCATTATTATTAGAATTTTGGGGACCTTGTCCCATGTTATTCTTCTTTTTTGAAGGGGGTTTCCCTTCAATCAATTATCGATTCGTCGCCTACTCTTCAGCATCGGCGTATTTCTGAGCCCTTAATAGGAGCTCAGTGTAGCTTTTAGGGAATTTCTTATCTAGGAAGAAAGTAAGCCTGGAGGCATGAAGCCCCTTCTTCAGTGCTAACATAGCCACATGTTCGTTGAGATCTGGGATCTCGGCGTGGCCACATTAAACCTGGAGATATAATCTCGCAGGATTTCTCCTTCATTCTGGTAAAGGAAGAACAGTGTGTCCGTATTTTGAGGAGTCTTGCGGCAAGTCTTGAAATGCAAGACAAATAGTTTTTCTAACTCGGAAAGGGAATTGATGGTACCTGGGCGCAGGCTCGAGTACCACATCCGAGCGGATTTCTTCAAGGTAGCTGGGAACGCCAAGCAGTACATCGCGTCCGAAGCTCCTTGAATCATCATATGGGCCTTGAAGCTGTCCAAATGATCGAGGGGGTCGGTGGTGCCGTCGGAGGGCTCCATCTGGGGAACCCTGAAGTGCTGAGGGGTGACCTTGGCCATAATGCGGTCGATGTAGGGTGGGCATAAGTCACCCACAATCAGGTCATCGGGATTCTTAAGATCCCGCATCCTGTGCTCTCGTACCTTTGTCATCTCTGATTCGATGGCTCTTCTGAACCTCCCGTCATAATCGGGAGTCTGCTTCGGTGCTCTCTCCACAGAAGTGGAGTCTCCGAAGGAGGGTGAGGGAGTTTGCCTAGGCTTCTTCCCTTTGTGTGGGGAATTGGCGGACCTGGGCAATCTCGAAGTTCGGCCTTCAGGAGAGGGCTGAGAATGGGGGGAGGGATGTGCGGAATCCTCCCGTAGAGCTCTCCTTCTTCGAGATCGAGAGCTATGTCTAGAAACAGCCGGTGGGTTTCCCACCGGAAAGGCTCTGTCTTGGAATTCTTGAACCATGGCCGTTAGGTTGGCAATCTGGTTCATAAGAGCTTCAAACTGCTGTGCTCCCATAACAATTGTGGGAGGTGGAGCATCGTTCTCCTCCGGGGGTGCACCCCCCTGAGACGGAGCATGACTCCGGCTTGTAGAAGCGATTGGGGCTTTTCCTCTTGCCATCAAAAAATTATTTTCCCGTTATCTGGGAGAGAGCTTAAAAAATGTTAATGTCGCTCCCTTCCTGGCGCGCCAATCTGTTGGCGTGGAGTCCCTGAATTGGTCGATCGGAGCCACTGCGTCGCAGGACTGCTTCAACTTCGGTAAGAAACTTATTTCGCAGTTGAATCAGAAAACGATTCTGCAATGTAGTGATTCCGACCGGCCGATCCACGGCTCCACGCCAACAAAAAGAAACAAAGGAACATAATAATTTATTTGGGTATGGATATATCCGTATCGAGTTGCATAGATAAGGCCAAAAACTGCACTATATGTTAGAGATTATAAAGGTGGTAGGAAATTCTAACACGAGAGCAAAAAGAATCTAAAACCAGTACAGCTCAAGACTTCAAAACAATAAGATGGCATGCAACCATAAAGCGTTATGCATGTGCAAGTTGAGTAGGCCATTAAAAATTTTAGAATTATGCATGGCAAATTAAATTATTTTAAACTTTTAATTTAATATTTTTAAACTTGTTCAGGCATTTCATTAAATACATTACATATACTAATAACAAGTATAAAAAAGATAAAAAACTTATATAATTTTATAAATTTGTTTATATTTTTGCGAAGAAAGAACAATCCATTATATAACCATTCTAAAATTAGATACAAGGATAATATAAATATTTAAATTAAAATATTCTGAAATAAAAACAAAGAGTCACAATAATAAATCAAATATGGGACAGCAAATTACTTATCTCGGCCTCAACGGCAGATAAAAAAATACCCGAGAGAGAAACAATAGCTTCTTGGTCTCGGTAACTGATCAAGATGAAATAAGTTCCTTTCTGGCAGAGAACAAGAACCAAAGAAAAACAATAATAAAAGAAACAGACTTCTTACGTAAATCCAAAATAGATAGATAACAAGAGACAGAGAATACGGAGGAGCCTTGGCACAGGAGTCGATGATGTGCCAACTAGGAAAAGTTTGGTGGCCGGAGCACAGTTCAAATCAAGAGAGACCAATGGGAGCTGAAACATAGAACACCAATTAGATGACCACGATCAAGATGCTGCCAACCTAGCTACCGGTCCGATAAATAGTCTGACTTCGGTCATCAGTTTAATAGTCAATTCGATTACTAGGTTGATGCTAATCCGGTTGCCAGTCCGGTCATTGATCCGATCACCGGTCCGGCTGCCAATCCGACTCCTGATCCAATAACTAGTATGGCTGCCAGAACGGTATTTGTCCGATCGCCGATCTAACCATTCATCCTATTGTACTGCGTCAATGATACTTGGCGCAACATCATCATCGCCATATTTGATATACGTACATCAACAAATATACTATATTATAATATATATAATACAATATATAATTTAATAAATTATAATATAGTTATTATATTTAAAATAGAAAATATTTATTATAATATAAAATATATAATAATATATTATTATAATATGATTTATTATTTATTATTATTTATTAATTTTTTTGTTTTTTATTTTTTATTAAAATTTAAAATAAAAAAAAGATTTACATGAAAAAAATCGTAGGTTATATCTGTAATTTTCTATTAAAATCGCAGGTCGTAGCTTAGACATCTAGTTCCGTAAATAAACTTGAAAGGGCTCCAATGTCATAAATATTGAATAAAAAATAATATTTAAAAAAAAAAACAAACCTGGAGACCCAATAACGGGAGCAAAACACCGTTCATACTGCCCCGCAGGACCAGACTAGCTTTCCATGCACCATCGTGGTTCATCCGTTCATGGTGACCTGTATTGCCCGTTTTATCTTTGACGGTTCGCAAAAAAACGAAATCGAGGTACGCCAAGGGGTTCGCAGGGAGCATCATCCGTGGAGTTTATCTTACGACAGAAATAAATGCCGTTCCGTTATCAGTGGGCGACCGTTGGACCAGCCTCTCAGGTGAAAGGAGGTGAAGGAAAATTCAACAAGAGACACAGAGAGAGGGTTGACTTTTCTTCTGCAAAATGTGGCGCTCGAGGTTCTCGCGTCACCCCCACGTGTCTACTACCGTCACGGTACATCCGTACGTACCAGGAAGCCCCCTTTCGGTAATTAACGCCTCATCCCCACCAGCGTCCTTCCATTCCTCCGATAAGCCCCTTCCCGTGTCCAGATTCATGATCCCACTCGTTCCTTTTTCCTTTCGCGTCACAAAACATCGTCACCTGAAAGAGGTGAGGCCTGCAATAAGATTTTTCCTTTTGTTTGTGTCTGTTTTGATTATTTTCTTTTCTTTTGATATTTTTTTTCATTTGTTTTTGGTTTTGTCTGTTTATTTGTATTGTTTTTTTTTTTTTTTTTTTGGGGGGGGGGGTGGGGGTGTGCTGCATATAATGTCTATTTGTACTGTCAGTTTTCTGACTTGTAGTTTTGTGATGGCTTTATGGTGGGTGTGATGAAGAGAAGAGATGATGGGGATGGAGGGGAGGAAGATGGTGGCAGCAGGGGAGGAATTGGAGAAGACCCAGAAGCTGGACCTCAGTGGCCTGTCCTTGGACACCATCCCCAACCCTTGTGTCAACCTGACTTCTATCACCAAGCTCGACCTCTCCAATAACAATCTTGAGGTTACTTTCTTGGTACCATAAATCTGTCAATATTGGTGCAGACAGCATTATTGTTTATCCGGTTTCTTAGAAAACAAACGAGGGTCGGGTTGGTTTTGGATGGATTTCGGGTATTTTCTAAGAAATGCACGCATCTCATGAACCAAAAGGAGAATCCTTTAGTTTTCTATCTGTTCTATTGCTCCTGTGACCATTTTTACGGTAGATGCATGGATTTTTCTTGGGTTCTTCTTCAGAAGTGAGGATAGGCGTGCGGGTTTGAAACAGGGACCCAGCTTCATAACAAAGTGACAAGAGTTTTATGAGCACCCACCAACAAAAGCCAAATTTGTTAAAGAGGGGACTTCTTGTTAATTTGTTGGATGAGGGCTATCTTTTTTCGGTTTCTCTTTTTGTACAGGTCATGGATCTTGAGTAATATGGAAAAATGGAAAACTAGGTTTTTCTATGGGAAGTTATCTTATTTATTAGCAATCGCTTCTTATCTTCAACAAAGAAGAAACATAACTTTTTTTTTTTTTTTTTTGGTTTCTTGGTCTTCTTCCCAAAACTACGGATTGTTCTTTTTCTGGTGCTTGATGGGAGAACAGAGTATCCCTGAGTCTCTGACGGCAAGGCTACTGAATTTGGTGGTGCTTGATGTGCACTCCAACCAGCTGAAGGTGCTACCGAACTCCATTGGGTGTCTCTCCAAGCTAAAGGTCCTCAACATCTCTGGCAACCTTATCGAGTCCCTCCCGAAGACCATCGAGAACTGCCGGTAATCATATTCCACCTCCCTGCATTTGTCACAAGTTCTATATTTTGTGCTGTTTCTTAAAATATATTAAGAATAATGAGAGAAGTGTGATACAAATAGATGAGCATCATCTGTTTTCAGAATTTTTTTACTGTTTTTATAAGAACAAGAGACAGAGAGACATAAGGTGTACATATATGACGAAGACTGGTTCAAATAGATAAGCATGAACTGCTTTCAGAAAATCTTTGTTTATAAGACGAAGAGAGAAGGCAACGTGAGGTGTGAAGTTATAAGGAAGGATTTTTTTTTTTTTTTTCCTGGTGATTGGAAGGAGTTTGTCTGAAAGCAATAGCATTATATGTCTCGTGGTACGTAGCAGAAAGAAATAACATTAAGAAGGCAATACAGCCATCATCAAGAAAAGAAGTTAATACATGCAGCTACCATAATCTCTTGCGACTTCGTTAGACATGATCTGTTAACAATTATTTCAAGTCTCTGAAACTAGAAACACGAAATGGTAGGTCCAAATGGCCCAAGTGAATTTGATATTAGGTCTAAACTAGTTAAGAGAAAAAAATTAGAGTATAAAGTAGGCTATGGAAAAATTTTCTCTTGCATGATTTGGCGTGAACGAGACTCAATGATCTTCTTGAAGAAAGGCTGCTCTAAATATGCTCTTCTGCAAATAATCTTGCATTATCTTCATTGTTGGGTTCACTTATGCACCCCTAATTGAGAGCCAGAAGGGTCATGAAAAGCTATGGAGGAATTTACAATCTTTGCTTCAGAGACACCATATTGAAGGATTATCCCTTGTTTAATCTGTTGGACTGCAGTGCCAATGTGCCATTGATACACTGCATTTTTGTTTTCGGTGGCAAGGTTTCTATCCATGCCCCTTTCTTTGAGATTTCCGGTTGTGTTCTTTTAAACTACAAATAGAGTATTGCATTTACCTTTGGGCTTCTGGTTGACTACCCCAGTTTTGTTGGATTTGGGGGATAACAATTGTTTCCCCCCCTGATCGCATATTCTTCTTCACTTCTTTTCCAATAAAATCTGGCTGTCTTGCCTCCTATTATATCAAAAAAAAGAAAAAAAGAAATAAAAAATAATTGGTTTTCCAAATCTTTCTAGGGCGCAAAACAAGCTATGGAATATAAATTGTTAACTCGAGCTTGTAGGTCAATATGTTCAAATGTGTTGAACCAGAGAAGAAAGAAGAGAAATTTATTATTATTTTTCATGTTTTAGCTATAGGGATCCTTTCCATTTTATACATGAGTTTCATCCTTTATAATGAATGTTCAGTCATGGTTAATAGCTCAGCTGGAAAATTAAGACCTATTCTTGGTTATTACATAGATAGAAATTGGTTTAGGCCAGGTTATCAACACTCCCCCTCAAGATAAGATAAAGATATCACGAAGTTTCATCTTGCTACAAATTGAAGAAAACATAGAACCGCTGAGTCCCTTTATTAGTATGTCTACTAATTGCTCCGTAAACTTAATAAATGATAGATGGTCAACTTTCTGATCAAGCTTCTCTTTGATGAAATGACGGTCGATCTTTTTGTGCTTGGTTCTGTCATGTTGTACAGGATTATTGGCAATATTAATGGCTGCCTTATTATTACAAAATTGAAAGAGAGGGGAAGATCGGAATAAACGTAGTTCAGCAAGCAACCATTTCAACCATAAGATCTCACAAATGCCTTGAGCCATAGCTTGGTATTCAGTCTCTATACTAGATCGAGCGACAATATCTTATTTCTTACTGAGCCAAGTTGCAAGATTTCCACCAACAAAAGTACAATAGCCTGAGGTGGATCGATGATCATCTATGAACCTACACAATCAGCATTGAATAAGCTTCAACTTTAAGATGTTTATGATGAGAGAAAAGAAGACCACACCTTGGACAACTCTTAAGGTATCGAAGAATCTTATATACAGCTTCTTGATGGCGCTGATGAGAATCATGCATGTACTGGTTTACAACACTGACTGCAAAGGCTATATCAAGTCTTGTATGGGAGAGATATCTCAATCTGCCAACAAGGTGCTGATATCGCTCATGATCTACTGGCTCACCATCAGTAGTAAGATGATGATTCTGCTTAATAGGAGTAGTAGTAGGTTGACATCCCAACATCCCTATCTCAGTCAATAAATCAAGACATATTTTTATTGAGAAAGAAAGATGTGATGACTTGCCACTTCAATTTCAAGAAAATATCATAAAATGTCCAAATCTTTGACTTCAAAGGATTGTGCCAATTGAGCTTTAAATGAGCCAATTATGAAAGATCATTACCAGTAAGAATGATATCATCTACATAGACAATTAAGCAACCTTGTTCTTATTGTGATAGAAGAACATGGTATGATCTGCATTACTTTGCTGATAATCAATTTCAAGCATGGCACGGTGGAAGTGATCAAACCATACTCTAAGTGATTGCTTCAATCCATAAAGTAGTGGCGTAGATGGCAGACCTTGCTAGCAATCTCTGTACTAGTGAATCCGGGAGGGATCTCCATATACACCTCTTGAAGATCGCTATGTAAAAATGCATTTTTCATATCTAGTTAGAACAAACTCTAGTTAATATTCATTGCACAAGATATGAGGATCCAAATGGTGTTAATCTTTGCTACAGAGCCAAAAGTCTCCTCATAATCAATGCCATATGTTTGTGCATAACCTTTGACAACAAAACGAGCTTTGTAACGATCAACTTTGCCCTCAAGAGTTTGCTTCATAGTATAGACCCATTTGCATCCCACTGCTCGTTTTTCAATAGGCAGGGAAGCCAGATCCCAAGTCTGATTTTTTGTCAAGGCTTGCATTTCTTCAAGCATTGCTTTTTTCCACTTAGGGTCTGTCATAGCATCCTTCCAGTGTGATGGTATAGAGATAGAATCTAAAGATGCAATAAATGATCTATATATTAGTGAAAGAGACTCATAGGAAACAAAATTAACAATATCATAATGATATCGAGAAGGAATAATATGAGGATGATAAGCTTTTCATTGAGTAATAAGTAGATATAAAGTAGGATCAGGGGAAGGAATATCACCATTATCAAAGGAGGATGTCGAAATTGAGTCAGAGGGAGACTGTTGGATAGAATGCACAAATGGGCTCTCCTTATCGATTAGGATCATGCTCTGACTGTTCATCAGTTTGTGCTGTCTCAGTTTGTGCTTCCTCCTCAGGTACCATAATCTTTTCCTCTCAACCAATAGCTCTAGAAGAGCAAATAAATGGTTGGGCGGAAGGTAGCTGAGTAAATGGCTCAATTGATGAAACATTGTCAAAAAAGGCTTCCATCTCTCGAAAAGTTACATCCATACTGACAAATATCCGTTGTTCAGGAGGATAATAGCATTTATAGCCTTTTTGAGTAGCAGAATAGCCCACAAAGATACATTTCAAGAATTTTGGATTAAGCTTGCCAACTGTAGGATGGTGATCTCAGATAAAACATGTACATCCGAACACTTAAGGGGGTATAATAAAAGAAGATATCCCTTGTAAGTAGGTAAGTGGTGCTTGGTACTCTAGGGTGCGGAGAGGTATGCGGTTAATCAGATAAGCTTTAGTGAGAACTGTCTCGCCCCACAAGTTTTTCGAAACGTGCATAGCAAATAATAAGGATCGAGCAACCTCCAAAATGTATCGATTCTTTCGTTCAGCAACACCGTTCTAGGCAGGGGTGTCAACACAAGTAATTTGGTGGATAATATTATGAGAAGTTAGATACTCATGAAACTTCTTATGTATATATTTAGTGCCATTATTAGATTTCAATATTTTAATCTTAGCACTAATCTGAGTATCAATTAGTTTATAAAACTTCTTGAAGCAACGAACAACCTCGTCTTTAGATTTGAGAAGATAGATTCAAGTGACTCTACTATAACAGTCAATAAAGGTGACAAAATAACAATACCCAAAAATGGAAACAATACTAGAGGGCCCCATACATCAAAATGAAGAATCTCAAAAGGTTTATTACTACAAATTCCTGAAATCGGATAATTATTGTGCATGTGCTTAGCAACTTCACATGCATCATAAAATAACTGTTCTTTAGAACAAAGATGATATAAACTAAAAAATAATCTTGACAGAACAGAGAATGAGATATGTCCAAGCCTGTGGTGCTGTAACTGAAGTTCATGCACAGCAGTATCAGATGATGAAACAACCATACCGGCTTTCAGATAATGATTCTTTAGCTCCTCTTTATCCTGGTAGTAGAGTCCATTGTGTTTTACCATACCAAATCATCTTCCCCGTTATTAGTTTCTGAAAACATAGTAAGTGGGAAAAAAGATAATTTTATAATTGAGATCATTCGTAATGGAACGTATAGACAAGAGATTAGTGAAAAAATTCGGGACATGCAAAGTGGAAGAAAGTGTTATGGTCGGCATATAGTTGATAGTTCTTTTTTCAGACATAGGTCGAAAAGAGCCATCAACTATACGCACTTTATCCAAACATAATGAATAAGACTTAAAGATGTCAAAATTACCAGTCATATACATAATGGTACCAGAAGGTACCAGAATCGATGACCCACTTTATAGAAGAATTAATGAAAAAGTTAAAGTTATTAAGAGTGCATGCACTAAACTCAATATGAAAGAAATGAGATTATGCAAAATGAGAATGGAAAGAGGAGGAAAAACTGGAAGAGCTGCTAGGCAAACCATTAGTAGAAGGAGCATTATTGGTAGAAATATTAAGCCGGTCCATAATTCGATGGAGCATCTCATCAGCAGATGTGAATTCCTGGCATCAGCAAGTAAAGGAGGAGGCAATGTCTTAGGAGATGAAACACTTCTTTCGAGGCATTCGGAAAGATTTGCTTGAGGATGACCAAGGGCTCTATCAGAACGTCCGTCGCCTCGACGACTAGAGGAACGACATGCAGCTGCCAACAAGTATCACGAACATGCCCTGATTTGTTGCAATAGGAGCATATCCGCATATCTTGGTCACCACGTCCATGAGATTGTGATTCGGGCTGAACAATCATCACAGAATGGACTGGACTGCAAGAACAAGCATCACCCATTGACGAGTTTCCTCACTCATAACCAATGTAAGACTTGGTCAAGGGATGGCAGATCTGTGTTGCAACCCAAAATCTGAACTCGGATAAGGTCAAAATCATCATTGAGTTCAGCAAGAAAATCAAATATCCGCTCCTCATCAGTGTATTTCTTGAACTCAAGGGTATCTTTCAAACAACAGGCCTTGAAAGGATGATAAAAGTCTAGCTCAAACCACATCTGCTGGAATTCAACCATATAAGCAGTGATAGAGATTTTGCATTGTTGAAGTGTATGTACCCAGCATTTGATCTCAAAAGCTTGAATAGTATTGCCCTGCAATGAATAAGTTCGAGCAGCAACCTTCCAAATTTCTCGGACGGTTTCAAAAAAGGATATAACTTAAGCAACTGAAGGTACCATAAAGTTAAAAAGCCATGCCATCATAAGAGAGTTCTTCGATTCCCATTTTGATGTTGCAGTATCTCATAATTGCGGCTTTTCTATAGCCCCGATAAGAAATTCCTCCAATCTACGGGTTTTAATGTATAACCGTACATTTCGAGACCATATAAGATAAGTGAGAGGTCTATCTAGCCGGACCAAACTAATCAAGAGAGAAGGATTATCCATCACCGTCTGAGAGCCGGGTACAAATCACCATATAAAATAGTAGCTCAAAGTTCTTGAAAAATTAATACTTCCAAATATGCTTAGAGCAAGTGTACCTAAAGCTAGGCCATGGGGAGTGCCTGTGGCCTCCCTTCTTCCATGGAGATCCTACAACCGATGGAGATCGGGTCTGGCAGGGGTTGGATAGCACCGGGAGGGGCTTCAGAGAGAAGGTCGCAGAGAGGGGCTAGGACTACAGAGACAGTAAGAGCCAGGATCGTAGGTTCGGTGAGAGAGACTTCAGTGGAGATGGTGCTCTCAGGAGCCAGGACCGTGGGTTGGTTGTTGATGGTGGTGCTTGGGGGTCTAGCAGGGGCATGGCCGACAGAAGAGAGGGAAGATGCCGGCGGTGTTGAGCCCTACACGGTGAAGAGGGCACGGTCGACATGGGCTCTTGTGAAGGGCGGCCACGAGCAGAGCATGGTAGCAGGGGAGCAGTGGCAGGGGGTCGACTGCAAGGGGGATGCCGTTTGCCGGAGGCAGCAACGGTGGCAGCGATGGAAGGGCGGCACTTAGCAGTGGGTCGGCAACACTTGGAAAGAAGATGGGAATAAGATTGGAATAGATGGGAATAAGATGGAATAGGTTGGTGGCTCTGATACTATGTTGAACCAGAGGAGAAGAAGGAGGAGAAATTTATTATTATTTTTTTTATGTTTTAGCCATAGGGGTCTTTCCCATTTTATATATGAGTTTCATCCTTTACAAGGAATGTTCATTCATAATTAATAGCTAAACTGAAAAAAACCTATTCTTGGTCATTATATAGATGAAAATTGATTTAGGCCAAGTTGTCAACAAAGTGATATGGCCTTGAAGGCTACTGAAATTGTTAATATGCTTCCTATTGGTAATAGCAGAAGTAAATTTTTATATTGAGGTTCATGGACGCAAACAGGAGAGCCAACATTATTTATGGGCCTGTTTTATTCTACCTAACTATGATACTAAAAGAAAAGCTACTAACTCCATGGTTTGTTTTTGTTTTTGTTTTTCGGTGTTCCCTCCGTTATTTTCTACCACCATCTTCGAGCTAGGACTCATTCTATTTTTAATTTGTTTTACAACTGGAAGCACTTTAGAACTTGTTTCTATCTTATAGTTGGCAACTGTTTTGTAACTAGCGAATCTACCCTTGAACAACTGTAGAAATTAGGCATAAATGCAAAACAATGATCACTTCAATCTCAAATGAAGGAAAACCGGTATATTTCTACCGGTCCCTTTTATTCTTCATAGCAGTCAATTTTGTTATATTGTTACGAGAACAATGGGTATTAGTTTTAGTTGTTAGAAAAGAAATGTAATGGTACAATTCAAAAGCATTTTTGTGGTAACGTATCTCATTCTCCCCTCACCATGAACAGAGCTGTGGAGGAGCTGATGGTCAACTTTAACATGCTGACCAAGCTCCCAGATACCATCGGCTTCGAGCTGACCAACCTCAAGAAGCTTGCTGTCAACTCCAACAAGCTCGCCTTCCTTCCCTGCTCGACGTCCCACATGACCTCCCTCCGAGTCCTTGATGCGCGCCTTAATTGCCTTCGCTCCCTTCCTGATGGCCTCGAGAACCTCATCCGCCTGGAGGTCCTAAACGTGAGTCAGAACTTCCACTACCTCGAGTCCCTACCTTACTCCATTGGCCTCCTCCTCTCCCTGGTTGAGCTCGACATCAGCTACAACAATGTCTCCTTTCTGCCCGAGTCCATGGGATGCCTCACTAAGCTTCGTAAATTCCATGCCGAAGGCAACCCTCTCGTGTGCCCCCCAATGGAGGTTGTGGAGCAGAGCGTGGAGGCTGTACGAGAATACCTTAGTGCAAGGATGAGTGGAGGTTCAATGAGATCCAATTCAATTGGGAAGAAGTCTTTGATAAGGAAGCTGGTGAAATGGGGGACGTTTAATGGTGCGATGTCACCGAGCCATTTGCAGATGAGATATGAGAATGATGGGTTCTTGCTGTCAGATTACCGTTCAATTGATGGCTTCGCAACCCCAAGATTTGTGGGAAGGTTCTCTCCTAGCCGACTCTTCCATGCACGCAGAGCTTCCCCACGAAGGTAGAATCACTTCGCATGCAGCCTGCATAAATCTCAGCTGCTTCTTTCTGGTTGTGGGAATCGAAAGCTGAGATCTATACTGAAAGAACTCGATTAAGGGTGTCATTATAGTCGAATAGTTGTGAAATGGGCTGCTGATAGGACTGCTCCTCCGGTAAGAATGTTAGTCCATGGAATTTGTCATACCAGACTCTAAGATAAATTGGTACACGAGAATCCTGCTCTGTCGTTGGACTACTTGGACACAGAACTGAAAAGTAGGCTTTTATCATGTAAACAAAAGCGTGAACAACAGAGAGTGTGTAAATTTTAAGATTCATATATGATGTTCTCTTTATCGCATGGCTTTCTATGTTAAGATGATCAGAAACTCTTGGCAAAAATTTTATTTTCTGACATCTACTAGGTGCCGAGGGTGAGAATTGGTGCAACTGTTCGATCCTTGGAGACCACGTATTCAAAACATGGAAACAGCATCTCTGTATATAAGAATAAAACTGTATACATTTATAATCCCATGTCAGATCTCGTACTAACGGGAGCCTCTTCATAAATTTGAAACGGAGAGCTGCAGAACCGAGGCGGCTCCACAAATGGCTTACCAGACAATAAAGGAGGCTGGAAGAGCTTTGAAGAAACTTAAACTAGGAAAGAGACTGATGGCCATCGAACCTTCGCCTGCACCAGTGTCGGCAGCCAACCTCCGGCATTGGTAGGAGGCCTTCCTTCATTGCAGGCTGATGAGGCGACGATGGTCAGGACAACCAAGATGCCAACGTCGGACCACATCACAGGAGATCGGATAACGAACAATGGCAAACAGGGCAGATCCTGGACTGAGGTTCTCCAAAGTCGAAGACACAACAAATGACAAAACCCAAGCAGTTCCTAAGGAAGAGATTCCAGGTTACAGAAAAGATTCACTGATTTCATAGTCTTCATGGATGATGAAATAGCTGGGGCTAGCTGGAAGTGGACATACTCTTTCATTGGTAAGTTACTAGGAAAAGGTCTTTCCATCGAGTTTCTCACCAGAGAGCTCAAAGCTCAATGGGCTATGGCTAGGGATTTCAATGTTGTCCCACTATCTAAACGGGTCACATGGTTTTCTGATTCAACAAAGAGGAGAGCAGGGTTTGGGTTATGGCAAACAGGCCTTGGACGATCGCTGGTCAGGTACTTGCTTTAGAGCTATGGAGGCCTAACTTTAATGCTAGGGAAGAAACCGTGACCGGTAGTGCAATGCTATGGATGCATCTCCCAGACCTCCCTATGGAGATGCGGGAATGGATAATGCTTCTCTACATCGCCTCAGCTACTAGGGTTTAGAAGCTCATCGACAACTGCACCAAAAAGGCTGTCAGGAGAGGATATGCAAGAGTTTGCATTCAAGTTGACCAGACCAAGTCGCTCCATCCAGGATTGGCATAATAGAAGAGATGGCAATGAATCGCGTGTACATAATTATCCAAATCTAAATTTGAATATTCAATAAATTATTCAAATCCGGTCCAAACATTATCAGGACTGAATTTTTTTTATCCAAACATATCTCAATCGGATATATGGTAATTCGGATTTACCTGACCCGAACCCAATTAAGTCACATCAAATATTTTTTTTTATTTTATCAATTTTAAAATCATCTACCATTTTATAAATCATACTGTTACATCCGTGACAGTGACGTGGCCAGGCTCAGGTATCGCCGAATGCGAACAAGCCACGTGTGAGTTTTCCCGCCAGAATCAGCGCCACGCCCTTAAAGCTGGGGTCGGCAAGATCGCGCCGCCCGACGATTATCCGAGAGCAGACCGTCCAGGCCGAGGTCGAGCTCGGCGCGGGGTTCCTCCACCGACTCATCCGCGCCCGCGCGCGAAGGAGACGACCCAAGTGAGGTCGGCCGAGGTCGGCCGACCCCTCGCCTTGCGCCAGGTGGCCACCCGGAGACGGGTCCACCTCGGCCAAAGCCAGGCGACCTCCTGCCGCCTCGCCAGGTGTCCACCCAGGAGGGGTCCACCTAATGCGAGGTCGGCCGACTCTTCGCCTTGCGCCAGGTGGCCACCCGGAGACGGGCCCACCTCGGCCGAAGCCAGGCGACCCTCTGCCGCCTCGCCAGGTGTCCACCCAGGAGGGGTCCACCTAGTGCGAGGTCGGCCGACCCTTCGCCTTGCGCCAGGTGGCCACCCGGAGACGGGTCCACCTCGGCCGAAGCCAGGCGATCTCTTGCCGCCTCGCCAGGTGTCCACCCAGGAGGGGTCCACCTAGTGCGAGGTCGGCCGACCCTTCGCCTTGCGCCAGGTGGCCACCCGGAGACGGGCCCACCTTGGCCGAAGCCAGGCGACCCTCTGCCGCCTCGCCAGGTGTCCACCCAGGAGGGGTCCACCTAAGCCGAGGTCGGCCGATCCCTCGCCTCTCGCCAATTGGTCCCCGGAGATAGGTCCAACTCAGCCGAGGCCAGGCCGCTCGTACGGAGAGGCCCCCGGGGAAAGCGACGGGTCCCGAGGCCATCCCTCGGACCGTACCGACCCCAGACGGCGTCCCGTACGGAGGGCGGCGGCACGCGGAACGTCACTTACATTGGCCCGGCAGGTCCCGCGGTCGAGAGACCCGATCCTGACGGAACAAGGCCCGTAAACGGATAGCGCCCACGCCCGGGGAAAAGAGCACCCTCACGAAGCCCGAGGCCTGACGACTTGCCGCTCTGCCAGCGCCGCTTTCCCTCTTTTTCTCTTCTGTCCTTGCCTTTTTCCTGCTGGGCCCGGCGGACGAGGCCGGAAAGCCGCCTGGCCTCCTTCACCAGAAAGGGAAAAGAAAGGAAGACAGGGAGGAGGAGTTTTCGAGGGAGAAAAGGACGAGCGCACGACGGAGGGAGATAAAGAGGGAAGGATCCAAAGACTGCAAGGTAAGCCAAAGAGCCTGGGGACAAGAAGGAAAGACCGGCATAAGGCCTCGCTGGGAGGAAGAAAACCAGGGATCCCGAGAAGGGAAGACTGGACGCGAGCTCAGCGGGCAGGCCCAGCCGAGTTTCCGGTCCCCGGCGCTTTCCCTTCACCAGTTAACTCTCCAAGCCTGAGACCCTCCAGGGGGATCGGGAGGGAGAGTCTGTTCCTCCACGTCGTCTACTGACTTGACCGTCGGAGCCCCCTCGCCGGAATCCCCGGCCAGGGTCCTCTAACCCCCTTTTTGCAGGCTTCTCGCAGGAAGGGAGGCTCCTCTGCCAGGCGGTCAGGGAGGATCGGCTGATCCTCTGCACGGGCGCGACGACGAGGACGGCAACACATACATACACTAAACAAATAAAATATAACTGTATTTTTAGTTCAACAGCATTTAGTTTCATATTCAAAATAAAATTTAAATTATCTTAAACAAATAAAATTTAACAAGACTTAATTCAATATTTATGAAATAAATAAAAAAATTATATATATTAATTATATATATTTAAATATTAAAATAATTTGGATCGGGTTCGGGTCGGGTGTATATCTATCCAGTCCCGGTCCAAATCCAAAGTTAAACATTCGGGTTTTATCCAAACCCGGTCCAAACCCAGTCAAAGTGTTGACTACCTGGTCCAAGCGGGTCGGGCCCGATAGGATATCCAAGGATTTGGATTTTGTTGCCATCCCTACATAGTAGTCCAAGAAAGAAGACTATAGCAGGTCTTTAAGTATAAAAATGTCTCTTTGCTTTGCTTTTTGTGAGGTTGAGTTGGGTACAGAGGGGAAACTTGCGCTCACATCGCAGGCAAGGAGCAACTGGTCTTAAGAATGAAGGAAATGGCTTGTTTGGTCCATGTATAGAGTTGGGCACACAAAGGAAACTTGCTCTCACATCACAGGCCAGGAAGCAACTAGTCTTAAGAATAAAGGAAATGGCCTGTTTGGTCCATGTATAGTGGTGTCAAGGATACCTGTCACATCCCGAATTCAGCACCGGAATCGGCTACGTGACCGGCCGCACAAATCCTAGATTTTATTTTAGAGATCATACAAGGTCTAGGTACATAAAAGTCAAACACATCAAAATTAAAACTAATATTATATAAACAATTGATTAACAATTAAATAACCCATTTATTAAATCAATATCACTAATTGGTCTACTGATTCATAACAAGTATCAGTAACCGAAACTAACTCTAACTAACTAACTAACTCAACATTAATAAAGCTCCGTCCCACGCCCAGTCCAAATCCTGTCACGCATCCCGAGTCTCTGAAAAATTAAAAAATAGGAGTGAGCTATACAGTCCAGTAAGATTCCCTTATAATCATAACAGTATTAATATAAAATTGAAAGCAGCAATATCACAATAATATAATAGGAAAATGATAAATTCTAAGTCACACCACCAAAACCAACCACATATCAAATATATCAAAAAAATTTTCATTATATTTTATTTATATATTATTATTAATTTTTCTTCTTTTTTGGGTTCTGGACGGGACGTGATAATATCGGTATACACTCTTTCATCGGGCCACAACAAAGCTCCCATTAATGGCACCAGGAAGGAAAGGCAGCAAGAGAGGAGGGATGAGGGCAATCTGGTTTAAGAAGGTTGTGACAATTCTGGGAAATGGCAGACCGTCCCATCAGGCTCCGCTTGGTAGATGGTAGGAGCTAGAGTTCGTGGCGAAGGATGAAGCGTGCATGGCCAGCTCATCCCGCTTTACCGCCTTGCTGGATATAGAAGAGAATCAATATGAAGCCAATATTTTTGGGATAGACATCATCGACGATGCAGCTAGCGATCCCATGCCTATGATGGGAATTACCCTTGGGGATGTGGCAAAGTCCAGTATGAATAGAGATAAAAGGAAGAAGCCAACCTACTCAAACCAGCCTAGGCATGATAGCCCCTCTTCGCCAAGGCTCGAGCCAAAAGTTTAAGTTGTCACTGAGGTGTGCCCAGATGATGGTGTTGATCCCAAGGTGGTCAAGCCTGGAGAAAGAATTTAAAGCTATCGCAGGATACCTCAACTGAACTAGCTAGCTAGCTATCATCAAAAGAATGGTTCCTTCGATTGGGGCCACAATTGATTCCATGTAAAGTACGGTGCATGAGGTTGGCCCCTCCCGCGTCAAGACCCCCTGCAACTCCTTCCATAGCCCCAAGGAACCTCCCGTAGTTCAAGACAACCCACTGCCTTCACCAGTAGAGTCCGTGATGAATTCCCTCCTCAAAGAGCCTTCCAGGGGCATCGAGCATCCCTCCTTGTCGAAGGGGAATGTCCATGAAGGCGGAGCCCGCATCTAATGCCTCATCGGCCTTGGTTGGTCTTGACTGGAGGGAAGGGACACCCTCAGGTATCATCTGCTCAACCTTCTATTTCATCCTTAAACTCATGAATGCCATCGTGTGGAATTGTAGCGGAGTGGCCAAACCTTCGTTCCTCGACAACTTTCATGATCTTTGGCATCGGCACAAATCATACATTTTTTGTCTTGAGACCAAAATCTCTGGTGATTCGATCTCCAATCTTGATCAAGCTGTTGGTCAATAGTGGAACCTCTTCTCAATTCCAGCCGAAGATCTATCAGGGAACATCAGTCCTTTGGCGAAAGACGCTTCAGCATGTGACTTTCATCAGCAATAATAGGCAAATGTGATTGGCATGGTAACGGAACCAAGCAGATCTCCCTGGGTTATGATTGTAGTTTATGCCAGTACTTATTTCTAGGAGACAATGGTAGTATAGAATTTAATAGCCGGGTGCATCACAATGGGTCACCCAATTCTGATCATTGGAGACTTCAATGTAATATGTTATGGCTCTAAGAAAATGGGAGGTAAAGCATTTCGCAACAATGTCAAGATTGTTGATTTCCAAAACTTTATTTTCTTCAACTCTTTGGTTGACCTCAGTTTTTCTGGAAGCTCCTTCACCTAGTTTAATGATAGAAGAAGCAAAGCTAGAGTATGGCAAAGACTAAATAGAGCCCTCGCTACAGTTGACTGGATAAGGTCTTTCCACGAGTCCAGACTCATCCATCTTCCAAGAATCGAATTAGACCATCGTCCCCTCATGCAAATCCAAACTACCAGGGATCGACCAAGAAAAGCTTCGTTTAGATTCTATCAATTTTGGCTCTCCTTTGATGGCATCAAGGAGGTGGTTAGGAGAGCTTGGAGAACACCAGCCACTAACTCTCATGATGTGAGGATACTCTGGCTCTTAAAGAATATTTAGATAGGCTCTGCAAAAACGGACCAAACTTCAAATAAGCAACTTCTTTGAAAGAGCTATGAAGCTAGATGAGGAAATTCAACGATTGCAAGATGAGGACATGCATTTGGGTGACATAATATTTGACTTTAGGATGCTATCTCGAGAAAAGTAGCTGATTACAATCATATCTTAAATTTCAAGAAATTTACTGGGCTGGCAGCAAAAGTCTAGGGTCTCTTGGTTGAGGGAGGGTGACTCAAACACATCATTCTTTTACCATTCTATCATTCTTCACCGGTGGAAGAACAGAATCCATTCCATCACCAGGCATGATGGTTTTATTACTATTGATGAAGATAAAGTAGTGGATGTCATCTCTTATTACTTTAAAACCTACTAAAACTCTTATGAACAATGTTCCCATATTCAACTCCCTGACATCCATGTCCCTATCAGTGGTACTCAAAATCAGTGGCTTATCCATGTTGTGAATGAGGATGAGATTATTGAAGCTTTATCCCAACTTCCCTCTAGCATGGCCCCCGGACCTTCTAGTTTCCAACCCATATTCTTCGAAACTTTTTGGTCAGTGCTAAAAATGGAGGTAATAGCTACCATCCACGAAGTGTTTAAGAAGCAGAGCATGTTTAATGAATGAAAATCTACTTATGTTGTTTTGGTCTCCAAGAAAGAGAATCTCCTGGAAGTCAAAGACTACTACCCAATTAGCCTATGCAACGCCTTATACAAATCGGTGGCAAAGATTTTAGTGAATCGTCTGAAGCCATTAATCCCTACTCTCATATCTGTAGAGCAAGGAGCTTTCATGCCTAGTAGAAACATTTCGGAGAACATCATGATTGCCTAAGAAATCTTTCATTCCATGAACAAGGCCTCTCCTTAGAACTCACTTATGGTTATTAAGGCAGATATGGAGAAGGCATTCAATAAATTATCTTGGCAATACCTTGATGCGATCCTCAACAAATTTAGCTTCTATCACAAGTTCATTGAGCTGATCATGGAAATTGTGATTAACCCATGATTCTCCATCATTATCAATGGCTCCCCTTCTACCTAGTTTCACTCCTCCAGAGATCTTCATCAGGAATGTCCTCTCACCTCCTTTTTTCATCCTATATATTGAAATGTTATCTAGATCCCTTCACAATCTCTTTACAGCTAGATCTATTAAAGGATATCAACCATCTCATGGTGGGAGCATGATTACTCACCTTATGTTCATTGACAACCTTTTATTGATCACCAAAGCTACAATAAGAAATACTCTTCAATTGAAGAAGGTAGTTACGGAGTATTGCCTCAACTCCGGCATGCGGGTTAATATTAATCTCATATATGCTTCAGTGATAGCCTACAAGCTCGAGTAAAGCAGCAAATCTTAGCAATCTTAAATATTCCCTCAAATAAAGGATAATGGCACTACCTTGGCATTCCAATCTCGGGCACGAAACTTCATTAAAATGCTTTCAATGGATTGTTCAACTGTAATCATAGCAAGTTAGTAGCTTGGAAATGGATACATCTATCACAAGCTAGGCATATTACACTGCTTCAATCAATCCTTAGCTCGGCCTATATTTATTTCTTAACCAACCTACCAATCCCTATTAAGGTGCTGGATGAATGTGAAAAAATTTTTATAGCTTTCCTCTGGGATAATGAAGTGGGATCCAAGAAGCTTCACCCTATATATTAAGACACTGTCTGTCAACCTAAGAAACATGGAGGTCTTGGTCTATACTCCCTTTACCTTCATCGATAAGCTCTTATGGAAAAAATTACTGTTAATCTACAGAGTCTCTTTGGGGTGGCTTAATAATTTCAAAATATAAATTTAATAGATGGGAATCTCCCCAAACTATGAGAGGTGCCTCTCTTATGGCGTGCCATCATTTCCTCAGGTAAGCAATTGCAAAATTGCTTCATCTGGCACCTAGGTGATGGAAAGAGCATTCAACTTTTTGAGGATCCTTGGCTCTTTGAAATGCCTTTAAATAGAAGTGCCATCCTTCTTATCCTTACATTACCCAGGAAGATTGGAAGGTTGCATAGCTCTTGGCAGATGTGAGCAATTGGAATCGGGAGTTACCTTAATAACTTTTCTCTAAAGATATGGTGTACAGGATTTTTGCTATTTATATATCTAGAAGCCAGTGCGGGGATCAATTTGGATGGCATGGCAGTATTGGTTCTAAAGTAAGCATGAGAGATGTTTGCAAGTATATCCACAATTTTAATACTCCTGACTACAATATAGATTTTGGATGGGTTTGGAAACTCAAGGTGGTCCCACGTGTAAAGGTTTTCTAGTGGAAACTGTGTTGGGGATGTCATCCTTACCGAGCCTACCTTCATTCTTTAGGTATTCTCCACCACCAACGGCCTATGTGCAAACTTTGTTCCAATGCAATTGAGGATCTTAATCATTATATTCTCTTTTGTCCTTAAGTTCGAGATGTCTGGACTGCTATAGAAGCTACATATTTGGCCCCACTTTGGATCAATTCACTTTAGCATCTAGTGGAAGCCTCATCAAGGGCTACAGTGCTAGATACACACAAATCTCTAATTTACTACACAGTCTAATGCATATGGAAGAAACACTACTTTGTTCCAAAATCAACCTTATGATGGCTGCAAAATCTATAATTATATTTTTTGTCATGTAAATGACTTTAAGCATGCTCTTACTCTATAGTCTTCAATTGAGGAACCATGGCCCTAGGTTACCGGCGACTTAGTGAGTCCTCCAAACTTGTCTAACATATATGTTTTTTGGATACCCCTATCTTGTGATCAGGTGAAGATCAACTTCGATGCATCTTGGTTAGAAGGCAAAGCTGGTTTAGGCTATATTATCACATGTCACGATGGTATTGTTTTGTACGCTACATCTTACCATACTTTTGCTTCTCTTCCTAGAAGCTAAGTATAAAGTAGCGTATAAAGCTCTTAACTCTGCTATTTATAATTTAAGGTTTACATGGATCTAGCTCAAAGAAGACTCCCTCACTATGATTAATTGGATCAACAAGAGTACCCATACTCCCATCTAGACCGATGTTTCTTCTTTCTCTCACCTACTGCTTGAGGATATTTCAACATGCCTTACTTTAGTTGAGTACTTTAAAGTTTTCCATGCTCCCAGAGAAGCCAATTAGCCTGCAGACTAGAGCTGTCAATGGGTCGGAACCTAGATATCCAGACCCAGACCCGAATACCCAATGGATCTCATTTTAAAGTACCAGATCCAGACCTGAACGGATCCCCGGTATCCAGACCTGAACCCGAACCCAAACAAGCATTACCAAAAAATATATATATCTTATCGATTTTGTGGCACCGTGGCAGGGGCTCGAATCCGAGGAAGACGAAGCCAAAGATGGGAATGACATTGCGACAGGGGCAGCGACAGCCGGGGGATGATCGACGATGTTGGTGGCCGGCGGAGCTCGGATCCGGACTGCTGGAGGGGCTCGGAGCCGAGAAAGGGAGAGCCAACCAAGAAAGGTAGTTGCGGGGGGTCGATGTCGGGGTAGCACGCCGGCGGGGCTCGGATCCGGACTGTTGGAGGGGCTCGGAGTCGAGGAAGGGAGAGCCGGACTATCAGAAGGGTAGGCAGAGGCCAATGTTGGAGCAGCAGAGTGGCTAACGAGGGACGATGTCGGCGGCCAACGAGGCTCGTCGGCTCGAAGCTGAGGAAGAGAGAGCCGGATGTCGGAGGGGTAGGCGGAGTCGTAGAGGTCGATGTTGACCGTCGAGAACTTGAGGGAAGGGAGCATCGGCCATCGAGGACTCGAGGGGAGGAGGCATCTACCATCGAGGACTCGAGGGTAGGAGGCATCCGCCATCGAGGACTCGAGGGGAGGAGGCATCTACCATCGAGGACTCGAGGGTAGGAGGCATCCGCCGTCAAGGGGGGTGGGGTAGGAGGCATCGACCATCAACGGGGGTGGGGTAGGCGTCGACCATCAACGGGGGTGGGGTAGGCGTCGACCGTCGAGAGGGGTGGGGGATTCGGTGGAACTGTGGAAGGGAAAGACTCAAAGACCGAATACATTAGGGCATGGAGGGCTTTTAAAGTTAAATGGTTGATTTCAAACCGTTGGATCATGATCTGATCCTTAATAAAATAAATATATATAAATATATATAATATTAATTTATGTAATCGGGTCTGTCAGATTTGGATATGTAATATCCAGATCTGGATCCATTTAATCATGGCTAAACGGTCCGGATCCGGGTCCGGGTATATGGATCCAAATTTAGATCCAGACCCGCGGGTCTCGGGTCCGGACCCGACCCATTGACAGCTCTACTGCAGACCATTTTGCTACACTGCCTAACAATGCTGAGTTTCTTTTTCTATCCCCGCTCTCTCTTCTCCCCCTCATGGTGGCAGCAGCCGATATGATGAGTATCACCTTTCTTTGTTTCTAACCTTCTTTTTGGGCTTGGACCCCATTGTAACTCAAAAAAAAAAAAAAAAAAATGCTTACCATAACAAAAACTATAGGCATGAGTTGTATAGGAGCTCAAGAAACAAAGAGCAATTAGTAACAATGGCAAGAGGAGATCAGATAGTTCCAAATCTTTGTTCATTATTCTCTCTTCCTGAAGCACCCCATGGTAAAACCACGAGGAGTTCTTCAAAGAGCAAGAATATAGATCCCAACTTTCAGTTTTGTGGGTTTAAAATCATCCATTATTGTAGTATAGAGTTGAAGTTGACCAACACATTCCATCAATCTTCTCGATTGTAATATCTCAAGAAATCACAGGAATATTGATCTATAGGCTAGACAAGCATTTGGGTATAAAATCTTGGACCAAAACTAGGTAATTTGAAACCCTATCTTTCTCTTCTCTGGATTTTCTGGTGTGTAACTAGGGTTTGATTTAATAATTCTGTGAGGCAAATATCTTTTATGTATTAGTGTTGGTGCAATTTTCGGTTTAGGGTTTATTTTTGCGAAGTATATTTAGATATGCATTTGGTGCAATTTGGGTTGAAGGTTCATTGCGAAGTCTAAATATCCTAGCCGAGGGATGGCACAATGTATCAAAGAATGGGCATATCGTGGATCTTATATAAAAAATAAGGACTTATTGTCGTGAAATTCTAAAACTAATTTATAGAATCGTTTGATCCGAGGGCAGGATGCATTGGTTTCAAAAACTTTTAAATAAATTAAAATAGCAGTGAAAAGCAAAATCCCAGTCTAGCATGCATACAGGACCATATTATGAACAAAAATCAGATCTAAAAATAAATATTACAAAGCAGATCAAATCTATTTACCTATTATACTACTCCATCTTTATCATCAGATCGGATTTAATGTATATTCCGGATTAACGGATATCTCAGATTATACTGGAGCTGTGCATGCACCCGATCTCTACTGCTCTCCGTACGGAGATGATCTGATCGAAGCTTCAAAGTTACCAGAATGCTAGTACCTTGTAGATCTCGCTTCAATTGCATCAAGTCCCTTCTTCAAGAAGAAGGATGTGTCCTAGAAATCACTGCACAAACGCTTTTGCACCGGATCAAAGGAGATTGGAAACCATAAAAGAAAAAAATGTTTGTTGGGGACCGAGTTGAAGATTGACCAGAGACAAGTTGGAGGGAAATTCTACTACTTACAATCAAAAGTTTATTTGTCAGAGGTTGTCCGGTAATAAACGCTCTAATGCTTAAATTAGCCAAAACTTCGGGAATAATGGAAGGAGAATTTTATAATTCAAACATATAACTAAAGAGATCTTATTTGAGTGTCCCCTCATTTTCCCTTTATATAGGCGGGAGTTCACCAGCTGTTACCGTAGGTTTTTGGGTTCCATTCGTGGTGTTTAGCAACAGGCTTGAAATGAAAAAGTCCACGTACGTATATTGTGAGCATTTGTTATACTTATAATGGCATAATATAACTACACCTTTTATGGCGGATATATTGGCTCGCATTCGGGCGGACGAAGGATATGGCTTTCCGGAGTTAATTGGGCCAAAATTTCTCTGGATGTAACCATCAGTAAATAGCCGAGTTGGCTTACAGCAAATTCAATATAACCTGTATCATATTTTTTTATTGATCCAAATATATTAACTGTAGCATGACAGGATCGGAACTGAGCATGACTAGCATTAAATACTATTCAGTTTTTATTTGAAATTTTTATCCAATTCAAAATATCCTTCCTTCCAGTTTCTTGAACAAGGATGTCGTAGATTTTGAACTAGGTTATCGTAGGTTTTGAACTAGGATATCGTAATACTGTTTCAGATTTTAATTTATATTTTCTGCATGGTTATCATTTTTGAACTAAGGTGTCGTAGGTTTTGAACTAGGATGTCGTAATACTGTTTCAGGTCATTTTTGAACTAGGATGTCATAGGTTTTGAACTAGGATGTCGTAATACTGTTTCAGATCATTTTTGAATTAGGATGTCGTAGATTTTGAACTAGGATGTCGTAATATTGTTTCAGATCATTTTTGAACTAGGATGTCGTAGGTTTTGAACTAGGATATCGTAGATTTTGAACTAGTGTATCGTAATACTGTTTCAGGTTTTAATTTATATTTTCTGCATGGTTGTCATTTTTGAACTAGGATGTTGTAGGTTTTGAACTGGGATGCTGTAGTTTTTGAACTAGGATGTCGTAAGAATATTTTGGTCTGTACAAAAATTTTAAATAAAAATTGAACAATAATTAACGCTAGTCATTTTAGCTCCTGTTCCGTCATATCATAACGAATATATTTGGACCAATAGAAGCATGCAATTCACAAAAAATTACTCTTTCAGTCGACGTCCGAGGTAAGAACATTAATTGGGTCTCCATAACAGGACCCAAGAGTGCGATCATTCTCCGTGTAGCAAAAATAGAGCTAGCAAGAGGTTTGTGTGATCCATCCCTGGCTGACCCCATAAAGAACAAAGACTGTTGGTAAGGAGGTCAATTCTCGTATCAGTTGCGTGTTTAAACTTTCAGAAAGCGTTGCAATATTTAACAAAAAGCCTAAATGACATCAAGAGATGCATCTTTATTTTCTTTTCCGTCATTAAAGTCTGTGTTTCTTGATGCACCGAACAACTTGCTCTCTTCAAAGCATTAATCTAGGATTTTCTCATCCTTTGACAACAATTCCTTCTTAAGCAACCAAATCTGGCCTAAGACACCGATCATTGCCTCCTTGAATATTAATTGGTTAATTTTGGTCTCGGAGAGGTTTTGGAATAACACATTCTTATACCACATTGTTTGATTTCCGAAAGATATTGGGATGTCCATTCTCATAATACACCCAATTGATTTCATTGTAAGGAAAATTTTTCCGAAAACACAATGTCGTAGAAGACAGTTTCCCAGTATTATGATATCCCAATTTTATTCCAAAAATTTAATTATTTATTTTTTTATTTTATTTTATTGTTCGCATGAGCCGGTAAAAGAAGTCTTCAGCTTCGTGGTAATGTCTTCTCATTATTAATCCTAAGTCTTCGGCTTCGTATCATTATCTCAACCCGAAGACCAAGCCTAATATTTGTGACATTATGTTCATTCTGGAAGATGTATAACTCCAAGTCTTCGGCTTCGTATCGTTATCTCAACCCGAAGACCATGCTCAATATTTATAGCTTTATTTGTACTCCGGGTCTTCGGCTTCATATTATTGTCTTAATCCGAAGACTATACCCAACTTTTTAGGGAGCAAGCTTTGTTTACTGTTTTCGACTTCGTGCACCCATCTTGATCCAAAGACTTGACCTCCTAGGCAAATGTTTTCAGCTTTATTTTCCAGTATAATCCGAAGACTGTAAGTATTTATTTTTGCTATACTCAAAAGAATCCAAAGTGCTAATATTTCCTTCAGGAGCGCTACTGAAGAGAATGCATAGTTCACTTCGGATTCACCCTTAAAAGAAAAAGGGGCTCTGGAGCAGGTGGGTTTCTTGATCAAACAGTTAATCTGTTTGAGTTGTTACAACCGCCCACATGGTCCGAAGCTTCAGATTGAACAAACCTCGAGTGTAACGGCTTTTCCAACAACCACTACTTACAGTTATGAAGTGGTTATATTCGTCAACCTCCATAACTGTAAGTAGTTAAGTTGGAGCCTATAAATACTGATAAGAGGGGATACACAGGGGACTTTTGGAGTGGTATTATTTTCGATCCCTTTTTTTACTTTTCTTGCTCTTGAAATTCTCCATTCTGCTGTTGCCTGGGCTTTATCTGACTTAGGCATCGGAGTGTCCCCCGTCGGAAAACCTCCGGTCAGGGACTTCTTGCAGGTATCAGTCGATGGCAATACGGCGGAAGAACCACTCCCTCTGGTCTATTTGATCCAGCATAAACAGATTGGCGCGCCAGGAAGGGGGTCGAAATTCGATTCTTCTATCTTGAAGGAGATTTCTACTAGGCGAGAATGGAGAAAAGGAAAGGTAAGAATGTTTCCACGAGCCAGGGGCAACAGGCCCCTCCGTCAAATGGACCTCCGGTCAATTCTTGTCCGGCGGTTCAGGGATCACCGCCTCCCATGATTTTGGTGGAGAAACAGCAGTTTGAAAGTCTGATGAATAAGGTGGAAGCCTTGACGGTGCTGGTGCAGCAATTGCACGAAGCCGCAGCTCAGAAACAAGGCCCTCCCTCTATTCCACAAGCTGATGGTCCACCTGAGAGGGAGCGAGATCAGCACCGAGAGATCACCCCTAGCTTCTCACAGATTCGGTCTTCTCATGGCCGCCGCATCTCTTCGCCAGATCGACAGGCAGAGGGTCATGTTAAAAGAAAGAGAGTCCGGCGATCTCCTTCTATTTCTTCAAGAAGATATGTGCCAGAAAATTCAAGGCAGAAGGAGATCAATTAAGAAGTGCAGGAGAAATTCAAGGCTATGCAAGCACATATAGCAAGAATTTCAGATTTGAGGAGAAATGATAAGGTTGTGACCTTCAATTCTCAACCCCCTTTTTCTGATGACATCATGGATGAAATTATCCCTAGGCACTTCAAGATCCCACAATTGGAGGCCTATGATGGGACTTCGGACCCCCTCGACCATCTGGGGAGTTACAAGGCACACATGATGGTGCAAGGAGCAACTGATGCTCTCTACTGCATTGCTTTCCCTGCCACCCTGAAGAAATCCGCTCGAATGTGGTATTCGAGCCTACCTCCAAATTCGATTCATTCCTTTTCTGAGTTGGAGCGGTAGTTTGTCTCGCACTTTCGACATGTCAAAAGATGCCGCGAAACACTGACAGTTTATTTCTTCTCCAGCAACAAGAAGGAGAAAGTTTGAAGGGTTTTGTTCATCGTTTCAATTCGGCCACTTTGGAAATCCCGAACTTGAATGAGCATGTGGCCATGTCTGCCTTAAAGAAAGGCTTAAAATCATCCAGGTTCACTTTTTCCCTGGACAAAAGATTCCCAACAAGCTATGTCGAATTGCTGGTAAGAGCTCAGAAGTATGCTGCCGCTGAGGAGCAAGCGGCAAGCCGAAGACTGGCAGAGGGGAGATTCCCTCCCAAAAAGAAGAGCACCAGAGAACTAAATGCACCAACATCCTCTAACAACGCTTCGGCTTCCAGGCGCAGCCTCAGGCCTCGATAACAGAACAGCCGGTTCGACGCCTATACACCCCTCAACTTACCCAGGAAAAAGATTCTATTGGAGATAGAGAAAGAGATATTTCCAGAGGCCGCATCCCCTAAAGACACCAGCGAAAGCCAGGGATAAAAGCAAGTACTGCCGGTATCATCGAGACCATGGCCATAATACTGAAGAATGCTTCCAGCTTTTAGATGCCATTGAGGATTTAATTAAAAGAGGATATCTGGAAAAATATGTCAACCATCCAGAGTCTCATGCCGAAGCAACTGCCCTCCCAGGAATATCCGAATAAGTTGATTTGCCTCACCAGAAACCAATCGGAGGAGATGTTGGGATGCTTCATCGGTCTTCGGCATGGAATGAAGAAGCCGAAGAGAATGTGCCGAAGAGGCTCAAAGGAAAGAACTCTATTCCTTTTACCGATGAAGACATTCAAGATGTACAGCTTCCGCATGATGACCCTGTAGTGGTCTCGGCAGTAATTGCCAAATTTGATGTAAAAAGAATATTGATTGATAATGGAAGCTCAGTTAATGTATTGCTCTATGATGCTTTTCTTCGAATGAAATTACCTGGACATGAATTACGAAGATCCCTCATTCCAATAACTGGTTTTGGTGGAAATCAGGTCGGAGTTGAAGGCGAAATGGTCTTGCCCATGACCTTTGGGTCCGAACCAATTCAAAGGACCCTTCCAATCAATTTTATTATGGCCAGAACGTCTTCAGCATATAATGCAATATTGGGGTGTCCGGCATTGAATAAGTTCAGAGACATAGTTTCGACCTATCATCTGTTGGTCCGTTTTCCTACCATGACAGGTATAGGAGAAGTGAGGGGGGACCAAAGGATCGCTCGCCAATGCCTTATGATTCAGGACAAGCAAATATCCAAATCCATGGTACTTGACCAGCTCAATCCAAGAGATGAATCCGAAGACTCTGGAGAGCCATTGGAAATGACACTCTCTATACCATTATCCGAAGACGAGCCAACCAAGCTTCTATAAATTGGCAGTTTGCTCGATGAGGAGTCAAAGGTAAGGTTGATTTCCTTTCTTCGTGATAACACTGACATTTTTGCTTGGACAGCTTCGGACATGCCTGGAATCCCTCCTGAAGTGATTACTCATCGCTTGAAAGTATCCCCCAATCACAAGCCAGTACGGCAGAAGAAGAGAAATTTTGCTCCCGAAAGGCAAAAGGCAATTGATAAAGAGGTTAACAAACTACTTGAAGCAAACTTCATAAGAGAGGTCCAATATCCGAAGTGGCTAGCAAATGTAGTCATGGTGAAGAAATCAAATGGCAAGTAGAGGATTTGTATAGATTATACAGATCTCAATAAAGCATGCCCAAAGGATAGTTTTTCTTTGCCAAAGATCGATCAGATGGTTGACACTACGGCTGGTCATCAAATGCTGAGTTTTATGGATGCCTTGTCAGGCTATAATCAAATCCAAATGGATCCTGAAGATGAAGAAAAGACTGCTTTCATTACAGAGAAAGGACTCTACTGTTATAAGATGATGCCGTTTGGATTAAAGAATGCTGGGGCAACTTTTCAAAGACTCATCAACAAAGTCTTCAAAAATTAGATTGGAAGAAACATAGAAGCTTATGTCGATGATATGATTGTGAAGAGTCTACATAAGTTGGATCACATCACAGATTTGAAGAAATCTTTCGATGCTCTTAGACGTCATCGGATGAGGTTGAATCCAACCAAATGCATCTTTGGAGTAACCTCTGGGAAATTCCTAGGATACTTGGTTACCAAGCGGGGAATAGAGGCTAATCCGGAAAAAATACAAGCTCTTCGGGCCATGAGGCAACCTACTTGCAAGAGAGAAGTGCAAAAGCTAACTAGGAGAATAGCCTCTTTGAGCTGTTTCATTTCCCGCTCTGGAGAAAGGTGTTTGCCCTTTTTCAAGGTTCTTCATCAGACTCAAAATTTTGAATGGATAAAGGACTGCCGAATTGCCTTCGACAAGTCAAAGAAATATTTGGAAAATCCACCATTGCTCTCTAAACCCTATGAAGGAGAAACGCTTTATCTATATTTGTCAGCCACAGACGAAGCGGTCAGTTCGATTCTGGTACGAGGAGATGCCAATCATTCACAAAAACTGACTTATTATACTAGCAAGGTGTTGCATGAAGCCAAAGTTTGATATCCTAGAGTGCAAAAGATTATCTTCTCTTTAGTGGTTGTGACGAAGCGGCTTCGTCCTTATTTTCAAGCCCATCTTATTGTGGTCCTAACGGATCAACCCCTAAAGGCCATACTTCGTTGCCCTGATACCTCAGGAAGAATTGCTAAGTGGGCCGTTAAACTAGGGGAATTTGATATTGAATATCAGCCCAAATCATCAATGAAGGCATAAATTTTGGCTGATTTTATAGCTGAGTGCACGCGGGGATCTAAAGAGGACCAATCAAAGGCCGAAGAGGAAAAGGCTGAAGGCGATCCAGAGTTTATTTGGATGTTGCATGTTGACGGTGCATCAAACGCCGATGGATGCGGTGCAGGTTTGATCCTTACTGGACCTAATGGGCAGGTTATTGAATATGCTCTTCGGTTTTCTTTTCAGGCATCAAATAATCAGGCAGAATATGAAGCACTCATTACTGGACTTAGAATCTCCCAGAAGTTGGAGATCAAAAGGATCAAAGTTTTTTCTGATTCGTAGCTGGTAGTAAATCAAGTAAAAGGTGATTTCGAAGCTCGAAATCCAAGTATGATCCAGTATCTAGAAAAGGTCCAAAGCTTAGCATCTGGATTGGAACATTTTGAAATTGTTTATGTGCCAAGAACAGAGAATTCTCGGGCAGATGCTCTTTCAGGACTTGCAACCACTGCACCAGATTCTCTTGGGAGAACTTATGTGGAATATCTTGAAGATCCCAGCATTTCGGGATCCCCAGCTGAAGTCTGTCAAGTTGAACATGAACCTTCATGTATGGATCCAATTCTCAAATTCCTGGGAGAAGGTTTTTTGCCTGAAGATAAGTTGGAGGCTAAATGGCTTCGATGGGCCGCCTCTCTGTATGTTGTCTTAGACGAAACCCTATATAAGAGGTCTTTCACGCAACCTTTGCTGAAATGCCTAGGCCCATCCGATGTAGATTATGCGCTCAGGAAAGTGCATGAAGGGATATGCGGAGACCATCTGGGGGGCAGATCTTTGGCATACAAAATAATCTGTCAAGGTTACTATTGGCCAACTATCCAAAAAGATTCTGCGGAATTTGTTCGAAAATGTGATCAATGTCAGAGATATGCCAACGTGCAAAGATGACCTGCCAACCAGCTAACTCCATTAACAGCCCCTTGGCCTTTTGCATAATGGGGAATGAATATTCTAAGTCTATTTCCTCCAAATTTCGGACAACAAAAATTTCTCATCGTGGCCATCGACTATTTCACTAAGTGGGTTGAAGCTGAAGCATTAGCACAGATTACTGAGGCCAAGGTTGAAGGTTTTGTAAGAAATTTCATCATCTTCCGTTTCGGGATTCCGTACTCTATTATAACTGACAATGGGAGAGTTTGACAATCCAAAGTTCAGAAATTTTTGCACCCAGTATCATATCCTGCACAAACTTACTTCGGTAGGGCATCCTCAGTATAACGGAGAGGCCGAAGTAACCAATAGAACTATCCTTGATGGTTTGAAAACCAGGTTAAATGATGCTAAGGGATCATGGGCTGATGAGCTGAATTCAGTTCTTTGGGCGTATCGAACTACTCCCAGAACAGCCACTGGTGAATCTCCATTTTATCTTTCTTATGGCACTGAAGCTGTCCTTCCTGTAGAGGTATCTTTGCACTCTCTTCGGATTGATCACTATGAGGAACCTAAGAACTCTGAACGCCGAAGAGTTGACCTGGACTTATTACAAGGCACACGACTCCAGGCACAATTGAAGATGGCTATGTACCAGTAAAAAGTTGCAGGGTACTACTATAATGCTCGTGTAAAAGAACGGGCCTTTCTTCTTGGAGATTTAGTTCTACGAAAGTCCGAAGTGTCAAAACCGACAGAACAAGGTAAACTCTCACCTACATGGGAAGGACCATACCGGATCAAAGAGGTCGTTCGACCTGGAACTTATCGGCTAGAAACTTTGGAAGGGGTTTTGTTACCTCGATCATGGAATGTACAAAACCTTGAAAAATATTATCAATAAAGGTTTCATTCAAGGTCATTGATACAGATTCAATCTGTTTCTCTTCATTCTATTTTTCTTAAAGGCATTGTGGTAATCTCTGTGATCTACTATATGAACTGCCAAGGTAAGCACGTTTAACCTATCTTATTTCTTTTAAAAGGCATGAGAGTGATCTCCGGATCTACTTCACAAAGTGCCGAGTTGGGCTCAAAATAATCCATCTTAATCTAAAAGGCATGAGGATGATCTCCGGATCTACCTCACAAAGTGCCGAGTTGGGCTCAAAATTGTACATCTTAATCTAAAAGGCATGAGGATGATCTCTGGATCCATCTCACGAAATGCCGAGGTAGGTCCGATCAGCCTATCTTAATCCCCAAATAATTCAAGAATTTTTTTATCCTAAGTCTGAAGACTTAGTGCAAAATTCAAGTCCAAGAAACTTGATTATTATCTGAATTTCTTTATCCTAAGTCCGAAGACTTAGTACAAAATTCAAGTCCAAGAGATTTGATTATTATCTGGATTTCTTTATCCTAAGTCCGAAGACTTAGTACAAAATTCAAGTCCAAGAGACTTGATTATTACTTGGATTTCTTTATCCTAAGTCCGAAGACTTAGTACAAAATTCAAGTCCAAGAGACTTGATTATTATCTGGATTTCTTTATCCTAAGTTCGAAGACTTAGTGCAAAATTCAAGTCTAAGAGACTTGATTATTATTTGGATTTGTTTATCCTAAGCCTAAAGACTTAGTGCAAAATTCAAGTCCAAGAGACTTGATTATTCTCTGAATTTCTTTTATCCTAAGTCCGAAGACTTAGTATAAATTCAAGTCCGAAGGCTTGATTATTGTCTAGAATTCTTATATCTAGATTTCTTTCATCCTAAGTCCGAAGACTTAGAATAAATTCAAGTCCGAATACTCGATCTTTATGTATTTGGATTTCTCATGTCTTAAGTTCGAAGACTTAGCGTAAAGTCAAGTCCGAGAGACTTGATTATCATTTGGATTTCTTTTATCCTAAGTTCAAGGATACAATTTTTTGCATTAAGTGCTTCGAAATTCTTATTAGCCCGAAGACTTTATATTTAAGAAATTTCTATCCTATCACATGCAAGTGAAAATTCCAAAAGAAGTTCTTTCATTAACAATGGCTTCCTTACATCCCAAAAAGAAAAGGAAAAGTCACAAATTTTCTATTAGAGCCTCATCGGTCAGATCAATTGGACCCGCTGCTTCTTCAGCCATTGTTGACACTTCTGGGTCCGTTTGGAGTTCAGGCGTAGTTGGACTCTCAAGATCGAACAGTTGGATGCTTGAAACGCCAAAGTCTGGATAAAGCTTCTGCACCTCCTTAACTCCGTCGTTGAAGCCTCCTCGATAACTATGAGTCCCGGCTTCAACCATTTCAGCTTCAAAGGCCGCAGATGCTTTGTAGTTTTCTATGGCTTTCTCCAATTGATCTTTTAAAGACCGGTTCTCTTCAAGGACCTCTTCTTTTCTTTTGGAAGCTTCTTCAGAATGCTTGTTTGCTTCCCTAAGTGAGGTCTCCAAGGACCGAATCTTGGCCTTCCTCTTTTTGGATCTCGCCTCCTATTCAGCACGCTCTGATCGGATTTTATCTACTTTGGCTCTCAAATTTTGAACTGAAGCATCACTTTGGGCGAGCTTTTCTTCCATAGCTTGTCTTTACTCTTCCGCTATGGCCTTCTCAGCTTTGTTTGCTTTTACTTTTTCTTTTATCTTTTTGTAAGTTATTCGAAAGTCGAAAATACTCTCCTCCATATGCATAATGTCGTGCATCATCTGCAACAGCAAGTGAAAAACTTAGTAATTATAAATCTAAATCAATGCAGCAAATAAATATTTACCTTCAAAGCGGAGGAGAACACTGAGTCCGAGATCTCTTCGATACATCGAGACTTGACATTGTCCCAATCTTTTGGGAGAAGAGTGAGCTTCAACAACTCTCTCGCCGGTTCAGGATTTTTTAAGTCTTCTCGATCTGAGAAGGCTGTAAAGTCTACATTGCACCCTCCCTCTGAAGTGGCGTTCAATCTAGGACCTCTTCGGATTGATACTTCGATCTCTCCTGACTTCTGTCTTCCCGGGGGGCAATCACAGATTCTTTATTGAAGGTTGTATCTCGTTGACCCGTGGATGGCACATGTTGAGGGCTCCGTGGAGGGGACACCCTTGGGGACGAGCTTCTAGCGGAATCAGCCGAAATCAGAGAAGTGGAGGGAATGTCTTCATCTGGTACAGGCCTCATCGGAGGTACGCTAGAACTCTCCTCCGCCCTTTTCTTCTTCCGGACTTCGGTTGTTGCAGGAGCAGCTACCGCCCTTTTTCTAGAAGCCTGCCGAACCTTCTCAAGTTGGGGCTTCATCTTTTTACCTACAGTTGGAAATAAGGAATTTGTTATGCATGTATATATGGAGAAGAAAAGCAAAAAGAATCCAAAGATTACTTATTCTATACCTAATGTTGGGACTTCGCTGATATGAGCACGGTGAAGATTTTCTTCCCTCATCAGTTCTTTAAGGGAAGGGATCTCCGGCTTTGACAAGGTCTCAAAATCTTTAATATCAGCTTTCAAAACCCTCTTACTAGCATTTGCATCCAAACACAGAGCCGACCACTCGGTATTGAAACCCTAGTTGGTATAATACACAAAAAAGAAGCAAGGCTTCCATCCATGTATCGCACTGGGAGTTTCTTTTAATAGTCTTCGGCCCGGCAGAGGACCTATGACCCACCACCCTTTGTGGTGAAAATCCCTCTTCAGCATGAATAAAGAGGTAAATAGGGATGTCTTCGGCTCTACGTTTCTAAGTTTGCAAAGTACAAGGAACCCGCAAATGTTCCTAAAGCTATTGGGGGTCAGCTGAGCCGGGACTATCTGGTATAAGTTGAAAATCTTTGCAAAGAAAGGATGAAGAGGGAGCCGAAGACCCGCTTTGAAGTGGTCTTCGTATATGGCTATGGATCGAATGGGAGGCTTATCTACCCACTCTTCGGGTTGTGGAAGAATCAGGTGGAAGGTACGTGGAATATGATAACACTGTTTGGTTTCTTCTATTTTGGCAAGGGTATAGGAACTTTCGACGGAGTCCGGTGATCGTTCCGGGCTCCGCTTCCTACTAGAACTCCTTCCCCTACTGGTTTCACCCTGAATGCCCCTTCTCGGCGGGATCCTAGCAGTTTCTCTTTCGGACGATACTCTACCTATCGATGAACCGCTACTAGAACTAGAGGAAGAACTCCCAGAAGGCCCCGACAATGAGAGGAATAAGGAAATGAAAGGAGGAAAGAGGGACCGTTAACATGTGAAGGGATAAAAATGGTGGACCGGACCATTGGGAAAGACGACAGATTGCAAAAAAAACTGAAATTCCAAGAGCGCGGGCGCGAAGAAAAATCTTTCTTTCAAGTTTCCTCCCCTTTTATAGGCGAAGGAGATGGGTTGGGTCTTTAAGGCGGTTCGGAGAACCAAGCGATCGTGCGCCGATAAGGCAGTTTCGATCATGGGTACGGCCCCTTAAAAAAATCATTAATGCGACGATTTGGGGCGATCTACGTGAAATTTCATTATCAGCTGGGATCGCATGAACAAAGCATTCACACCCCGGATGGTTGCCACGTGTCCGGTACCCATTAATAAAAAATTTTCCCTCTCGAGATTTTTCCAAGACCTTTCCGGAATCGAGGCATTTCCTTTGAGGCCGCCCGTGGTGAAGTGACACGTGTCTTCGCCATGTTCTATCGCTCCACCAGGCAGTTATGGCGAAAAGACGTGTTAGGATTTTGCCATCATTACTTGACGGTTTTCGCTAGAAGACAAAATTAAAATACTCCCATTTTTCGAAACTTAATCATTTTGAAACTGGGAGTGGGGGATAGCTGTTATGATATCCCGATTTTATTCCAAAAATTTAATTATTTGTTCTTTTATTTTATTTTATTGATCGCATCAGCCGGTAAAAGGAGTCTTCGGCTTCGTGGTACTGTCTTCTCATTATTAACCCTAAGTCTTCGGCTTCGTATCATTATCTCAACCCAAAGACCAAGCCTAATGTTTGTGACATTATGTTCATTCTGGAAGATGTATAACTCCAAGTATTCGGCTTCGTATCGTTATCTTAACCCAAAGACCATGCTCAATATTTATGGCTTTATGTGTACTCCGGGTCTTCGACTTCATATTATTGTCTTAATCTGAAGACCATACCCAACTTTCTGGGGAGCAAGCTTTGTTTACTGTCTTCGGCTTCGTGCACCTATCTCAATTCGAAGACTTGACCTCCTAGGCAAATATTTTTGGCTTTATTTTTCCAGCATAATTCGAAGACTGTAAGTATTTATTTTTGCTATATTCAAAAGAATCCAAAGTGCTAACATTCCCTTCAGGAGCGCTACTGAAGAGAGTGCATAGTTCACTTCGGATTCACTCTTAAAAGAAAAGGGGATCTGGAGCAGGTGGGTTTCTTGATCAAACAGTTAATCTGTTTGAGTTGTTACAATTGCCCACATGATCCGAAGCTTCAGATTGAACAAACCTCAAGTGTAACGACTTTTCCAACAACCACTACTTACATTTATGAAGTGATTATATCCGTCAACCTCCATAACCGTAAGTAGTTAAGTTGGAGCCTATAAATACTGGTAAGAGGGGATACACAGGAGATTTTTGATGGGGCATTCTTTTCGATCCCTTTCTTTACTTTTCTTGCTCTTGAAATTTTCCATTCTGCTGTTGCCTCGGCTCTATCTGACTTAGGCATCGGAATGTCCCCCGCCGGAAAATCTCCGGTTAGGGACTTCTTGCAGGTATCAGTCGACGGCAATCCGACAGAAGAACCACTCCCTCCGGTCTATTTGGTCCAGCATCAACACCCAGCAACCTTATGGGTGTCTCTGCATGCCGAATTCGTTGCCCGTGAATACAAAACTGCTGGGGTGAGAATGTCTTGAGAACCTACTCTAACCCCATGGTGGGGCCAAATCTTTAGACCTCATAAACAAACTTGTTAACGGGCAGGTTAAGAGGGCCGGGTCTTCAAGTAAGAAGCCGTAACCCATGCCTGGGACCATAACTACCATGACTAGGGCTGGAAATGGGCTGGCCCAAAGTCCATTAGGCCGGTCCAAAAGCTATATTTTAAAAATTTTTGAATCGAATTCGGACATCCCTTTGATCCAAAAATTAAATAGATTCAATTTTATAGTTTTAAAATTAATCTAATATACTTAAAATTTGATCCGAAATCTAAATCAATCTCAAGCCGGTTCAAAATTTATTGAGCTGATCTAATCCGTCTTCAGATAATAGGTTTTTGGGCCGTCCATTTCCGGCCCTAACCATGGAGAAACATTAGATGCTGAACGCTTCGGGCTCGTCTTCTCTCCCTGTTTCAGCCTCCCCCTCTCGCGCGCGTCGTTTCCGATAATCCGATCGGACTCTCGGATCCGATCCCCCCCAGTTCATTCAAAGACACGCTGTGCGCCATTCTTCTTCCCTAACCTCTAAGCTTTCCTCCTCCTCCTCCTCCTCCCTCCTAAGGAAAATGCCAATATTTCCTAGGTTTTATTTACTTATTATCTCTGTTCATGCTGCATCGCGATTGATATATCTATTTTGATCCAAATATAAATGCTTCGATTCTAAAGGCAGGTTTACTTCTCCAGATCTGGTTCTCACGGAACCTCTTCTTCTCTAATTCCACTGTCTTTCTATCACAAATTCTCCAATTCTGGATTCCTTCCTCCAGATCTGGACCCCAGTGGAGCTCTTCTTTTCATCCTCCGCCTTCTCCTCCTCCTCCACCTATAAAGATTAAAGATAGATAGTGTCGACTAGTTAGCAGCAGTGCGAGAGAAGGGGTTCGTTGTTTCGAATCGAAACAATAAAGAAAGATGGAGAAGTCTTGCGCTCTGCTGGTCCACTTCGATAAGGGTACGCCGGCGATGGCGAACGAGATCAAGGAGGCCATGGAGGGCAATGACGTCCCGGCGAAGATCGACGCGATGAAGAATGCCATCATGCTCCTCCTGAACGGCGAGACCCTACCCCAGCTTTTCATCACCATCGTTCGCTACGTGCTCCCCTCGGAGGACCACACCATCCAGAAGCTCCTATTGCTGTACCTGGAGATCATCGACAAGACCGACGCCCGCGGCCGCGTCCTCCCGGAGATGATCCTCATCTGCCAGAACCTCCGCAACAACCTCCAGCACCCAAACGAGTACCTCCGCGGCGTCACCCTCCGCTTCCTCTGCCGCCTCCCCGAGCCGGAGCTCCTCGAGCCGTTGATCCCATCCGTCCTCTCTAACCTGGAGCACCGCCATCCCTTCGTCCGCCGCCACGCACTCCTCGCCGTCTCCGCCATATACCGCCTCCCCCAGGGCGAGCAGATCCTCGCCGACGCCCCGGACACCGTGGAGCGCTCCCTCGCCTCCGAGCAGGACCCCTCCGCCCGCCGCAATGCTTTCCTCATGCTCTGCCACTGCGCCAAGGACCGCGCCGTCGCCCACCTCCTCGCCCACGTCGACGCCGTCGCCGGCTGGGGCGAGCTCATGCAGATGGTCGCCCTCGACCTCGTCTGCAAGGTCTGCCGCTCCAACCCCGCCGAGAAGGGCCGCTACATCAAGATCATCATCTCCCTCCTCGCCGCCCACTCCGCCGCCGTCGTCTACGAGTGCGCCGGCGCCCTCGTCTCCCTCTCCTCCGCCCCCACCGCCATCCGCGCCGCCGCCAACACCTACTGTCAGCTCCTCCTCACCCAGAGCGACAACAACGTCAAGCTCATCATCCTTGACCGCCTCGCCGAGCTCAAGTCCTTCCACCGCGAGATCATGGTCGAGATGATCATGGACGTCCTCCGCGCCCTCGCCAGCCCCAACCTTGACATCCGCCGCAAGACCCTCGACATCGCCCTGGATCTCGTCACCCCAAGGAACGTCGACGAGGTCATCCTCACCCTCAAGAAGGAGGTCGTCAAGACCCAGAGTGCCGAGCACGAGAAGAACGGCGAGTACCGCCAGATGCTCGTCCAGGCCATCCATTCCTGCGCCTTGAAATTCCCGGAGGTCGCCAGCACCGTCGTCCACCTGCTGATGGACTTCTTGGGCGACAGCAACGTCGCCTCTGCGATCGACGTCGTGCTTTTCGTGCGGGAGATCATCGAGACCAACCCGAAGCTCAGGGCCTCCGTAATCTCGAGGCTGCTTGATACTTTCTACCAGATTCGGGCTGCCCGCGTCTGCTCGTGTGCTCTGTGGATCATTGGGGAATACTGCCTCTCTCTCTCCGAAGTAGAGAACGGAATCGCTACCATCAAGCAATGCCTTGGGGATCTCCCATTTTACACTGCTATAGAGGAGCAGGAGGCTGCCGATTCTTTGAAGAAGCCGCAGCAGATGAACTCTTCCGTCGCTGCTTCTAGAAGGCCAGCTGTTCTTGCAGACGGGACCTATGCCACACAGAGTGCTGCTTCTGAGATTGCTTTCTCAGCCCCAACCCTTGTCCCGGGATCCTTGGCTTCACCTCGGAATCTGAGGTCCTTGATTCTGGCAGGAGACTTCTTCTTAGGGGCAGTCGCGGCGTGCACTTTAACGAAACTAGTTTTGAGGTTGGAGGAGGTCCAGCCATCCAAGCCCGAGGTGAACAAAGCATGTACTGGAGCCTTATTGATTATGGTTTCTATGCTTCAATTAGGGCAGTCTCCAGTTCTTCACCACCCGATTGATAATGATTCTCATGATAGAATTGTCCTCTGCATAAAGCTACTCTGCAATACTGGTGACAAAGTGAGGAAGATATGGTTACAGTCTTGCCGCCAAAGTTTTGCTAAGATGCTTGCAGATAAGCAGTTCCGGGAGACGGAGGAGATTAAAGCGAAGGCTCAGATATCTCATGCACAACCGGATGATCTTATCGATTTCTACCATTTAAAGAGTAGGAAGGTATGGAAGGATAGCATTATTCCCTTATTATTTTTTAGTATGACATCATTTCAAACATTATATCATAAATGTCTTGTTATTTGATATTTATGACTATAGATGATATGTCATAGTTTGTTTATAGTGCTTTATACCATGGCCAAATCACTCAAATTGCATACTTGTTTACTTACCATTTCATGTTGGATACCACTATTCACAAAAATGCATGTGCTGTGCAAGGATATTTTTAGGGCACAATTGGTTTATATTTTAGCTAAATAAACATTCTAATTTATTTTTTTACTAGAGGATTAAACATGGTGGCACAAGAGAATTTGTCTTTATCAGCTGGGCAATTGTTTGTGTTGCTACATGCTACTGGTGCCTTGAAATCAGGGGACCAAAGGGCATGAACAGGATATTGGTGTGGAAGTAAAGAGGAGCTTGTCGTAGATGATCATACAAATGAAAAAGAAAGGAGGGGTTCAATGGTGGGTCAGTATTGCTTTATTTTGTTGCTTTCTAGCTCTATAGCCAGAGGGAAAGTGAGTTTCAGGATAGGAGTAAAATGTAGGATGAGAGTGGTAATAATGTTTGGTTTTTCATTTGTTTTGGGTTGTGAGGAGAACATGTTTTTTCTGATACTTTGTTTAGTGGGTTTTGAGTAGATGGGAAGTTGCTACACTGCCAATCTAGATGAAAATAATCTTTGATAAAAAAGCAAAGCATAAAATAATTCATTAAAGCATTTCAAAGTAGTCCAGGTTAATGTTTTTAAGAACTATTTCAAGCACCTTTTGAGTTCTGATGTCTACATGGACTTAAGTCCACTCTTCAGTGCAAATGTCAACACCCGATTTCCTGACCATTAGCTTTTGGAAAACCCTACCCAAGTGTTATCCATTTTGTTTCCTATGGCTCTCATCTTGAGTGAGAAATAACATGCCAGTATCAAGACACCAAATTGTTTTCAACCATTCTCCCATTGAATTTGAATCACCCTCCCAAATAATGTTGTTCATCCAACAAATTTAACACGGCATACTTCATCACTATCAACTTTCCATCATTTTGGCTTGTTTCACTAAATTTTGTAGTGAGACGAAGGGATGCAGTTGCAACCATCTGGCCTCCCTTTGATCTAATAAGAAACCAGCACCTGAAATCTTGGATATTGAGTGGACTGCCCTGTTGAAACTTTTGTAGTGGAGTAAGGAAGGGTTGTCCCTCTTTCAAGTAGATAAAGTCTATTATGGCTGAAGCTTTACAAACCCTAAAAAATCTAAAGCAACATCCATTTTATTATGCTTGAAATTGGACCTGACCGATAGGGGCAAGCATAACTTGGACCCATCTTGGTTTTCTTTTAGGTCATGATTTTAGACTAGGCCCATTGATTAACCATGTCATGTTGTTCCAGATCCATACAAAATATCTTATATCCATTAGGTCGTAACGGTTGGGCCAAGTTTGGCATGACCCAAATTTAATCTAATACATTCAGGTTTATGTTAGATTACGTCTAGGCTTGTGCACAATGCAAAACAAAAGAAAAGTATGCTATTCATTCTATGTATAGTTATCAATGAATCGACTTTGGATCGGATCCTAGATATCCTGACCCGTACCTGACCTTAGTTACTAGACCTGAATACCCGACGAATTTAGTCTTGAAGTACCAGACCCAGACCCTAATGGGTCTTGGATATCCAAACCTAGATCTAGGATCCAAAACTTACCTTCAAAGTTGGGGCGATGTCAGGATAGCGATGGAAAGTGATGTTGAGACAACAACGGGGGCAACAATGAGAGGCAGCGGTGGTGGGCAGCAACAAGAGGCAGTGGCTTGGGGCAATGTCAGGGCAGCGATTAGAGGTTTTCACGTATGCAAGGAGGGCAGTAGCGGCTATCTTGGGGTGGAGAGGAGAAGGGAGAGAAGTGCGAGGGGAGAGAAGGGGGAGGAGATTGTGTTAGAGGTCCAGGGAGGCGGAGAGATGGAGAGGGCTGATAGGCGGAGAAGGTGAAGGGCAAGGAAGGGGAGGAGGGGGAGGAGATGGCCGGAGCTTGGTTTGTTGGTGGGTGGATAGGGGGGGAGCCAAGGAGAGAGGGCAGTGAGGGCTTGGCTAGCTCCTGGTACCCGTCAGAGAGTGTCGAGACACTAAAGAGGCAGAGATAATAATGACCTAGGGCTTCTTTCCTTTTGCCTCTCTTTTGAAGATTTTGAGCCGTTTAATATATATATATCTATAAATATATAATTATTATATATATTATTTGGTTTTTGGATTTATTGGGTCTAGATATTAAATGTCCAGACCCTACCATTTGTATTATAGTTAAACGGGTCTAGGTCCGGATAAACGTTACCTATGTTAGTATCAGACCTGGACCCATTAAATAAATACTCGCGAGTCTCAGACCTGGACCCGGCTCATTGATGGCTCTAATTCTATATTTAGAAGAACCTAGAAAAGACTTGTCATATTTTGAGAATTAAGGTACTAGTGTGGATTGCTACCAATAATGTCATTGTCAAGAACATAGTTCAACTGTAATTTTGTTTTTAACCTACAAATAAATATCACTAATAACTGGCCTAGAAAGCTAAACATGGTAACAAGGCAAATCATTGATTTAGTGGTTGAACTGGACCAGGCCAATTCAGGTCAAGTTGGGTCATCTAATATTTGACCTGTTTGACCTGGCTAAGTAAGAATACCTAGTTTTTTAAGGATGATTTTTTTTTTTTTTTGCCCTTGGCATTAGATGTAAAGGTGAAGTTTTAGTAACCAATCATGGTGCAGATTTCCCTGTAGCTGGGCTGCTCGGGTTATTGAGTTGTTAGTTGGATTTTTTATTCTATAGTGAGAACATGTGTTATGCCATGACGGAAGTTATATTTTTTGAATTGCTATTAATGTTGTTAAGATGTCTAAATTTGGTGATGCTATGGTGTATATCATGAGTGGTTATGCTCATTTATTTTCTTAAGAAAAATATTGATAAACGAGAACTTAGTAGGCCTATCATATAGGAGTTTTGCTCAATGTTTATCTTTGTTGGGGGTAAATCTGTTAATTTATATGTTACAAGAATAAATTTAGTTGATGTTTTCATGGCTTGAAGTTTTATAAAGCAACTGTTTTGTAAGGCTCTTCTAATTTTAATTTATCAATGGCTCTGTTATCTTCTGTTTTTGGCTTTACAAGAAGGGTTAGCACTGCTGTGTGAAATACACGATTTGCTCATTGGTGATCACCTGTTTGATGCTATTGAGTCTCCAGTCTGTTTTCAGACAACTTGCAATTATAAATGGTTTATTCCATCAAATATGGTCTTGATGACATCCATTTTTTTAAAGGGTATGAGCCAGCTTGAGTTGGAGGATGAGGTTCAAGATGATTTAAAACGAGCAACAGGAGAGTTCACTAAAGACGAAGATGATGTGAATAAACTAAATCGCATTCTTCAACTCACAGGATTTAGTGATCTAGTGTATGCTGAAGCCTATGTGACAGTTCATCATTATGATATTGTCCTTGATGTTACAATCATCAACCGCACAAAGGATACTCTTCAGAACTTGTGTCTGGAACTGGCAACGATGGGAGACCTCAAGCTTGTAGATCGCCCACAGAACTATACACTAGCACCAGAGTCAAGCAAGCAGATCAAGGCCAATATTAAGGTCTCTTCAACAGAAACTGGAGTCATATTTGGTAACATTGTGTATGAGACTTCAAATGTGCATGAGCGGATGGTGGTTGTCCTTAATGACATTCACGTCGACATCATGGACTACATTTCTCCTGCTACCTGTGCTGATGTGGCATTTAGAACTATGTGGTCAGAATTTGAGTGGGAAAACAAGGTATTTTTTCCATCCATTGCTTAAGATATGTTTCACAATGTAAGCACCCTCGACACTAATAATGTACATAATTCCAACTGATTGCATGGTGTTACAAATATTACAGTTATCCTCCATGTGTTTTTTTGGTATTGTTCATATCCTGCACATAGCCTCGACCAAAGTCCAAAGGCAATCATAACAAGATATGGATAGTAATTTGAATATGTGGATTTATATTTGTCTTTTTGTATTTTCTAAATGTAAAATATGATAAAATCACGGTTCAAAAGGTGGCATGGATGTATGACATGGGCTATCAAGTTTCAGTCCAACATGATATTAAGATGTATCCAAACAGAGCCAAACATCTTAGGTCGAATAGTCATGCATTGGCATCCATTGGTGGAACAGTTTGTATGCATAAATTTGGTAGGTCTATTGTAATTCTTTAGTTTACAAGGCTATAATTCTGGTTGAAATCTAAGTCAGTTTTGAAGAAAGGGCATGTGAATATGCTTGTTAAGAAGGCATGATTGTTTTTTGCTTACTTAAGAGTGGGTATATCAAATGCTGTATCAGTAAAGCAATATATGACTTTCTTTGCTGATTGCAAACCTATAGTGCTTGTTTTTAAGGAAAGAAGCAAGTGCAGGAGCTAGGCGTACCTTTTTCCCCTTCTCATTCTTGATCTAATAGTGCAGCATTCTGGCTTCTGGCTTCCTTGATTTTTTTTGTTCTTTTCATTATCTATTTTTTTTACTTTGTTGAGCAATGGATCATGCATGTGTGCTATTTGAATTTATAATGAATTATACATTCATTGTCAGGTGGCGGTTAACAGTACAATCCAGGATGAGAAGGAATTTTTGAATCACATTGTTAAGTCAGCAAACATGAAGTGCCTCACCCCACTGTACATTTCCAATCCTCCAAATTCATTGTTGATGTCTGTCATGAAGATAGTAATAGATTTTATCATTAGCTAACCACTTCTGTAGCCCTTCCTTCTTAATACTATAATTATTGAAATATCAGCTTGATTGAATATCTAATTTCCACTTCAATGGCTGTCCTTCAGATCTGCTCTGGATGGGGAATGTGGATTCCTTGCAGCTAATCTGTATGCAAAGAGTGTGTTTGGAGAGGATGCATTGGTGAATGTTTGCATTGAGAAGCAAGCAGATGCGAAACTGAGTGGCTACATTAGGATAAGGAGCAAGACTCAAGGAATTGCCCTCAGTTTAGGGGACAAGATTACACTCAAACAGAAGGGAGGCAGTTAATCTAAAATATTGTCATTTTGTCAAAAGCCAATTGGCTTTCCAATTTAACGTCTTGAACTCATTTTTTTCATTTTTATTATTACTTTTTCCGGGTTTTCCTCATTCTGAGCGCAAATAATCCTTTCCGGTTTTCTTTTCTGGTTTTTTTTTTTTTTTTTATCAGTCTGGGCTCGTGGTCTCTTTGCCTGCCTGAATTTGCTCCTTGTTGGCTTGTTGCTTTGTTTTGTTCTCGATAGAAAAAGAAATGCAGACACAACCATACATTGGCAATGTTAATGATCTCCTATCATTGTTCATCGACCATGCTTGTGCATGAGACCCTATTTATGTATGCAACACGTGTGAAGGTCCTAGACTAATACAGTGATGATATGAGATCGCATGGCTACAGATCATGTATCAGAGTTTCCCGGTTATCACATGGCTACAGATTATTGCTTAGAGTTTCCGAGTTACCTCTGCTGAACAGCATAAGTGATAGCCTTTTGTTTTGTGCGCTTGAAATTAGCAACATTTTTGTGTTGGATTAATTATTTATTTATTTATTTGATAAAGTCGGGCAGTTACACAACTCTAGCACGAGAGTAGTCCAGAAGATCGAGAAAAATAAGACTTTGAAGTGGCGTCGGGATACTATTTATTACCTTGACTCCAAGACCAATTGCCCGAATGGTGAGCAACAAAGGAGGCAATCAGTCAGCAGCATTATTCGCCTTCCGGTAGACATGATAGATGAAGGCATTTCAGGACGGTCGGAGGGAGCTCCAGATATCACAAAGGAGAGGATGGGCATCAGAATATTCCATTCTATCCCTAATCCAGGTAATAATAGTGAAAGAATCTTCCTTAATAAGGATTTTTTCAACATGTAAGTCATGAACAGCTCTGGTAATGCCGGTCCAAGTAGTTTTAAGCTCAGTCTTAGGAACCAAGGCTCACGAAGAAAAAGGTCTCCAATCGCAAGAAGCCTGCCATCGGTATCCCGAATGATATATTTTGTACCATCAGATATATCACGGACACTACTATCAAAGTTTACCTTGATAAACCCTAGAGAGGGAGTTTCCAAGAAATATAGCCCTTCGGGCTGCTGCCGAGGCAGCAAGGGAGTCCCAGGGATCCAGGGTCGCAAGGGGCATAACAGTGTCATAGTGAAAATACTCCATCGCCATGAGCATAGCTTTCTGAAGAATCTAGTATGCCGGAATGGCCAACTCATAAAAAACCAGCACGTTTCTGGACAACCAAATCTGGTAGGCAATATAGGCATAGTAGCGACCATTCTCAGTCGAACGTTGCCAGAGCATGTCAAAAAAGGAGCACAGTCATGATCCATCATTCCCATCCCAAGGCCAACCTGCCTCCAGATCAATCTCGTCCTAGGGCAACTGAGAATAGCTTGCTCAGTGGATTCATCCTCTAAGCCACAGATCAGACAGGAAATCGAGATATTCATATCCCTGTGCCTGAGCATAGTTCTCATGGAAAGGCGATTCCAAGCCATCTTTCAAAGGAAGAGGTGCACTCTAAGATAGACGGGCAGTCTCCAGATCCAAGCTGCTGCCATCCTCACATCAGAGGGTCTCCTATACAAGTCAAAGATGATACTTGAAGGGAGCTTGGGGCAGCAAGATCGATCCCATACCCTCAAATCCTAACATCGGTGACTCGGGATCAGAATGGCAAGAATCTTGTGTGCCAGGTAGCTCCCAAAGAGTCCGGTGATCTCCTGAGCTCTCCACATCCTGCCATTATTTGTTATTAAATCACAAACTCGAAGGGTATTCGCTAGCTCCATGCTCACAAAGGTCGGCCACCTAGAAAGAGGTAAGCCAGAAATTTACACATCTTAACTGACATCAATCATGGACCCATCGCCAATCAGACATCTAACATGGGCCATCACGATGGAGCCACGGGCACAGATCTCCCTCTAGATGAAAGAGCAACCACGAATAGTCTAGATCCGAGATCCCTGACTCCACGTACCATAGCGGACCCGCATCACCCTACTCCATAAGTAGTTGGGCTAGAGAAGAAATCTCACTGCATGTCTGGCGATAAGCACCTCCCTCCTGTCCAGTAGGGACTGAATCTCAAGCCCTCTATCCCGACCGGCTGACAGATAGTATCCTAAGATACCAAGTGAGTGCCATGATTGTCATTACTGGAGTTCCAGAGGAAGTTCAGGAACATCTACTCCATCTCCCTCAAGCAGGTAGTAGACAATACAGTATTCGTCAGAAGGTAAACATGAATAGAACATAAAACTGACCTGATAAGGGTGAGTTACCCATCATAAAGAGAGAAATGGCCTGCCAACCCTCAAGACGATTGCAAACACGTTGCACCATGGGTCTGCACTCTGTCCTCCGCAATCTCCCACCAGTCATAGGGACACCAAGATAGGCAAGAATCCTGGTTTGCTAGGGATCCCCAATCTGGTCAGGATAGACTACTTCATCTGGGCCTTTGTTTTGGAACTGAACATGACAGTAGATTTTTGCAAATTGACCAACTGGCTGGATCCACGACAGTAGGACTTCCAATGGAAGCGAAACATCTAGCATTCTGAAGGATAGCTTGGCCAATGAGGAGGTAGTCGTCTGCAAAGAGTAGGTGAGAGAGAGAAGGCTCCAGGGGTAAGCCAGTAAGGCTCAAGTAATAACCTCTTGACAGCGACCCTCAAAGCACAAGAGAAAGTGTCAGCATATAAAATAATCAGGTAAGGAAATAGAGGATAACCTTTACTCTTTTTAACCTCAATATTTTCTTGATGGTTTTATAAATTGATTATGTTAGAATAGTTTCAGGTATGACCATAGCACATTTAATTGCAAAGTTGACCATGAAGGCCTAAACCTCCTCTTCTTTTATGCACCCGGTAATCAAAAGGGCTCCAACTTGAACAGCACCTACAATTTTCGTGCTAACTATAAATGCTCTCTCTCTCTCTCATGCATGCAACTTTGCCTGTGTTTTTAAACAAAGCAACTTTTTTCACTCTCTTCTTGTCACGAGGGAGGCTCTTTTGGCCAGACATGTTACTCGCCTCTTCCTCAACCTGGGTACTATATGGTCCTCCATTATGCGAGAGATATATGGACTTCCTTTGGCCTTTTTAGGGGGAACCATCTGTCTGGTCTCCACTGCTCTGGTATCTGGAGGGAGGTTGTGGTGAAAACTCCTGATGTTTTACATCATATGAGATGGATTGTAGGGGATGGTAGACTTATTAATTTTATGTCCGATCCATGAATTTTGGATATTGCTCTGGATAGGTGACCTACTTTTCTCTCTATGGATATCCCTGATATTATCTCTATTATGGATTTCCTTCTACCTGGTCAGTCCAAGTAGAACCCAAAAAAGGTGACTCGATTTTTTGATGATATTTTGGGCCAGCGGGTACTATCCATTGCTCTCCCGGTGCATCCCATGGCTGATCTTAGAGTTTGGAGGCCCTCCGCTCTCCCGAAGGCTCCTTTGATGGATCTTTATTCTATTTATAGCCCTGTGCAGCAGGATGGTATTAAGGCGAGTTGGATCTGGTCTCTTGGAGTTCACATTAGGATGAGATCATTTATTTGGAAAGTTGCTTGCCATCGGCTTCCGACGAGAGGTTTCCTTTGTTCGAGAGGTCTTCATTTGCCTATCTCTTATCCGGCTTGCGTGGGGTAGAGGAATTTCTTGTGTATGTTTTTTCCTTATGTCCGAGAGCTTGGAAGGTCTGGGATTTGGCTAGCTTTCAGGGCTTGTTTTCTTTGACTGCAAATGCAGTGGAGACCTTCCTATACATGCTGCATTCCAGTTCGACCAAACATAGGTCCATTATTTTAGCATACTTGGCATATCATATCTGGCTTATCCGGAATGTCATGATATTTTCCTCTTCCATTGATTTGGCCAGGATGATTGTTAAGAGAGCCAGGCCCATGCCATGAAATATCAGAGCTCAACTGTGAAAAATGAAAAGATCTGGGATTCCGGCACTGCTCTTCGAGCACCTCGCTAGGTCCTTATTTCTTGGAAGCCCACTCCTCAGATATTTGTCACGGTTAATTTTGATGGGAGTGCTAGGAGCAGGCGTAGGAGAGATGCTTTTGTGATTCGGGCTTCCAGTTTTGGATTCCTTGCAACCGGAGGGTATCATCTTATCGACTCTACTGTTTCCATGACTTAGCTTCAAGAGGCGTGGACTAACATTCGCTATGCCACGACATCCCTTCATCTAGAGCGGCTTATTATCGAGGGTGACTCTCTGACGGTCATCTCGTGGATTCGATAGACTTTCTACTCCTCATCTGCTCACCCTTTTATCTGCGATATTGTTAGACTACTATAGGAATGCTCTGGGATAGTGGTCAGACATGTTTATAGGGTAGCCAATTCGGTGGCTGATTGGATGGCTTCTTATATGGCTCATCATTCTGGAAATGTTATTTGATCCTCTTTGGAGGAGGTTCATGTATTCTTTAGGGATATCTTTTGGCTGATGATTTTTGTTGTATTTATTTTAGACCGATGATTTAAATATTCTGTTAAAAAAAAAAAAAAGCAACTTTTTTTTAAGTCATCAAAAGATAAAGCGACTAGTCGCAGAAATTGGAGCATTTTGGTTGAAGGCTTGAATCCAAAGTTGCTTATAGGTATTATGATAAGAAATTATGGAGAAGATCTCCACGCTTATATTCTTCTCTCAAGCAAAGAAAACGAATCACAGCAATTCTGTGGATTCTCTGTTAAAAGACACGAGATCAAATGATAGCAGGTCATGCTTTGTTTGGCTCACTTGCAAAGCTTAAGCTTCTTGAAGAAGGAGGCAACTTTGGATTTATGGTATGGCCTGGTAGCAAGACAGGTGGGGAAGTTCTCCGGTTGCTCGATCCACAGCTTATGCCCAATCCCTCCTGCCTCCAGCTTCTCCGACAGGTTCCTTAGCTGCGTCTCCCCCTTCACCTCCAGAGTCACCTAAGCAACACCCAGAAAAAAATAAGTAGAAGAAGAAATGTGGATGCCGTAAGCGTTATTTCAACAAACACTCGCAAGTGCATAAGAATTCTCTAAGGTATTTCGTCGAGCAGACCTTGCGCATGGAGTCGATGTTGGACTCCGAACAGTAGGCCGCGGTGTCCGGATGGTCGCGGTGGGAACAGATGGCGGCCACGGAGGCGTGGCAGCCCTGTGTCACGATGGTCCCAAGCGGCCACGTGTCGATCAGGTCGCGCCGGAGGACGACGTACTGCACAATCACATCGCCCTGCTCTCCGCCGCCGTCGGACGGAGGAGTAGGGGGCTTTCCGGTCGTTGCCGCCACCTCGGCCGAGGTGTTCATCTTCTTGACGAAATTAAGGGTAGAAACCCTAACCGGACGACTGGAATGAGAGCGGCGAGGAAAATAGCTCCAAAGACCGGGGCCCGTCGGGGTGTAGAAGGCCAGGCGAAAGGGCAAAGGAAGCAGCGTTCGCATTTCGGTCCGGGACTTGCCGATTTGCCACCGTTGGATATCAGGATCCACTTGATCATCGGCTTTGAGCCCCTTCTATGCTCATCACGGACCCTGACCATTCATTTCTATGAAGGGATCATCAAATTGAATGAGGATCCTCTTCATTTACAATATGTTTCTCTTCCAATCACAAATGTACATGTATTGCATAACAGTGGCGATCATGGAGGGAGGTTTCGCATAACATCATGCACTGCTTTGTATCCTATTTAGAGGCCATTGCTTGATCACAGCCATGCCGAATCTCTCCTAATGTTCATATCTAATTCAATTTTAATTTTAGTCACAGACCAAGTGCATCTAAATATATTACCATTCTAATTTTCATTTTAATTTATATTAATTTTAATTTTAATTTGATATCAAAGCAAACACATCTCTATCTAGTTGAATCTCTCTTGTTCATGCTAGTATTAGAGATCATTCAAACTCAAATTTGAACCAAGTCAAGTGATAGGAAGGTGAATATTATTGTAAAAAAACTTATGCCAGTGCAAATGGAAGATCAAAGGGTATCATTTTTTTTTTTTTCCTAAAAATGCAATTTTATGTGCTAGCCATTCCAGCAAGGTTCATGCTTATAGTATGTGATAGGATCTTGAATTGACAGGTTGATCAATACGACTTTGTATTTTTATAGTATATGACATAATTTTGTGTTGTTTATCTAGATTTAGACAATTGTAATACAATCTTATGTACTAGTCATCCTAGCATAATCATATTTATAGTATGTGAAAAAAAGTCTTAACTCACCTAAGAATTATTGGATCATCCAAGAATCAAGAAGGATCTCAGATTTCTTATTTCCCTTCTTTTTTTTCTTTTCTTTTTTTTTTAATCAAAGAACGAGAGTGATGTCAATTTTAATCAACCAGCAATGATCGGTGACAATCTTTTACTCGAGCAACGTGCTTTAATCTAGCAACAAAATTATTATATCAAAGATTTCTGAGAAGGGATATTTTTTATCTTGTGGATTAAAGCACATTTTACTGGGAGGAGATGGGTAGCATTTTTTTTGAAAAAAAAGAAAAATTAAGGTGGGGAAGGGAGGCAATGCCACCCTTTCTTTGTTTTTCTTTTGAATAAAAAAAAAGTAGATGACACCCAAATTTTAGTAGGCAATAAGATAAAACATTATGCACAGGATATACAAGAAGTTTAAAGAAGCTGTAGGGAAGGGAACAGAGAACCAGTGGAAGAGCCGAAAAGTCAGCCAACTAGCTCCACAGTAAACAGATACAAATGAAAGCAGAATTAACATAAGGAGCGTGGGGTAACGGCTGCACCAGCGAATCAGAGGAACAGAAATGCTATCAGTAACCTTCTCTCATGCAACCTGGACCTTGAAGTATGATGAAGATCACTCAAAGAGTTTAAGCTCCACGGTAGCAATCGCATCAATGCAAAACCAGCCGCTGCAAGCACAAAAACAAAATACTGGATAACTCCAAAGTTCAAGGTAAGGCGATTTCAGCTCATTTCACTGGCAGACACAACCAGAAGCCTTTAATCTTGGACCAAAGATTGATGAAGCCATTAAGTTCCTTGTTGCCGTCAAGGATAGACCATTCATTAAACAGTTATAAAGCATCGCAGTAGTAGATGTTGATGGTAGGATGTATATGAACAATGGCTACCTAATTGACAAGACCGAGTCTAGAGTTACACTCTATGTTCTTAAGATAATTTCGTCCCGTAATAGTGCTTATGATTTTATGACGATTGTCTCCCAGGATACAACGGTCTTCTTCTGGTAAAAGCAGCACTACAATTCACTAGAAATTCGAACCAGAAATACTTCTCTCTTTATATGCACTATAGCTATACTTTGTCTTCAGAGTATGCAAATGCCTAAATGACTTACGATGCACTATAGCTATATTCTATTTTTTTCAAAGTATGCAAATACCTAAAAGAAGGAAGGAAAATACTGGAATGAATGCGATGAAATGAATGAGGAATGTGAACCTATTTATAGCCTTAAGGTGCCCCTTGGAAGCAACCTTCTGATTTCATCGAAGGGAGTTTTCGATGTCGTTTCGTAGTGAGATATGCCTTTAAGCAATTGATACGTTTCTTCAATCGCGATCGGACGCCATGATACGCTGATTCGTACCATGATCTCTAGATCACGCGATCAATGCACTTCTCAATGCATCGTTTCACGATCCGAAGGTACCCCTGATCTCAGAAGAAACGTCGATCCGTGAACGGACGCGTGATTACGCCTCCGGACTCGTGATCCGTTGTTTCACGATTCTGAAATCTCGTTATCCGAGTCGGCTCGAATTCCTCGAGTCAGCTCCTTGCTGCAGAGAGCGCCCTGGTCGAGTCGGCTTGATTTCCTCGAGTCGACTCTTCCAAACCGCATGATACGGCTCTGTGGATCCGAGCCAGCTTGACCCTGGTCGAGCCGACTCGTCCAGACTGCATGATACGGTTCTGTGGATCCGAGCCAGCTCGATCCTGATCGAGTCGACTCGTCCAGACCGTGTATTCATCGACTCGACCCGGCCAGTCATCCGAGTCGGCTCCTATCATAACCGAGCCGACTCGTCTCCCTGCAACCTTAATATGGTACCAATCAATCTCAACCGTCTGATCTGTTTGATCAGAAAAAATTTAAAGGCTCCTCAAGAGGATGCGTACGAAGTGCGAAGTGCAAAGTGCATCTACAAAGCGCCCATTACGCCCTTGTCACCCGTCGCACATGCGCATCAAGCATCACCCTCAAGCTCTCCACCTATGGTGAGCCTAGAAGTAAGAGCTTAGAAAAATGTTTTCTTATAAAGAGCCTTCTCTTTTTCCAATCTTTCCATGTGGGACTAAAAGTTTCCATCTCACAGGATAGTTTCTATCCCACAGGATAGTTTCCTTTCCCACAGGATAGTTTAAGAATAAAAAATTTCTATTCACTTCTTCCAACAATCCCCCACATTAATGGAATTTTGGACTAAGATCAAATATTAGTAAAGGCGATCCGATCTCCCACAAACATGGATTTTTTAAATGCAAATGAATATGCAGACACTTAAAGAGAGAAGTGGAATGAAGTTGCATCAGGATAGGTAGCTTGTGGCTTTGAAACTTCCTTAGTGTTTTGTTATCGAGTTTACTTGCTAAAAGTGAACGTGATGTCTTGAACTTTTAGCGTTTGATGTAAACTAAGACAATAACAATCACACAACTTCTTTTCGAGCATTTCTTTTGGTTCTCATGATTGTGTTCATTTTGGCCCTAAATAATTCCTGGTCTCATGAGTGCTTTAGAGAATTAAAGCCTTTAAAATTCTCATAGAATTGGCCCAGTTCACACTCACATAGGTGATTCTTATTAAGAGTATTCTGCTATATCCCACATGATATTCATGTCATAAGAATCATTAAAAGCTATGCTTATACTAGTACCTTTAGCAGGTAGCACTGATTATCATAGGAATGAGTAGGATTTTACATCCTTAGTGCTTCGTTGATGTCTTCATAATTTAGTTATCCCTTTTGAACCTAGATCTTGGGATCTCCAGTCAACTAGGTTGAGTATCCACTATAAAGATTTATTTATAGGCTTTAAACCCATTCCCCTCGATAAACAATTTACTTGATCTCTTGGTAAACTTTTTTTCAGTGGATCCTCAAGGTTTTTCTTTGACTGAATATAGTCAATAAAGATAACTCCATTTTCAAGTAATTACTTAATGGTATCATGTCTGCGATGTATATGTCTAGACTTACCATTATATATTTTATTCTGTGCTCTGCAAATAGCTGATTGATTATCACAATGGATACATATTGCAGACACAGGTTTTGACCAATATGGAATATCCTCCAAAAAAATTCGAAGCCATCATGCTTCTTCTCCAACTTTATCTAAAGCTATAAACTCTGATTCCATAGTGGATCGAGCTATACAAGTTTATTTTGAAGATTTTCATGACACTGCACCTCCTCCTAAGGTGAACACATATCCACTAATGGATTTAATATCTTCTGAAGAAGATATCCAGTTAGCATTACTGTATCCTTTTAGTAAGCTGGATATGTTGTATAATGTAATCCAGAATTTAGGATATATCGTAGATATCGTAATATCCTTACTAGTGCTATCCAATGATTTGGACCTGGATTACTAGTAAATCTGCTTAATTTATTGACAGCATATGCTATGTCAAGACGGGTACAATTCATGACATACATTAAACTGCTAATTGTACGTGGATATTCCAATTGTAATATGGGTTTTCCAGCATGCTTAGCAAGATGTAGATTAATATCTATAGGTGTTCTAAGCGGGCTGGTATCATACTTATTAAATTTATCTAATATTTTCTCAATATAATGATATTGAGATAATATTATTCCATCAGACGTTCTAGTGATTTTAATCCCTAGTATAACGTCTACGATACCCATATCTTTCATATCAAAATGTTTTATCAACATTTTCTTTGTTTGTTTAATCATATTAGTATCACTACCTATGATTAACAAATCATCCACGTATAAGTAGACTAACACATACCCTGTAGGTATGGTTTTGGCATATACACATTTGTCACATTCATTGATTTTGAATCCATTGGACAACATGACATTGTCAAATTTGATATGCCATTATTTATGTGCTTGTTTTAATCCATATAAGGATTTCACAAGTCTGCACACCTTTTCTTTGCCTAGAACCACAAACCCTTTAGGTTGTTCCATATAAATTTCTTCTTCTAATTCACCATTAAGGATAGCTGTTTTCACATCCATTTGATGTATTTCAAGATTGTTAATGGCTGCAATAGCGATTAACATTCTTATAGATGTTATCCTTGTTACAGGTGGATAAGTATCAAAGAAGTCTAGGCCTTCTTTTTGTTTAAAGCCACAATAACTCTCCGTCGTTGCCGCTTGCGCCGGGAGAGAAGGAACCTCCTTGACCAAGGCACCATGCCCTCCACCAACCATTCGTATTGCCAAGAGAAGGGGGGGGCAGTCAGAAGGCATGAATCCTGGGGGTGGCGGCCCTCCGATCGAGGCATTGCCAAGTTTCCAGGAATGGAACGACCGGAGGGAATGCTAGAACGCACGAAAGCTTTCCCCACCAAATGTCAAGAGAGACGTCCCGTCCATGGCATGGTACCCCGTCGCACGCACCTGCCAACGCAGGGGAGGTCCCGAGGCAGGTCCAATTAAAAAAGACCACTGATAGTAAGCCAAAAACAACACACAAGATCACTGGCACGAAGGAGAAAAGAAAAAGGGTGCATGGGAGGGCCTGGTCACCTCGGCCATAATCTCCCCCAGCTCGTCCTCACTTCCACATATACCACACTCACTCCTCCTAGCATGGGGTCCATCGAGAAGGGCTCGACTAGGAAGATTTGTTATCCTGGATCGTCACTGGCTTAATCGTCGGAGCGCCCTCGCCGGAATCCCCGGCCTAGGGTCTCTAACTCTGTTTCCTGCAGGTCCCGAAGCTTTCCACAAGGATCCCCCCGGGAAGAGGGTAGGCGTTCCGACAACCCAAGGAGCTACGGGCCACGGCGATCTTGGCGGAAACATATTGGTGCGCAAGGTAGGGGGAGAGTTGATCCAAAGGGCTAACTACCAGAAGGACCCCCTTTGCTCCGAAGGATTGGTCTCATCGCGAACAAGTCCACCCGGAGGATGGTGACCATGCGAGCAAGAGAGGCCTCCACCAGCCACACGGGAGATTCCCCCTCCTGGGAGAACCCGCACGATCCGGAAGTGGCGCCACCCACTCTAGCCCAACCACCTCCGACGGAAGTGTTAGAGGTTTGGAGGGAAAACCCAAAATTTCCTCATAGCTATTCCTTTAGTCCCACATGGGAAAAGGAGAACACCCCAAAGATGTTTATTTATGATCCCTCTTCTGTTTGGCCTTGTACCGTCTTGGGCCACTCACACGCGCGGGCGCGGCCCGGTCCGGTTCGCACGCGCGGCGTGGTGTGTTATTTTTGTCCATTTTTTTCCCTTCTTTTTCGTTTTCTACACCGGACCGAAACTGCATCGCGTCTTCTCCGAACGTTGCGACCGGACTGTATCGCGTCTTCTCCGAGCGTCGTGTCCTCTGCTGTACCGCGTCGCATCTTCACCGAGCGGTGTTTCTTCACGGCACTTCTCCATCTATAAAAGGATAGAGTCAGATCACAGATGGATTATTATCAATCTATTTTTCCGATCTCTCTCAATCTATTTTCCCGATCTAGAACTCTCTTCCATTCTGGGTTTTCTTTTCAGTTTTTTTTTTTTCACTACTGGGCGAAGCCATAGTCATTACTTTCACAGTCGTGCCTACAGAAGGGATATCTGGTTGTATCTTGGGACAGAGTTCTCGGATTGAATCTTGCATGAGGGCCGAGAATCGCCTTAGGACAGTGCCTCTGCACGCCTCCGGTCTGAAATCCTAAATCTTAACTTTTATATACTCTATATTTATTGTTTCTAGGTTTTATATATATACTTATAGTACTATTTTACATAGCATCGTTTACTATTTTAGGACAGAACATATATAGATACTTTATATTCATTGTTTCTAGATTTTATTTCATAACGAAGATTTATAATAATCTAAGGCGAGTCTCGATGAAATAAAATAGAAACAAAAATTATTTAATTAGATATATATGTTCTGATATTGGCTATTAAAATTCTAAAATGAATCTCTTATTATTGTGCAGCTCTAGTTCTTAAATCACCTTGGTATGGGTTCTGTGGATTCTTCTAGCCTTAAACCTGATAGATTTGATGGGAAGGGTTTTCTTAGATGGCAAGAACAAATGGAGGCCTAGTTAATTTCATTAGGTCTAATTTCTGCCCTAGGTAAAATCCTTCCATTTGAAACCAATTCTCAAGGTTCTGATGCAACTTCTAAGTCTCCTGAAGAAGTAGATTATCACTGCAGATTTAGAATATTGAGTTGTCTTTCAGACAACCTGTATGCAACCTATAGGAAATGTCAAACTTCTAAAGAACTCTGGTGTGCTCTAGAAGATACCTATATCAGAGATCATGAGGGGGCTATGAGGTTTACTGTTTCTGACTTTCATAACTTTAGAATGGTAGATAACCAACCAATCAATGACCAGATCCATCATTTCCAAAACCTTGTTCAAGAAATTCTCAGAGGAGGGTCTATCCTTGATGAAACTTATCAAGTTTCAAGTTTAATAGAGAAACTTCCTCCATCGTGGACTCAATTTGCCAAAAATATTAAAAGGACTCAGACCTCCCTGACCTTTAGGTCTCTTCTTCAATCCATCAGGATCGAAGATCAATATAGACTTAGAGAGATTCAAGAAAATCAACTCAAGGCCAAAGTCAACCTTATCGAAGGTCAAAATCAAAATACTAAAGGTCAGAACTCTAGATATTACAATCCTAATTATAAACCTAAGGGGAAAAATTTTAAAGGAAAAGGAAAACCTTTCCATCAAAATAATATCCATAGGCAGAATAACATAAAATCCAAGAATCAAGGTGATGGAAGATTCCGCTTTGTCTGTGGAAGGGACAATCATATTGCTCCTCAATGTTTCTACCGGAAGAAGCAGAAGGTTGTCCATAAGAAGAAGAAATAATACTAAGAACCAGAATCAATTCAAATCTCAGGTCAATATGATTGAAGGAGAATCATCTTCTTTTAGGTCAGTCTCCTTCACCCCTTCGATAAATCTAACCTATTTTGATTCCGAATGGTGGTTAGATACTGGTGCTAATATCCATGTTTGTACTGATAAAATTTGGTTTTTATCCTATCAGGGATCAATTGAAAGAAGTGTAACAATGGGTGATGGAACAACTGTTCAAGTACTAGGATCAGGTCACATCAATCTAAAGTTTATCTCAGGAAAATCTTTGATTCTTCGTGATGTACAGCATGTTCCAGCAATTAGAAGAAACCTAATTAGTGGTTCTTTGCTTGTCCAGACAGGACTTAAAGTCATATTAGAATCAAATAAAGTTATAATCTCCAGAGGAGATATGTTTATTGGCAAGGGCTTTGTATCTGAAGGATTTTTCAAATTAAGTGTAATAGCACCTATTAATATCAATAAAATCTCTGGTTCTTCTTCTAAATCTACTGTGTTGAACTTTGAGGCTTGTGAAATTTGGCATGGCAGATTAGGTCATGTCAATCGTCGATCAAACAAGAAAATGTCTGATCTTCTATTAATTCCTAAAATAAATATAGATCATAAATCTAAATGTGAAATCTGTGTACAATCAAAACAACCTAGAAAACCATTCAAGCCTATAGAATTTAGATATTCCCAAATCTTAGAACTAATACATAGTGATGTTTGTGATTCTAATAGAACCTTAACACGTGGAGGTAGTCGTTATTTTGTCACTTTCATAGATGATTTTTCTAAATACTGTTACACTTATCTTCTAAAAACTAAGGATGAAGTTCTTAATAAATTTAAACTTTATAAAGCAGAAGCTGAGAATCAGTTAGAAAAAAGGATTAAAATCCTTAGATCAGATCGAGGAGGCGAGTATACTTCAAATAAAATAAATCTTTTCTGTGAAGAAAATGAAATAATTCATGAAGTTACTGCTCCCTATTCACCTCAATCTAATGGTGTAGCAGAAAGAAAGAACCGAACACTACTAGATATGATAAATTCAATGATCATTAGTTCAGGTGTTCCAGAAAATCTATGGGGAGAAGCTCTTCTTTCTGCTAATTACATCCTCAATAGAATACCTGCAAAAGATAAAGATAAAACTCCTTATGAAATTTGGAAGGGTCACAAACCTAGACTTAGTTAATTTAGAGTTTGGGGTTGCTTAGCTAAAGTCAGTATTCCTGAATCCAAAAGATTAAAAATAGGTCCTAAGACCGTAGATGCCGTATTTCTTGGTTATTCGTTGGATAGTAATTCCTATATATTCCTTGTTATTAACTCGAAAATATCATCAATATCAAATAATATAATAATTGAATCCAGAGATGCAACTTTCTTTGAAAATATTTTTCCTATGAAAAATAGAGTGTCTAATCCAACGAATAATATTCCATCTTCTGCATCCTCAATTGCAGATTTAACTCATGAACCCGAATCTGAACCTGAACCTAGATGGAGTAAAAGAATTAGAACAGAAAAGAATTTTGGTGAAGGTTTTTTCACCTATTTAATTGAAGATACTCCTTCTACTTATTTAGAAGCTTTGTTTTCTCCTAATGCACCTTTCTGGAAAGAGACAATCAATAGTGAATTTGAATCCATTATCGAAAATAATACGTGGATTCTTACTAATCTGCCTCCTGGAAATAAACTTTTAGGATGTAAATGGATTTTCAAGAAGAAAATGAGAACTGATGGAACAATAGAAAAATATAAAGCCAGGCTTGTTGTTCAGGGATTTGGTCAAAAGGGCGGTATAGATTTCTTTGATACATATTCTCCTGTTGCTCATATCTCCACTATTAGAGTCATTCTAGCATTAGCTTCCATCTATAAACTTTATGTTCATCAAATGGATGTTAAGACTGCATTTTTGCATGGTGATCTAGACGAAGAGATCTACATGCATCAACCTGAAGGATTTTCTGTGCCAGGACAAGAAAATAAAGTCTGCAGGCTTGTAAAATCTCTTTATGGATTGAAGCAAGCACCTAAGCAATGGCATGAAAAATTTGACCAAGTGATCTTATCCTACGGATTTCATATTAATGAATCCGATAATTGTCTTTATCAAAAACAAGTTAATGATCAATTCATCTTTCTATGTCTCTATGTTGATGACATTTTAATTCTTGCACCAGATTTGAATCTGGTTAATGATATCAAGAATTTTCTGTCTCATCATTTCAATATGAAAGAATTAGGTAATGCTGACTTAATCCTTGAATGAAAATCGTTCGAACTGTCGAATCGATCAGTTTATCTCAATCTCATTATACTAAAAAACTTATAGACAAATTTGGATATTCTAATTATTCAACTGTTTCTACACCTTTTGATCCATCTATTCATCTTACAAAGAATACTTGAATACCTATAAATCAAGAGAAATATGCACAAATTATTGGATCTCTAATATATTTATCCAACCGGACTAGGCCTGATATTGCTTTCACTATTTCTAGACTTAGTAGATATACATCTAACCCTAGTTCAATTCATTGGAATGTATTAGAAAGAGTGTTCAGATACCTTAAAGGTACTACTGAGTATTCTCTATGCTTTATAGGTTATCCAAATGTTCTTGAAGGTTATTGTGATGCAAATTGGATTTCTGACACTTTAGATGTCAAATCTACATCTGGTTATGTTTTTCTGTTATGAGGTAGTGCCATATCATGACAATCAACTAAACAAACTATTTTAGCTAGGAGCACCATGGAAGCCGAGCTTATTGCTCTTGACTCTGCCTATACTGAAGAAGAATGGTTAAAATAGCTTCTTACTGAGATTTCTATATCTTCTCCTATACCTCCAATTTCAATATATTGTGACTCTAGAGCTGCTATAGAATTTTGCAAAACGAAGTTAATAAATACTAAAGTAAGCAGACACATCAAATTAAGACAAAAATCTGTTAAAAGGAAAGAAAAACTTCAAATTGTTTCTGTTGCCGCTCTCGTCGTCGCGCCCGTGCCACGGATCTGCCGATCCCTCCTGACCGCCTGGCGAAGGAGCCTCCCTGGCCGTGGCTAACCTGCAAGAAAGGGGTTAGAAGACCCTGGCCGGGGATCCCGGTGAGGAAACTCCGACAGTCAAGTCAGTAGACGACGAGAAGGAACAGACTCTCCAGACGGACCCCCGATAGGGTTCCAGACTGAGAGAGTTTACTTGTGAGAGAGACGCTCAGGGGACCAGAATCTCGACTGGGCCTCCTTGCCAAGCTCACTCCCAGTGATTCCCTCTCGGGATCTCTGGTTTTCACTCTCCGGAGCGAGGCACTTTGCCGCTGCTTCTCCCTTGTCCCCAGGCTTGTTCACTTACCTTGTCGTCCCCAGATTCCTCCCTCTTTATCTCCTTTCGTCGTGCGCCTGTCTTTTTCTCCTGGGAGACTCCCCTCCCCTGTCTTCTTCTCTTTTCCCTTTTCGGTGAAGGGGGGCCAGGCGGCTTTCCGACCTCGTCCGCCGAGCCCAGCAGGGAAAAGGCAAAGACAGAAGAAAAAAGGGAGGGCGGCGCTGGCAAGGCGGCCGGTCAGGCCTCAGGCCCAGCGAGAGTGCCCTCTTTCCCAGGCATGGGCGCCATCCATCTATGGGGCCTGTTCTGTCAGAATCGCGCCTCTCGGCTGCGGAGCTTGTCTGGCCGATGCAAGTGATGTTCCGCGTTCCGCCGCCCTCCGTACGGGGCGCCGTCTGGGATTCGTACGGCCCGAGGGATGGCCTCGGGGCCCGCGACTCTTCCTTGAGATCTTCTCCGTACGGGCGGCCTGACCTCGACTGAGGTGGACCCATCTCCGGGGGCCACCTGGCGAAGAGCGAAGGACCGGCCGACCTCGGCCTAGGTGGACCCCTCCTGGGTGGACACCTGGCGAGGTGGCAGGAGGTCGCCTGGCCTCGGCCGAGGTGGACCCGTCTCCGGGGGGCCACCTGGCAAAGGGGCGAAGGACCGGCCGACCTCGGCCTAGGTGGACCCCTCCTGGGTGGACACCTGGCGAGGTGGCAGGAGGTCGCCAGGACTCGGCCGAGGTGGACCCGTCTTCGGGAGGCCACCTGGCAAAGGGGCGAAGGACCGGCCGACCTCGGCCTAGGTGGACCCCTCCTGGGTGGACACCTGGCGAGGTGGCAGGAGGTCGCCTGGACTCGGCCGAGGTGGACCCGTCTCCGGGAGGCCACCTGGCAAAGGGGCGAAGGACCGGCCGACCTCGGCCTAGGTGGACCCCTCCTGGGTGGACACCTGGCGAGGTGGCAGGAGGTCGCCTGGACTCGGCCGAGGTGGACCCGTCTTCGGGAGGCCACCTGGCAAAGGGGCGAAGGACCGGCCGACCTCGGCCTAGGTGGACCCCTCCTGGGTGGACACCTGGCGAGGTGGCAGGAGGTCGCCTGGACTCGGCCGAGGTGGACCCGTCTCCGGGAGGCCACCTGGCGAAGGGGCGAAGGGTCGGCCGACCTCGGCCCGGGCGGACTCCTCCTGGGCGGACACCTGGCGAGGTGGCAGGAGGTCTCCTGGCTTTGGCCGACCTCACTTGGGCGGATCTCTCCAGGCTTGGACGCCATCGAGTTGGCAGAGGAGCCCCGATCCGAGCTCGACCTCGGCGGGGGAAGTTTGCCTTAGAAGATTGCCGGGCGCTGTAATCTTGTCGAACCTGGTCTTAAAGACGTGGCGCTGACTCGGCCGAATAAGCCTCCACGTGGCTCGATCGCATTCGGCGGTACCTGAGCCTGGCCACGTCATTGTCACGGCTGTAACAGTTGCCCCCCAGCCCGCCGTTCCGTCGGGGCGTCGTAGAACGGAACGTCGGGATTAAATACGGACATGACGTGGGGAGGCGAAAATCTTGCATCATAATTTCCACGATCCTCGTCGCCGTGGCTCGATGCGGCTGAGAACCTATGGGAAGCTGCCACGCGTCGCCCACTTGCCCGCAATAAATGTATCGTTTCGGGGCAGAGGCCATTACCCTGCTAACGAGGCGTCGGTGTCGGGCATGCGCCCACGTGGCGGTCATCCAGTGGCCCGAGGTGGAATGATGGGTACGGCCGCTGTCCACTGAGTTTGAAAGGGAGAGGACTTTCCAGAACGAGGCCTTTTCCCCTTGCTTCATGGGCGGTTTGCTGCAGGCTAATTCCTGTTGCCCTGCGCTCGTCTGGCGTATTTTCGGTGAGTGCCCTCATCTTCTCCGGCTCCCCTCCTTCCCTTTCTTCTTCTTTTCTTTTTGATCCTCTGTCCTTCTCTTTCCCATGGCACGCCGTCGCCGTGTTTCTTCCAACCCGGACGAGGCCGGTCCATCCCGGCCGAGGACTCCATCTTCTTCCTCCTAAGATGAGGAGACGATCCCGGAGGAGATCTACCGGCGTCTGCAACCCGGGGGTGTCACCATTGGCATCCCTAGGAGGACCCGGCCTCCTCCGGTTGCTCCTGCCGTGCCCCTCCGCTCTCTTCCTGCTCCTCCTTCTCTTCCTGCTGGTCTCTCCGGTCATGCCTCCACCATGACCGAAGGCGATCTTTCTCTACTCCGGGATGCTTACGGCATCCCGGGATCCATTCGTCTATTTGTTCCGCGGTCCGGGGAGCGCATCACCATGAGTGGCCCCGGCCGCATAGCCTTCTACGAAGACTTCCTCCTTGGGGGTCTTCGGTTTCCTCTGCACCCCTTCTTTCTTTCTTTCCTCAGCCATTTCCGGCTTGTCCCGGCCCAGCTGGCTCCCAACGCCATCCGGGTCATCTTTTCTTTCATTGTCTTCTGTCACTTCCACGGGTTCGTTGCCCGTTTCTCCCTCTTCAGGGCCTTGTTCACCCTGAAGAAGTGCTCCACCGATGACGGCTGGTGGTATATTTCGCCCCGGCCTAGGTGTCTCCGGTTCGACATCCCTTCCTCAGTGAAGGGCTGGAAGAGCCGGTTTTTCTTCGCCTCAGTCGAAGATGTCGACTGGGCCTGGAGTGAACCGGACCGGACTCCGAACCGGAATTCTCGGGTTGAGTCAGCGGACCAGGAGTCCTATTCCCAGCTCCTGAGCGACGTGGTCCCGGCACTCGACGTTCTGCTTTCGGAGCAGAATCTTTTTGAGGCCGGGATCAGTCCCATCCGCGAGACTGGTGAGATTCGGCCCCACTTTGACTTCTGCCGCCTTTTTCTTCATGACCGAGCCGGCTGACTTTCTGTTCCTTTGTGCTGCAGGGATGAAGTTTTCGCTGGAGAACCTCCTGGAGGGCGCAGCCCAGCGAGATGTCACCGAGGTGGACGAGCCCGCGACGAAGAGGGCTCGTACTGAGGCGAGCCGGGAGGTCGTGACGGCGACCGCACCCAGCCCGATTGCCGTCGCTCCCCCACCCAGGCTGCCCCAGGGTGGGGCCGCTGATGCTTCGGCCGCGCGACCCGGTGGTGCCACTGCTGAGAGGGCTCCACCACCTGCAGCTCCGTCCAGCGCCGGTCCCGTCGTCGCCGCTACCTCGACAGTGCAGCCGGTGGCCACCGCCGGCCCGTCTACCGCAGAATCATCTGAGGGGGCAGCCGGTGCAGGAGCCGGCCGGACACCTCCGGCACCGGTGATCACCCACCGGGACTCGGTCATCCGCGACAAAGGGCTCGCGGAGAAGATCATGGAGTATACCTCCACCGCCCGGGATCGCCGAGCTCGGGGCGGCCGGGACTACGCAGACGCCCTGCTCGGGATCCTCCCGCAACTCTTCACGGTAAGCCCGAGCTCCTTCCTTCCCTTTCTTTTAAGACCTAACTCCTCTTATCCTGACCTGTTTTGCTCTTGTTGGTGCAGATCGGGAACGACGTTCTCCTACTGAGGAACTTCCTCGTAGGGAACGCACAGAGGGACGCCGAGAAGGAGAAGAAGCTCGGCAAGCTCGCGGCCGATGTTAAAGACCTCATGGAGAAGGGGGTCGAGCTGCGAGCCAAAAAACAGGCCCTCCAGTCCGACCTGGCGCATTCTGAGGGGCAGAACAAGGAGCTGGAGGCTTCCTTGTCGGAGGAGCGGGCCTCCCACCAACGCCGCACGGAGGAGGACACGGCGGAGAAGGCCCGCCTGCAAGCCCACTCCCAGTGGCTGGAGCGCCAGTTGGAGGAGGCCCGGCAAGAGGCGAGCGTGGCGAAAGATCGGAGTGCGTACATCAACGGACTCCTGGAGGCCGCAAAACGGGAGGCGCAGGAGGCCGTCCCGAAATTCCGGGCTTCCGACGAGTACACGTCGGAGGTCCGGGAGGCCGCCATGGACTCCTTCCTGAAGGGGTTCCGGATGTGCCGGGAGAAGGTGGGGGCCTTCTTCCCCGAGCTCGACCTTAGCGAGGTGGTGATCGGAGGCAGAAGGCAGGGAGTCGAGAGCAGGGCCTCCGGTGCGGCCGACGCAACTCTTGCGGTGCCGTCGACCAGCGAAGCTGTGGCTCCGGAGCAGCCTGAAGAGCCGGCCGCCGTAGAAGTCGAGGATGCAACGCCTACGCCCACGGCAGAGGCCTCCGACCCTGCACCCCACTGAGCCCGGCGCCTTCCCCCTGCTTTGCTTTGTTGTTGTATTGTCTTTTCTCTTCTTCTTTTTCTATATTTTCTTCTTTTGGGGACTCCCGGCCTGTCGGGACTCCCGGCTTGTACTGATTCCTTGTATCAATGAAAATTTTGGTTTGATAAAATTTCGAGTTCATCCCATCTCACCTTTCTTTTTTCCTTCTTTCTGAGATGTTGGCATGGAATGCTTGAAACGATTGTAGGCCTGGTCCTTCCATGGCTTGAATCGAAGGTTGGAGCCTCCCGGATTGCGTGGCGGCAGAGTAGGCCTTAAGCGGATCCATCTTTGGGATCGCCCTCATACTTGCGCAGGTGACACGATTTCTGCACCGCCTTCCAGGCCGAAGCCCTGGATCTCCGGACTGAGCTCGATGCCGTAGGCTTTCTCAAGCCTTGCGCGGTTTGCCGAGCTGTTCTCCGGGCTTGCATGGGCGAACTGGGTTCCGCGCCACCTTCCAGGCCGAAGCCCAGGATCTCCGGACTGAGCTCGATGCCGCAGGCCTTCTCAAGCCTTGCGCGGTTTACTGAGCTGTTCTCCGGGCTTGTGTGGGCGAACTGGGTTCTGCGCCACCTTCCAGGCCGAGGCCCAGGATCTCCGGACTGAGCTCGATGCCGCAGGCTTTCTCAAGTCTTGCGCGGCTTGTTGAGCTGTTCTCCGGGCTTGTGTGGGCGAACTGGGTTCTGCGCCACCTTCCAGGCCGAGCCCCAGGATCTCCGGACTGAGCTCGATGCCACAGGCTTTCTCAAGCCTTGCGCGGCTTGTTGAGCTGTTCTCCGGGCTTGCATGGGCGAACTGGGTTCCGCGCCACCTTCCAGGCCGAAGCCCAGGATCTCCGGACTGAGCTCGATGCCGCAGGCTTTCTCAAGCCTTACGCGATTTGCGGAGCTATTCTCCGGGTTTTCGTGTGCGAACTGGGTTCTGCGCCGCCTTCCAGGCCGAAGCCCAGGATCTTCGGACTGAACCCGATGCCGTAGGCTTTCTTGTCGAAGTGAGAAGGGAGTGTTTGAAGTGGGGGAACTTTATTACAGGAGCAAGGAACCTTACATTACTGATAGTACATCCTCAGGTTCGAGGCGTTCCACGTCCGGGGGAACCTGGCACCTCCCAACTCTTCCAAGTAGTATGTGCCATGAGGGAGGGCTTCTGCCACCCGGTATGGGCCTTCCCAGTTGGGTGATAGCTTGCCGCATACCCGTGGCTGGGAAGCTTCAGCGCGCCGGAGGACCAAGTCTCCGGGACGGAAAACCTTCGGCCGCACTTGGGAGTTGTAATATCTGGCCACACGTTGCCTATACGCCGCCTTTCAAACTCGGGCCTTGTCCCTTGTTTCCTCGAGAAGGTCAAGGTTGAGCATCATCCTGGCTGGGTTTGCTGTTTCGTCATATTGCTCCACACGCAGTGTGGGTAGGCTGAGCTCGATCGGGATAACTGCCTCGGCTCCGAAGACGAGGTTGAACGGGGTTTCGTCGGTAGCCATCCTCGGGGTGGTGTGGTATGCCCAGAGGATGCTGGGAAGCTCGTCGGCCCACCTGCCCTTGGCCTGGTCCAGCCGCGTGCGGAGGCCCTGAAGAATGGTCCTGTTCGTGACTTCGGCCTCCCCATTGGTCTGGGGGTGCGCCACCGAGGTAAAGCGATGCTTAATGCCGAGGTCGCTGCAGAAATCTTCGAATTCCCGGCAGTCGAACTGGCGCCCGTTGTCAGTGACCACGGTGTGGGGGAGGCCGAAGCGGCAGACGATGGACTTCCAAAAGAACTTGGTGACGTTTGCTTCGGTGATCCTCGCCAAGGGTTCGGCCTCGACCCACTTCGTGAAGTAGTCGATTGCCACTATCAAGAACTTCCGCTGGCCAGACGCCGGCGGGAATGGGCCCAGGAGGTCCATCCCCCACTGGGCGAATGGCCAGGGGGCCGAGAGCTGGGAGATTGGGTTGGAGGGCTGCCGCTGCACCGTGGCGTGACGCTGGCACCGGTCGCACTTCTTCACGAAGTCAGCGGCGTCTTCCTTCATCGTCTCCCAGAAGTAGCCCTGACGAAGGGCCTTGTATGCCAATGCCCTGCCCCCCATGTGGTTCCCACAGACGCCTTCGTGAATCTCCTGGAGCACAAGCTTGGCTTCTGTGGGTCCTACGCACTTGAGGAGGGGGTAGGAGTAGGATCTTCGATATAACTGCCCATCCATCAGGACGAACCGCACGGCCTTCTTCCTGATGAGGCGAGCCGCCTCGCGGTCCTCCGGCAGGGTACCATTGGTGATGTATGCGGCGTACTTGTCTATCCAGCTGGGTTCATGGCCGACCTGGTGGACCTTCACCGGTGCCTCGAGGCTTGGGACCTCAAGGCGCTCCACATAGGCGCGTCCCAGCATTGTGTCCGGCAGGGTCGCCAGTCGAGAGAGAGCATCCGCGCGGGCGTTCTCCCCGCGGGGGATATGGAAGATGTTGAAGCGTCGGAATCTGGACGCGCCCTCCTTGACGAGCTCCAAGTATCTCGCCATTTGGGGGCCGTGTGCGACGTACTCCCTGGACACCTGCCCCGCCACGAGCTGGGAATCAGTGAAAGCCTTGAGGTTGGTTACGCCCAGCTCGCGGGAGACTCTCAGTCCGGCAAGAAGTGCTTCGTACTCCGCCTGGTTATTTGTCGCAGGGAATTGGAAACGGAGTGTGCATTCGGCGACGACCCCGTTGCCGTTGGCAAGGATGAGCCCAGCCCCGCTTTCGCCGGAGTTTGAGGCTCCGTCTACATGGAGGATCCAGGCATCCTCTCTGGGCTCGTCGGTGCCTATCTCCATCGACCGGCCTGAGGGGCTTTCCTCGAGCTCCTTGCCCAAGCCTGCACATTCGACCAAGAAGTCGGCTAGCACCTGTGCCTTCATGGCCGACCTTGGCCTGTACGTAATGTCGAACTCGCTGAGTTTTAGGGCCCACTTTGCCAATCATCCCGAGGTATCGGGTCGGCTGAGCACCACTTTCAGCGGTTGATCCGTCAAGACGGTGATGGGGTGCGCTTGGAAATAGGGCCTGAGACATTGGACAGACACTATTAGCGCAAAAACAAGTTTCTCGGGCCGAGAATACCTGAGCTCCGCATCACGGAGAAGCTTGCTGGTATAGTACACCGGCCGCTGGGCCCCCTGGCCGTCGGTTCGAACCAAGACTGAGCTGACGGCTTCCGGGGTAACCGCTAGGTAGAGGATAAGCTCCTCTCCTTCCTCGGGCCTGGACAGCAACGGTGGCGATGCGAGGGTCTTCTTCAGCTCCTCGAAGGCCTGCTGGCATTCCTTGGTCCAAGCAAAGTCGTTCATTTTCCTCAGTACCTTGAAGAAGGGACGGCAGCGGTCCGCCGACCTGGAGATAAAACGGCTGAGGGCCGCAACCCGGCCGGTTAGTTGCTGCACTTGCTTCTTGGAGGCGGGCTGCTCCATATCCAGGATGGCCTGGACCTTCTCCGGGTTGGCCTCGATTCCTCTTTGGGTCACCATAAATCCTAGGAATTTCCCGGCGGAGACGCCAAAGGCGTATTTCACCGGGTTCAGCTTCATCTGATGGCGTCGGAGGTTGCCGAAGGTCTCCACCAAGTCAGCCACATGATCCGACTCGGGTTTGCTCATTACCAGCATGTCGTCCACGTACACCTGCATGTTGCGGCCGATCTGGTCTTTTAAAATTCTATTGACCAGGCGCTGGTACTGTAACACCCAGAAAAAAAAAAAAAAAAAAAAAAAAAAAAAACGGGCGCGAGGAGCACGGGGAACGAGCGCGCGACGCGCGGGCGGGCGACGCGCGAGCGCGCGGGCACGCGGTGCGCGGCCCGGCCCATCGCGGCGGCGCGCGTTGCGCGGCCCAGGCCCATGCGCGCGACGCGCGCGGGCGCGTGGGCTCGGCCCAGCCCGTGCCGGCTGTCGCGTGGGCGTTTCCCACGCGTTTCCCAGGTGTTTCCCAACCGTTTCTCGCGGTGTATGGCGGTCCATGGGGTTTCTGAGTGATCTGGACCGTCCGATCGTCCGATCGAATGGCTGAGATTGGTCCGATGGAGTTTAGGCTTGATTAGGTGCTTTTGGATTCGGATTTGGACGTGGTTTGAGACGTCGATCTCAGATCTGACGGCTGGGGAGATATTTTAATGATTTTGAACTTCCTAGGTTGCGTTTGAGATGATTTTAGATGGGTTTTTCTCCTCTTTTTAAACAGGACGTCGATGGAAAGCAGGGAGGAGCCTGCTGAGAGCCATAAAAGAGAGGAGAAGAGAGAGAAAGAGAAGGGAAAAGAGAAGAGAAGAAGGAAGAAAGAGAAAGAGGAGAAGAGAGAGAAAGGGAGAGGGAAGGGATTTTGGTTTGGAAGATGAGGGAAGAGAAAATCGGGGGGGAACTGATTTGATGAATTTATTTATTATTGTAGGAGATCAATCTTTTGAGCAGGGAGGATTTGGACGAATTTCGGGTATAGATTGATACCGGATATTTTGGATTAGCGGTTGAAGGTAAGGATTCTGGACGTGATCACCAGTTTATATATTATTTTATATGCATGGTTTTGATCCGAGTGCATGATCATTGGCATGCATGAATTATTGTTATATGGTGTAGTTGAGTTTTATGAAGAACAATATGATTATGATTGTTATTATTTTATATTCCGGATATCGTGTTTATCGGATAAAAGTTCTATTTTGATGATTTGGACCGTGATGTCGGTCAGTGGAAGAGTTGAGATTTCATGTTTGATATTGTGGTTTTATCATTATTATTGTCGATATCTCATACGTGATGTTATAAAGAAGATTGATATCCGGATGGGTTGGACCATGATACCGGATTGCTAAATAGGTTGAACCATGAAACTGGATATCGAGTGGGTTGGACCACGATATCAGTTATTAAAATGGGTTGGACCACGATATCGGTTATCGAGTGGGTTGGACCACGATACCGGTTATCGAGAGATCACAAAAAATATGTTTTGACAAGTGTTAATGAAGTAAATACGATATTTGGTCTAGCCATGCTACGGTTGCACCGTGGTTATACAGCCTGAGCCACGGGCTTTGTACGTGGGAGCCGGCCACGGGCGGATAGTACGTGGGACAGCCGAGCCACGGGCTTAGTACGTGAGCAGGACCGACCATAGTATGTATGGTCGCGTTGAGGTTGCCAATCATGGGCTGGTACATGACCGTGGTTAGACCAGAACCCTAAAGATAAAGGTGCAATAATGAGAATATTAAAGGAAAAATGCAAAGTTATCAAAGTTTTATAATACATGAGGCTTAGATCATTTAATTATATACTGGTATATTGTTATTTTAGAAATGTATATTATTACTGGTGTGATCATATGAAAACCTTACTGGGCTGTAGAGCTCACAACCTACTTTCTTCTTTTACAGAGTCGTGCAGATACTTGGCTTGGTGATGAGTGAGATTTTCTTGAAGTAAGTGACTCTTGTGTACCCAGGCCTTGCATGATCTCTAGGGTAAAACCTAGGGTTTGTGCGGCCGGTCGCGTGCCGATTCCGGTGCTGGATTCGGGGCGTGACAGGTACGTTGCCCCCGCGTTCTTGAGGCCAAATGGCATCATCCTGTAGCAAAAAGTTTCGCGGTCAGTTATGAAGGCGGTGTGCTCTTCGTCCTCCGGGATCATTCGGATCTGGTTGTATCCGGAGAAGGCGTCCATGAACGACAGGAGGCGGTGCCCCGAGGTGGTGTCGACCAGTTGGTCGATCTTTGGAAGGGGGAAGCTGTCCTTTGGGCAAGCTCGGTTGAAGTCGGTGTAATCCACACAGATCCTCCACTTACCACTACTCTTTCTTACCATGACCACGTTTGCCAGCCAGCTGGGGTACTGGACCTCCCGCACAAAACCGGCGGCGAGGAGCTTCTCCACTTCCTTGTTGATCGCCTTCTGCCTTTCCATGGCGAAGCTCCTCTTCTTCTGGCTGACCGGGCGGCAACCCGGGTCCACGTTTAGCCTGTGCACGATGACCTCGGGCTGAATGCCCGGCATGTCAGCTGCTGACCAGGCGAACACGTCATCGTTCGCGCGAAGGAACTCTAGCAGGCGGGTTTGTTCTTCCTCAGGGAGCTGGGCCCCGACTTGCACCGTCTTCAGGGGATCCGAACCGAGGGGGAAGGTCAGCAGGCGCTCTACGGGCCCTCCCCTGGGTTCCTTCTCTCTCAGATCGAGGTCGTCGATATCACGGGCGAGCTCCACGCCCCTGGCGCCCGGGACCGTCTGAAGGCAGAGTGGGACTGGCTGGGTCGTCCCCTTCATCTCCCCGAGCCCGGAAGGCGTGGGGAACTGCACCAACAGCCTTCTCGTGGAGATGGTGGCGTCCAGTTGGTTGAGCCTGGGACGGCCGAGAATGGCGTTGTAAGGTGAGGGGAGCCTGACGACGGTAAATGTTATTAGGACGGTCGCCTGCCGGGGTGGGGATCCGGCGGTGACCGGGAGAGTGATCTCCCCCTCGACCCCCACGGAGTCCCCTGTAAAACCTACCAGGGGGGTGTGCACCGGTTTCAGCTGATCGTGGGACAAGTTCATGCGGGAGAAAGCGTCGTAGAAAAGTATGTCAGCCGAGCTTCCACTATCAACCATGATTCGATGTACAGGATGCTTCGCGATGGTCATCTCGACCACCACGGCATCGTTGTTTACATTGTCATTAGCTTCCCCCCCCTTGGAGGGGATTACATTCTCCGGGTTCCTGACTTCCCGGGTTCTCTTCGTCGCTCGACCGGACCCGCGTGAGATCATGCCCACGGGCTTCTCCGTCGGGCGGTTGTCGATCGCAGGGACGGGCGGTAAGGCCGCGAGCGGCTGCCCTTCAGAGGGGGCCTCGTTCTTGATGAACTTCCTGAGGTAACCCCTCCTAATCAGCTCCTCGATCTCCCGCTTCAGGTGGCGACACTCCTCTGTGTCATGCCCGTGCTCGCGGTGGAACTGGCAGTACCTCGATTTGTCTCGGACGGCTCTCGGGTTTTGAGGAGGAGGTCGGCGGAGGTAGCGCTCGCCCTCAATTTCCATGAGGATCTTCGTTCGAGGTGCGAGGAGAGGGGTGTACCTACGCTCGGGAGTGGCTTCGCCCCTCGGCCTTGGATTTGGGCGAGGGTCAGCAGACGGCCCGGGCCTCCGAGCTCCCGAGGTGTCCCTCGGGGGCGGCTTCTTCGACGTCTTCCCGTCTAACTCTCGATGGGTGCGGTCAGCCTCCTCCACTCGGATGTACTTGTGGGCGCGGAGGAGGAGCTCGGAGTACGTCCTGGGCGGCTTCTTGTCCAGGGAGTAGGTTAGGCGGGACGTCTTGAGCCCGCGCTTCAAAGCCAGCATGGCGACAGGCTCGTCCAAGCTGTAGATCTCCAGAGCTGCGGTCTTGAACCGGGTGATGTAGTCCCGGAGCAGCTCCTGGTCCTGCTGGCGGATAGAAAAGAGGCTGTCCACCTCTCTTGGCACCTTTCGACAGGCGTCGAAGTGCGCCACAAACTTTCCTTCCAGCTGGTGGAAGGAGAAAATGGATCCAGGCTCGAGGCGGGTGAACCAGACTCGAGCGGCCTTCCGGAGGGTGGCCGGGAAGGCGATGCATAGGAGAGCGTCAGTGGCCCCCTGGACCCTCATGAGGGCTTTGTAGCTCTCCAGATGGTCCAGAGGGTCGGTGGTCCCGTCGTAAGGATCCACCTGCGGCATGCGGAACCGTTTCGGGATCGGTTCCGCCTGGATTTCTTCAGAGAAAGGGGGGCGGGAGTCGTAGCCCGCCGGGTCTGCCGACGAGTTCTGCAGGTCGGCAAATCGGCGGGCGAACTCCGCCAGCTTGCGCTCATGCTCCTCCAGGCGACTCTCGGCCTGGCGCCTGATGGCTTCGTCGGTGGAGTCCTCCACCGAGACTGCGGGTGAAGGGGGCGCCGATCGATCTCGGTGCGAGGTCTGGCCTCGGCATCGCTTGCTGCGATGCACCGTTTCGGCCCCGTCGGCTGGGGATCGGCTCTCGCGATCCTCCGAACCGGAGTAGTTTCTCTTTGCGGGAGCTTGGTGGCTGCCCCGGGGGTTGGAGGCGGCCCTCGGATGGGATGGCCTGCCCTGGATCGAGCGCACGCTCCCACGCTGCCCCGCGGCTCGGGCCGCGGGGGTCCCTGGCTGCGGCTGGGTGGCCAGGGACCGTTGCTGATGCTGAAGCTGCCGGACCGCTGAGGTCAAGGTCTGCAGCTGCTGGATGACGGCCGTAAGGGGTCCGTCCGCCGTGGTAGGCTGCTGTGCAAGGGGAGGGGGAGCCGGAAGCTCCCTCTCCGGGCTGAGGGCCCCTGGAGGGGAGTGAACCTCCCCCACGCGGCTGGTGGACGCCTCGCGGCCACGAGTAACCATCATCGTCAGAGAGCGCGACACCTGCAGAAAGCTGGCCCCCGCTCGGGTTTGGTGTCCTGCCTCCCTACCTGGCGCGCCAATCTGTTGCCGCTCTCGTCGTCGCGCCCGTGCCACGGATCTGCCGATCCCTCCTGACCGCCTGGCGAAGGAGCCTCCCTGGCCACGGCTAACCTGCAAGAAAGGGGTTAGAAGACCCTGGCCGGGGATCCCGGCGAGGGAACTCCGACGGTCAAGTCAGTAGACGACGAGAAGGAACAGACTCTCCAGACGGACCCCCGAAAGGGTTCCAGACTGAGAGAGTTTACTAGTGAGAGAGACGCTCTGGGGACCAGAATCTCGGCTGGGCCTCCTTGCCAAGCTCACTCCCAGTGATTCCCTTTCGGGATCTCTGGTTTTCACTCTCCGGAGCGAGGCACTTTGCCGCTGCTTCTCCCTTGTCCCCAGGCTTGTTCGCTTACCTTGTCGTCCCCAGATTCCTTCCTCTTTATCTCCTTTCGTCGTGCGCCTGTCTTTTTCTCCTGGGAGACTCCCCTCCCCTGTCTTCTTCTCTTTTCCCTTTTCGGTGAAGGGGGGCCAGGCGGCTTTCCGACCTCGTCCGCCGAGCCCAGCAGGGAAAAGGCAAAGACAGAAGAAAAAAGGGAGGGCGGCCGGTCAGGCCTCGGGCCCAGCGAGAGTGCCCTCTTTCCCACGCGTGGGCGCCATCCATCTATGGGGCCTGTTCTGTCAGAATCGCGCCTCTCGGCTGCGGAGCTTGTCTGGCCGATGCAAATGATGTTCCGCGTGCCGCCGCCCTCCGTACGGGGCGCCGTCTGGGATTTGTACGGCCCGAGGGATGGCCTCGGAGCCCGCGACTCTTCCTTGAGATCTTCTCCGTACGGGCGGCCTGACCTCGGCTGAGGTGGACCCGTCTCCGGGGGCCACCTGGCGAAGAGCGAAGGACCGGCTGACCTCGGCCTAGGTGGACCCCTCCTGGGTGGACACCTGGCGAGGTGGCAGGAGGTCGCCTGGCCTCGGCCGAGGTGGACCCGTCTCCGGGGGGCCACCTGGCAAAGGGGCGAAGGACCGGCCGACCTCGGCCTAGGTGGACCCCTCCTGGGTGGACACCTGGCGAGGTGGCAGGAGGTCGCCTGGACTCGGCCGAGGTGGACCCGTCTCCGGGAGGCCACCTAGCGAAGGGGCGAAGGGTCGGCCCGGGCGGACTCCTCATGGGCGGACACCTGGCGAGGTGGCAGGAGGTCTCCTGGCTTTGGCCGACCTCATTTGGGCGGATCTCTCCAGGCTTGGGCGCCATCGAGTTGGCAGAGGAGCCCCGATCCGAGCTCGACCTCGGCGGGGGCAGTTTGCCTTAGAAGATTGCCGGGCACTGTAATCTTGTCGAACCTGGTCTTAAAGACGTGGCGCTGACTCGGCCGAAGAAGCCTCCACGTGGCTCGATCGTATTCGGCGGTACCTGAGCCTGGCCACGTCACTGTCACGGCTGTAACAGTTTCTATAAGTCATGTAGCTACAGATAATAATCTTGCTGACTGTCATACAAAAGGATTAAACAGGACTAAGGTCCTGATGTCATCGAGGGGGATGGGGCTTAGCCAATAAAGGATCTTCCAGCAGTGGGAACCCAACCTCTGTGATAGGAGATCCCTTGAAGGAGGTTCAATGTGGTAAAAACAAGCTGATTGGTTGATCAAGGAGCACATTTAGTTTATTTAGCAGGAGTCTCTGAATCTAGCCCATCCCTATGATGATTAATACTCCTATGTAGTGTTTAGGAAGAGTTATCTCTGAATAAGTCCCGAGAGATATTCCTCGAGATGTGACACTACACACATTCTTGGAGGGACTCACCTATATGAGAATATCCGTATTCGACCGCGGCTAGAGACATAGGCAATCTCTAGAAATTCTCATGAAACAAATCAAGATGCTTGCACACGGCCATTAATGTGCAAACTCGCGACATGAGCTTCTATACTGTGGGTATTATAGTAAAAGTTTGATCTAACGGAACGTAGTTCAAGACCAGGTTCACTCCGCTCCCTTCAAATCAATACTATCAATGCTAAGTGAAGTGAACTTTAAAGGCACTTCATTAATTACACAGTATATGTACCCAGCAGTAAATATTTTTCTATTATGCTCTATTTAATTATTTATAATAAGTGAATTTTAAGTTTTGAGGGGGATTGTTAGAGGTTTGGAGGGAAAATCCAAAATTCCCTCCAAGCTATTCCTTTAGTCCCACATGGGAAAAGGAGAACACCCCAAAGATGTTTATTTATGATCCCTCTTCTGTTTGGCCTTGTACCGTCTTGGGCCACTCACATGTGCACGCGCGGCCCAGTCCGGTTCGCACGCGCGGCATGGTGTGTTATTTTTGCCCATTTTTTTCCCTTCTTTTCCGTTTTCTACACCGGACCGAAACTGCTTCGCGTCTTCTCCGAACGTCGCGACTGGACTGTATCGCATCTTCTCCGAGCATCGCGTCGTCTGCTGTACCACGTCGCGTCTTCACCGAGCGGTGTTTCTTCATGGCACTTCTCCATCTATAAAAGGATAGAGTCAAATCACAGATGGATTATTATCAATCTATTTTCCCGATCTCTCTCAATCTATTTTCCCGATCTAGAACTCTCTTCCGTTCTGGGTTTTCTTTTTTTTTTTTTTTTTTTTTTTTTTCACTACTGGGCGAAGCCATAGTCATTCCTTTCACAGTCGTGCCTGCAGAAGGGATACCTGGTTGTATCTTGGGGCAGAGTTCTCGGATTGAATCCTGCATGAGGGCCGAGAATCGCCTTAGGAAAGTGCCTCTGCACGCCTCCGGTCAGAAATCCTAAATCTTAACTTTTATATACTCTATATTTATTGTTTCTAGGTTTTATATATATACTTATAGTACTGTTTTACATAGCATCGTTTACTGTTTTAGGACATAACATATACAGATACTTTATATTCATTGTTTCTAGATTTAATTTCATAACAAAGATTTATAATAGGAAGCCCAGCTGGTTGCGCTCGCCCAACAAATGCAAGTTCTTGCTACGGCAGTGCGCCAGCTCCAGCACCAACAACAGTCCTTGGCTGCCCACCAATAGCCGGGGACTCCCGTGGCCCACGCCGCAGTGCCCCGCGACAGTCTGTGCTCCTTCCAAGGATGGCCATCATGGCCGCGCGTCGCCACTGATCACCGGGGTAGCTACCAGACTCCGGCGAAGATGCAATGGGCTGGGTCTGCCGACAAGGAGAGCCGCTCGCCGAACCTCGAGCGAGGGGTGTCCAAACCCCGCCAAGGCAAAAAAAGCAGGACCCCCCGTCACGGACACCGTGCACCCATGTCACGTTCTCCGTCTCCTTCGATGGAGGGGTCCACTGATGAAGCCATCATGTGCATGGCAGAGAGGCCCCTGGAGGAGCACGAGCGCAAGTTAGCAAAATTCTCCTGCCGATTTGCCAACATGCAAGGCTCCGCTAGTGAGCCGGTGGGTTATGACTCTCGCCCCCCATTTTCCCGAGAAGTCCGAGAGGAGCCAATTCCGGATCGGTTCCATATGCCACAGGAGGACCCTTACAATGGTGCCACCGATCCCCTGGATCACCTTGAGGGCTACAAAGCCGTAATGAGGGTCAGGGGGCGACCGACGTCCTCCTTTGCGTCGCATTCCCCGCTACTCTCCGGAAGGCAGCCCGAGTGTGCTTCACCCGCCTCGAGCCAGAGAGCATCGGAAGTTTTTCTCAGCTGGAGCAGAAGTTTGTGGCCCACTTCGATGCCTACCGGAAGGTGCCAAGAGAGGCAGATAGCCTTTTCTCCATCAAGCAGCAGGACCGTGAGCCCCTGCGGGACTACGTGGCCCGCTTCAAGGCCGTCGCATTATAGATTTACAACCTCAATGAGCCAGTCGCCATGCTAGCACTGAAGAGAGGGCTCAGGACCTCTCGCCTGACCTACTTCCTTGACAAGAAGCCCCCCAAGACGTACGCTGAGCTCCTTTTTCGAGCTCAGAAGTACATCCGTATTGAAGAGGCAGATCGTACGAGATGGGAGCTCGACGGGCGGCCATCGAAGAAGTCGGCCCCCATCGAGACATTCGAGGCACGGAAACCAGCACCTCCAGCTCAGAACTTCTGGCAGGGGCCTAGACCAAGGGGCACCCCCATCCCTGAAGAGAGTTACACACCTCTCCTCGCCCCAAGGGCGAAGATCCTCATGGATATTGAGGGCGAGCCCTACCTGAAGCGCCCACCTCCGATGAGGCATTCTACTGGCCGTGACAGATCCAAATATTGCCGACCATGGCCATGATACCGAGGAATGCCGCAACCTCAAAAAAGAAATTAAGGAACTCATCAAGAGGGGCTACCTTGGAAGGTTCGTGAAAGGTAGACCCCAAGCGGAACCTCAGGCGCTCATCGCTCTCCTACCAGTGCCGGCAGTCGACAACCGCTACACTGAGAAGCCGGTGGGGATGATATGTTAGAGAGCTGAGTGCGCACCCAAGAAGGCCCGGGAGGTAGGATGTTCTGAAAATTTACTCCCCTTTATGAGGGAAGGGAAAGACGGGGGAAGAAATGTAGATAATGATGCCATGGTCATCGAGATGACGATCGCGAAGCATCCTGTAAAATGCATCATGGTTGATAGTGGAAGCTCCACCGATGTGCTTTTTTACGATGCCTTCTCCAGGATGAATCTTTTCCCTGCTCAAATCCAACCTGTCTACACCCCTCTTGTCGGATTCTCAAGCGATTATGTAAGGGTCGAAGGGGAGATCACTCTCCCCGTTACTGCCAGAACTCCGCCCAGCAAAGCACCGTGATGATAACCTTTACCATTGTTAAACTCCTCTCAGCCTATAACGTTATCCTTGGGCGGCCCGGGCTCAACCTGCTCGACACCATCGTCTCTACCAGGAGGCTACTTGTGTAGTTCCCAACTCCATATGGTGTCGGGGAGATGAAAGGGGCGACCCAGCCAGTGCAGCACTATTTCCAAACCAATCCAGGGGCTAGGGTCCTCGAGGATGACCTTAGGACAGACGACCTCGACCAAAGGGCTCAAGATCCCAGGGGTGGTCCTGTCGAACGCTTGCTGTCTTACCCCCTCGAGACTGACCAAGCGAAGACGGTGCAAATCGGGGCCCAGCTGCCTGATGAGGAGAGAGCCCACCTGCTAGAGTTCCTACGGGCGAACGTGGATGTGTTTGCCTGGATGACGGTGGATATGCCAAGCATCCCCCCCGACATCATCACTCACAAGCTGAGCATCGATTCGAAGTACCAGCCAGTTCGACAGAAAAAGAGGAGTTTCGCCCCGGAGAGACAGGCGGCCATCAATAAGGAGGTAGATAAGCTCCTCTCCGCCGGTTTCATTCGCGAGGTGCAGTATCCGAGCTAGCTGGCGAACATGGTGATGGTCAAGAAAAGCAACGGCAAGTAGAGGATCTGTGTTGACTACACTGACCTCAACAAGACATGCCCGAATGATAGCTTCCCCTTGCGAAAATCGACCAACTGGTGGATGCCACCTCGAGGCACCGCCTACTCTCATCATGGATGCATTTTCTAGATACAATCGAATACAGATGCACCCGGAGGATGAAGAACACATCACCTTTATCACTGACCAAGGGACGTATTGCTACAGAATGATGCCTTTTGGTCTAAAGAATGCTGAGGCCACATCCCAGCATCTGGTCAATAGGATCTTTAAAGACCAAATTAGCAGAAACATGTAGGTGTACGTGGACAACATGCTAGTCATGAGCAAGCCGGGCTCGGACCATGTCGCTAACCTCATCGAAGCTTTTTGTAACCTTCGAAAGCACCAGATGAAGCTCAACCCAGCAAAGTACACCTTCGGGATGGCGGCCGGGAGGTTCCTCGGCTTTATGGTCACTCATAGAGGCATCGAAGCTAATTCGGATAAGGTCCAGGCAATCATCGACATGGAGCACCCCACATCCAAGAAGCAGGTCCAGCACCTGACGGGGCGGATTACAGCCTTGAGCCAGTTCATCTCGAGGTCGGCCGATCGCTATCTTCCCTTCTTCAAGGCGCTGTGCAAGATGTACGACTTCACCTGGACGGAGGAGTGTAAGGCAACCTTCGAAGAGCTGAAGGAATTCCTGGCTTCTCCCCCTCTACTCTCCCGATCAGAAGGAGGGGAAGAACTCCTGCTTTATCTGGCGGTCACCTCTAGAGCCGTTACCTCGGTCCTCGTCCGCACAGATGCGGACGGATCCCAAAAGCTGGTATACTACACCAGCAAAATCCTCCACGATGCAGAGATCGGGTATACTTGCTTTGAGAAACTCAATTTTGTCCTAATAATATCTACTAAGCGCCTCAGGCCCTACTTCCAAGCGCACCCCATTGCGGTTGTGACCGATCAGCCGCTGAGAACCATACTGAGTCATCCCGAGACTTCCGGGAGGCTGGCCAAGTGGGCACTAACGCTGAGCGAGTTCGATATCGTTTATCGACCGAGGTTATCACAAAAGGTCCAAGTCCTAGCCGACTTCGTGGTCGAATGCACAGGGCCCATCGAGGAGCCGGAGCAGATGACTTCGGAGGGTCAAACCGATCCCGGACCTTAGGAGGACCCCTGGATCCTCCACGTGGATGGTGCCTCCAATTCTAGCAGGTGCGGAGCAGGCCTTATCCTCACCAACTCTGACGGGGTTGTGACAAAGTGTGCCCTTCGGTTCAAGTTCGCCGCGACAAACAATCAGGCATAGTATGAGGCGCTCCTCGCGGGCCTAAAGGTATCCTGCGAGTTGGGCGTACAGAGCCTGAAAGTCTTTACCGACTCCCAGTTGGTTGCAGGACAAGTCTCAAGAGAATATGAGGTCAGAGATCCCTAGATGATGAAGTACTTGGAGAAGGTATGCTCAAGTACCGCAGGCTTCAACCGCTTCCATATCTTCCACATCCCCCGTAGAGAGAACGCTCGCGTGGATGCACTGTCAAGGCTCGCGACCCTGCCAGAATCGTCACTGGGATGCGCCTACATCTAGTACTTCGAAAATCCCAGCTATGAGAGCCCGGAGGAGGTGTAGCAAGTAACCTCTGAGCCGAGCTGGATGGACAAATACGTTAAGTTCATCATGGATGGCACCTTACCAAAGGACCATAGGGAGGCCGGCCTCGTGAAGAAGAAGGCCTCCCGGTTCGTTCTGATGGAAGGCCAGCTCTACCGCCGATCTCACTCGTACTCATTTCTTAAGTGTCTCAAGCCCGCAGAGGCGGCCTTCGTGCTCCAGGAGATACACGAAGGCCTTTGTGGGAATCACGTGGGAGGAAGAACTGTGGCATACAAAGCCCTTCGTCAGGGCTACTTTTGGGAGACTATGAGGGAGGATGCGGCCGACTTCATCAGGAGGTGTGACAAATGCCAACGCCATTCCCACATACAATGCCAGCCAGCGGCACCGATCTCTCAACTTTCATCACCCTGGCCTTTTGCCCAGTGGGGGATGGACATCCTGGGGCTATTCCCTGCTGCACCAAAGCTGCGGAGGTTCCTGCTAGTGGCGATCGACTACTTCACCAAGTAGGTCGAAGCCAAGTCGCTGGCTCGAATCACAGAGGCCAACGTTCGCCAGTTCTTCTGAAAGTCAGTCATCTGTAGCTTCGGGCTTCCCAACTGCATCATCACCGATAATGGGAGGCAGTTGGACAACCGGAAGTTCGAAGGGTTCTGCGCTAAGCATGGCATCCAACACCGATTCACCTCAGTGGCTCACCCCCAAATGAATGAGGAGGCTAAAGTGACCAACCGGGCCATCTTCCAAGGGCTTCGGACCAGGCTGGACCAGGCCAAAGGCAGATGGGCAGAGGAGCTCCCAAGCATCCTATAGGCCTACTATACGATGTCCAGAACGGCGACGGGCGAAACACCTTTCAGCCTCGTCTTTGGTGCTGAAGCGGTTGTCCCGGTCGAGCTCGGCATACCCACATTGCAGGTGCAACAGTACGACGAGACACAAAACTCGGTGCATCTTCTACTCAATCTAGACCTTTTGGAAGAGACGAGGGACAAAGCCCGACTTCGGATGGTGGCATATCGGCAGCGAGTGGCCCGGTACTACAACGCGCGGGTGAGGCCGAAGACCTTCCGACCAGGTGACCTGGTGCTGCACCATGCCAAGGCATCTCTACCTCGAGAGTGCGGTAAACTCCCGTCAAATTGGGAGGATCCCTACAAGGTGGCTGAGGCCCTCACGAACGGCTCCTACTACCTCCAGGACTCAAATGGTGCCAGATTCCTTCGGATGTGGAATGCCTGTAACTTAAGGAGGTACTACCAGTGATGTAAGACCCCTTCGCAAGAGTAATAAAGATCTTCTTCCATGCAAATGACTCATCGAGCCCAGCTCCAAGACATCAAAGCCCTGAGCCAAGCTCTTAGGCCATCAAGCCTAGAGACAAGTCCTCCGGCTAACAAGTCTTCGAGCCCAGCTCCAAGACATCAAAGCCCTAAGCTAAGCTCTCAAGCCATCAATCCCGGAGACAAGTCCTCCGGCCACCGAGTCTTCGAGCCCAGCTCCAAGACATCAAAGCCCTGAGCCAAGCTCTCAGGCCATCAAGCCCAGAGACAAGTCCTCCGGCCACCAAGTCTTCGAGCCCAGCTCCAAGACATCAAAGCCCCGAGCCAAGATCTTAGGCCATCAAGCCCGGAGACAAGTCCTCCGGCCACCAAGTCTTCGAGCCCAGCTCCAAGACATCAAAGCCCCGAGCCAAGCTCTCAGGCCATCAAGCCCGAAGACAAGTCCTCCGGCCACCGAGTCTTCGAGCCCAGCTCCAAGGCATCAAAGCCCTGAGCCAAGCTCTCAGGCCATCAAGCCCGGAGTCAAGTCCTCCGGCCACCGAGTCTTCGAGCCCAGTACCAAGACATCAAAGCCCTGAGCCAAGCTCTCAGGCCATCAAGTCCGGAGACAAGTCCTCCGGCCACTAAGTCTTCGAGCCCAACTCCAAGACATCAAAGCCCTGAGCCAAGCTCTCAGGCCATCAAGCCCAGAGACAAGTCCTCCAACCACCGAGTCTTCGAGCCCAGCTCCAAGACATCAAAGCCCTGAGCCAAGCTCACAGGCCATCAAGCCCGGAGACAAGTCCTCTGGCCACCGAGTCTTCGAGCCTAGCTCCAAGACATCAAAGCCCTGAGCCAAGCTCTCAGGCCATCAAGCCCGGAGACAAGTCCTCCGGCCACCAAGTCTTCGAGCCTAGCTCCAAGACATCAAAGCCCTGAGCCAAGCTCTCAGGCCATCAAGCCCGGAGACAAGTCCTTCGGCCACCAAGTCCTCGAGCCCAGCTCCAAGATATCAAAGCCCTGAGCCAAGCTTTCAGGCCATCAAGCCCGAAGACAAGTCCTCCGGCCACCAAGTCCTCGAGCCCAGCTCCAAGACATCAAAGTCCTGAGCCAAGCTCTTAGGCCATCAAGCCCAGAGACAAGTCCTCCAGCCACCAAGTCTTCGAGCCCAGCTCCAAGATATCAAAGCCCTGAACCAAGCTCTCAGGCCATCAAGCCCACAGACAAGTCCTCCAGCCATCAAGTCTTCGAGCCCAGCTCCAAGACATCAAAGCCCTGAGCCAAGCTCTCAAGCCGCCAAGCCCGGAGACAAGTCCTCCGGCCACCAAGTCTTCAAGCCCAGCTCCAAACTTCAAAACCATGGGCTGGGCTCCCAGGCTACCAAGGTCTTCGAACCCATAAAGCCTCCCTCACTCGAGCTCGAAGCCGGACTCTCAGGCAGAGAGAAGTCCTCCTTCTCTAACTCCTCCACATGCAAAAAGTAGAAAAGAAGGAAAAGGCAGAAAGAGAAGAAGGGGGAGAGGAGAAGAACACTCAAAGTATTGGCAAATGAAAAGCTCCATTCCATTTCATCAAAAAAGGTACGTTCATGTACAAGTATCCTCGGACCCCCGACATGCCAGGCAGCCCGAGTCGACAAAAATGAAAGAAGAAATACAAAACTCCTACCCTACTCCATCGGCGCCTTCCCTTGACGATGACCAGTTGGCGCCCCACTCTCCTCCACCTCTGCGCCCGGAGCCTACTCCGCGATCGCCACCACGGATGGGGTCAGTTAGGATGCCACCATCGATGGAGCCGGCTCAATCGTCGCCACCTGCTGGGCTAGCCCGACCACCGCGGTCGGTGGGGTCGGCCCAGTTGACATTGCCTGTGCAATCAGCTCCCCGATAATAGCCTTCTCCCTTGCCATTGCCAGTGTCAGAGTCGAAGCCTTGGAACCCTTGGAGCCCAGAAGCCGGAGGGCGGTCAACCGCTCCTCCAAGAGGATGCCATGTAGCTGGGTGCGGCAATATGCGAACCCCTTGTTGAAGGAGTTCGTCGTCGCCTCCTTGAAATCGTGCAGGTACTCCGGGGAAGCCATAAACATGGCTACCGCATCAGCTGCAACCTTTTCGAGGGCCTCATCTCTGCGAGTTGCCTCCGGGGCCCTCTGCTTCGCATCCGTGGCCTGCCAGGTGGCCTCGGCCACCTCCTTTCTTGCGGCCTCCACCCGACGGGACGCCTTGGCCATCCCCCTCTCAGTTGCCTCGGCCGGGCTCACGGCAGTGGAAGCCTTCCCCTCCATGTCTGCGGCCCTCGGTTCAGTAGTCGCGATCTTCCTCTCGATGGATGCAGCCCGCTTCCTGGCTGCCTCCGACTCGACTCGGTGCTCCCTCAGCCGAGTCCTCTTTGAATCAAGCCCATCCTGGAGCTCTCTCTTGGCCCGCTCGGTGTTGGCGACCTCGCCCGTGAGGCTCTTAACCTTCATGTTAGCCTCCCATGCCTCGTCATTCTTCCGCCTTAGCTTGGTCATCAGAGTCTCGAGCTCTGTCTTCCGCTCTCTGTCCCTCCTGGCCTAGTTGCGGAAGAAGTCCCAGATAAGGATGAGCTCCCTACCTTGCTATGACAGAAAGTATGTTAGCCATGCCGGTTAGAGATGTAAAAAGAAAGAGTGGAGCAAAGTGAAGGAAAACTTACGGCGTACAGGTTGGAGAAGCATGCACAGATCACGTCGTCGATGAGTTTGCCGCTCCCCTCTCGTCGGTCACAGGACTGAATGGAGAAGTCTATCATCCGCTCAGCGAGGGGTGGGTCCTTCATCAGGAAAATGTTGGGCCCCAATTTGAAAGGGACCCGACGGTAGTCCCTGTCTCTCTTTCCTGCCGCCGACGTAGACTCATCCTCGGCAAGGGGAACTCCTAGGTCGGGCTGTGGGCTCGGCGCCACCTCGAGCCGTGTCGCTGCTACCGGCCTCGCGCCTCCCGGCTCCCCATCCTCCTCAACCTCAACGATCTCTGGAGGAAGGGTTGTCGCTGCAGCCACGGCAACAACTGACCTGGCTTGGGCCACCACCTCGAACTCAGGAGCTAGAACTAGATCACTCTACCTCAGGGGCTCCGTGACAGCCTCCACTACCTTCTTCTACCTTCGCTCGGCAACTAGCGATGCTAGCCTGCTCGGCACCGACCTCGCACCATCATCTGTGCGAGCCCTCTTCGGAACGGGCTCACCAGCCTCCGTCGTTTGGCCGCGCTCCTCAGTGAAGGAAAGCAGCTCGTCCATCAAGAACTTCATGTCTGCACCAAATAAGACGTTGTCAGCCACAGACCTAAAAAAAAAGAGAGAAAAGAGAAAGAGGAAGAAAAGAGAGAGAAAGGGAGGTCGAGTCGAACTCACCCGACTCCCGTGTCGAGCCGATCTCGGCCTCGTGGAGATTCTGCTCCGACAGCAAAACCTCAAGCGGAAGGATTTCGGCGGAGCGAAGCTGCTCGTACAGCTCGAGGTCGGCTGCTTCGACCGAGGAATTCCGGTTGGGGGATCGGTCCGGGTCGCTCCAAACCCAGTCGACCCCCTCATTCGAGGCAAAAAAGCACCTACTCTTCCATCCCTTGATGGAAGAGGGTAGCTCAAACTTCATACCCCTCGGGTGGGAGGAAAGAGACCACCACCCCTCAGTGGGGTGGCGCTTTAGGGTGAAGAAGGCCCTGAACAAAGAAAACGGGCAACAATCCAGTGGAAGTGACACAGAACGATGAAGCAGAAAATCATCCTGATGGCATTTGGGACAAGCTGGATAGGAACAAGGCAATAGTTGCTCAAGATAGAAAGGAAAAATAGATGAAAAGGGAATCGAAGACCCCCAGCAAAGGTCCCCTCATAGAAAGCTACCCTTTTGGGGCCGCTAGAGATGACTCGTTCCCCCAGGCGAGGGACCGAGAGTCGGATGGAGTCCGGGATATCGTAATCATCTCGGATGGTTGCGAGCTCCACGGCAGTGATCACCGAGGTGATTCCCCCAGGACCCGACAACTGAGAGGGTTCAAGGATGGAAACAGGAGGGAGAGACGGGCGAGGTGGAGGAACGGACTCGGGCTCCCTAATCGCTACAGGACCTAGAATAGGGCACCTCCGGCTAAAACTCGAACCACGCCGCCTCCCTTTCCTCATCAGAGGAAGAAGGAGTCTTTGGCCTAGAAGGCCCGGCCTCGGCTTGGTTCAGAGCTTGAAAGCTGATGTAGAGAAGATCCAATCGAAGAACTCTGAATAGGAGGCAAGACTTAAAAAGAAAAAGAATAAAGTTCGGTCTTTGGAAGCTCTGCTTAAGGAAGCTCATCAGAAGTCCGAAGAGGCTGCTGCAGAGATTCAGTCTCTGAAAAATCAGATGGGAAGGGCGATAGAAGATTACAAGGCATCTTCAGCTTTTGAGAGCGAAATGATTGAAGCCGGGATCCATAGTTACAAGGGAGGCTTCAATGACGGGGTGAAGGAGGTGCAAAACATTTATCCAGATTTGGATATTTCGGGGATTCAACTGTTCCATCCCGAAGGTTCGAACGAGCCCGAATCACAAGAGGGTCTTGAAGCACCATTGACAGCCGAAGAAGTGGCCAGTCCAATCGATCTTACTCAAACCGATGACACTTCAACAATGGAGAACTTGTAACTTTTTTCTTTTTCCTTCTCTTTTTGAAAGAATGTAAGAGATATCAACAAAAATCTTTTCCAATGAGATTTCTCTGTGAATGTATATGTGAATGGATAAAAATTTTGACAAGTATAGAATCTTCAGATGATTAAAAACTCTTAAGTATAAAACAAACCTAAGTCATCGGATTCAGAACAATGTAACATTTTAAGAAATAGAACTCCCAAAATCTGGTTCAAGGTTTATCATATTGAATAATAATATCAAAGTAAGGCTGAGATTTTAAGATTGCAAGTCTCTAAATAAGAAGGTCAAGTCTTCGGACTTGAAGATACACTAAGTCTTCGGGCTTAGAATAATTCCATATAATTAAGATGAGAAAATATCAAGTCTTCAGACTGGAAAATATACTAAGTCTTCGAACTTAAGAATAATTTCATATAATTGTGAATAATATCAAATCTCAGACAAGAGCCAAGTCTTCATACTTGAGAGAATTCCAGATAATTAAGACAAGAAAGAATCTCTTAGATGAGAATACCAAGTCCTCGGACTTGAAAATATACTAAGTCCTTGGACTTAGAATGATTCCATATAATACCATATTTCCAGACTTGTAAATTCACTAAGTCTTCGGACCTAGAATAAAATAGACTGTGTAGGTCACCTGCATCTTTATCATGGATGGAAGGTTGATTAATCTTTAGGCAATTTTAGGGGATAGATCGTTTGGATCACCCTTATACCTTTTGTTCAAGGATTAAGATAGGCTGATCGGGCCCACCTCGGTATTTCATAGAGTAGATCACGGAGATCATTCTCATGCCTTTTTGAAATAGAATTAAGACAGGCTGATCATGCCCACCTCTATACTTTGTGAGGTAGATCATGGAGATCATCCTCATGCCTTTTTGATTAAGATGGACTGGTTAAGCCCAACTCGACACTTTGTAGGGTAGATCACGAAGATCATCCTTATGCCTTTTAAGAAAAAAAAATTAAGATAGGCTGGTTAAACCTACCTCGGTACTTCGTAGAGTAGATCATGGAGATCATCCTTATGCCTTTTTAGAGAGAAGATGAAGATAGAATAGTTAAATCTACCTTTGATAACCTTGAATAAAAACCTTTATTGATAATACGTGTGGAGGTTCTGTACATTCTAAGGCCGAGGCAGTAGAATACCTTCTAAAGTTTCCAACCGGTAAGTTCCGGGTCGAATGACCTCTTTAACTCGGTATGGTCCTTTCCATGTAGGAAAAAGTTTATCCTATTCGGTAGGTTTAGATACTTCAGACTTTCGCAGAACTAGATCCTCAGGATGAAAGGTCCGTTCTTTAATACGAGAGTTGTAGTATCTTGCAACTTTCTGCTGATATACAGTCAATTTCAAATGTGCCTGAAGTCATGTACCTTGTAGTAAATCCAAGTCAACTATTCGACGTTCAGAATTTTCGGGCTCTTTATACTAATCAATCCATAAAGAATGTAAAGAGACCTCAATAGGAAGGACTGCTTCAGTGCCATAAGATAGGTGAAATGGAGATTCACCAGTAGCTATTTTGGGAATGGTTCGGTATTCCCAAATAACCGAGTTCAATTCATCGGCCCACGACCCCTTAACATCATTCAATCTAGTTTTAAGATCGTGAAGAATAGTCCTGTTCGTTATTTCGGCTTCTCTGTTGCATTGAAGGTGTCCTACCGAAGTAAACTTGTGAAGAATGTGATACTGGGTGCAGAAATTTTTGAATCTTGGATTATCAAATTGCCTTCCGTTGTCAGTTATTATGGAATAAGGAATTCCAAAATAGAAGATGATAAAATTTCTTACAAAATTCTCAACTTTTGCTTCAGTGATATGTGCCAACACTTCGGCTTCGACTAACTTTGTGAAATAGTCAATAGCCACCATGAGAAACTTTTGCTGCCTAGAAGCCGGAGGAAACGGACCAAGAATGTACATTCTTCATTATGCAAAAGGACAGGGAGATGTCAAAGGAGTTAACTGATTTGCAGGCTACCTTTGCACATTGGAGTATCGCTGACAGTGATCACATCTTCGGACAAACTCTGCAGAATCCTTTTGGATGGTTGGCCAATAATAATCTTGACGGATTATTTTGTATGCCAAAGATCTGCCCCCTAGATGATCTCTACATATTCCTTCATGCACTTCTCTGAGTGCATAATCCACATCGGATGGCCCTAAGCATTTCAGCAAAGGCTGCGTGAAAGACCTCTTATATAATGCTTCATTCAGGATCACATACCGAGAGGCCATCCACCGAAGCCGTTTAGCCTTGAGCTTGTCTTCGGGTAGGGTGCCCTCTCTTAGAAACTTAAGAATAGGGTCCATCCATGAAGGTTCATGCTCAACTTGGCATACTTCAATTATGGGATCTGATATGCTGTGGTCTTCAAGATATTCCACATATGTCTTTCCAAGAGAATCGAGTGTAGTGGTTGCAAGTCTTGAAAGAGCATCTGCCCGAGAATTTTCTATACTTGGTACATGAACAATCTCAAAATGCTCCAACCCAGATGTCAAGCTTTAGACTTTTTCTAAGTACTGGATCATGTTTGGATTCCGGGCTTTGCAATCACCTTTTACTTGATTCACCACCAGTTTTGAATCGGAAAAAGCTTTAACCCTTTTGATCTCCAATTTTTGGGAGATTCTAAGCCAAGCAATTAATGCTTCGTACTCTGCCTGATTATTTGAAGCTTGAAAAGAAAATCGAAGAGCATATTCAATAACTTGCCTATTTGGACCAGCCAAAATTAGATCTGCACCGCAACCATTAACGTTCGAAGCACCATCGACATGTAGCATCCATATAAACTCTGGACCATCTTCGGTACTTTCCTCTTCGGCTATTGGTTAGTCCTCTTCGAATCTCCATGTACATTCTGCTATGAAATTAGCCAAAATATATGCTTTTATTATTGACCTAGGCTAGTAATCAATATCAAATTCTTCCAATTTAACATCCTATTTAGCTATCCTTCCTGAGGTGTCAAGACAACGAAGAATGGCTTTTAAGGGTTGATCTGTCAGAATCACAATGGAATGGGCTTGGAAATAAGGCCGAAGATGTTTTGCTGCCATCACTAGAGAAAAGATAATCTTCTGCACTCTGGGGTATCGGACTTCTGCTTCATGCAATACTTTACTAGTGTAGTAGATCTGCTTCTGCGAATGATTGGCATCTCTTCGTACCAGCATCGACCTAACTGCTTCATCTGTGGCTAACAAGTATAAGTAAAGTGTCTCTCCTTCGCAGGGCTTGGAGAGCAAGGAAGGATTTTCCAAGTAATCTTTCAACTAGTCAAAGGCAATTTTATAATCCTCTGTCCACTCAAAATTTTGAGTCTAGCGAAGAACCTTGAAGAAGGATAAACATCTTTCTGCAGAACAGGAGATAAATCGGCTTAGAGAAGCAACTCTTCCTGTTAACCTCTGAACCTCCTTCTTACAAGTGCGATGCCTCATTGTCCGAAGTGCTTGGATCTTTTCTGGGTTGACTTCAATTCCTCGCTTGGTAACCAAGTATCCCATGAATTTTTCAGAAGTTACACCGAAGATACATTTGGTTGGATTCAACCTCATCCGATGATGTCTGAGAGCATCAAAAGATTTCTTTATATATGTAATATGATCAGACTTATGAAGACTTTTCACAATCATATTGTCAACATAAGCTTCTATATTTCTCCTAACATGATTTTTGAAGACTTTGTTAATGAGCCTTTGGAAAGTTGTTCCAGCATTTTTCAAACCAAATGACATCACTTTATAACAGTAAAGCCATTTCTCTATTACAAAAGCAGTCTTCTCTTCATCTTTAGGATCCATTCGGATCTAGTTATAGCCTGAGAATGTATCCATAAAACTCAACAACTGATGACCAGCCATAGCGTCAACTAACTGATCAATTTTTGGCGAAGGGAAACTGTTTTTTGGACATGCCTTATTGAGATCTGTATAATCTATGCAAATTCTTCATTTGCCATTTGATTTCTTCACCATGACTACATTTGCCAGCCAATTCAAATATTGGACTTCTCTTATGAATTTAGCCTCAAGTAGCTTATTAACTTCTTCATCAATAACCTTCTACCTTTCAAGAGCAAAATTTCTCTTCTTTTGTCGAACAAGCTTATAGCTGGGAAAGACTTCCATGCGATGTGTAATCACATCAGGTGGAATTCCAGGCATGTCCGAAGTTGTCCAAGCAAAAATATTAGCATTATCTCGAAGAAAGGAAATTAATTTTACCTTTAACTCCTCATCGAGCAGGCTGCCAATTTGTAAAAGCTTGGTTGGGTCATCTTCGGATAATGGCACAAAAGATGTTTTCTCCACTGGTTCTCCAGAGTCTTTGAATTCGTCTCTTGGATCCAACTGGTCAAGTGTTAAAGACTTGGCTACTTGTTTATTTTGAATCATCAAACACTGATGAGTGATCCTTTGATCTCCCCTTACTTCTCCAATGCCTGTCCTGGTAGGAAACCGAACCAACAGGTGGTACGTTGATACTATGGCTCTGAACTTATTCAATGCTGGACGCCCCAAGATTGCGTTATAAGCCGAAGACGTTCTAGCCATAATAAAATTGATAGGAAGAGTCCTTTGGAATGGTTCAGACCCAAAAGTTACAGGCAAGACCGTTTCACCCTCAACCCCAACTTGATTTCCACCAAAACCAATTATAAAAATGAGAGATCTTCGCAATTCACGTCCAGATAATCCCATCCGAAGAAAAGCATCATACAGCAACACATCAACTGAACTTCCATTATCAATCAAAATTCTTTTTACATCAAATTTGGTAATAACAACCGAGATCACTACAGGGTCATCATGTGGAAGTTGTATTCCTTGAACATCCTCATCGAAAAAAGTAATAGAATTTTTTTCCTTTGAACCTCTTTGGGACATTCTCCTCAGCTTCAATATCCCATGCAAATGACCTATGAAGCATACCAACATTTCCATCAGTTGGTTTTTGGTGCGGCAGATCAGCTTCATCGGATATTCTTGGAAGGGCAGTTGCTTCGGCTTGAGATTTTGGGCGGTTGATGTACTTTCCCAGATATCCCCTTTTTATCAGGTCCTCTATGGCATCCCGAAGCTGGAAGCATTCCTCCGTGTTGTGGCCATGATCCATAAAGAATTGACAGTATTTGCTTTTGTCCCTTGCTTTTGCAAATGTCTTCAGGGGATGTGGCCTTTGAAAGTATTTTTCCTTCTCAATCTCTAGCAGAATTTTTTTCCTTGGTAAGTTGAGAGAGGTATAGGCATCAAACCGGTTATTCTGCTATTTTGGCTCTGAGACTACGCCTGGGAACTAAAGCATTGTTGGAGGATGTGGGCATGTTTGGTCCCTTGGTGCTTTTCTTCTTGGAAGGGTATCTCCCTTTTGCAAGTCTTCGGCTTGCCGCTTGCTCCTCAACAGCTGCATACTTCTGAGCTCTTGCTAATAGTTCAGCATAGCTCACTAGGAATCTTTTATCTAGGGAGAAAGTGAACCTGGACGACTTCAGGCCTTTCTTCAAGGCAGACATAGCCACATGCTCATTCAAATTCGGTATTTCCAATGTGGCCAAATTGAAGCGATGGACAAATTCCTTCAAACTTTCTCCTTTATGCTGCTAGAGGAGAAACAAGCTGTCTGTGTTGCACGGCATGTTCTGAAATATGAAATGAACTGCCGCTCCAGTTCAGCAAAAGAGTGGATCATTTTTGGTGGCAGGCTCGAATACCACATTCGAGTCGATCTCTTCAGTGTAGCAAGAAAAGCAAGGCAGTAAAGAGCATCGGTTGCTCCTTGCACCATCATATGAGCTTTATAGCTCCCCAGATAGTCGAGAGGATCTGAAGTCCCATCATAGGCTTCTAACTGTGGGATCTTAAAGCGCCTAGGGATAACTTCATCCATAATACGATTAGAAAAAGGGGGCTGGGAGTTGAAAGTGATAACCTCCTCATTTCTTCTCAGATCTGAAATTCTGACTATTTTTGCCTGCATAGATCTGAATTTCTCCTGGAACTCACTATTGATCTCCCTTTGCCTAGCTTCTTCAGGAGCAAAGCTTCTAAAGAAAACAGAAGGAGAGCGTCTGACTCTTTTCTTTCCATCATGATCCCCTGTTTGACGATCTGGTGGAGAGGCATAGCGGTCACGGGATGACCGGATCTGTGAGAAACTGGGGGTGACTTCTTGATATCGACATGCTTCTTTTTCAGGTTGGTGGCTGGACTGTGGAACTGGTGGTTGATGCTGCCTTTGGGCAGCAGCTTCTTGTAGATTCTGGACCAGTGCTGTCAAGGCTTCTATCCAGTTTAATAGGGTTTCGAATTGCCGTTGCCCCACCATTATCATGGGAGGCTGCACTCCCTGGTCCACTGGAAGATCATTTGCTGGAGGACCGTTTGATGGAGGAGCATGTTGCTCCTGGCTTGTAGAAGCATTTCGAACTTTTCCTCTCACCATTTTTTCTTATCAAAACTCTCCTTCGGAACAGAGGAAATAGACTTCTTCCCCTTCCTGGCGTGCCAATCTGTTGACGCTGAATCTCCGCTGACCGGATGGAGTGGTTCTTCCACTAGATCACCATCGAGAGGAACCTACAAAACAGATCCCCTGACCGGAAATCTTCTGGCGGGGGACACTCCGATGCCAAAGTCAGAAGAAACTCAGGCAGCAGCAGAATGGAGAGTGTAATAGCAGAGAGGGAAGGGAGAAGAATTCGAATTGTTTGAATAAGTCCAAAACTTACCTTGAGTGTCCCCTCTTACCTGTATTTATAGGCTCCAACGTAACTACTTATGGTTATGGGAGTTGGCAAGTGCAACCTTCAATAGCTGTAAGTAGTGGCTGTCGGAAAATCAGTTATTTTGGAGCTTATCCAATCTGAGGATTTTGACCATGTGGGTGGTTGCAACAACTAGAACATACTTCAACTATTTTGGGGTTGGAAAAGCCCACATGCTCAAAATGCCTTTCTTTTCTAGAATAGATCCAAGGTGAGCTTAACATTCTCTTTAGTAACGCTCCTAAAAGGAATGTTAGTTATACACTTTAATGAAGTTTCTTTACAAACAAAGAAAAATGAACACCTATAGTCCAGAATATGAGATAATATGCTTTTCGAATTATGTTGAAAGAATAAAGCCGAAGATATCCAATTAAAAGGCTGGGTTTTCTGACCAAGGTAACATTACGAAGCCAAAAACATAAGGACATTAGGCATGGTCTTCGAACCCAGATGAAGATACGAAGTCGAAGATATAAAGACATTAGGCATGGTCTTCGGATAAAGATAAAGATACGAAACCGAAGACAGAATTAATAAGCTTGGCTTCTGGACCAAGATATAGATATTAAGATATTAGACATGATCTTCGGAACAAGATAAAGATACGAAGCCGAAGACATAGAATATTCTTTTGTAGATCATAATCCTCATCAAGTCTAGAAGATATTTTTCTTTGTATATTGATTTGATTAATAAATCAAAAATTAAAATTAATTCAAAAAATAATTTAATAATTAATTAAAATAAAATCAGGATATCATAATAATCATAATTATTTATCCTGTACTGTGTGAAAGTAAACTAATATTTCTCTGTCCCTTCGACCGGTGAACGATACAGAACATCCGTGGCTACATGATAAAAAGATTCCAAAGGGACAAGGATGACAGTCTAATTAGCTTTTAATACATCGGCAGCAGAATAGTCGGTCTGACTTGATACGAAGTAACCGATGGCATGATTTCAAAAAAAGAAAAAGCTAGAACCTAAAAGCAATTCCTCCAATGGCTGAAGGATTGATGACTCGAGAAATAGGTAAACCAAGTTGGAAACAAACGGATAAACCGGTCAAAACACATTAAAAAGCATCGAAAACTTCTGGAAAACACTTTTATTTTATTTTATTTTTTTTTTTAAAAAAAGGAGAAGAAACTTCCACAACAAAACACTACTAGCAAAGCAGCAGTGATATTCCATTAAGATGAAAGTTGTTCTAATTAATTATCCTTGTCTCTTCATCCCCAATCGGTTAACCAAGATATTAATTGGCGTAATTTTCCATGCAATAAGGGTCCAATCCATCTTAAACAATGTTCACACACCACATTTTAGATTATCAACTCATGTATGCATGGGTTTCCTTTCTCGATGGTGCGAAGGCTGATTGGTTTATAAGAGAATGTTCAAATGTGCCAGTAGTGGATGGAAATGGATTCGAATGGTTACTGCAGGATGGTGGAGGGTCGTGCAGCAGGCCAGCCATTGTTCATCATCTTTTCATTCACGCAAAGACCGATGAAAGTTCACTTCATCATGCTTTTAAGTACGTACCTATTAATAACTAAGAAAAAAAGAAAAATAAACTCATAATTCTCCACAGACATTTAAATTTATTTAAAAATTTTACTGGTGACAGAAATCAGGTGTATTCTTCTGACTAAAGCTTTTAGAGAGCCTACGAATTATCTATCAAGTAATTATGTTAAGCTTTGATCCCTATCTCCATCCCTCACCAACTTGCAGACCTAACTGCCATGTTCTTCTTTACCGTGCAAGCATGCATGTGTGTATGGTTTATGGCATCTACGTCTACTCGTACGCGTCTCGGTCCAAGTCTCCAAGAAGGTGCGCGCAGGTGAGAGGACACGCGCCCGACAGCGTGAGCAGAGAAGCGACAAACTAAACTAAAGGAAGTGGCGATGACATTATTGTGGACTGGACTTATCTGCAAGCATGGGTGCCCACTCCAAACTCCTCCCCTGGACCGTCCATGGCATTAGCATACAAAAGAGATTCATCATTGGAAATCACACCTTAGAATCTGTTCCCCACCACATTAAAATTTAAAAAAAAAAAAATCAACTGGTACAACCATATATTGATCCCATCTTGGCCGGAAATGAATTCAGCTATTCATCAACAGCTTGGGGTGGTACACTTAACATCATTTGATTAGAAAATTAGCCAATCATCCAAGCTCAATTCACATGTCAATGCTCAACTTTATACAAGGTAAATCCAGACAGCCTTTCTAATGTCTAAAAGGAGATAAGATCTTCTCTAATTCATGTCATAAATTGGACAGATCAAGTCAATTAATCAAACATTGCCACCGCGTGATATATATTAACAATGTGTGATTGAACAGGACAAGATATATAATGGAGGTGTCATTGCCTATTATACTTGTTTTCTACAATCATCCAACTCTAATCAATGCATGAATTATGGGGTGTATGAATAAAAATTGTCTACTTTAACTAGATCCATAGCCTGTCCTCTCCCTTGATTTCTCCTGTCCTCTTTCTTTTAACTTTTCCCCTCTGTTGGTGAGGTTCCCTCGCTCTTCTTTGTAATCATTTCATTATCTTAATGAACTGGAGGTGCATTAGCACTGTTTTTATGCACCGAGACACCAACACAGACACAGAAGCTCAATAGCAAAACTTGAACATTCCTTCATGAGCTTACCTTAAGCTCTAGCCAAATTAATCAGACACACCATTTTCTTTTGTTCGAGTCATGACAAAATAATCTAGCTTAGCTTGGCATAATCATTTTGCAGCCTTAATTTCTAAAAAAAATTATTGTCTACGTACGCTTCATGCACCACATACAAGACCATGAATGCAATCAACGACAGCCATCGATTCCGATAGACCCTATTCATCGAGCATGTACGCCGGTGCACCATCACGGGAATTAGTGGTCGCGATTAATTTGCTGCATGCACGGCTACGCTGACGCGTGCAGTGCGGGCAATAATTTCTTTTCGCTCTCCCACATCGGCATGGCTCCGGGATCTCAACTCTGGCTCACCAATAAAGATTTGACAAGTCAGCACGTGAATCAGATGGTTGCCATTAGGAAACTATTAGAGGGCAACTGTTAAAGAAGTCAGAACTTTGGAAGTTGAGAAGAGAGTTATAACGGCATAGCATATCAAGAAGAGCATTGATTAATTGATCCATGCCAGAAGTCTTGCACACAGATTATGGAGAGTCTGACCATTTGACTGAAACATACACTGCACGAATACAAAAGTAATTACTTTTATATTCACATATGTGTTGAAGTCTAGGTGATTTTTTTGTCCAGCACTAGATGCCTTTCTTTTTGATGAGTTATGTCATTGCTCTCTCTCTCTCTCTCTCTCTCTCTCTCTCTCTCTCTCTCTCCAGTGTCGGCTTAGCGCCATGCAGGTTTTCTTCCTTTCCTGTCACTGAAAGGGTTTGCGTCCTAGGTCGGCAGAAACCCTATCCTGAGCACTTAACTTACTGCATTATGATCCTTTCTAGCTTAAAACATAGGCATCTAGATATATTATGGTCAAGGATAACTGGTGACTGATCTACCATATATTACTTGGAAAGATGCCTGCTACATCTATCCTGGTCGAGTTTGATGATCATCTGCATTAATTTGGGAGTATGGCATGTGTCACATCTAACAAATCTGAAGACATATAATGGGATCAATGTTTCTTCCTTTTTTTTTATTAAAAAAAATAAAAATCCTTCTCATGACAAATGTTGTTAGATTTGACACGGATTAAGAAACGAAGGATAGGTGAACATATCTAATTCAGAACAGCAAAAACTGCATTTTCTATCATGGAAAAGAGCAAAAGATGGAAATATAAATATATATATATATATAAGATGGAATAAGTGACGAATAAATGCAACATGACCACTTGCAGCTGCCATGGTACTTGATCTTGGAAGAAGGCAAATTACAAAATATGATCTATAAATGAATTCAAAATTAGTACAGCAAACTTATTCGTATTTCCTTCTGATACCAATGGAATATCCAATAACTTTTCTTCCTTAGATCTTATCAGAATCAAATAATGAATTAACATGGTAGCTAGCTTGCAAATTCTACTCATTGCTTTGTTTAGACAAAAACCATTTTCATCATCCTCTCTGCTTCCAATAGCCGATTTAAGGTTGTCATGCATGTTCTTCGATACCCGGTTGAAGTAGTTCGCTGTCCGTTTTGCTATAAAAAAAAAGAAGAAGAAGAAGAAGAAGAAGAAGAACAAACAAAACAAAGGTTTCCTGTCCCTTACTTTAGATCTGATCCCTTTTGTTTATACTCTGTTCTATTGGATCCTTCTTCGACTGCATATCCAAGCAAAACCCAGCCATAGAAAACAACAACTATAGAAAATATATCCTATCATGTGCACTCACCGCATCTCGAACTAAGAGAGGGCCTTGGATTCTTCAATGGGAACTGAAGGGCACTTTTCACACCCAGCTACTATTCACATGCACTGCCAATGAACAGAAAAAAGAAAACAAATAACTATTAAAGGTGCAGTTCTGGTGTCTGTCCAAAGTTACGAAGTCTCGGGCAGGATGGTGCAGTGAATTACCAACCCCTTTCTTTTTGATAAAGAAAGGATAGTGCAGTGTACCGACCCTTTCAATACTTCGCAGTTTTACCCAACAGATTCGCGTGGGAGGCCATTATAAATTAGCCCGACCTATTTCTAGGTAGCTTAAACAGTCAAAGATGAGAGCAGTCCACATGGGTTTCAATTTTGAGAGCAAACTAAAGCACAAGATCTTTAGATTACATGTAATATATTACATATATAGTACGGTTGGAGGTCTCACCAAGTCTTCACTGGAGAAATCACATGCACATCTTTCCATGCTAGTTTATGTGAAGGGCTTGACATCAAGGAGCAAGAAAGTCCAGGCTAGCTGAAGGGTGGACAAATTATGCACTTCCCGATAGATAAACTGATTAAAATCTTAAAAAAAAAAAAAATTGAATTTCATATCCCAACGATCACATGCTTGAGCTCTCGTGATAAGTCCTACTTGTAAATTAACACTAATTAATGCATGGAACCTAGCTTCCTAATAATAATTAAAGAAAAAGGCACTCTGCTTTAAGACAATGCCCCACTCCATCATCCTATTCCTTCTTTATGGTATTCCCCCTTTGCCTTGTGTTTCCTCTTCTTTTCTTCAAGGTTGGGGTAATAGGCTTCTCTCCTCGTTAATTAGTTTCTTTAAGCCATCTAGACTCCAAGCAGAACGTAGTAGAGGATTGTTATCGGTAGGGCAATAAGCATCCCAAAAATAACCCTGAAGATCGAAGAGAAACTTCAGCAACTCAATCATGCATCGAAACCATAATAAATTTTGTACAAAGTCGAAGATTTGAATTTTCACGTACGCAGTACTAAGGATGTCGGGGTGGCAATTGTACTCCTTGGCAAATACAAATGGAACGATCCCTTGAGGAAGAGCAGCCTGTGAACAATTAAATTGTTGGCCTGTTAGATCGAACTGCATCTATGCATGGCTTTAGGTTTGAGGCTTAAGGGTCTCAAGAGCAAACCTGAACAATGGCAACATGCAAAAGGACTCCACGGAGCCCAATGGCAATGGATGTTGCTGCGATCACCGCCGGACCCGTCAAGAACCTAACAGCCATGGAGAACGCCGCAACGGACTTTCCACATGCAATGATCTTTGGTTGCAAAGCCATGAAGAGTCCTATTTTATGACCAAATGGAAAACATTTAAGATGTTCTTCCTTTTTCTATAGAAAATGGTGGGCGCATATGAACGCCGTTTCATCGAGGAAGCCAAATGATCGATTAAACTAAAAGTTTGGCATGCATTTCTGAAATATTCATCTCTATTTGTTTAGATAAACAATAAAAATAAAAATAAAAATAAAAAAACAGAGAGAGAGAAGTACCTAAGCTGAACATAGCCATCCCCAATCCTGCATCGGATAGTATTGATATGGAGCCTTTTATTATTGTAGGCATCTCGATGTTCCACCTGAAAAATGATTCAAGCATTGCACCATTTTAATCAGCAGAACTTTTATATATGAGCTAAATAATTTGACAATAAAAACTCAAACCAATTAATTAATAGGGTCCGAACACCAAAAAAGAGAGTGTTGGATGTCAGTACGTGGTAATTAAGTAGGTTATATCCGATTCAATGCTTTGCTAAGTAATTAGAAAAAGGGAAAGACCTGAGAGAACATTTATGGAAGTTGTTCAGATTAGATAGAGATGCTATCTGTGATGGATATGGTGTAAACGATGACATGACTTTACGGCAAAAGAAGGATTAAAAAATCTAAAGAGCAGAAGCATGTGGTGCTCGGTGCTCCACCAGAAGCATGTGCTCCAAGGTGCAAGCAAGCTATGGTATCCAATATTGTAACCGGATCCATTATGATCAACAAAAAAAGGATCGGTTAGATATCCATTAAAAATGAGATTAATGCACTGTACGTAAAAGAACACGTTAATAGTCCAGAAATCTAAGAGGACTTCTGGGTTTGATCTATATATATATATTGTGCACCTGAAAGATACGAGGGACCACACCAGGCCGAAAAGGCTGGAGTAAGTGTTAGGGTTTCTGATGAGTTTCCTCCACACCATGATGAGTATGAGCCTGGTCATCACACTGGCTGGTGGCATCCGGTGGTTGCTCTCCACCAGCCCTGCGACTACCCCCGTGTCGGCCCCTTTCTTCTGGGCCACACAAGGAGACGCCGGAAACTTCCCTTCCAGGCTCTTGCACCCGTCATCTATTTCAAGCTCTCCATTAACTCCTGCCTTCCTTATTGGACTAGCATTTCCACTTGGTGCATGCAATGCTGTTACACAAGACAAGACTTTTGATGTTATCTTCGTACTAAAATGACTGTAGAAGTTAAAAAAGAGTAAAAATTACACCCATATAGATAATAACGGAGAGAACTAGCTAGCTAGATCTGATGGTTTTTTCTAAAATCCAAGGAAGATAAATATTACCGGTATCATACCTTTGGAAGCAGGGATGTCCTGATGGAAAGCAGGCTTAGAAGGATCCATATTTCCAAAATCATGAGAGGCAGCCCGGTTCACCGCATTTCTTAGATTAGCCTCCGAGCCCGGCGACGCACTCGAGCTCCAAACAAACATGTGGAGCTCTTTATTAGAATTAGCACTCGTGGCCGAAGTCATGCCACCATCCTTCTTACTGCCGCTAGCCAAACCGGAAAGCATTGGATTGGGAGCCGGGTAGGTGGAAGAAGAGGTGGAGAAGAGCCCCCCATTCATGAAGTCGGTGCTCTTGCTCGCAGCTTCCTTGTGCTTCCCGAACCTCATCCCCGTCTCCTCCTCGAACCCGCCATTGCACCCGGTCCTCGGGCTGGTCACCTTGCTAGAAAACATGGCATAAAAGTCCGTCTGGTTGAAGCTCGAAGCCCTAGGGGTTGGCTCTCTCGACGATTGGATGGAATAGATCTCGACTCCGGTGAGGTTCGAAGCCCTCGGAGTGATCGAGGTCATAGAATTAAAACCGTGAGACTTGTTATAGGAGGAAACCGTGGACCTGGCAGCCGAAGAACTGGACCTCCTGACCACCACGTGGAGCTTCCCGTCCTGCCCGATCTCCGCATCCGCTTGCAGCGCCTCCCGACCATTGAGGGAGACCACATCGGAGTCGACTCGGAAGGAAGTGATGGATCCAGCTATGTCAGGGGGGAATTGCTCGGCGATCAAGGCCTTGGCACCCCGGTACTCGAAGAGGAAGAGCATGAGGGTATACCAAATGACACTCTGCAGCACCACGATCTGGACCATGAGGCTACCGGAGAAGTCACCGTACATGGCGCGGAGGAGGGGGATCCCCATGACGAGGGTGTTTGGGAGAGTGGAGAGAGAGAAGAGGGTGATCATCCAGTCGAGGTTGCCGCGCTTGGAGAGGTTGAGCCAGAGGAAGAGGGCGGAGAGGATGACGACCTTCTGGAGGGAGTCGGCAGCGATGAAGTGGTAGTTCATGGCATAGAGGTTGTTAGTGGAGATGAAGTGGAAGGAGAGGAGGGGGACGGCGAACACAGCAACGAAGCGGTTGATGCCGGAGCATTGATCCGGAGTGAAGATCTTCCACCACCGGACGGAGCCATAGGCCAAGATCATCGCCGCATATAGGGGTACAATCGCCGCCAGGACGTCATAGATATCCTTCCCGGTGATCATATTGATGAAATAACTAAATATTGCAACAAGCTGAATGCAACAACTTAATAAAAGTAGACGGACGGACGCAGGAGATATATAATTAAGCTAGTAACAAGATGCTCTTTCTAACTCTTACTGATCTTGCATGCTGTTATACATATATGCTAGGAAAATCCAGACGAGAATTGGAGCTAGAAGAGATGGGACGCAAGAGATTGTGTTTTGGGTGGCTGACAGAATTTAAGAAGGTAGATGTTACGAGTAGAATATAATAGATTTTTTTAACTTTTCTTTTTTTTTCCTTTTTTATCAGGTGGGAGGGGGGGGGGGGGGCGTGAAGGGATGGCTTCCACCGGGAGGGGCTCCTGGATTGGGGCTGATACGTGCATGGGTTGCTGGGTTGTCGATGGCTGGTCGTTAATCTTATCAGCACTACGACGTGTCATTCAACTTTTGTCCGCCTTGGAATACTACCTTTTTTGCTCCATTGACTGGCCAAGTGTTTTTTTTAAAAAAAAAAAAAAAAATTTATTTGATACCACCCGTTTTATTACACACGAAGAAGAGATGCAAAAGACCAGGACCCTCAGGGGAGGTCCGCCAAGGATTGTTGAACGAAGTCCAACACCATTATTTTGATTGAGTGATGGAATCGCATCAACCACCTCCGTAGCCATGGGCTGATCGTTGTCCCCAAACCGAGGTAATTTTTTTATTTTATTTTTATTTATTTTATTATTATTATTATTATTTTGCCCATCATGGGTGCGCCGGAATCTATCCGTATACACCATTCAAGCTGCTTGGAGTCTGAATTAAACTAGTTCTTTTTGCACATCTAATTAATATATGTGATTTGTTCAACAATTTAAAAGGCACGGTGCAGAAGAAGTTGAACCTCCTCGAATTTTGTGGAGGCTATCTATCGTTTTTCTTTTCATGTACATAACTCTGATAAAGACATGAGCATTCCCTTCCAACTCAAAGTATATAATAAAAATAAAAATTATAAAATAGAGATGTAGACCATGAAAGGCTTCCAAGTTCCAATTTAAGCTGCAAGGATATATTCTTCAAGATTGGCCATCTCCCCAACACTCCTACAACCCCCAACATGAATTGAAAAAGGCTGCTCTTAAATTTATGGTACAATTTATCAACGACACCGACACAGACTAGGTTGCATTTTCGGCTATCCAATCCTTCAAGCAGGCCGCTTGTTAGCACTCAATGCTTCCAGGTTTTCATGTAAATAAGCCCATTATGTTTCATTCTGTATTACTATCAGGAACTTTCTGCATATTCTTGGCTGTCTAATTAAGCTCTTTTCAGTTGGACCCAGAAAAAACAATCTCGAATCCAACCAAACCCTCGACTTGGATCCATACTTCCAATTATCATGTCTAAATGTAAACCAAAAAGGATTGCTTGTTGACCTGCATCCAGTTCTCTTGAAGACCTGAAGCTGCTCATGGTTATATAGTATCATAATAGATAAAAAGCATTTCCTTGTAGATTGACTAAAAGCTGAGCCTAGATCTACCTGCTAGTATTGTTTCAGACTTACCAGCTAAACTCAAATCTGACAAAGTTGGACTTCAGGCAAAAACATATAAAAACCATGGAATATGAAGTGCTAGCTGGCTTCCATTACACCACATTAATAATTAGTATAGCTCCAAGCACTGAGGTTATTAACTTCATAGTTTGCCCCCATGACCTGGCATGACACATGCTTTGCTCAACTGAGAATACTCTTTGAGATCTTAGGATTGAGCTGAACCATATGTAAGCTGTAACGGTGAGTGCGTAGGAGCGAAACATTGATGGGTTGGAAACTTGTGCTTGAAAACAGGTGTCTCGGTGAAGGCAGACACCAACCCAAGAGTCCCAACATATGGAACTAAGCAGAAGGGATGAGTCGATACCGCTGGAAGTTTGACTTAGTTGGAGATGAATGACTTTGTAATTAAGCATCTCTTACATGGCAGTCCATGGGACAATTCTGACCTAGACTGAAGCTCTGTAATAAAAAAGAACCAAAAATTAGAACAGGATATCAGATCAAATTCGTTTTAGACCAGCTTTAGAGGTACTAATTTGAACAATATAAGCCATGGTGAAAATTAACATACACATTCTTTCTCCAATCCAATGCCAATCAGACCATATAAGCTCAAAAACTCATAGACTTCAACAAAAAAAAAAATTAAGGCCTGAAATATTTATACCCAACAGTAGTCCAATCTCTCCCATCCTCAAACTCTCTGAAATCTACTACAAAATGCAGGTTCTGGCGGTCCATCGCCCCAAGGACATGGCATCCCATTTGCTAGTTGGAGTAACTAGAGCACCATCAACTTGCTACTAACAGGTCATGGTTTGGGTCGCAGATTCATGCAAATTAATTACCTGTCAACGCATGCCATAAGATGCCATTGACTAGACCCAACGGTCCAGTGGAATCATATCTGCATGGGCATCAAGGAAGGCACAATTCACATAGAGCTGTTCGTGTTAGATCATGGATTTCTAAACTTGCAGGAACCTCTAAACCAAACTGTGACTCGAACAAAAATGGCTTATACATTTGTACATTCTCTAAAAATTTAAAATTGCTACCGATGAGAGAGTGGAGAAATAGTTGTTTATAATTCAGTTCACCTTCGCAGTGTATGAATTAACAGGTTCCTGTTTTCCTGTCAGACAACATAAGAAAGCATGGAACAAATTAGAAAATTTTGTACCAACAGAGTTGAAATTGATGGGGACAATTTACCATAGAAAGATATAATTGCATCACAGTAGCCCACCTAAGCTGGTGTGTTAGGCCTGGATTTTGTTGTATTTCTGATTGTTCGCCACCTTGGCCAATTGCTACTCCTTAGGAGCCTGATGCAATGAAACAGTCAAAAGAGAAACACAAAAAGTATAAATATGAGCCTGAAGGAAATAACAAAGGTGTCAACCTGCAACAAAGCAATAGCATCTTGCTGTCCCTGAGTTTCTGCTTTTGCTCTTTTCCTGTTGGAGATTTCAGCTCCAAATCAGACTTTGCTGTTGTTGAAGGATTTTTCCTTCTCCCTTTTTTTCTCAAAAGATTATGGCAAGTATACCAGCAGCTGGAATTTAACTCAGGACCTCTCCCACGTGGACTTGGTGAGGTTGTCATCAATATTTCGTTAAGAAAAAGAAATGATACAAAGGAAACAAGAGATGGGGAAGAGCAGCAGCAAAGAGGTCACAACAACCAACCCAAAAACATACAATCCCTCAAGCCCAAAATAACTTTAAAAGAAAAGATGAAAACAAACCCGTAAAGGACAGGTAACAAGAAACAAAGGTTGTGTGCCAACAAGATCCCAGACCCCTGGCCCAAGACAAAACACCAGTCTTTGCCTCCAAGGCTCCAACAAAATGAAAATCCTCAGCAACCAAGGCTGATTACAAGAAAGAAAATGCGGACTTAATAATTGTAAATAAAATGTTAAAATATCTACTTTTAGCAACATGAGTTTCCCTTAGAATAAGCAATATTCATTTTACAGGTCCTCGTTTTTCCAGCACAGCAAAAAGGATACCATCCAAAATGTTAACTTGCATTATTGACACATATTAGACAAGTTTCGATTAAACATAATCTCACATAACAAATAACATATTTGACAAGAATAAGTTTCTACTTTATCTTTCCATAGGTTAAAAAAATGAAATGAGTGAATTAATTTCAATAATACACTTCACTTTACCTGTAAGAGTCAAAACTTGCAAAAGTTGATACTTTCTCCTGCTTTATTGCAGTCATTATCTAGATGTAGACGCATTCAGACACCATAAGTGCTGCAAATGCACAGATTTATGTCCATTACATTATGATCAACCAAGATATAAGGTTGTAATTGATTTCCAATTCCCTAAATATGTAGAAGTGAATATATCATGCCAATGAAAGCAAGGTGTGTAAACTATGCCTGTGTTATCGTTCTAATAATCAAAATGCATGGAAAAGACACATCGGGTTCTGTGGTTCCCAAATTATATATTAGAACAACATGAGGCCATAAGTGAACGGAAGGTTGATATTGAGGAACTGAAGACATGCCTGATGATAATTCTAGTAATGATGTATAAATTTAATTAGCGGGATAATCAAGACTACTTCCAGATAGAATTCAGGACCCTCTATTGGGAAAAAATAAAGCAGCAGCACTAAAGCTGCAGTCCCAGAGAACAAAAAATAAAGAAGGGATATTAGATCATGTCCCAGAAGACGTAAATGGTATACAGATCTGGAGTTCCAAGTGCTTTGGTTAGTTTCTCACAAGCAGTTGTATGATGCCAATTATAAAAAGAGGAAGATATGATGTCTGGTGACAAGTATATATGATAACTTCGAGATTGAGTGACTAAAATGTAATTCTGGTGATAATGTTGTGGTGGATGTGTGGTGCATAAACAGTGTAGCGGAAACATAAGGATTGCACCAATTGCAATACAAAGGTAAAGGTCTAACTGAGATGATATGGTCATGTGCGAAGCATATACGAAGAGACATAGGAACATGGACTCTGATTTGTTTCAAAGGATGAATTGTACAAGGCAAGATATGTAAAGTAACCTGGATAGAACCTGGCTAGGTATTGCAACAAGGTATTTCAATAAGCTTGTGCTGTTATTAGACATAGCTATAAATAGAAAGTCCTAGTGAAGAATTTCAAATGTGAGATAAGATTTGTTGCTCATGGTTATAATAACTCTTAAGTCCAAGTGAGTGAAGAATTAAAAATAAATAGAAGTCCAAGCTATAAAACCTATCACATAAAAGTGGAATTAAAAGACTGGGTGAACAAAGATGGAAAATGCCTTGAATGCAAGCATTCACCAGCCCACTCAGACACCAAACCCAGAGGAATGTTAAAAGTATGTGATTTTGAGTCTCGGCCATAACTGGCAACTGAGATCAATACATTTATGCCATGCAGGCAAACCCACCAAGGATATGTTGAAGAAACTTCTTGTATTAACTAATTATAGAAGGCGATAAAGTCTACTCCTACAAGATGATCCACTGGGAAAAAAGGGAAAAAAAAAAGGCATGGCATACACGTCAAGGGCGTGTTTGGATAGTTGGGCCCAAAATCCTATGAGATTTGTGGCCCCACCACCAAAAATACAGAATTATAGGCTGGACGTAGCCTAGTTTATGGACATGGACATGACCATGACCACCTTTTGAGTGGGTTAGCCCAAATACCATAGGGTGAAAAAAAATGACCTAATTTTAAAACAGGCTCAACCATCCAAACATGCCCCAAGAAGAATTTGAGGTATCAGTTTGGCCCATGTACATGAGTTAGATAAGCATATTATTAGAGGGGCTCATGAAAAAGATTATTTTAGCTATAAAAATAGCTCTGCATCTTGCATAAGTGGAACTTTTTAGTGCAAGAACTGAAACGAGCTAACTGGAAATTTGAATCAAACAAAAGAAACAAAAATTACATGTAGTGATGTTGCATAAGCTAAAAATTTCTGGAGAGAGAAGATGGGGAGCAGCACAAAGACTCCTTGGCTCATAGGCATAAGAGAATGCAAATTATTGATTTGCAGAGGCCCAAAGTTACTTGTTCATTACAGGAGTCAACTAACTGGAAAGATTACAGCGATATCCCTCTCAGCAAGATTTCAAATAAAAGAGTGCGAATTTTAAATAAAAAAAGGAGAACGCACTTGGCGGGCAGTTCTAGCTTTAAGAAGATTGAAGAGCTTGTTATATCATACATTTGACAGAAAAATGTCTAAGATAATTGAGGTATCTACAGGGGATTTCCATCACTCCTCTGGAGCATTTTAATCACAACTGTTCTTATTATCCTTGGCTTATCCAACTAATATTTTTCATTGCACCCATTGAGACATCAATCCACAAAAAGATAGGTAATTAAATTTGTACAGATATAAAAACCTATGACCAAGGAGTGGATGGTAAAGAAGATATCGAGCAATCATCAGCATAATGTGTGTTGGCAAGTGTATCTCCTCTGTTAGAATTTTTTTCCGAAAGTGTTCCTCGGAAGCTCCTGATTCACCTCAGTGAATACTTCCACAATCAGGGAAAAGAGAGGCAGATGCAGGTCATTTTCTAGCCTCGAACCCTTACCGATATGGAGAAAACCATTTTGTGGGTCATGAACGAGTAAGTATAAAGAGGTAAACTTGATGCATTTAAACACCCAGCCATCTACTTGGGCCCAAATCTCATTTGTCATAACAACATACTGCAACAAGAAGACAAGGTATACCCAAGCATTTACTTCCATCACTTGCTCTGTCTCTGCAGGAAGGTCTTGTGCAAGTAGTACTCGACTTTTAACATCCTAATCCTTCACCGTTTTGATGAAATGATTATGAATATTGTTCCCACCATGAATTGTTTATAAAAAAAGAATAAGTATCTAAAAAGAAAACCTCTTTGATATCTTTATAAGCCTTCTCTAGGTCAAATGCTGAATACCTAGAATCATCCTAATTCTAGTGAACAACTGATTCTTCCAACATCTAGTCTAAAGCAAAGATATCGTAATAGCTGGGCACATCTTTCATCATATTCTTTGACGAATTACCCTAATCCATCAACTTAAAACTCTACCTCTGCTCATGTAAGCACGGAGCCAGAAGTCTTCATATATGGCAACATCACGCCAAAAGAAGAAACCCTTTTTCTGTTTCCACTAATGATTGGTTAAAAGAGATTCTTGTAGACCAATCAATTGAACTTAATCTCAAATAGATTACGACAATCCAATGGTAGACGATAAGCTAAAAGAAAAATAGAAGGGAAAAAAAAAAAAAAAAAGGATAGCGCTATAGAGATCTATAACAGAACATTTTAATATTAACACTTGTTATAATTTAACCAGTACCTGAAGCCATTTACTATACAATTATACAAAGCATGCTACGGAATTTGTTTGACATTGTTAAAATCAAAATAAAAAGTACAACCTAATTTAAGCAATTAGACCCTGAAAAAGAAGGATTTTTATAGAAAAACAAGCAACGTTTTCCCACCGGAGTGCATTTAAAGAGAAGCTAGAGCGTTACCGATTCGAAGGAAAGGGGTCGTGGAAGAACCATGGAACAAGACGATTCCGGCGTCGAAGAGCATTGGCGTTTTAAGGGGATTAGGGTTTCATGGAGGGGAATCGAGGCCTCGGAACCGTCGCGTGCTTCAAAGGACCGGCGGAGTTGTAGGTATGAACTTCCCGAGAGAGAGGCAGTAGCCATGGATTCGAAACGCGGGGGAAGCAACGGAGGTGGAAAGTTGCAGGGAGCGGCAGAGACATGAAATGGAAAATATTTTCCAAGTCCGTAAAATTATCAGTTCCACAATATATAGAGCTATAATTGTTTTTTTTCTTAATTTGCGATATCAATGAACGCAACCTGGCTCGTGCCACCTGCCAGGGCGGTAGCTACGGGAAAAATTATATAGTGATCACAGCCCTTTTACTTACGTGTTTGATCGAGAAATTAAACTGCAAATTATTTGCACTTCCAAAATTTTCTAGGATAAAGTTATTAAATGGTATATGTTGCCGCCAAATCATCCGGCTGAAGCTACGGCAGTATCGGACATCCTGCTCACACTCATGATCCTACTCCCGGGTATCTGCAAAAATCTTGGATCAGATTTCCGGCGGGGAACACTCCGATGGAAAAGAAAATGAGCAGAATGGAGTGGCCTAAGACCTTGCTTCCTTTTGGAGTGTCCCCTCTTACCCTATTTATAGAAGTTTAGAGATTATAATAACAGAATATGGTTGAAGTGGTTGTAACTGAATAACCGAATAATCGAACGTGGTTGTAACCGAATAACAGAATATGGTTGTAACCACATAACCAAATAACCGAAGTGGTTGGCCTTGATGGGCCTTAATGAGCCTTCATGGGCCTTGGGCCTTTAATGGGCCTGGATGAGAGGGACATAACATAGCCCCCCACTCCCAAGCTGAAAAATGTTGCTAGTGAACTGTTCTGACTTCATTTTCAGTGAAGAGAGTAATAAATAATAGCCTTTGCACTTTGCCAGTTGGCCAATTGGATCTGCCTTTGATAGAGAATAAGATAGAGAAATCAGATCATCAATAAGCTGCCAATTGGTAGAGAATAAGATAGACAAGTCAGATCATCAATAAGCTGCTGAGTAATATATGTTGATTAGATGCACTTTGGTGTGTCGCTGGATTTGCCACAAGATAGACCATGTAGGTCATCCTTGAATAAAGATTGAGCCATTTTGGTACTTCATCAAATAGTAATGTAAACCATATGAATCATTTCTGAATTTTTGATAGAGAATAAGACAGGCTTATCAAGTCCACCTCGGCATTTCGTAAGGTAGATTACGTAGATCATCCTTATGCTCTTTAATTAAATATTAAGATAGACTGATTGGGCCCACCTTGGCATTTCGTAGAGTAGATCACGGAGATCATTCTCATGTCTTTTAGAAATGGTATTAAGACAGGCCGATCATGCCCACCTCGGTACTTCGTGAGGTAGATCCGGAGATCATCCTCATACCTTTTTGATTAAAATGGATTGTTTTAAGCCCAACTCGGTACTTCGTGAAGTAGATCCGGAGATCATCCTCATGCCTTTTTTGATTAAGATAGATTGTTTTAATGTCCAACTCGACACTTCGTGAGGTAGATCCGGAGATCATCCTCATGCCTTTGATAATAAGATAGGCTTCAGTGAGCCTTCCCTTGGACTTCAGTGGGCCCTGATAAGATAGGTTTTGATGAACCTTTCCGTGGGCTTCAGTGGGCCCTAATAAGATAGGTTTTGATGAACCTTTTCGTGGGCTTCGGTGGGCCCTAATAAGATAGGCATTGATGAGCCTTTTCATGGGCTTCGGTGGGCCCTGAGCATAGATCAACCTCGGACCTCTTGGATGTTGATCGGCCTTTAAGAAGATACTGGCCATTTTAAGAAGATACTGGCCATTTAAGAAGAGACTGGCCATTTAAGAAGAGACTGGCTATTTAAAAGGAGACTGGCCATTTTAAGAAGAGACTGGCCTTCAAGAAGAGACTGGCCATTTAAAAGGAGACTGGCCATTTTAAAAAGAGATTTGCCATTTAAAAAGATGATGGCCATTTTAAAAAGAGACTGGCCATTTAAAAAGATACTGGCCATTTTAAAAAGAGACTGGCCATTTAAAAAGATACTGGCCATCAAATATTAGCCTTGAAGAAAATATTGACCTTTGGAGGTTCCTGCAAAACAAATTTCTGATCGGGATTCTCCCGATAGGAGATACTCCACAATTTAGGTTAGTAGAGTTCGAATAATAAAATGGAGAACTCTTTGATAAAAGAGGTCAGAGTGATATGATGGTTTACCTCGGAGGCTTTCCATACCTTTTTTCAAGGCTGTCCATTTATTGGACTTCTTGGTTCTAACAAGCATTTCTTGGGATAGATTGGTTGAAAGAGGCAGACCGATATTCTAACCAGATGATGAATTTGAAGAAAGTTTTTGGACCAGCATCGTCGAGGCGGAGGTGCTCCAGAGTTTTACTCCGATCCATCCCGATCCCACTTTGCCTTATAATAGGACCTGAAGGAAGAAAGAAGGAGGCGCCACGTCCGATCCACATGGCCTCTTGATGGGACTTGTTGAAGTCTAGTTTTCGTTTTCTCATGGTGGCACAGTTGGCTAGTGCGTAGGTTTGATATCCTGAGCAATGAGGACAACGGCGCAACCTCTGCGATGCTGGGCGCATCACAACTGTCTGATCAGCGGATGATGACAGCGCTCCTGAGCTCTTTCTCCCTGTTTCTGGACTCCCCATTGGCTGGAGTCACAGTGGCAGCGGCGACGACGGGAGGTGGAAGGAGAGTGGTGGTGTGGGTATGGCCGGACTCCTTTGGCGATGGGAAGGCCAACGGATGGTTGAACCGCGGTTGGATGCGGCCGGAAGAGCCGATCGTCCTACCTACATCTCCCATATCTGGTGACGGGGAGGCGTCGGACAGACCTCGACTAGAGATGAGGCGTCGGCCGGCTTTAAGGGAGAGGCCAAAGGAGTAAATCCTGCCAGGGATGATGGTGGAGTTCCGCTCGTCGGTGATGGGCGCCCTCCCGGCCTCTTTATCATGGTGGCCCTCGAAACCCTGTTCGGAGGCCATGGACGACGGCTATCGAGTAGTCGCTGGTGGCGTGGGGCTTCAGATCCAAGCTGGAGGGCTTCCGAAGCATCGATGGAGGTGCCATCAAGGGTGGTGGTCTTGGAGTTTGGACGACTGTTGAGGAGGCCGGCGGTGTAGGAAAGAGGAACGAGATCGCCGGAAGCCATGATGCTGCCCCTGAGAGGCAGGCATGGGGTGATGCTGCTGTTGAGGAGGCGGTGACGGCATAGTCAGAGGAGGCGCTGATCTTGGTGCGCGGGAGGAGGTGGCGGCGTGCTGGCGATGGTCGACCTTCCAACTATGGTTGGAATCTTTAGAACGAGGAACACTTGTCGATCTCCACTGTCCCGCCCGAGCACCTTTTTGACTCACCAAAGCTCTGCTCCAAGGTGGTCCTTCCTCATCTCCTCCCTCTTCGCCTCCCAATGCTCGGTCCTCTTCTTGAGCCAGCCGGGCTTATCGTTCTTGGAGGAGATCTCCATCTCGAGGAAGGGGACAACGATGACGGTTTCTTTGAGGCTCTTCTACTCGAGGAGCCGGGTGCAGAGGCGGGACTCCTTCTCCTAGAGCTCTGCCACGAAGCGGAGGAGCTCGGCAACGTCCGGCAGCCACGACTGGACCTGCGCGGAGGAGCAGTGGAAGTGGACACCCGAGGAACGGGCGAAGAAGGTGGTGCCACCTTGTGGCTGAAGGGTGGAGCCTACTCGGAACTCGAAGAGGATAAGAACATTACGGGCCTCTTCGACTTGGGGGTCACCGGGCTCTTCTGGAACCCCCCATCCCTGCCTTCGAATACGGTAAGGAGAAAAGCTCCTTCCACAAGATCCATCGGGCCTCCTTTCTTGAATGGGCTTCCCATCTAATATTTTTAAAAATTCTCCTTAGAAAAATTATGAGCCCCTACCCGGCGCGCCAATCTGTTGCCGCCAAATCATCCATGGTTGAAGCTTCGGCAGCGTCGGGCATCCCGCTCGTGCTCCTGATCATTCTCCCGGGTACCTACAAAAGACCCCGGACCGGATTTCCGACGGGGGACACTCCGACGCTCAAGTCAGTGGGCGGTCTAGGCATCAACAGAATTAAGAATTCAAAAATAGCATAGATGAAAAAGGAAATGAGCATAATGGAGTGGCCTCAGACCTTGCTTCCCCTTGGAGTGTCCCTTCTTACCCTATTTATAGAGGTTATAATAACAGAATATAGTTGAAGTGGTTGTAACTGAATAACCGAATAACCGAATGCGGTTGTAACCAAATAACAGAATAACAGAATATGGTTGTAACAACATAACCAAATAACCGAAGTGGTTGTAACCGAATAACAGAATATGGTTGTAACCACATAACCGAATAACCGAAATGGTTGGCCTTGGTGGTCCTTGAGCCATGATGGGCCTTAATGGGTCTTGATGGGCCTTGGGCCTTTGATGGGCCTGGATGAGAGGGACATAATAGTATATATGGAGTAAAAGGTAACATCATTTTATGAAATGTGTTATGGAAGAATGGTATGCAAATATTGATGGATGTTTAATTATTTAACGCTTCCCTGATTCATAGATTTAATATGCGTACACCCAAACCTACTAAAGTTTGAAGGAACATGAGGTGCTGAACATGGTGATATGTATTGTTATGGGCTATGAAGACCAAGAACATAGTGATCAAAATGCTCGGATAAAGTAGCAACGCAAGTTTGATTATTTTGGCAAATTATTTCATGTTCGATTGTATTTATCATTTTGTATTATCATAAATTAAAAATATTATTTTTATTTTATTTATTTTTAAAAAATATAAATATGTTTGATATGAATAACTAGAATGGTGATAACGATGATAAAGATATTGAAGTTCATAGTGATAGCAATAGCAGTATTTGTCATAAGGGCATCGATCGATAATATGGTGATGGTGATAGCTAATGCCGATCTTCATATTGTTAACATAGATCTTCATCTTCTCTATCGATCTACAAAGCAATAATGGATTAGAAAATTTATCAAAATTAGTTCTAATCAAGTCTTTGGATATTTTAAGCAAGAAAAAATATCCGGATATTTAGTGCAAGAGAAAGGATGGATAAAAATCAGTGTCTTTGAGCTACATGGTGTTATAGTAGTTGTTTCTTTCATGGAAGGATTTTGGATCTATATATAACTATTGATTCCGAAATTTCATAAAATTCATCTTGTAACCATCTAGGATTACATCATAACTACCTTAGGATTTGATGTAACTATTTAGGATGCCAAAGTAACATCAAAATGTGATATGACCATTTAATTAGGGCAATTATAATAGTTTTTATTTTGTCGAACTAAATGGCTATCTATTCGGAGCATGGGACTTTGCATCTCGCACATCAAGAGATGCAATGCCTCAAAGATCAATTGCTTCTAGTTTACCCTACGGGCCTTTTAAATAGGCCAGGTCGAGTAATTAGTTTGACGGTCCAAAATGCCACATCATCTTTAAGTTGGATAATTCCAATCATACCATATATCATTAGGTTCATTTTCCGCCGCATAGTTTGTATCATATCGTGATAGCTAACGATGATAACAATGGTAGTGGTTGAAACAAAATAACCTTCACAAAGATGATACATTGGTGGTAATGTTAGAGATGGTATCCATGATAAAAAGATATGAATTTCTTTTTTTTTTTTTTTTTGTGTTATCTCAATTTTTATGATTTATCTTTATTTTAAAAAAAGAGAAAACGATGCCAAACAGGTGTTTAATAGAATTATTTTTACATCACCCATACATCTACACATTTGATATCTCGCCTAAGTCCTAACTATTTATCACTTTATGTGACAATCTCGACCAATGTTACTTACTAATATATGGTATAAAGTTCCGACCATATCTGTCTATAAGAAATGACAATAGTTATGGAAAAATATGTCAAAAAAGTTAGAGAGAGAGAGAGAGAGATGTTGGTTTATGCAAGGCCTAGGTCCATGGGTGAGAGAGAGAACGAAAGGTTGGTGGGGTCATGATGAGCTTCGCGTGGGCCAGTATAGTTCATTGGTTGTCCATGCAATGGACCTCAAATGTTAGGAAGCAGTTGCTATCAAGCTATCGAAGCCCTCCATCTTCTGACGCGAGAAATAGGAAAAAATTGGACGCTGGAGACAGGGAACAGGGACTATACACGGTAGACAAGAGGGGTTAAAGTTACGAAACGTGGTGCTCCAACCTCCAAGGACCCAAGGCCAGGGCATAATAGGGATTGCCATTGCTAGTCCCCTGATTAACTGTATGACCATTCCTTGAGCTCCGACCGCTGTCCATCACGAACCAACTTGACCGTCTTCGCATCCAGAGTACTCTCTCAGCCCAATAGATGAAATTATACCTGAACTACCAGGTGTCATCTAACTGGGTTGGGAGCTTGTGATGGAAAGCTTGTTATATTAGCGTGGTGCTGACATCTTAGCTGCGTCAGGGTCCAGAATTCGACGCCAGATCCAACCTTTGCAATTGTTCTCTCGACTTTTCTCTGGAGGACCGTGGAACACACTTTGATCGCTACCTGGTTTAAGTTCGGATCACCCAAAAAAAAAAAAAAAAAAAAAAAAAAAAAAAATGTAGACCGCATATCAAATTTGAGAAAACGAAAGGCAAGGGCCAAGTTGAACGATGGACCTTTTATATTAAGTTATTATAATTTGTTTGCTCATGGTTCAACTCAAAAAATTTACTCAGGGAACGATTGGAGAAAGCTTGGTTTGTTCGATCTGAATACGACGCCATGCAGGGGAAAATATATAAATGAAGGGTCCCCTTCATCAAGCACTGACGATGGTGATTGATCAAGCCAGGATGTATTTAATATCCGGAAGGTGGAATACTTTCAGCACCTAGCTGCCATGAAAGAATAATATTCTGCGTGCGTGGTGCATTATGAATTCTTCCTTCCGGAAATTCGAGTAATATTGTACTTGTGTATTACTCCCAAGTTTCTCCTAAAGACCATGGTTATTTCCTTCCACCTGGAATTAATATAATTTTTGACGCAAACATCAATCTTGACCTCAATCTTTTTTGTTCACTATCATAAGATTCTCCCATATCGAGTTTGACGTCGGCAGGCCTATTGAAAGGTCCAATTAGCAGCCCATTGATAGATGTTTCTCGATTAAATGATAATAAATTAATACGCGTGCTTAACCTGATGTCCTATAATGGACCATAAACTATGTTACCATGCTTAGTTGACTGTCCACTTAGAGTCTAAAACTACCGTCATTTAAACTTTCCTGAGCTAAGTTGACTGCCCTTGGATGTTAGTTGATAATTATATTACCATATTTTAGAACTATGGTTGTAACGTAATCCCCTCCCACTCTCTTTTTCTATCTCTACAAATAGCATTGGTTTATAAAACCTACAAAGACTACGGTTTTAATAATTACTGGTCAGTTACGAGTCTAGTAGAAAAGTAGTTTAGACATTTTTTTAAGGAGTTCTTTTTTTTTTTTTTCTTTTTCTTTTTTGTTTTGTTTTATTTTATTTTATTTTTTTTGCTGGTGGTATGGGGCGGTCTCGAGATAGCTAGCCATGTTATAAATTTTCGGATCAGAGTATATGCCGCGGAAGCACCGTGAGAGAGATCTTGACGAGATAATGGTAGCCTTCTTGATCACAAAAAAGCAGGAGAAAGTATAGAAGAGATTAGAAGAAAAGAGATACTGATCTTTATTAATCCTTAGACAATAAACTATTGATTACAATCAAGAACCAATGCCTCTTACAACCGAGAAGCAACTTCCACCTGCGGACTCCCTCACGCTCGGTTCCCTTCTCCAAACCCATGGAAGACCCCCACAGTCCCAAACCCTTTCCATTCCAAGAGTTTCCACGCACAAGAAATCCCCCTTGTGCACCCTCTTGATTTCTCACGATTTACCTCTCATGCCCAAACCGTCGCCCCCTCTTATATCATAAGCACATGGGGTGGTTTCTTCCTTGGACATCTTGGACTTGGAGATGGTTAGGTTCAAGGTGGTTAGGACCCCTAAATAGTTAGGATCCTTAGTTGGTTAAGCTCCTAGTTAGTTAGATCATGTGAGAGGTTATGACTCAACCACCTAACCGACTAACCAACTAGCTACATGCTAACCAATAAACCACTTAACTACCTAGCCTCAAACCCTTTTTACATCAAAGGGACAACCAACTACACCTCTAGACCTAAACCCCATAACCCAACTGAGTTATGTTACAATCTCTCAAAAACTCTTCCTAAATCACATGAGAAAACACTCAAACCTGGGTCAAACCCCCTAACCTAACATGACTCACATGTTCTCTCAACCTCAGACTTAGAGTATCCATGGAACATCTCCAGGACCCACTTGGGACACGCCCCCAAGCCCCAGGGATCCTCGAACATCCCTACCATGGCCTCCCAAGTTTCTCCAAGGCTTGGGAGCACCACAAAATCTTACAATCTCCACCTTGGTGCCTCCAAGCCTTGGCAAACCCGGCAATGTCCTCCTGCACAATTCCGCTGTAACTGCGTGTCCTGACAGCTCTTTGTGCAGATCTTCTTGCCTCTGCCAACACCTTTCAGCTACTGTGCACCCTTGGAGGCCTTTAGGATGACCGCATTCGTTGTTGAAGACCCTTGCTTGTATCCTTGCACCACCATTGTAGCCTTCCTTCTACCTGGTAGCTGCATCAGATTTTTTCTTGGACTTCCCTGGAGAGACCCCAGCGAACCTGAACCGGTACTCGTTGTAACTGGAGCTTTACTTGAACCATCTCCTCAGAGCTACACCTGACTACCTGTGCACACTGCTTTACCTGCCTCGGAACACCCCTGGTACTGGTGCTGGGATGTGACTCCTCTCCATGCACTCCTCCGTTCTGACCTTGTGTCGAATCGTGCTCCACCCATGAAGCCACCTCTCCCCGGTGCTCCACCTGAGACGAAGTCTCCCAGATGTCACAGAATAAAATCCCGAGGCCAGCAACTCAACACTACCCTGCTGAGCCTACACCTGAACCTCGTACCCAGTCACTACCTCCTCGGACCCTCCGCAACCCGCGGACCCCTCCAAGATTATTTCGGATACACTGCCTCCCGCAGTCTCCTCCGAAACCAAGAGCTCATTCGACTCTTCCGTTGACCCAACGACTGAACCTGAGAAATCTGGACTTTTCTTTTCTCCATCATTGCACTTCTTTCTAAGCGGACACTCCCGCTTAAAGTGCCCTGCTACACCATACTTGTAGCAATTGCCAGCCATGCTGCCTTTTTTGGATTGTACTTATCCTACATGCTCACCTTTCTTCTTCCATTTTCTTGGTCTCTCTGATGCAGCCAAATCCTCCTGGAAGACCTCCCTCTTCATCATTCGTTCCCGCTGCTCATTGGACCTTAGCACTGATATGATCTCCTCATAAACCAACATCTCCTTTCCATACGGCAGTGTAGTCACCAACGAATCGAAGCTCCCAGGTAATGAACATAAAAGCAGCAGACTTTTATCTTTCTCTTCTAAATCCATCCCAATGTTGAGCAAATCCATGCTCTTTCGATCGAACCGCTGAATATGTCCTGCAATATCCTCATCCTCTTGCATCCGAAGGCTATACAATTACTTCTTCAGCACCAACTTGTTGCACATAGCATCCGAAGGCTATACAATTACTTCTTCAGCACCAACTTGTTGCACATATTCTTCCCCATGTACATGGTATGCAACCTTAACCACAATTCCTTGAGTGTCTTCTCCTCTAACACGCCATACAAAACCTCATCCGCCAGACAAGTTCTAATCGTGGCACATGTCCTTTTCTCCAAGGACATCCACTCATTATCATTCATACCTCCTGGCCTATCTTTCAAAGCCATATCTAATCCCATCTGAACTAGCAAGTTTTTTACCCTAACCTTCCACATGGTGAAACTCCCTTTTTCATCAAACTTCTCCATACCAATCTTCACCCCGCTGCCTTCCATGATCCAAAACAATCACAAACAACGAAAGATTGACAAAAAGTCTTGAAGAAGATACCTAATATAAAGAAGGTGTAGACAGTAGCCCCAGATCTTATCCTTCGTCTCAACATCTTGAGAAAATCCTAGATCTGAACCCTTCTCCAAAATTCTGGAGAAACCTGATCCAAAAAATACCTTGATCAAGAACACCTTAATGGGATCCTAGGATAGAAAACTCCTCTCTCCATTCTCGAACCTGCTTTGATACCACTTATTATAAATTCCCGGATCAGAGTATATGCCACGGAAGCACCGTGAGATAGATCTTGATGAGATGATGGTAGCCTTCTTGATTCACAAATAAGCAGGAGAAGATATAGAAGAGATTAGGAGAAAAAAGTGATTGATCTTTATTAATTCTTGAAGAAGAAACTCTTGATTACAATCAAGAACCAGCGTCTCTCACAACCGAGAAGCAACTCCCACATGCGGACTCCCTCACACTCAGTCCCCTTCTCCAAACCCGTGGAAGATCCCTACGGTCCCAAGTCCTTTCTGTTCCAAGAGTTTCCACGCACAAGAAATCCCCCTCGTGCGCCCTCTTGATTTCTCACGATTTCTCACTCACGCCCAAACCGTCGCCCCCTCTTATATCATAAGCACATGGGGTGGTTTCTTCCCTGGGCATCTTGGACTTGGAGATGGTTAGGTTCAAGGTAGTTAGGATCCCTAAGTTGTTAGGATCCTTAGTTGGTTAAGCTCCTAGTTAGTTAGACCATATCGAAGGTTAGGACCCAACCACCTAACCGACTAACCAACTAGCCACATGCTAACCAACTAACCAACTAACTACCTAGCCTCAAACCCCTTTTACACCAAAAGGACAACCAACTACACCTCTAGACCTAAATCCCATAACCCAACTAACTGCGTGTCTTGACAGCCACTTGTGCGGATCTCCTTGCCTCTACCAACACCCTTCAGCTATTGTGCGCCCTTGGAGGCCTTTGGGATGACCGCCTCCATAGCTGAAAATCCTTGCTTGTATCTTGGCACCATAATTGTAGCCTTCCTTCTGCTTGGCAGATGCATCAGTCTTTTCCTTGGACTTCTCTAGAGAGAACCCAGCGAACCTGAACTGACACTTGCTGCAACTGGAGCTCTACTTGACACCATCTCCTCAGAGCCATGCCTGACTACCTATGCACGCTGCTCCACCTGCCTCAATTCATCTCTAGCACTGGTGCTGGGATGTGACTCCTCCCCGTGCACCCCTTCGCTCTGACCTTGTGTCGAATCCTGCTCCACCCGTGAAGCCACCTCTTCTCGGTGCTCCACCTGAAACTGAAGTCCACCTGATGCCACAGAATGAAATCCCGAGACCAACCACTCAATGCTGCCCTGCTGAGCCTGTCTCTGCACTTCGAACCCCATTACTACCTCCTTGGACCCACCGCATCACCGCGGACCCCTCCAAGACCATTTCGGATGCTCTGCAATCTCGCAAGAACCTCCAAAACTAAGGAGCTCATCCCAACTCCTCTAATCCAGCGACCGAACCCAGCAACCAACTTCATCTGGCTGCTGCATCATGTCCCAACCTGTCTCCTAGCTGCATGATATCCCTGGCACTCCCTGAGACCTGTCCACGAGTCTCCCTAAGCTGCCAGCCCCATCAGCTCCAGTCTCTGTCCCTAGGCAAAAGCCACCATACCTGGACACTCCCGACTGCCCGATACCTCCAGCGTTCCTTGAAACTGTCCCCTGTCTTCCTAAGCTGCCTCTGGCAACGCCTTTGCTGATGTACTCCGATCTCCCTAAGATATCCATCTCCCGAGACTCACCTCCAACCACGCGGGATACCATACCCACATACAGCTCCATCACGATCAAGGTAGCTGAAGTACTACCGATAGCTCTTCTCCAAAAATCCTGGCCTCCCTTTACTCATTTTCTTTGGTTCTCTCTCGTACGTGTAACCCCATGGGGGGCACGCCTCCGTGATGGAAGCAAACGGCGTGCCCCATCTCTTCCCGGATGATACATTATCTTTCTATCATGGCAGCATCAAGCAGGATCCCGAGTGTTCCGTGGAGCGATCTTGCTCCAACAGGCCCAGCACCATTTCATCACTCAGTCCCAACTTAGAAAGCAACAGGAATAGTTCCCAGACTCGGTTGATTTAACTAGGACCGATCCAGGTTCTTTTTCCTTCTGCGTTGATTGCCGATCTGTATATTTCATTGCCTTTGGGCACCCATTAGAGTCCGATGGTGAGCCAAGAGAAGTGTTACTGGGGTGAGCAATCTCGATTTAGAGGGGGAGGAGCTTGGATCAGTGGAATTTGGATTTGACCTAATATCTTTCCTTGAGTTGGTTGGAACCCTGGCAGGACAAGGTTGCCAGATTCTTGAGGTCAACATCCAAGGTCCAAGATGCGGTCAACCTGGAGCTGTCGTTGCCTCATCCATCGTTATCCCAATCTCATCAACAGTTATCCCACCCTCATCAGCTATCGGGTTGGCACAGAAGTTCTCCAACTGCAAAGTTCATCCCCCCGGCCTTCCCTCCTCCCAGGACAACTAGCAATTATCGAGGACGTGACCCAATCAGCCATAGTTATAGCATATGGATGGGACGTTCTTGTAGACAAAGGGTTGCCAGAAAATTCCATGCTGGCTATGAATTGAAACCCTTGGTTTGAGGGGTTTCAATGAATCAATTTCCACCCTTACCCTTGCCAACCCTATTTTCCAGTATCTGATCGTGAAATCATCCATTGCTACTAAATTTCCGGCCTCTAATGCAATTCCCAATAATAATTCCGGGTACCAAAACTTCATCGATAGCCCGGGCAACCGAACCCAAATCATTGCTCACTGCATTATCTTTGAACCAGGGACGAATTCCAGAACCCACGGCTCCACTGCTAGAAGCAGCTTGTTGGCGATGAACTATGGACCGCCTTTGAGAACCCCCTCACATTCCTCCATCTGGCAACGGATAAGGTTATGGTCCTCAGCTAGAGCAAAAGCCTCCAGATTAACTAGATGTTATCCCGAATTTTGAACTCCTTCACAATCCATTTCGAGGGACTTGCCGCCAAGGCTCTGAATGAGAATATACCACTTCTTCTACTGCTTTCGCGATGCCATTATCTTCTTCTCCGAAAACTTGAGTACTTTCATGAATAACCTTTGAAGCTCCTCCATCTCTTTCAATGAGATTCGATGTTCCATCCATCGTGGTTGCCTCGATGACCCACCTTGGCCCAGGATCTCTCCCCTCAATTACCGGTGAGATCCAATACTTTATCCATTGTGGTTGCCTTGATGACCCACCCAGGCCCAGGATCTCTTCCCTCTATCTTGCTCCAACGAGGACCAATTACCACCTCTCTGTCCTTTCCCCTTATCAGCCATCATAGCGACGAAGTCTAACAAATTTAATCCACAACATTCACAATGTCTGACCTGTCCTCACATGCTAGTCGATAACCATGTTACCTATTTTGAAGCTAACATAATATAACATTCTCCTCGACACTCCTTCATTCTTTACCATAAGAGCATTGGTTCAGTGCTTGACATTTGCAAAACTATCAGTGTTGCCGCTAAGACCGTCGTGGCCCGTAGCTACCGCGTTGGAGTGCGCTCCTCCCGCCGCCTGCTACGCTTGGCTCCTGGGTCCCCACCTCCCGCCGTCCGGTGGTCCTCTGTTCCAGGGCCTGCGAGATAATGGTTAGAGACCTGGACCGGGGTTTTCGATGGAAGCACTCCGACGATCAAGTCAGTGACGGTCCAGGAAAACAGATCCTCCTGGCCGGGCCCCTTTTGATGGACTCCGCACTAGGAGGAGTGAAAGATGTGTGTGTGTGGAGGTGTGAACGTCGCAGGGGGAGATTGGTAGCGGGGACAGAGGGATGCTCTGTCTCCGCCTCTCCTTGAGCCCCTTGGTTCCCTCCATTCAAGGTGGTGGTGGCCTCTTGCTTTCTTTCTTTTCTTTGTTGTAGTTGTTGTTCTTTTTTGTTGTTACCTCCCTCCCCTTGGGAGGTGCCGATCATTCTTTGTAGTCGAAGACTGGCCATTGGGAGCTTGTTTCGGGGTTCCCGCTGGGCTGTCAGATAGGCGCGGCGGTGTCCCAGAAAGCCCTTTCCTATTTCATGGTAAGGTGATGTCAGGCGCTCCGACACTCCTTCATAATTACCTTGTTCCGGAAAATTGGGGACGTCTCGAATGGTGGGCCGCCGCCCGCGGGTTCGAATCTCCTGGATGGTCTTCTTTCCTAGGTGATCTGAGTGGTTGGTGAGGAACGTGGTGCCTCGATCGATGCGTTATTTGCTTTTTTGATGTAACTGGTGGTGTCAGGTAGTCAGTATGGCCTAAGAGGCGTTCTGGTACGGTCCTCGGGAGGCTCGCCGGTGTCCTCGGCTGGTGAGGACTTCTTCCAAGTTGAGGCCGAGCTGGGATGGCTGGGCTTGCTCCATCCTAGGTGCTCCGGGCTGGCGGGGACGGCCTGGTGGAGAAGGGCGAAGTACGGGCCCGGTCCAGAGGGCACGTACTCGGAGAGGCTCGACCTCGGCGGGCAAGCTCTTGGCTCGACCTTGACCGCGGGGCACTAACCTCCGAGGGTCTCCTCTGGAGGGCGGATGTCGGCGGACCAGGTCCAGAGGGCGCGCACTCGGAGAGGCTTGACCTCGGTCGGTGAGCTCTTCGCTCGACCTCGACCGGGGGGGCACTAACCTTCGAGGGTCTCCTCTGGAGGGCGGATGTCGGCGGACCCGGTCCAGAGGGCATGCACTCGAAGAGGCTCGACTTCGGCGGGTGAGCTCTTGGCTCGACCTCGACCGGGGGGGCACTAACCTCCAAGGGTCTCCTCTGGAGAGCGGATGTCGGCGGACTCGGTCCAGAGGGCGCGCACTCGGAGAGGCTCGACCTCAGCGGGTGAGCTCTTGGCTCGACATCGACCGGGGGGGCACTAACCTCCGAGGGTCTCCCCTAGAGGACGGATGTCGGCTCCGGCCTAGGCACCGAGCTCATGAGCTCGACCTAGCGGAGGACTAGGCTCCATCTGCTGCCATGGGGGAGTTCGGCTCATCTCGGTAATGGGATCCGAGCCAGAGGGTCGACGTGGCGTCCCTCTCCACATGGAGCCCGCAGATTTCTCCACGTCAACGATCTTGCCATATCAATCAGTAATTATAATCTCGAGGGCTGGGTACGTTAACATATCGGCTACTCCAAGTAAGTCCCTAAAATCTGTTTGAACGTAAATGAAATAGTTTCCTAAACTGGACAATCTAAACGTGGCATCATTAACACCACTCGTTTTGGATTTTGTTTGAATTTGCATTTCTCCCCACCACTAATTTGTTATACGAAGACATGCCAACACAATGGGACCCTAAAAATGTATCTGCCTACCAAGTATAGTCGATTTTATAAACATGTACAATGATAGCAATAAGCTGGTATTTACTCAAAAAAGAAAAAAAAGCAATAAGCTGAATCTTCTTCGCATTAAAATCTGTGGAGTAGAACTGGATTTTTTTTTTTTTTTTTTTTTTTTTTTGAGGGGAGAGTTAGGAGTGGCAATCGGATTGGATCGAATATATCAGATCGATTCATATACATGTCTGATCAGAAAAGTCTCTATCTGAACCCGATCTGTTTATTAAATAGATTATAATTTAAAACGTAAACCTGACATATTTAATAAACAGGTAACCCAACCTGATCCGTTTATTAAACAGGTAACCTACTAATCCGACCCGACCTATTTAATCTATTTAATAATTAAATAATCTATTTATCCAACTTAACTTATTTTATAAATAGATAACTTGTTTTTCTAACCTGACTTGATCCCATCCATATATTAAATAAATTAAATAAATTAAATAGATTAAACTAAAAATATTAAATGAATTAAATAGATAGGCTAAAAAATTTGAACACGATGTATTTATAATCCAAATTCATTTATCTAAAATTTAAATCTGTTTATGGGAATTCACAACTATGGCATATCGAATTCAAGTTGTGAGTTTTAAAATTTTTAACTTAAAATCCACTTCATTTTTCTAAAAATCAAGGTTAACGGCTTTTCAAGTAATGCCATTAGACATGGGTTTCCACCTAAATTCAAGTAGGAAACCGGAATAACTACCCAAATTAACAGTTTCCTAATAAATTGCCAGTCGAAATCGGCATATCGACTAATTATTGCCGCAAGATTCTGCCACAAACTCTCGAATCTTGACGGCCTAATACTGCCATCCCACTTGGTCCCGCCCAACGCTTCATCACGGCGTACGCGTCAAGATCGGGAAAGATAGGCGTGCCTTTGGTCAACGATGACAGACAAGTAGCCGGACAGTGGGCCCGGCTGGCCACAACCACCCCAATCCCATCCTTTGACCGCTTCCCAACCTCATCGCGGGTCCCACTTACCAGATCTTTTGACCCGAGCCCGGGAAACGACACCGGACTTCAAAGCTAAGCATTAAATCCGCTTCAATCGCAGAACGCAAAAGGACAATGTCCTTACCCCCACCGTCCCCTTCCCAACTGTTCCTCAGTCAACAAACGCTCGAATTTCGTAAAAACTTTACTTCATCTCAAAATTTTTTACAGCATCAACAATTAATAAAAAAAAGCACAAAAGCTACATCGCAGTAACGGGGACACGAGATGGATGGTCTTGATCACGCAACCCGGTAGCCCCATCGTCTCAAGGAGAAGACTCCATCATAAGTTTATCGGTGGACAGCGGCACGGGAATCTGGGTGTGCCGGTGCTCCCCCTCGTACGTCACGATCAGCATCGACGGGTCGTCCGGCGCCCTCTCGACGTGCTTCCTCGCCGGACACCCCCTCACGCTACTGCACTTGTAATAGCCCCTGCAAGAATAACAAGAACAAACGGATCGGATCAAACCCAGGTCAGTGGATAAAAAAGATCAGACGGCTGGGATGGCGGATAATAGCAACCTGGGAAAAGGGGAGCCCTTGATCGGCTTCTGCCCGTACTTCCGCCACGAGTACTCGTCCGGCGGGATATCGGCCATCCTCGAGCTTATCGCCGGCACTCGGATCATCCTCTTCACCCGAGATTTCCTGAAATCCGTTACACGTAGATTAGACAAGAAGGTAGGTATTTTGATAACATGCGCCGGTCAAGGCGGTCCCGATCGTGCGCGGAGGAAAGAGGGGTCATTCTGTGTTACCTTCTCTTTGAGCAATGGCAGCGACCGCCGGAAGCGGCGTACTTGCCGGCGGCAACCTCGGAGTGGGCGTGGCCTTGACATTTCTTCTTGGAGGACGAGAGCGGCGGCTTCCCCGCGGAGGCCGCAGGGGCGACCAGAGGGAGCAGGGACGAGCCCTGCTTGCCGTTGGAGACGCTGCCGTCGCCGGTGATCGACGAGAGGAAGGAGGAGCTCGCCGATGAGAGCGGGGCCGAGATGCTGAGGCTCTCCTTGGAGTACTGAACGGCAGCAATCTCACGGCAAGGGGTCGGATCGGGCTTGGTGAAGTCCAGGGTTAGGGTATGCGACGCAGCAGGAGGCGGCGGCAGCGGGAGCGACTCGTGCTGCCGCACCTGCGGCGGCGTCGAGGCCAGGTTGAGGGTCCGCGCAGCGACCGGAGTGGTGGCGGCCGGCGGCCCGCGGCGGAAGCGGGCGTGGCCTGTCCGGTTGAGGATGGAGATGACCTTCTTAAACTTGGAGACCGTCTGATCGGCGATATCCCTGCAATCGGACGGCGACTTCTGGTGGGTGAGCTGGAAGACCAGGTGCTCCAAGCTCCGGAGGCCCGCGGAGGCGGCCTCCTGGATCGTGATCTGGTCGTCCACCTTCGCGTACCCCATCAGATCAACGGCCATCGGCGACCGACGAGATCCAGATCACTTTGCGAAATCGAAATCGGAACCCTAAGAGCCCTAAGCTACCATTAGAGATGGTAGAAAGAGGAGAGAAATTGGATTGGAGCTGAGGGAGAGAAACCGTGGAGGGGGAGGGGGTTATAAAGGGAAGGGGTCGACCGGGGAAACCGGGTTCAAGATTCTTAGTCAAAGGGGTCTTCAGATCGGACGGTTCCGATGAAATCAACCTCGCGTGTTTTTTCTTGAGATGGGAACGAGTCTTCGTTCCAGAGTAGCTGGCGGGAAGCGTCAGTCATAAGGCGGACTCCTCTTTTTAAAAGACGTTCTACTCGTGACCGGATCTCGATATAGCAGAGAGATATCACTATTTATCGTAACTTCATCCTCCGGTGGCTGGGTGGACTTTGGGATAACTTCTAGCCATTTTGGCGCCTGGACTTTTCTTAACCGCCGAGCCGCAGATGGATCGGGTTTGATCCGTGACCTAACCCATCTCAATTTGCTTTAACTCCTATCAAATTTATTTTTAAAAATTCATGAATTCAAATAATATTTTAAAATTAAATTTATTTTTTAAAAATTTAGACTTATTTGAACTTGATAATAATGTTATAATTTAAATATATTTGGATCTTTAAATTATGATTTAAAATTTATATTGATCATATTTTTTTAATATAAAAATAAATTTAAAATTATTTTTATAATTTAATTTTTTTTAAAATAATATTATTTATTATTTATTTTATTTTATTAATAATAGTTAGCTATATAGTAATTAAAACATAGTCGTTTATATTTGATTTAAATCTAATATAGATCCAAAATTTTTAAATTTGACCAAATTATATGAGAACCTGATCCAACCCGAATGACCAGTTTGATCGAAAATTTTAACTATGAATCCGACCCAACTTGATATAATATTCAATTAGATTGCATCTAAATCAAATATTATAATCCAATCAAAGAACTTGATCGAATCGAGGTCACTTATGACCTGCTCCAACCCAATCCATTTTTACTACTATTAATAAGATTATGTGTATATAAAAAGAAATAAAAAAAGCTCGTGCATCCAAACCGTCCCACTCGTCTCTCCATCATCTTGCATCCCATCTGTGTTGCGCTAAGGTCTTTGATCATGCTTGCTCTGGTACCACTTTATCATGAGCTCAAGTTTTTGCTAAATGAATTCCCATCCTAATATCACCGTACAAAAAAGTCAAAAAATAGTGCTCTCATTAGTGAAAGAAATTGCAAGAAAACTGGTCCATTGAATTGTTCTTGCTCACCCTCCGGATACTATATATGCAGGACATCCACCCAAATCTCACCTAGGAGTTCCAAGCAGGGCATCCATCCAGATCTCACCCATAATTTCCAAGGATTAATTCGAAGAGCATTGCATTTTTCTACCTTGTTGTTGAAAGCCCTACCGGACAAAAGAAAATAAACTAAAACTATGGATCTAGATGTATACCACGGTCATGAATCTTTAGTCCTTATATGGTAGAACTCGATTTACTACCAAGATGGAGATCGATCACCTACCAACAAGAAGGAATTTTTTACTAGAGAGCTCCTATAAGAAATCCTATAAGAAAGTTTGCTCATCATGGATTCTGTGGAGGGATGCTTTGATGCTTAAATTAGTCAGAGCTTTCGCAACATTAAAATTAAGAGATCCGCAAAACCACTCTATTTATACAGAGAAAGTTACTTGAGGATCTCCTTTGCCTCCTTATATACAGGAGGAAAGTAGTTGCTCATTATTGTTGAACCCGGTAATGATCCTAGAGAATGTACATCCATTATGGATGGTAGGGGAATGGTCTCATTATCGTTAAATTTGGTAATTATTTTAGAAAATCTAAGCCCATTATAAATAGTAAGGAATTGCTATATGCATTAAATGAGGATGGGGATCTAGTGTGTTATTGATAAAAATCTTGTGCGACAAAAAAAAAAAGCCCATGTGCAGTCATTAGGGGGAATAGCCCCAAAATCTCTAGGCACATCGTCGACTTTGATGGCCTGCTAGATAAATCAATTGTCATTACTTATTTAAATCAGGATAGTTGTATACTATTGATGGAGCCCGTTCTTTTACACGGCATGATACCCTATCCAAACGGCTCTAAATCGTTGTGCTAAGGCAGGATCTAGTTAAATTTGAAGTCATTTTCCTCTTATGAGTAGTCAATTCCATTGTTAATTGTGGTCCAAAGTCACAAATTCCTTGTCGAGTCATGGTTGCTTAGAGGTCACTTGTAGTCCTCGTTCTCTTTTCATCAAAAAAAGTAATCAGCATATGTAAAAGTAACGAGCCACCTTCCTGGTCAAGGACTGATTAAAAAAAATGGCTCATTCCCCGTACAAAATTTAATTTAGTATCCATAATTTAATTAAAAGTAATTCAATTTATTTTATTCTCAGTAATTCAACCTCGGTTAGCTAGTTAGTCTTAATCTATTATATAAAATTAAAATAATTCAATAGCTACTGAGTATCAAAATTTTTAATCATTTTTTTATTCAGAATTATACATTCTATATAATTTATTATATTTGTCAAAGCGAAAAATCTAGCTTAATTTTGGAGATAATTTTCATTACATTTTTCTCCAAAATTCGTTCCAAATTTTTCTGACACGGTTTTTTTAAAAGAAAAATTAAATATCAAAATTTTAAAATAAAATTTAAAAATTTAAAATAATATATAATAAATTTAACAAATTTTAAATTATATTAAATATTAAAATTATTATTTTGTTGCATTGCACGGGCCAGGTCAGCATCTAGTTTGAAGATTCGGATTAGGTTATGATTTACCGAGTTACTGTATGCTGTGCGCCATTAAACTCGACTCAGCAGTCCGGTCGTGGTGCGTCGTGTGCAGGCGAAATTTCGGAAGATTCGCGTGGTTGCAGGTTTCCACGCGTGGAAGCAAGCAGTTGCGTTAGCGATGACCAGTAAATTGACGAGAATATCAAAGAGACATAAAGCGAGAAAATGATGGAGAAAAAGCGGATAAGGGACACGCGAGGTACTCGCATTTGAAACCGCGCTGTTGACCAAAGAGAAACGTCTCGGAGACCGGGATTCGCCGGTGAGCTGGGGTGATCGTCGGATCGTTGCCAGATCGATCAGACGGTCGTGGGGCAAAGGAACGGTTTCACTGGAGGAGGCCTCAACAATAATCATAGTTTCGCTGGCTGCTCCTCCGTATCGCCGCTCCAGCAGATGACCGACGCGTGGCACAGATCAACTATGCGCGTCACCATAGCTATTGGCTGTCACTAAATTAATATATATATATATTTTTTTGGCGACTTTCGTTTACTTTTACTTTTTTATGGTTTCGAGAAAGGTGGAAGGTTAAAAGTCAACGAAGGAATTATGGTGGCGGAGGGAATCGCGTGTTGACGTTGAGGATAAGACTTAGAACAAGTCGTAGGGCGAAGGCAATGAATATTCAATGGTGGATGAGTACGAAGAGGACCATCTTTTCGGGCCGTTGGATTGATGGGCCTCAACTAATAGGGGTGGTAGGATTTTACGCCGGTGTAACAGATTATGCTGCGGACGGACCTTAATCTACATCCCAGGGATTTGAACGAGGCGCGTCCATGGACCGCGGTGGACTTTAACACGAGGCAGGTGCGGTGTCTTTGTTGGTCTTTTCTCGAGGCACCCGCCAATCAAAATCCTGGGAAAGTTGGAAGCAAACCAAGGCCTCTGGAGCAGGGTACCAGACCTATACTCGTGGCTGGGATTTTGGGTATATTTCACGAGCGGGTGAAGGGCATTCTTCAAATAGTGATGGGCCCGTGCATGATAATACCTGATTCAGGTTGTCCAAATTGCACGCCACCCATATCGGTTGAGGAGGTCCGATGCGATCACCGGCTTTGCATGTATAAATCATTTAATTATAATAAATTTTTAAATGAAATGATTATTATTATTTATTTATTTTTTTTATGATTCACGCCACAGGGACTGGGGACTCTACCCTACTAGGTGGAGAGGGGTACAAGCTTATTTGAAATATTCTCTCTGACACATAAAACGAGTCATGATAAGTCATGTTTGAATAAGATAAATAAAAACATGTTCGTCGTGATCATGGAAGTAATTCAACATTTCTTTTTACTGGAAGGCAAAATTCTCGATAAGTGACTCAAATAGTCCTTCTGCAGTCCATGTCGATTAGTTTTATTCAAGCTGACATATGTTTTTTTATCCCCTCTATTAGAGAATTTCTGAAATACATTTTGGCATAAAAGGGCAAGACTTAGTCCGGTCTCTTTTCAGGACACGTAACATCTTAACAAATCGATGGTTCGAAACATGATTTTATGGACAACTCGATTGAATCTAAAATTTTTTTGGAATTCTCTATAATTGACATAAATCTAGAATTTTTTTGAATCTTCGATAATAAGCATGAATGAAAGATCAGGATCTTCTCATTTATCCTCGATTTACTGACCAACATCTTAATAATATCAGATTGACATCTTATCATTAGATGAAGAAAGATTGTACCAATCTAAATATCTCTCATCGAACATCATACCTGTCATTTACCAAACCCCTTATAATATATATATAAAATCTTTTTAACTAGTGGACCTTCTCACCTTTAACTTGCGCCGTTGATTTCTGAGAAAAGTGATAGCTAGCATCGTGCGGGCTGCCACGAGGTTTTTTCTGTTTTTCCTTCTTTTTTTTTTTGAACAAAGGAGAGAAAAAACCTCGGTACCACAAAGGAGAAGTCCAATCTAAAGGAAACAGCACAGCACCTGCCCGAGCTTTGGTCAACGCAGCATGTGAAAGGATGTGCAACAGGAAAGATGGAGGCAATTGAGGGAGTAATAGCGGTACCTAAGTTTTCATGTCCTAGGATTTGATAGGTGGTCGAGAGTAGTAAATAACTCCTCAGCAAGGGCTAACGCCCTGGCAAACAATAACAACTGGAGAGGTCTTCCGGCCTTTAAAAAAAAAAAAAAATCATGCCTTTTACTCTTTCATTCCCCGAGCATGGATAATGGTGAATAAAGCCAGTTCCAAGAAATCAAACCATCGAGCCACCTCCTGAAAAATTACTTAGTTGGACCTAACTTAAATCTGTTTAGCTAATAAATTATTTATAGTCCACTGTAAACCATATCCAATCAATAATTTCTCCATCTCCTGCCATATATGAATTAATCGAAACCTAAACTGCTTTTATGAATATCTACGGTCAGTCCACAACATCTAATAAAATTTGTTGATTGTCCGAGCCTATGAGCATGTAGAGCTACATGTACCGCTCTTCATACTCGAT